>JAEIGM010000008.1:737500-1337500 GCA_018903735.1 Drosophila cardini | reverse complement strand
ATGAATGTAAACACACTTAAGCAGTGCTTGTGGCAACAACAACAACAACAACAACAACAACAACAACAACAACAACAACAACAACAACAACAAGAACAGGAGCAGCAGCAGCAGAAAAAACGCCGCAGTAAACACAAACTAAGTATAAAAGTCAAAACAAAGCCACAAAGTGTTGGTAGCACACACACACACACACACACACGCACACACACATACACTCTCGTGCTCCCTGCTTTGTGTATTAGTGTGAGTTGGGACATTTTTGTTTATCGCTTGAGCAGCGCCATGAAGTATGCAACATTTTATTTAACTCAAATACTTCAACTAGCGCCAAAAATGTGAAGAAGGCAATGAAAACGCAATTGGGTTTTAGTCTATCTTAAGCACCATTTTGTGTGGTGTTCGCGTGATATATGCGCCATAAACGAACAGAACAAGCCATCACCACCACCACCACCACCACCATCCCTTCTGCCCGCCCCCTTTCTGCCCACCATTTTCCATCCCCTTTTGGCCCATTTTGTTGCCGTCCAAAGTCAGAGCAAGCCCTAGACAATACTTGCTTAGTGGGCACGACGTCACTTGCGATGTGTGAGGTCAGGTTCATAAGTAAGTCAATAAGTCAGTTGGTTAATGACAACAACAACAACAGTATCATAGACAACAACAACAGCAGTTAACATCCCCAAATGTTTTTCAAAGCATAAGCTTTACAGAAATTAGGGAAATTCTCTCTCATTCGTTTGGCTTGTAAGCTCTCTCTTAGCCGTTCGCTGAGTTTGCTGATTTCGCTTAGCAACATTTGAAGCTGGCAACATTTTGAAGCAGTCAAAACATTGGTAGTACGAATTCTCCAGAGTTAGCCGTTAATTTCAGTCACTTAAGCTAATAAAAAGCTGAAAAAAAGCCTGGTATATTGGGCTATAATTAATTCTAACATAGTCTCAAATTGAGTTATACCCAGTATACCCAGTAGTATAGGAAACTTTTTTTGTTAGCTATGCTATCTGAACCAAATCTAAGGGAGCTCAAAGAGTTCAGGTAGTCCTGGGAGTGTAGGGAGTCCAGCTAGTTTATGTCCTAACCAAGTTTGATACAAATCGAACTACTATATCTATAGCATTCTTTCGAGAGCATCGGTCAAAAACCAAGCCTTAATGTGATTTAGTATAAAACAATTCTACATTTACCAAGCTATCTTAATTAAACTTTTAAATAATACATTTCTCAATAATGTTATCATACTGAACAAGTTTCATGCAAATCGGACTACTATATCGTATAGCTCCCATAGGAACAGTTTAGTCGCGAAAACATACTCTATTTATTAAATAGTATGAAAACTTTCTGTTTTACCCAAGGAACCTACAAAGGAAACAACTAACAACAATTTTAACAAACTGACCAAGTTTCACCCAAATCGGATAACTATATCGTATAACTCCAATAGGAACGATCTCTCAGAAAGACGCTCTTAGCATGAATAAGTATGAAAAACTTTCTGTGTTTACTAAGTTAATGTTATCTAACTCACTAGTATCTATCACCAGAATGATTGCACTAACATTATTACTATACCCAAAAGTTAATAACATATTAAAACTGAGTAACGGGTATCCTAAAGTCGGGAGACGTCTATGGAATTCTTTCCTGTTTACCACTGAAAATACTTAAGTATTTTAAGACAGCTCTAAAATTAAGACAATTCCTTATTTTATACAGAAAACTGTTTGATCAGTTCCCTATTTATGGCCAACTCGTGTCCTACCACAAACAAAATGTCCCAAATGTCATTTCCACGTGGACATTTTTCTCTTTTGCTGAATCTGCCGGGGGTTGTGTGAATTAGGGGTGGAGTGGGGAGGGGTTGGGTTAGCAGGGTAGAGGAATTTGTTGCCAAAGGCATTTTAACGGGTACGAAATCATCTTTAGAAAATTGTGTTCGCATTATGCAAAGTGAGGCTAACTGAATTATCCTTGGCAATTCTGTATTACTTTGTCACTGTCTTTGTGTTTGGTCTTTGTCTTTGACTTTGTTTTTGGTTTTTTCTTCTTTTTTTTTTGAGTTTTTCAAAGCGAAAAGCGTTTGCCTTTTCACCATTTTTATACCCCGTACTCTAAAAAAGAGTAGAGGGGTCTATTAAGTTTGTCTGAAGCGAAATGTGCGTAATAGGTAAAGTTTATATATACTTGATCAGCATCAACAGCCAAGACGATATAGCAATGTCCTTCTGTCCGTCTGTCTGTCCGTCCGTATGAGCACCTGGATCTACTAAACAACAAGAGCTAGAGCCACCAAATTTGGAATGAAAGTCCGTCTATATGTCAGGCAGATCAAGTTTATTTCAAATTTTTGACACGCCCCCTATTGCCCCGAAAATTGTATAAAACTATTTTTACATCACCATAACTTAAAAACGACTAGAGCTATCGGGACGAAATTGACACATTATGTGTATGGTACCATTATAACTATCCTCACCAAGTTTGGTTCGGACAAGTATAGCCTATGCCTCCTATAGGACAAATCACTCGTAGATTGGTGATTTGTATGGAATAGAATGAGTACGGGGTCTTTTACAGTCGCCTCGCTCGACTGTAGCCTTTCTTACTTGATCATTCTTCATTTTTCCGCTTTCCTTTGTCTTTGTGTTTGCCTTTTCAATGAGCAATGCACCGCAGTCAATTTGATGAATTTTTCACAAATTCCATCTTAACGTTAAATTGGCCAACGGCTGCGTTGAAATTTCTTTCATTTTCTCTTATTTTACTTTTACTTTTAGTTTATTTCTTTTGTGGCTGGCAAAAAGCGCAGCCGCCACCGCGAAGGCGCATTCATAGCTGCCACGCCCCCTCGCAGACCCAACCCTCTGCTAGCTGCTGTGGCTGCCTTAGCCTGGTTCATCTTGAAACCGCTTGAGCGTCAAGTGATTGATGCATTGCGCTTGTAAATTTGATGGCGCGTTGGAAACTAGTGGCATAAAGTGGGTGTGGGCGTGGAGGGGGCGGTGTTGGGGTGGGGTAAGAAGGGTACCAAGGGTAGCCCTGTTAAGTCATGGTCCGTGTTCGCGTCCTGATTCAGATCTTAGTCCGGCACTCTTCTTTGCTCCAAACCAAACCCAAAACTCAAACATGCAAAGTGCGCGAAATTGACTTTGCTTTTGCGGGCGCTGACAGTGGCAATGCCAGCTGCTGGTTGCATGCAACGTTGCTTCTGCAGTTCGCGAATGATGAATGGAAAATGTGAAAATTGTTAAAGCAAAGGCGCAGCTGAGTGCGCGAGCACTGTAAGTGCGAGCGAGTAGGCACACTATGTGTGCGAAAGAGACGACTGCATTGCAAAAGAAAATTGTGAAATCTTAGTAGTTGAAATTATTATAAATTAATGGCTATCCTTGTGACCCAGTTACCCGAATGTTTCGCTATAAGCAGCCACTGGAGTCGGTGGTGCTAGTGGTGCAAGTGGTGTCGGTGGTGTTGGTAGTGCTGGTTGGCGGTGTTGGTGCTGCTATAGCCACAGCTGTGGTTTGTACTGAAGCTCCCGAGTCCATTGTGCAGTGGAAATAAAGAACAAAAGATTCTGGCGAGTGTGGTGCACAAAAAAATACCTAGTACAGTATTTAAAACTAGTTTAAAAAAAAAAATTTTTTTTTTTTTAAACAATTTTTTTAACTTTTTTTTTCAAATCGATTCTTTTCAGTTTATAAGTACGAAATAATTTTCTTAAGCTTTAAATTTTTTTTATGTATTTATTAAGGATTGATTTACCATATTTTTGATTAAGGTGGCTTAAAAATCAGTAATTTAAACAATTTTTCTTAGCCGATTTCAGATTCATTGGTTTTAACCAACATTTGAGGTCGTTTAGAGCTGATTTTAGCACAAGGCACCCAATATTTTTTTCGGTGTATAGTTAAGAATAAGTAGGTCAAATTGGGTTCAATTTCATTTTATTATCATAAATAAGCACAAACCTATTATACCCTCTGTAAAGGGCATAAGAAAGAATGCTGTAGCTTCAGCTCCCACCCCCCTCCCCACCCACACACACACACTCAAACACTACATACAGCACATCCTTTAAGCAGGCTGTCGGTTGTCTTACTCCATGTGTGTGTGTGTATGACTGTATGTGTGTGTGGGTGGGTGTGTCCTCAGCAGTAGTGTCGTCCTGGTATGACAGTTGCATTTTTAATGCTGGCCATAATTAAGTTTGTGCAACAGCAACATTGCCAGCTACAGGCCAAACTAGTCATATCATTAGCTTCCAGTCGTTCGTGCTATGCTAGTCAGTACTGTATACAGTGAAGTTTGGTATATTTTGAATATTTATGAATACACAATGCCACGCCCATTATCCCAACCTCATCGATGTTGACCACAGTGCCTCAAAATCAGGGTACACAATCGAGAACAAAAACATCCTTTAAGTAAAAGCAATCATTGCATATTTATGAGTGTATTCACATGACGACTACTTCTATTCATAACAATACCTTTGACTCAAACCAGTTCGCCTTACAAAAACAGGCTACAAATTTCTCTGACAAACAGCAGAAAATTTAAAAATCACATTTCTATTGGGAAAGTGCTGCATTCTTAATGTCATCGGTTGAGTTTTTGTGGAATTTTTAAAACATTTTTAGACCCCGTACTCTCAACAAGTAAGAAAGGCTACAGTCAAGCGAGTCGACTGTCAACGACCCCGTACTCCTTCTAGTGCGCGTATTTCCATATAAATCACCAATCTTCGAGCGATTTGTCTTATGGGAGCTATAGGCTATAGTTGTCCGATCCGGACCAAACTTGGTAAGGATAGTTATAATGGTACCATACACATAATGTGTGAATTTGGTCTCTCTAGCTCCAATTGTTTTCTAGTTATAATGATGTGAAAATAGTTTTATACAATTCGCGGGGGCGGCAGGTGGCGTGGCAACGATTTGAAAAATACTTGATCTGCTCGCGAAGTAGGGCTTACATTCCAAATTTGGTGCCTCTAGCTCTTATAGTCTCTGAGATCGAGGTGTTCATACGGACAGACGGACATCGCTATATCGTCTCGGGTGTTGATGCTGATGAAGAATATATATACTTTATGGGGTCGGTCACGCCTCCTTCTGCCTGTTACGCACATTTCGCTTCAGACAAAGCTAATAGACCCCTCTACCCACTTTTACTAGAGTACAAGGTCTAATAATATATCTTTTTATTATTTATATTATTTTTATTACATAGAGTTAAAAATTTCTGTAAGTTTTGGAGACTCGAAATTTTGTATATTTTAAGCTCTTCGTAGTGTTTGACTTTATATAACTTAAAATTAATATATTTTATAAAGAATTATAAAGAAATATATTTATTAATACTAGTAACAATTGGCACATTGTGTTGTGGATACAACTTAAATGTAACTCCATCCATTTTGTGTGACAATCATCGTTATCGCAGATCCTCGAGGTGTCACATGCCACATATTGATGAAGATTTTGTTGTTCTTGTTTTTGCTTTTGGCTTTGCTTCACAGGTTAATGCAATATGCAAATGCTGATGTTGTTGATGTTGTTGTTGTTGTTGTTGCTCTGTCATCTGTTAACAATAAAGGCGGCCATGCGCTGCCAGTGAAAGCCGTTGGCCTAAAGCCGACAGCGTGTCCAGCAACAAGCTAAAAATAAAAGAATGCATAAAAAAGCCAAATAGAAACTGTAAAATAAAATATAAAGAAAAACACTAGTAGAAGTAAGACGACTTTAAAAGTCCTCGTAATTTTTAAGGAAATAAGTTCAGGGTTTTACATGTAGTAAAAAAAAGCTTAATATTACTAACAGTTGTCTAATTCAAACAGATTTAAATATATTAGATATTAAATTTTATAGAAGCGTATAAGAAATAACAAAGTTTATAAAATGTAGATATTAAAATCATTTATTTAAAAAAAAGTTATTATGTTTTATTTTAAGTGCTAAGGTTTCCATATATATTTAAATTATTTCAGTGACTTATTTAGTAAGTTAAGTTAACTCTTTTAATGTGTAAGTGCACTGCATATTAAGCACTTAAATAAATAATTAAATAAAATGAACTTTTTTGCATTTTATATTAAATTTAAAAGGTTTTTATTTGTTGTAAATACTGAAGAAATACTTTTAATTTCATTTATTTATAGTACACCTTAAAACAAGTTTTTCTTAGTGTATTTAAGTTTACTATAGCTAAATTTTAATTTATTTTAAAGCTTTTTAAACAACTAATTTTATTCTGATAAGTTAAAATAGATCAGGTTAAAATTACTTAAAGATTTCTGTGAAATAAATAACCCTTTAGGTAATGTTTAAAAAGTGTTCCTATATTTTGGGACACAACTGTACATAATGAGTGACTTTAACCTGAGACATTTCAAATATAATCAAAGTTTTCTATACTCGAAACATATTCTTGACTTTGGTTGCTTTCTGTTTCTTACTTCTTGCGAAGGCGTAAAAAGGCGTGGCATATGTCCACAGCAAACATCAATTGCTTGTAGTATGGTTAGACTTGCTTTCCAAATTTCCTACCATTATCTTTTATAGCCAGTGAGATACAGTTCAATGAGAGGAACAATTACCCTAAACTTGAAATACCTTGATGCAGATCAGGAATAAGTATACTTTATGACATCAGAGCTGCATACCGCTGCACATTAATTGCTAACAAACCTAAGAGACCATCGCTCTATTACAGAGTACGGGGTCTAAAAAAGCAAAAAAAAAAAAAGGGTCGCGCGCGCGTCACATGTCAAAAGAGGAGGGAAATTGTTAAACAAACAGCAAACAGACGCAGACGCAGCGTGAAAATAAATTGAACAGAGCAGCGAAGCGTCACTGACCTACGCGCACACGTGAGTGGCAATACCAGCGGTGGCAGTAGCAGCAGCAGTAGCAGCAGCAGCAGCGATTGGAGTCGCAACAGAAATAGCCAAAGCAACAACAAGAACAACAGCAACAGAAGCAGCTGAAAAAGCTGCCCCCGCAGCGTGACTATTTCGCAGTCGGCAACATTTGTCAGTCGTATGGTGATGTTGCTGCAACAAGCGGTGGCACGAGTAGCAGTCAGCATCGTTCGTGCCATACCCGGTTCGTATGCCGTATGCAGTCGTGGCACGTTCGGTTCGGCTCGTCTCGTCTCGAGTCGGCAACGCGTCGGCAAATCTGTGGCAATGCCGGCAGACATGGGGCACAAAAAAATCTTCGCCGTTTGTGGCAGATGCTGCAGCTTCGAGTTCAGTCTTTGCGCGTTTTCCAACTGCTGCGGTACAGCATCAGTCGGTGGCAAGTTTGTAGGACGTGTATCTCAGTCTCGCCAATGTATCTGTGCGTTACAAATTTTGCGTAATCTTTCGCCGCGCGTGTGTCACAATAAAAAATAAAAAATTAATTTAAAAATAAAATAAACCCAATTGAATTTATCTTTAAAAAAAACTGCTTATTTTCATATTTTATTTTAAAGTTTTTTTTTTTTTTTTTTATCGTACAGAAAACGGTTTTTTTCGGTGCGTGCGTCAAACAAAAAATCAGTAAAATTTGTTAGCGCGCTTTTAGGCGCAGTGTTTGTTGCCAAAAGTGATTTGCAAAACCCAAAACAGATTTCCAAGTGCCCACAACAACAATACACACTACTGTGTGAGTGTGTGTGTACGCGGGTGTGTTTCTGTGTTTGCTCACACTCGGGTGTGTGTGCGTGTGTGCGTGTTTTGGGACTGGAGCGAACGTGTTGTGTGCGGGTAAGCCTTGAATTTGGATAACAAAGCCGCAAGTTATGATGACCGCAGTAACCACATCAAATGATATCAATTGAGATTTAGTGGTTTAATCGGTGGTGATAAAACTGCATGCATCAGCAGATAATGCGGCTTAATTATCTCAGCTGGAGATGCAAGCATTGCCACATGCCACATGCCGCATGCCTCATGCCACATGCCGCATGTTGCACTTGACATTAGCCGGCAAATTGACAGGCATTGTGTCAATCTCACGCTGCTTTCATGCGGTCAACAAAAATTGTCATTGTCATTGCTTGCAACACTTTAGCATTTGTCCATAACAATTATTAAACTTAATTAATTACTTGCATAATTAATGCATTAAACTAAACTAAACTACACGTAGCTAAACATACATTTAACTCAAATACTAGTATCCAAAAATAAACATTGCTCATTGCCCTGTAGCTAAGTAAACAATGCATAGAGTCGTGTTTATTTAAACAATAGAAAAAAAATTGTATAGCAAATCGTATAAACAATAAATGCACACATTTGTTAATAATTAACATGCTTTTTTGTGTTCATTAATCTAATGAAAAAGTTTGTGTTTAAATATTTGCTTATGCAGAAAATTAAAGTGGGTAAAAAAAGGTTAAAAAGTGGGTTTATTGGTATTTTTGGGCATTTTAAATACAGGGTATTCGTGTACAGAAATATATTTGAGATTTAAGGAATATGTGTCTTAAGAAAAATTATTATTAAAAGTTAGTTAACGATTTGGAAACAAGAAAAAATTTATTGGGTTAAATAAGTAGAACTTTTAGTGGCTTAAAAATTAGATTTAAAAATACAAAATAAAGTATGTGTAAATAAAAGGAGTTTATAATTTAAAAGGGTATCTATCTGAAGAGCATTTTATAGTATCGTATTAACAGAAAAACAATACTGTTCTACTTTAATTTTTAGCTTTAATTTAAGTAGAACTTTACGTGGTTAAACATGTATTTAAAATACAAAATTAAAGGAGTTATGAATTCAAAGGGTATCTGTCTGTCACTATCAAAACTTTTATTTTCAGTAGAATTTTAAGTGGCTTAAAATTAGTTTAAAATATAAAGCTAAATAAATTTTATTCAAAAATATTTCAAATTCACAGGGTATCTAATTAATGAGCATTATCTAGTCACATATTAACAGACAAACAAAACTGTCGATCTACTTTAATTTTACGAATTTAAAACTGAATTTTTAATTTTATGAAATTAACTTAAATTTTTGTTATTTTTTTATGAAATTTAAAGATAACATAAATTTAAAAACTAAAAATATTAACTGATGTTTTAAAGCTAAATTATTTAAAGCTGTCAGAAAATTAAACTTTACACCGAAAGATATATATATAATAGAAACTAAATTGCTTTGGACTATAAAATATTTTTTTTAAATTATTTTCATGTAAGTTTTAATGCAAACTTAAAAAACAAATAAATTTTATTTAATATATAAAACCAGTTAAATTTTAAGGGACTGTAAATTAAACAAATGTGGAGTTTACATGTTATTAATTAACTAATTAAAATAAATTATTGTGAAATGAAACTAAAATTCCCGTGAACTAAAAAAATTTAATATAATACCAATTTTTTTACGACTTAATTTTTAACGCTTAAAATTGCTTTGTAAAAGTACTTATTATTTGAAGCTACTACTAGCTTATTACTGCCAACAGTCGTTAGTTATAATTAATGCAAAATTTTTTAATAATTTGCACATTTTATTAATTTAATTATGTAAAACAATTCTATGCACTTCATTTAGCTTTAAATTATGCTGTTCATAAATTTTATATTGCATTTAGTCAAGCGACATAAAATCGGTTTAAAAGTAACATAAACATTGCAATTGATACAGATTATAATAAGGACAATTCATGCATTGATTTTAGCCCTAAAAAAAAATAGTTTAACAAAATTCACTCGAAGTAATTAAAAGCAATTAAATAGAATAAATTTGTTGTAATTTATGCAGGAAAAAAGAGTAGAAAAAATTCAAATTAATGCTATAATAAATAAATCAAACAAAAGAGACGGGGATTTTTCAATGTAATAATTTATGAAGATTACAATTATTTATATGATTAGACTTATTTATGAAAAGAATATTTATTTTTATTAGACCCCTATTAGGTTTGTCTGAAGCGAAATGTGCGTAACAGGCAGAAGGAGACTTTTCCGACCACATAAAGTATATATATTCTTGATCAGCATCAACAGACGAGACGATATAGCGACGTCCGTCTGTCTGTCTGTCCGTCCGTCCGTATCAAAACCTGGATCTTTTAAACTACATAATATATGTCACTATATGTCAGGCAGGTTAAATTTATTTCAAATTTTTGACCCCGCGAATTGTAAAAGACTATTTTCACATCACCATAACATGAAAACGACTTAAGCTAGAGAGACCATATTCACACATTATATGTAAAGTACCATTATAACTTTACTCACCAAGTTTGGTTCGGATTGAACAACTATAGCCTATGCCTCCCATAGGACAAATCGCTCGAAGATTGGTGATTTGTATGGAAAAATTCGCACTATAAGAAGTACGGGGTCTTTTACAGTCGGTTCCATCGACTGTAGCCTTTCTTACTTGTTTTACTTGTGTTTATTTAGCATTTCCTTAAACATTTCTTTTTTCTTTGGGCATAATTTAATAATTCCATAAGGGCAGAAATTTTGGCTTTGATGCCACTCAATTCTCATATGCTTGAAATCTGTTGTGTGTGTGTGTGTGTGTGTGTGTGGCAACATACAAGCAACAGTCACTGTGCTTTGCTGCTGGCCTTCAAAAATGTGGCTCACAAGTGGGGAATCTGGACGGGCTAAATAAATAAGCAAGAACTCGGCGAGTTGGTGCAAAAAATGACTACAAATGGCAATACAAATGGAAGTGCTGCAAGTGCAGCAGTAGCAGCAGAGGCAGTAGCAGCAGCAGAGGCAGCAGCACTAGTAGCAGCAACACGTCAAAAGCCAGCGGAAATGGACAGTAAATAAATGTTTACAATTTTTCTGTTGCGCCTGCTTTCGTTTTTTATTCTCTTTATCTATATATATATATATATATATATATATATGTAGGTTTTTGTGTGTTTTTATTTTGGGTTTTTCTTAGTATTGCTGCTGGCACATAAATTTTGCGGAAATTGTGTTGCTGCTGGCAAAGTAATGGGGAAGTGTATACGGCGTGGGGGGCAAACATGCCCAAAATCAGGGCTTAGAAATAAAGCACAAGAGCTGAGTATATGAATAATGTGCTATTCACTTACAGACACACATTGTTGCAGTGGTGCAGCTGCTGCTGGTTGCTGTTGTTGCTGCTGCTGCTGCTGCTGCTGCTGCTCCCTCTTAGACAACCTTATTTCATTTTGCATTTCATTCCTAGCTATGTTAAGATATATATTTTTGTATTTTTGCGCGCTGCGCTTTTCATTAGCAAAAACAAAAAATTAAGTAAAGATAAATAAGAATTGCACTTGAATGCAGCAGCAGCAGTAGCTCTAGCTGTAGCTGTAGCTGTAGCTGTAGCTGTTGCTGTAGCAGCACCAACAGTCGAGAGACAAGTAGTGCAATTACTGCATAAAGTACTTGTAACGAGGCACTGCCACTGATGCAGATGCTGATGTTGCTGCCAGTTGCTGCTAACTGGCAACTGGCAGCCAGCCGGGCACTAACCCCGCCCACTTATACAGCCAACCGCCCCCCCAAGTGTAGAGTTTTTCGTGACGCTGCCGTGTATCTGAGCCTGAGCCCAAGTGCTGCGCTAATTTCAGGCAATTATTTGTGCCACCCGCCAGCAGCTAAGGAAACGTAGAGAGAGTGGGAGAAGCAGAGAGAGAGAGAGAGAGAGAGGGAGGGTGTAAAAGAGGAGACAGGGAGACAAAGAGCATATCAGAGAACAAGCTTACACTTAATTATTTTTGTGTCATCAAATTCCATAAGAAAAGTCGCGTATTTAGCACTTTAATTGACTGTATTGCAGGCAACAAGTCATTCACAATTATTTCATTCACAAACAAATAGTAAATTTAATAAAAACTTGTGCAAAGTTAAATAAAATTCAGTTGCTTTAACAATTTCTATGTGTTACATATAAATTACGCCCAAATAAACAAATAAAATGTTAATAATTTTGCTGAATTTGCTCAATGATATCCGCAAAAGCATTAAATTACTATCTTTTTAAAAAATTGATTTATTACTGTATATAAAAAACAGGTATATCAAATTTAAAGTCTGCTCTTAAATTACGGATAACAAGTAAGATAGGCTACAGTCGAGCGAGCCGACTGTTAAAGACCGCGTACTCTTTCTAGTGCGCGTTTTACCATACAAATCACCAATCTTCGACCGATTTGTTCTATGGGAGCTATAGGCTATAGTTGTCCGATCTGGATCAAACTTGGCTATAATAATTATAATGGTACCATACACACTATGTGTGAATTTGGTCTCTCTAGCTCTGTTCGTTATCAATATAAACTTGGTCTGTCTGGCATATAGACTCACTTTCATTCCAAATTTTATGACACTAGCTCTTGTAGTGTAGAAGACCCAGGTGTTCATACGGACAGACAGACAGACTTACATTGCCATATCGTCTCGGCTGTTGATGCTGTACAAGAATATATATACTTTATGGGGTCGGTCACGCCTCCTTCAGCTTGTTACGCACATTTCGCTTCAGACAAACCTAATGGACCCCTCTACTCTTTTTAGGAGTACGGGGTCTAAAAATATTAAACCAAGCTTTTTCCATTTTTGAATATTCTATTAAACTGTGTATTAAAAGTTACACGTCTATTAAATTTCTTTAAAATATTTTGTTTCCAAAATTCTTTAAATTTAATAAAATTTAATTACATTTATAAACTTATAACTGTTTGTTTATAAATAATATAAAACCTTTGGACTGATACTAATTCATTGTTTTCAAAGCATAACTTGTTCTCAACTCAAACTTTTCAAATAATTTAATTAATTAAAAATGTTTTTTATAAACTTCACATTTAACTATAATTTCCATTGGTTTTATGAGCACAATTATGAATCACTTTTGTTAACATTTTGTCATAGTTACCATTGAGTTAAAAATTTAAACATGTTTAGACCCCGTACTCTAAAAAAGTAGAGGAGTCTATTAGGTTTGTCTGAAGCGAAATCGACCCCATAAAGTATTTATATTCTTCATCAGCTTCAAAAGCCGCGACGAGTTCTCATAGGTCCGGATCGGACAACTATAGCCTATAGCTCCCATGGGACAAATCTTGCGAAGATTGGTGATTTGTATGGAAAAACGCGCATTAGAAGGAGTACGGGGTCTTTCACAGTCGGCTCGCTCGACTGTAGCCTTTCTTACTTGTTAGTTCTACAAAAAAGTTTAATTATTAACATGAAAGTATCTAATTTCTGTTTTGTCATATTTGATCAAGTGACAACTTTTATTTTTGGCTGAGAAACTGTGAGTTTTGTGTCGTTTAACAGCAGTTTCTGTCGTTCCCTCCTTGTTTGTCTTTGTCTCTCCCACTCTCTTACTCTCTTACTCTCTTGCACTCTTTCCCTCTCTCTCTCTCTTTCCCACTGTTTGCTGTAGCTTGGATCCATCTAGTTGCTGTTTCCCCTAACCACACCCGCTGCAGTTTCCCATTTTGCACTTGCATTTAAGCATATTTATTCATATTCATTTGCGCTCGCTCATGTGTGTGTGTGTGTGTGTGTGTGTGTTTGTGTACATGTGTGTGTGTGTGTGTGAGTTTGGGTGCTGTTTTCATCTAAGGCTTAGCATTCATTCAGTCATTTGCAGTGTCCGTGGCCATTTAATGCACTTATTCATTAAAATACAAAAAGGAAAAAAGAAATCATGATGACTGAGAAGGAAGGGAAGAAGGGAATGAAGCAAGAGAGGGATGGCAAAATGGCGGTTGCTCGGCAAGGGTAAGGGTTAGGGTAAGGGGGTGGCAAAATGGCGACTACCATGGCGAAACAAGAGTGAAAATGAATGAAATAAAAAATGTAAACATACACAAGTGCAATGCAAATTAAAGCAGACAGCAAAGTGGCTGCTCCTGCTTCAGCTTTCGTCACAAGCGTGGGTAGGGGTGGGGGTAGGGTACGGGGACCCAGGCAGATGAGAAAATGTGGCCAACGCCGACTGATGCGGCGAAAGTTAGATGGTAACAATGAGAGGCAGAGGAAAGGGGCTAAGGGGAGCTATGGGGGGGGGGGGGGGCAAAGGGGGCAAAAAGAAAAAAGGGAACAGGGTCAGGAGAGAGGGCACGGGTAAGGGCTAAGTACGGTAGCAAGTCCTTGCCAACCCGAAGAGGCAATTCATTAGCTTTAATTTAGGTAAATGTCCTTGGTCCTTGTGGCGTTGCCTCTTGTGGCGAACGTTGCAAATGCAACTAAAATGTTGCGGTTACCGCCATTTTCATTTGCGTGCCACATCGCGACTGTGTACGTGTGTGTGTGTGTGCCTGTATGGGTGTGTGTGTGTGTGTGTCAGAGGTCGTTGTATTCCCGCAGGCAACTCACTTAATATTTAAAACTAACTAAAGTCGCCAAGTGGCCCATTTTCTTATCCAAATCATCCAATTAACAAATCGAGTGAAACTTAAATTTTGTCTGCTTTGAGTTGTTATAAAGACTTAAAGAACTTACAGTTTTTTACTATGAAAAGTAGTTTTTTAATGAGCTAACTCTTTGAGAACTGAAAAATAAATATTTTTTCACTGAAGTTAAAAAAATAAATAAAATCTTAGTCCTTAAGCTGCCGAATGAGTTAATAGCTGTTTATTAATATTAAAAAAAATTAATTAAATAAAAATATAACAAAAAAATTTTTTTTGTGTGGTTTTAATAAATGATACATATTTAACGCCAATGAAATTCTTAAAAAAAAATTAAATATGCTAAAAAATATATTTTTTTAATTATGTTTGCTAATAGTTATATTTTTTAAACGCTCACAATAAACTTAGAAAAATGATTAAAAATCAGTTTAAAAAATTTAAAATTTTCTTTAGAATTTCTTTAGCTTGATTTCTGACTTTCAAGCTAATTTTGCCAGCACTAATTAAAGAACAATTCCAGCATTTAAGCCAAGTTAAGATATGGCACATATCTTTGTTTATATAATTAGCTTAAACGTTTATTTTCAATTCACTTTAGCAAATGTTACGAGTTCTCACCGTTGTCAGCTAATCAGAAACGCACAATTACCTTGACAACACTGTGAGTCACCAAAATCCGCTTAAAATGCAATTGCAGTTTACATTTCCAGTTGATGTTTGCTGGCAAACGGCAGACAGAAGACTCCCTACGATTCCCTACGACTCCCAACGACTCCCGACGACTCCCTACTTTAGAATTTAGAGACCCCTGAAAAGCCACACCTCTGACCCTTGACCCCTTTGAGCCCCTCGTCCATGGGGCTTCAACCCCGTTGTCTTTCCAGCGTCATACGCCCAACTTATAAGCTTATGAGCAACTTCGTTGCACTGTGCACAGTGTGACAAATGCAACAGTGGCACCAACTACACCATTTATTTGTGTGTGTGTGTGTGTGTGTAGTACGCTAGAGATGGGACAGTATTCTGTTGTTATCTAAGGGCATTGTTATTGCCTTGGAATAAGATCTAAGATCTGAAGGTAGCTTAGAGGAAACGGGGCAATCACGTTCGATGTTGTCTTAAAGTTATTCCTAACAATAGTTCTTCACACTACATAATCGATGCTTTTCCAAAATAGCACTACATAAACGATATTTAGTATAAATAGCTTAAAATTCATACAAATATCTTATCTATCTTATTAAATATTATATCTAAAAATAATAATAAATTTATAAAACTTTCATTAATTTTGACTAATTTGTTTATGTAACTAATGAAACACACACAGAGAAAGTTTCATGCCGATAGGATTACTATATCGCATAGGAACAACAAGACGGAAATAAGAGCAGATTCTCAAGCGTTCATTAGCTGAAAGACTGCATTAATATTATTATCATAATGAATTGTTTATCACAGATTTAAACTGGTAACCCAAAGTCCAACATCGACTATAGAATTCATGCTTGTTTCGATATTAAATCGATAGTTTTTTCTCCCGATTGCCAGCTCTAAATTGCTGCTGATACTGTAGCTCGTTGGCAGCGTGACATTGGCATTCGTTGTCATGCAGACGAGACCCGTTTTCCTGCAGGCCTGCAGCCACCTACAGAAATAAATCATGTGAATGCACTGTGATGCAGAGAGGGGAGTTAGGGGGAGGAGTGACAGGGGGGACGTGTATGGGGGTTTGTATGGGGATTTTGCAGCAGTTTCGCCGTCGTCGTTGTCGTCATCATCGTCGTCGACTGCCTAATTAGATAATGTCAGCAGCACGCAGCGCATAATTTCCTGGCCTGAACTGACTTGACAGTGCTCTGCTTTTCTTACAGTCTTTGCACGTCCGGCATACGCATACAGCAACACACACACATGCACACTCTGTCGCACACACACACACGCACACGTGAATATTCTTGACCCCAATTAAATTTAAATCATTTGAGTGCCTCCAAAGTAAAACTAATTGCTTTTGCCTGAGCTGGAGAGCAAGAGAGCGAGGGAAAGCACGAATCCCTCTCTCTCTCTCTCTTGCTGTTTCTCCCCCTTTGTAGGCCTGTCTCTTTCTACTCTTCAGTCTATTGTCTCGAGTGCTTGGCCAACTCTTTGCCCTTTCATATTAACTATGCATGAATGTGTGTGTGAGTGTTTTTCTGTGTGTGTGTGTGTGCGTGTGTTGGTGTGTATTTTTTGTTGTTGTTCCTCTTCAATTTGGCACTGCAATTACCAATTGCGTGCGCTTGTTTAAGTCTTGCAAATGCTAAGTGCTAAAACTCCAAATAAAAAAAAAAAAAAAAAAAAAGTTTACTGAATTTGTTGTTGTTTCTGTCTTGGTTTAATTCAATTTGTCAGGCCCCAAATAAATAGACACTTAAATGTCGCAATCTCTTGTCTCGTCTGCATCCGCCTCGTAAAACATATACACGCACCCACACACCCACACACACACACCCATACACACACACACAGACATTTCACATACTTTTCTGTTTCTGTTTCAGTTTTTATTTTATTCTTTTTTTTTGTTGTTTTTCCAGTCAGCATATTAATGCGTCTCTGGACGCACATTAATGCATTGGATAATGGACAGTCATACATACACCCATAGACACGCACACTCATACACACACATACATACATCAGGCTAAACGTGACTGACCATGTCATGCATTCATTTTAACTTCAATGACCCCAAAATAGCCGAACAGACTGCCTAAGAGAGAGAGAAAGAGAGGGAGAGCGAAGGAGGGAGAGAATGAGAGAGAGAGAAACAGAGGGAGAGAAAGGGAGAGAGAGAAAGGAAGGGGGAATAAGGGAGAGTGGCAGAAGAAGAGGTACTGCCAGTGGTTGTGCGACAGAGACTGAAAGGAACACAACGAGTGAGAGAGAAAGAGAAACATTTTCAATGTCATTAAACATACTGCACCGTGGGTAAAAATGCAGTTTTAAAGCTTAAACCTAAAGTTGGAGACTTGAAATTTCTTGATTTCAGTTCTTGATTTGCATCACAATGTGCAGCAAAAATAATGAAAAGTTCTTTCAGTAAAGTAGCTAAATTTAATTTGATACAGGGTGTGTCTTCCGAAGTTAAAAGTCATTTAATTTGTAGCACAAACTATGTTAAAGGTTTGACTGTAGGCATTCAATTTAAAGAAAAATTTAAAACACTGAAAGCTTACCCATAAAAATACACTCTTCAACGAACTTTAAGAGAAATTTCGAAAGAAATTATTTGTAGAAAATATTTGGCCTTAAACTTAGTTTGTAGATAAACTTGTGAGTCGAGGTCATGAAAATATATCTTTAAGGTATAAATGTTATGCCTTTCATGTAAAGAAATTGAAGCACAAATAATCAAAAACTTATGAAGCCCTTTAACTTTGATATCGTGCATTTTGTCCATTTAGAGAACTAAGATAATTGTATTTGTAAATATCCGTAGGTGGCTCACCCTTTATTTTCTATATAATTTGGAGTCACTATCGCTTTAAAAACACTTCGCTTTGCTTTACTAGAACTGCACTCAAATTGAGACCAAATTCAAACTCTGAGCTGTAAATAAGATTTAATCAAAATTTGTTACTTAATTTATAAAGTGTGAACACAACTTTTACTTAAAAACATTTTAAATTAGCTGACTAAGGTTCAGTTGGAATAAAAATGAAAGAAATCAATTTTATAATATTAATTAATATTAATATTTATAAATTAATATATTTAAATTTATTAACTTGAAAACTAACCGAGCACCAAATTAATTGTATTTACGCCAAGAAATTAATTTATTTTGTCCATGGTGAAGTGTTCCGCTGCCACTTTGTTCATTTGCCTCCCTTCCCTCCCTTCGCTCCCTTCCCCCTCTCTCCCCACTCCCTCTTCCTCTCTGTTGACTTTGCCCTTTTGACAAAACGGAAGTCAAACAATTTATGCATTTTATTCTTTAATCACATTTCAGTGCAGCTCAGCACTTGCAGCTTTTGTCACCATTATTTGTGCAACAAGTTGCATGCCACACACTCTATTATTTGGTCATTGGCTGCACTGAGTTCTGTTTAACTTTTAGCTTTTGTTTGGCCAAGAGATCTTTGGCCGTTTTATGGCCGTGGCTATTTAGCTGCAACACTGCTTTAATAATTCCAGTCAGAATTTTCTTGAGAACTTGAAACTGCTCTGATCTCTGGCCACTTTACAGCTTATCCTTTTTGGCCTTTAATTAGCCTGGCTAATTAATTATAAATTCCTTGCGTGAATGTGGAGAAAATGCCAAAAGCGAGAGGGTGAAAGGGAGTATAGGGGAGAAGGAGAGAGAGAGAAAGAGAATGGAAGCCAACAGGGACAGTTGAATGTCTTTAATAAATTTATTGTGTATAGCAATTAGTAAGTTCTGAGTTGTGTATGAGTGTGTGTGTGTATATGAGTGTGTGTGTGTGTGTGTGTGTGTGTGTATGAGTGTGTGTAGTTCGCTTTGTGTGGCCAGAACCCAAAAGTTTACAATGTAGACAGACAGACAAAGCCATAGAGAGGGATGGAGTAAGAGAGAGATGGATAGAGGAGTGAGAGTGAGAGAGGAATATAGCTGGTAACTCATGTGTTGCGCCTAAAACATGGCAAACATTTGTTGCCTGATTACTTTTAAATTATTTTGTGGCATAATTTCTGTGGCTCTGCGCCAGGCACAACAACACACACACATACACACACATATAGGCACAACAAAGCGCCTGCTAGCTGAGTCTGAGGCTGGCGTGCATATTAATAAATAAAAGACGTGCCGAGGGGAGCGGAAGGGAAGTTGCAGGACCAAAAAGGGACCTGGATGACAGAGCTGCTGTTTTTGCTGGAGGGGCATAGAAAAAGCTTTGCGGGCTTTTGTTGAAAATGGCAACACACACACTCACACACACACACACACACACACACACACTCGTGTAGGGGTAAACAGGATACAGAAGGACATGCCACGGCTGGCTTGCCAAGAAGTGCGGGAAAAAGGCATATGGCTGATATGTTATATGGGCATTTGTGTGTGTGTGTGAGTGTGTGTTCACCGCACACTGATAACAAAAAAGTGTTTCAAACTTAAGACTTTGCTCAAAAAACTAGGCTAATCGGCCAGAACATTCAAAAAGGCTCAACACTCAGAATTTAATTGATTTAACGTATTTAAAATAAATAAATGTATTAAATTAATTTTCAAGTGGATTAAAATATAATCCTCTTTTTTTAAATAATGAACATTTTTAAATAATTGAAACTTAAACAATATTTAAATTTATATATTTTTCCAGAGAAAACTCTTAAAAACGTTCAAAAATTTAAGCAATTTTTCGACAGCAACTCATAAATTTCGACCCATTTCATTTTAGGGATTTTTTAAGCACAAATTAAACAAGTATAAAATTTTAACATAATTAATAAAATATTTTAAAATTATTATGTGTAACATTTTTTAATTCGGACGTGTACAAAAATGATCAAAACTTAAATTTAGACTGTATTCTATAAATTTAAAGCCTTATATAAATTTTTAATACATTTTTTAATAAAGAAAAATTATTTTATAAACAAAAAAAAAATATAAAAAATATGAACTTAAATCTTTTTTGCTTTATTTGAAATAATTTAAAAAATTATTATGTATATAAATTACTATAAAAATTGGAATAAAAGTTTCCTAGCATTTTTTTGAACAGTGTATTTGTTACAAGTATTTATTGTATGAATAAGGATGCTCTTTGAGGCGCCTTGCATTATGATATGCTTAAACAGCACAAAACTGTTTAATTATTTATGGATGCTTCCTTTTAGCCAAGGACAGTAATATGGGAACTGTGACTGAGACCGGGATTGTGACTAGAACTTGGCCTGGGACTGGGATTGGCAACCAGAATGAGAGTGGGATTTGGGACTGGGACCAAGACTGGGGGGATTCCGAGTGGAGCTCTATGCCAGTTTTGTAGGCAATCAGCGAGGCATGTGTTGCTTGATGATACGACTTGAAATGGAAATCTTGCGTGTCCTTGTAACAAATTGTCGCTCCAATGATGCGCACAGTGGATAAAGAGATCAAAAAATAATGATAATGTCAGCTTATCACAGATCAAAGCCAGAGAGATCATAGTTAAACACAAAGAAAAGAAAATAAAATAAATAAAAATAAATTTATATAAATATACAGTGAGTGCTAAAATCTAAATGACATTAGGACAGTTTGCTTTCAAAATATAATCAGAAAAATGACAAGAAACCCATTTTTTCACCTTTTATATTTTTTGTTGGCATCTGTTCATCAAACTGGGCACAAAACGCATTTCATGCAACCTTTTTCACACACAAACTGAAGGAAAACAGATGAGTCCCTTCCTCAGATAAGACAAGAGTCGGCTTTTCTCCCCTTTTTTTTTTGGTTTTTTTGGTTTCTTTTTTTTTTGTTTTGGGTTCCCTAAAAATGTTAGCCCACATATTGTGTGTATAGTATTTTCATACTATAAACGGAAGTCTTTCACTGTCGTGTTGTGTTGCTGTTGTTTGGTGTTTTTGTGCAAATTAATGAGCTCTTTGTGGGGCTTAAAATAATACAATAAAATGGCACAAAACAAAGGGAAACACGCCCAAACAAGCCCAAGTGACAGACGACAAAACGACAATGCGACAAAGCGACAAACCTTAGAGAACAGAAACAGTTTTTATCATTTGCAAAGGGACACAACTGTGTGTGTGTGTGTGTGTATGTTTCTGTGTGTGTGTAGCACACATCAAATGCACTAATCAGCGATGTTTCCCAAGTCACCTACTTAATTTCAGGTCGGAGCGAGAAGTTTCCTGCTTTGTATACTCACTTAGTAATCTAGTCTTGGTTTTGGCGTCTGCACAGTGCTTCTCATTGTTAATATATGATGATTTTTTCAACTATTTTTACTTTAAATTGTGTAGTGTATGAGCATGCACATTCTACTTAGTCAGTATTTAATGGTACTGTCGTTGAGACAAATTTTTCTTGGATCACTTTAGATACTAAATAAAATTTGTAATTTTAAATTCAATTTGAGCCCCTTTAGCTTAAGTGACCTTAAGAATTGGAATTTTACAACAAATATTTTGTTTTCTTCATAACTTAAGAATAAAATTAGATTAGCAAACAAAATTTAATTGATAGCTTTTGATTTGTACACTAATTAAATATTTTAAAATTAAGAAAGTTGTTTAAAAAAAACTTTACTATGTCTATCCTAAAAAAAAAAAAAAAAAAAAAAAAAAAAAAAAGTTTTAAATTTGTGCTAATATATATTTAAATCATAAGCTATATTTCAGTTATAATCTTTAACTACATATTTACACCCTTTGCTCTCATTTTACATAAATTTTATTTTATTATATAAATTTAAGTTCGTTTTATTCAACAAATTTGTGCACATTTGTCTATGGTTTTGCATAAATTAAAGCACAACTTAAAGTATATAACACGTTTAAATTATTTAAAGTCTAGGATACCTTTAACAGTTTTCAACTTGTCGGGAAAACGTGTCCCAATTATTTTTTTTAGCCGCTTGTTGACCGAATTTAAGCACACAACAAAAACAACAACAATGGAGGAAAAAACTTCTTTCTTTGTTTTGAATGCATTTTGGTTGGTTTTGTTGTGCTCTTGTGTGTTTACTGCGTTTACCTGCTGTTATATGGCAGCACGCCCAAAACATAATATTTGCCGCCCACTGTCCATTGAGGATATCCGTTGACGGTTCTAAATATTTGCCAATTGCAGCGACGTTTTAAAATTGAATTTGGGAACAGTTCAACGACCGGAAACGGAAGTGTGCGTACTTCATAATTACCAACAGTTATCTGAGTGGCTGTGTATGCGAGTGTGTATGTTAGTGTGTGCGTGTGTGTGTGTGTGAGTTGGGGATTTACTACTTCTGTATGCACATTAATTTGGCATTGTGTGCAGCGAACCAGTTAACCAATTCAGTTTATTCACGTTTTTACAAGTGTTTTATAATCAAATTAAATTTGTTTCCCATTTTTGCACTCACTCTTAAGCTCGGTTATCACTATTATAGTATATCATAATTGTATTGCACTATAATTACTGCCGAGTATCAAACACATCTGTGCTCAACTATATATATACGTCTACTTATATATATGTATACATTTATGTAATGTGTATATATATTCAATTAAATGTAATTTTATCGAACTTACACATGAGTTGCCTTATGATAAATTCGCCAATCTCTATGCACTCGAATGCTTGATTTCTGTTTAAATTTGTGAAAGTTCTTTTAGTTTTCAACTAAGCAATACCCTTTGAAAATATATGAAAACTGTTAAGTGGGAAATAAAGTGATCAAAAGTTTAATAAAGACATATTTTTAAAATGAAATTTAAATCTTAAAATTAAGATGACAACTTAAATCTGTTGACAAAGTTTCGTAGCATAAATAAATTTACTGAAAAGTTAACTGATTGATTGATAGATTATTAGACAAATAAATCATTATACTGTCGCTTTAAATCGCCTTTTTATTGGTTATATTTCAATAGAACCTTAGTTGTCACTTACTTATAATTAAGTTCAACAACTGTTTTTAGACCCCGTACTCTAAAAAAGAGTAGAGTAATCTATTAGGTTTGTCTGTAGCGAAATGTGCGTAAAAAGCTGAAACAGGCTTTTCCGACCACATAAAATATATATATTCTTGATCAAAATCAATAACCGAGACGATATAGCGATGTCAGTCTGTCCGTCATACAACCGTATGAACACCTGGATCTTCTAAACTACAAGAGCTAGAGGCACCAAATTTGGAATGAAAGTCCGTCTGTAGTGTACGCAGTGCAAGCTTTTTTAAAATTATTGCCACGCCCCCTACCTCCCCCGCAAATTGTTAAAAACTGTTAGCTCCCATAGGACAAATCGTTCAAAAATTACTTATTTGTATGGTAAAACCTGCACTAGAAAGAGTACGGGGTCTTTTACAGTCGGCTCGCTCGACTGTAGCCTTTTCTTCTTGTTGATGTATTAATATAATTGATTTTAAATTTGTTCAATTTGTTGTTGTTTATGTATTTTATCATTTGATTAAAATTGTGACAGCTGCAATTACCAGATACAAAATTGTCTAAGCAAGTTTGAAGCTAATGTTAATCTATTTATAGTAGTGGTGTAATTTCTTTGGCTTATTTAAGCCTTGAATTGATTAGTTTGTGTAGATTAAACACCATTTAACATTTTGTGCTATTTAAGGTAAATATTGAAAGCAATTTGAACTGAATATGAGCACAGTGATTACCACATTAAAAATGTTCCCTTGGGGGATAATGGCGCAAAATGTTGCTAACAGTAAATAATTAGGAGATAACGGCTTAAAAGCCAACAATGCAACAATATGCATATGATACATATGAAAAAAAAAGTAAAATAACTGTACAACAAAACAAAATAATATAAACAACATGTCTATTATTTGATATCAAACTGCAGTGGAAATGCCTAAAACAATTATGCACACACACATGGGCGGCCACTGTGTGGGCGGGGCATCGATGGCAAGGAGGGATATGGATGCTGGGTGAGGTAGGTACTGAGGGAGGTATTAGGAAGTACGGGTATTTTGTCATTGTTGCTAATCAACGCGGTGTAAGCCGCTTAAATGCCCCCAAATGTAGGCAATATGTTTGTTCATTTGTTTGTAAGCACTATGGGGCGAATGAGTACTTTCTTGGAATTATGTTTTAACATGAAATTGAACAAATAGGCAATCTTTGGATGTAAATTAACTCAGAAATCCTTTACTCCTCATATAACACACCCAATATAATGGAGACATTGAAAACTTGAACACTGAAGAGTGCGCAGTACTTTTTTTCTGCACAAGTGTCTCAAGTGCTCTTCAAAACGAGCTTTTGATCCACAGTGCACATTTGATATACCCAATCTCTGCCACCCTACCCAAACCTACGCAGCAGAGCAGGAAACTAAGGAATGAGGGACATGGAGAATGTGTTTGCTGCAGCGATTTGTGGTAAAATTATGTTTGAAACAGCGCAATTATAATAAGCGCAAGTGCAACAACAAATAACAAACAACAATTGTTTAAATTTATGCGATACAAAAGCTTTTTATTAGACCTACATCCCATCATATGCCACGCTCTCCTTGTTCTAACCCCTATTCAGCCACAATTTGACCCCACTAACGACCCATTTACCGCTATGCCTTCATATAAGTGGTCTTATATAAAATATTCATTATATATCGCAGCCATGAACGAATACACGATAATGCCATATAATTGACAGGCGATTTATGCGACATTTGTAAATACAAAAACAAAGCTAACAACAGCCAGTATAACAACAACAACAACAACAATCATGCCAAAAATAAGCTGAGCAAATTTTGTTTGACTGTTTGTCGGTTTGTTGAGAATTATTGTTTTGTCTAATGTTTCTCGTTTGTCTGTAACTATTATTGCCCAAAATTTGTGGCTCAATTAATTATTTATTAAGCACACATGAAGCGACTTTATCCATATTGCAAATTTTACTTAAATCAAAGTTAAATCTTGAGCTTCAACTCAAAAGGCATTCAAATTATCAAAGGCTATGAAACAATGGATTATTTTTTGAGCCTTTAGCTTAAAACTGAGTTATAACCTTGATTAAATGCATTTTCAGTTCATTCAAATGAAAATAGCTAAATTAAGTGTTAAGCTAACAGACTTTAAAAGACCACGTACATTTTCTGCAGCAATCATACATAAAAGAATTTTAAATATAAAAAATATTTCTTTGATTTTTACTAAACTGTCGACTAATTAGGAAAAATATACATACCTTATGGTATTGGTCACTACCATTTTAATGTTAATTTCTTTTTTATGCCCCTCTACTACTGACCATAATTACCAAATGGAAAAGTTTCGCAAATGAAGAAAGTTGAAGACAGAATGTAGTTACAAATTTACTTGAAATTAATTAAATTATGCCATAAAGCAACATTTTTATAATCAATCAAAAAATTTTATATAATTTGTCTTAAAATAAAATAAAATGAGAAGAATAATAAACCAGATTTTAATTAATAAATCCAACACAAGTATAAACTTCACATACAAATTTTATTTAATAATTTAAGCAAACAATTTTTCAAATAAATTTATATTTAATAAGTAATAAAAAGCTGCTTCAGCTTAGATGCACTGAGACACAAGTGTTGCTATAAATTTAATAACATTTTATAAAATTTAAAATAAGCACTTCGTTAAGTAAAGTGACAAGGTTTTGCTAGTCGAACAGACTTAGACCGAACAGTGGATTTTGGCTTCAGGTCGTAAGTTCGGTGAACCATTCAGAATACTTGAATGCAATTCAGCTCAATAACAGATTGAATCACATTCATTTGCCGTCTGCATTATTCTGTATCGAGAGCACTTTCTAAGATTATTTGCAACTAAATGAAATTTGTTGTGCAAATTAACTAAATGCACAGTTTTGGTTGGCAAGTCAAGAGGGAGAGGGAGAGGGAGAGAGAGAGAGAGAGAGAGAGAGAGAGAGAGAGAGAGAGAGAGAGAGAGAGACATTGAATTGAAGCTTCTTTTTTCTGTCTCGATTTGAAGGCAGATAACATACAATAGATGTGCATCAGAATGATTAAATTGCTGAAAGGCCTATGCCAAAGTTGAGTTAAAATGCACACACACTCACATGCCACGCCTATTAAGTCAACGAATATGAGTATCGATGCTTATGTATCGATGCAAACATTTCCGGCACAAAACGCTAAAATGTCACGTTGATGACGCTGACGATGACGATGACGATGATGTCGCCTCATTTCTAACGTTTATCAAGAGAAACATGCAGAGAAAGAGAGACGAAGACAGAGACAGACGAAGGGGAAGGGGAAGAGTGAGGGGAAAAAGCTGTCTAACGTGTCGTTGCCCTAGGATTGGGGCATGGCAAAAATGTGTGTCAACTGGCAGTCGATGCCATTGACGCCACAAAAATGCAGTTCCAGCTGCAAATGCAATTGCAATGGCTGTTTTGCCAGTCGCCATTGCTGCTGCTGCTGCTGTGGCTGTTGCTGCTGCTTCTTCTTGCTGTTCGACTATCTGTGCTAGTGCTTTTTGTTTCCACTGCTGTTATCATTTGTTCTTATTGCAAAGTGAGTTGTGGCTTCAACACTTTGAAAAGTGGTCGACAAGCACAAGATTCCTTGCATAGTTTTTAAATGAAAATGAACAACAACTTCAGCATTTAAAAGCAGTCAGAACAGAGAGTGAAACAGACAGACAGCGATAGAGAGAGTGAAAGAGAGAGAGAGAGAGAGACAGCGAAGTAGACATAGATAGTCAGTCAGACAGATTGGCAGATACGACGAGCAGCCAGGAAGCTGGTTCAACAGCAAAAGGCTTCAAGTGTGTGGCATATCAAGTGCTTTTCCACAACCATTTTCCAATAAGTTTGTCGCCTAACTGCTCTTTTTACTTCGCACTCGTTGACTATTCGCCTGACGTCTCTTTCGAGCTGTCGGTTAGTGCAGCCTGTAGGCCCTCATAAGTATGCTAAGTTTTTTGCGCCTTGTCGGCGCCTCGGCAAATGACAGAGTGTAAATCTAAGTGGCTCAAATGTGTCGACTATTAGTTGCCAGCCCTCTCTCTCTCTCACACTCTCCCTCTCCCACTCTATCTTTCTGCCTTCTTTTCACTCTTCTTTTTCCGTCTCTTCCTTTCTAGTGTTTCCTCGCTGTCGATGGAAATGCGGAAGCGATTTTTGAAGCCCTGCACGTCCGTGGGTCTCGGCTTTGTTGCCCTTTCTTGGCCCGATTGTTTTATTTGTTTGCGTCGCTGCTTTTGCACTTAATGCAGCAGCTGTCGCTGCCACTTTTCAATGCATTTTCATTTATTATGCAAATTGAAGTTTTCAAGCCTCAAGCGCTAAAGTAACACAACGAACAAAAAAATGAAGAAATAAAAAGAAAAATATTTCTGCAAGTAGCTTACAGTTTTTTTTCTTACCACGCACTTGAGCAAACTAATTTGACATTGAAATTATGTGTAAAGTAAATTTTATGCTACTTGCAAAATTATCATAAAAGAAAATAAAAAACACAAGAAAAAATTGAAGTAAAATATGATGGGAAACAAAAGTGATGAAAATCGAAAATAAAATTTGCAACTTGGCAAATTTTGCGCAGCTGTCAATGAAGATGAATGAAGAGCAAGCAAGTTATTGTGTGTGGAGGTGAAAAAGTGTGGGAAGTGTAGGAGCGAGAGGAGAGGGAGAGAGAGAGAGAGAGAGAGAGAGAGAGAGAGAGAGAGAGAATGGTAAGAGGAAGTGGAAAAATATACGTGATTCAAGCTGGGAAATAACTAAAAAGCATTTATTTGTTGCAGAGAAAATTGTGGGAGATTATTTCACTCTCACTCATTTACTTGCGAATTTGAAAACGCCAAAGATTTTTTTAAAATATTAAATAATTTAATATATTTTATCATTTAATAATCTTGCTTTTATTGAGGCACACACTCCAAAATTTACCCACACCATTTGGCTTCCTTTTATATCAAATTTTCTATAATTCTTTTTTGATTCATTGTATTCATTTGAACATTCATTTATTCATTAAAAAGTCACCTTGAATCGTTTAGCCAAATTACACTTAATTCCATTTAAAGTTGATTCGCTTTTCTGGCATTCGGCATTCACTGGCAGATGTGTCCCTAATATCGACATTATGTCACAGTGCTTTGATTTATGGCCAATACTCGTACTCAAACTCAAACTCATAGCCATTTACACACTCACACTTGCACACTCTTACACGTACTGAGCAGGTATAGCCGCCCCCTCAGCCCCATCCACCCACTACCCACCCCCTTTTTGACATAATACCCGTAATGGACATTATTATGAAAAATCAAATTTTCACTGATTGTCGGGCTGGAAGGAGACGTTTGTCCGGTCACGTGTCTGGCCAAGTTTATGATCGGTCATCAGTTTAATGACTTGAATCAATGAGTTCTTTCTCTCTCGCTCTCTCTCTCCCCATCTCTCTTGTGGCCGATGCGGACTACAGAAATAACTTGCCACACATTTGTGCAACAAATTAAATCATTTTATTTTCCGCTTTAGTCGCTGTATTGCTGCCAAGATGAACTATTATTTTTGTATACCCGGTAAGAAGGGTGTAATAGGTATGTTGAAAGTGGGCGACGGTAGAGTATATTGAAATTCTAGTGGCAAATAAGCAAATATTTAATTATATATAATACATATTTGTTTAATTCATATGCTAAGTACAAATCGTTCAGCTCAGGGTATATAACAGTCGACATAACTCTGTTCTGCTTTAATTTCTTCTGCTTCGCATAAGTTCTGCCGGCACTCCATTCGGTCTCTCTTCCGCCCTCTCCCTCCCTCTCTCTTTCTCTCTCTCACACTCTGTCACAACTCCACGCATATGCCCGTCTGACTTTTGTGCCAAAAATAGCTGTACACAGTCTCTGTCATAAATAGGCTGACGCTGAAAGTTGTCCAGAGTTGTGTTACTACACAACTTGCATCGTCATCGTTACCAGATAATCCTTCTCATTAGATGCACACACACACACACAAACACACACAATTGTACACACACAAACACTCACACTTGCAATTTGTAATTAACCAGGTACCGTTACAATTTTGCTATTTTTAGCAAAAAATTTATGGATGAATTGATCGAACAGAGTTTTTAACGATAGTTTGAGTCGAGCCAATGACAGTGCCTACAAATGTCACTTTTGGCAGTTAATGAAACTTGCCTCTGGCATGATTACAAAACCAAGATGAAAAGATAACACAGAATCAGGTAAAAGTCTCTTTTACTGCTGCCAACAGATTCTGAAAGGAGAAAATTCTTCTTTTTTTTTTTTTTTTTTTAACTCTAACTCAAGAGAATTTCAGTTGATTATATGCACACTTCTCACTCTAGATAAATTTATGCTTAAAAAGATTCCTTTTTAAATTACAAAATATTCGAATTTACAATAACAATACTAAATTAAGATAACTTTAAAACGTAAGTGGTAAAATTTTGATTACAAAATTTAAAAACTTTAATTATGAGTAAAAGAATGGAAATGTTTAAAAATTATAAATGTTTTAACAAGTTCAATCAGTTTGAAATCAATCAAGATTAAAACTAAAATGTTATAAACTATTTTTCCAATTTTTCAGGCCAAAAAAATTAGTATACTTTAAATGGAAAATAAATTTTTTAGTTTAAAACACTTTTTTTGTTCCTTAACATATTTTTCTTAGCTCCCACTTGATTGACGATGTGCAATTGCAATGTTTGCTTTATTCTTTAACTTTCATGCAATGTCATTGGCCTATGTTTAAATCTCATTTACATAATACCCCGTCAGAGTGCCATATGTCTTGGCATGTCTCAAGGTTTTCCAATCAACTCATGCAAATAACTATCGAACTGTCAGTGAATCTTTAGCTTCCACACACACACACACACACAGAAATACAAACAAATATAGGGTTGTTATCATACGAATATATAGATATATGTGTTTAAGTCAGATATATAGTCAGAGCATTGCTTGTCTGCCAAATCGAATAAGACAATTCATTCGCTTGAGATAATCGAATAGCGCATCTGTGGGCTTATTGCCCTCTGGCGTTGTTTACAGCCATCTGAATTGTAAACGAACCATGTGAATTTCTATTACAAAGTTTCTTCAGGCCAAACATGAATGAAAACTTTTCCAACCAAGGGCCAATTCGCAATTTACATTTCCAATATTGAATGTGCTTTGGTTTGGGGGGAAAATTGAGGACAGGGGGAATTAGGAAATGAATAATTTAAGCTACTTTTGTACAAGTTAAAATATTGAAAGATTTCTCAAGAAATCAATTCTAATTGTATTAGAAAATAAGACTGAAAAATATCAAAAATAATAATTTGAAATAACACAATCAGTATCAAAATCAAAGACTTGATTTTCTTTGCACTCAGTAAGTGCAAATCGTGAAATTATATGTGTATTTATTTTTGAGCACATAAGCGACCTCAAATGAGCACAGTCTTCCTCAACAGCCCTCCTCTTCATCTACCCACCCTACCCGCATCACGCCCCCCTCAGCGAGTCAGACGGACAGAGTCGAGACGCCAGCGTCGACATTTTGGAATGTAATTTTAGCCTGGGGAAGAAAACTAGAAAAACTGAAAAGTTTTTATGGACAGAAAAACACAAGTATTGAGTTTATAAACAGCTGCTTGACTTAAACATACCCTGTAGTCATCTGTACTTGGTTTGTATTTAAGTTGAGCTAAGAGGAGACAAGTTAATATATTTTAATTTTATATTAAACATTTATTGTTTAGCATATAAGATAATTTCTTTATTTTTAGAGCCAGTTTTTAATAGGGACATTTTTTTTATTTATTTATAAATTGATTTCAAAAAATAAAAAATTATTTTATTTAAATTTATTTTATACTTTTTAGTACTTAGTATGCGTAAGCTAAAAATTAAAGGTTTGTGTCTACTAAGTACGTAAAAATACAAAATAAATTGAAATATATTAATTTATTATTTTGTATAATTTTATTAAGGTATACAAATATTTAAAATAATGGTTTTAAATGTAGTTAGTAGATGAAAGTACAATATAAATTAAAGTCAACTTATTTATTATTTTTAAAATTTTTTATAATGTTAAAAAAATGAAAATTTTTAGTAAAATCAAAAATTGCAGAGTAATTTTTTGTCAAAATAATTAAATTATTTTGAGTACATAATTAATGATAAATTTTTTATTACAAATAATAACTTATATGAAAATTTTAAAATTAATCTGAAAATACTAAATGAATTAACGAGTTAGGGTAAAATAATTTGTTTTTTTGATGTTCAATAGATAAAAAAAATAGCTAAACTTTTTCTGACTAAAACATGTAATTAGTCATTATTTTAACTTTTTACAATTTATTGTTGCTTGTTAAAAGTTTAAAACAAAATGTCTTTAAAACTTAATATATGCATTGCCTCTTTTGCCATACCAGTTTCATGCACAGTTTGTAGGGTATACGAGAACATTGCATACTTTTTATATTCAGCTAGAAAAGTGCAACAGTTTAAAGAGGCAAAAACAAATGCGAACAAATGTCAAAACAGCGCCCACAAAAACGTGGCTACAAATGTATTTGTGAGTGTGTGAATGCATATGTGCATAAAATAGTTGGAGTGTGTGTGTGCGGTAGTGTGTGTGTATGTGTGTGTGTGTGTGTGTGCACTGCATTCATTTTATATGCATGGCGGGTGCACAGAGCGTATCACTGGAATTCTAATTTGCAAGCGAAATTGAACGGAAATGGCAATTTTCAAAGTGAAATGGCAACGACTGCGACTGTGACTGCGACTGCGACGAAATGTTGCGACAGCTGCAAATGTTTGGGCCCAAAATGACTTCAGACCTTTGCAGACAAGTATTGACTGGAAATGGCCCAGATATTGAGCACACTCTGAACCATAATGGCACCAGAGATAGAGATAGAGACGGAGACAGAGACAGAGACAGAGGGAGTGAGTCAGTCAAAGATGATGACATTCCACACTGGCATTCAATAAGAAATGAATGTTCACCACTAACTAAGTAACTGGAAAGTAGCCATCAGGCATTTTTACAACTCATTTAACAAGATATTGCCCTCAACCGCATTCCACAACAACAACAGCAACAACAACAAAACAAAAAAAAACAAAAAAAAAAAAAAAAAAAACAATGCACAAGCAACAAAAATATAAAGCAGAAAAGCAGCAGGGAGTTAACCCAACTGTCGTGCACCTAGTAATGGAACAGCTTTGACTACTTTTTCATTATTCTTTTAACAAACCTTAGTCACACTCCATACAGGGTATCAAAAGAACACTTGACCGCAAGGACAATGGTGACGACAATGAGGCAAGCACACTGGCAACAGCAGCATTTCTTACACTCCAGCCTTACTCCAAAAGTAATTTCTTTACACACACATAAGACACACTCAAGACACACACACACACACACACACGTGCTGAGAAATAATTTGCATATTCGAGTTCATTAAACGCGCTCTCTTTCTTAACAGTTGGAATTCGCTGCTTTTTATGTAGAATTGAGAATTGAGAATGTTGAATGGTTTTTTTGCCAGAGACTCATCTCTTTTGCCACTGGGTGATGATGGTCTGTTGGTCAGTGGAGCAGCAGCTGTCTTGCAATTTATCACGCAAAATACCCATAGACTTTAGTCTATAGACTCGTGTCCCCAAGTCTCTGCCACCCAAAATTCAAATCGGTACCCAAACTCCAACTCAAACTCAGTGTCGGTCTCCAACTCAAACCCTGAAACTCATTCCATACTATGACCGCATGCCAAAGCAACTGAGGCGAGAGATCCCAAGCTGCTGTTGCTCCAGTTGGCAACGTGGTTGCGTCTAATCTGTGTCTTGTTGGCAACAGATTGAAATTTATTACGCATAAATCTAGGCATTCATTTGCACCTGCCCAAGGTGGGCAGCCAGGCAGGTAGTCAGGTAGTTAGGGAGGTAGACAGACAGGCAGGCAGGCAGGCAGTCAGCTCGAACGCGACGCTATGCAAACTATTTGTGGAAGCAACAGTTTAGCGAGTCTGCAGCTATAATGAAGGCTGCCTGGCAACACAAAGTGGCCAAGAGGGGGGTAAAGAGGGGGGGCACGGTGGCGTGGCGCGTGCAGATACGCACCGTACAGGTGACAATCGACCGCGAGGCTGTGGAAATGGAGGTTAAACGTGCCGCAATGTGCGTGATTGCTGGTCAAATTGGTGCTGGTGTGCTTTTAGCCAAGAGTGTTAGCCAGGCAAAAGTGTGTGGCTAAAGTGGGAAGAGCAAAAAAAAAAGTGGCAAGTCCCCAAAAAGGGGAAGCTTTGCTCTGGCTCATTGGCGCAAATAGATTTTCATTTCATTTTCGCTTAAGCTCAAGTTTTAGAGCCTTTGAAATTTAAGAATGAAGACGTGCAGCAAATGCCTAACTAGGCATCGATACATGAGACACACACACACACACACATACTTAGAGAGAGAGAAAAGGACTCAAGGATTCAACGATTCAAACTCGAACTCGAACTCAATCCAAATGTGACCCAATAGGACCCAAAACAGAGCACGCATCCAAATGCCAAATAAAATTGGAATTTTTAACTTGTTCCGAGCAATATGAACAGCATCATTTGATAAACAAAAGGAAGATGCAGACAGCAGAGGGATAGGGAGAGAAGGAGGTAGAGGAAGAGTGAGATAGATAAAAGGACACAGACAGCCAGACAGAGGGACAGACAGACTGTTTGATAGACAGACATTGCTATCGGACATTGCCGTTGGCTGTCTCAGCCTCAATACCAAATACATATACATCTATATCTATATATATATTTATATATATATATATATATATATATATATATATATATATATATATATATATATATATATATATATATATTCACAGTCACACTTGTTCACTCACTCAAAGAACTCGCATATTACAACTTTAATAAAGAAACCCAAAAATAGTCGTAGAAAAGTTGAAAAATATCAGCAGAAGCAGGAGAAATCATACAAATACTTCGATTCGTGTGTGTGTGTGTGTATACACACACATATACACGTAGAACGCACAAACATTGAATTGCGCACAGTGAGTGGCAAAAGTTTATGCATATAATCAGATTGCCCTCAACGTAGGAATTGTTCAAAGTTTTTAAAATAATCAATTTATTTAAGCAGTAAATTAAAAGTGTGTGTTGTGTTGATAAATATGTGTTGGTTTCGTCACTAGTAGGTGTTGAAAATAGAAAACTGGAGATAATGATAAACGCTGGTGACTAAAATAAGCAATAAAGTGACGAGTTATAAGTAACTGAAGCTAAAGCTAAAGAAGTTTTTTATTTTTTGGGAAATGGTAGAAGCGATTGCTTTTATTTTAGTCACTAGTGTTTCCGTCAAAACATTTTTTAAACTATTTAAACAAGTTATTAAATTTTTAAGAGAAATATATTTTTAAAAACACTTTAAAGCTTTATACTTCAGTCACCAGCACTTGTTTAAGGTCAAACACTGTTCAACACATTTATATTATATAAAAAAAAAAAAAGATTTATTTTTTATATATCAATCCATTTTACTTTAGTCACTAGCGTTTGCTTCAAGTCAGGCGCTATTTACAGCACTTTATGAATTTTTAAATATATAGAATTTTTTTTACTTATTTTTAAAGTTGTATTTGCTGTTCACATTAGTGACGAAACCAACACAGTCTTACTATATCTCAATTTTGTTGGGCACTACTTCTTATATTTTCTTAGGAAGATTCCTGAAAGAAGTATGCACTTTTGTCACTAGTTTTAACTGCTTACACTTGAATTTGATTTAAAAATAATTCTTTTTAATTGAAATATTGAACCTACGCTAGTGATTAACTGTCTGTATTACAAACTGGTAATTGTTTTACTTGACAAAACACGTATTGTACCCACTGTGCTCAAAGCAAAATCACCAATTTATTGGAACTGGCACAGTGCATAAAACTTCTTTCATGACTTGTTCTCAACTGTTTTCCATTCATGTTTTCTTCACATACAAGTACATATATATGTATATATATCTGTATATATAGCATATATAAAGTACATTTTTTCCTTGATGTTTAAAGCTTGATGCTTTCCATTCCTGACCTGCGTGTCGTGTCGTCTATTTGCAAGGACTATTTGCAATGCCGTTATAGTTTTTTATTCCATTTTCAGTTCTTTGCTATTTTCATATTGTTTGACTTGGCACATGTTTTTTAGTTTCTGTTTTCCTTTTCCTTTTCTTTTTTTTTTGTTACTTCTTCTTTGTGTTTTTTGTTCACATGGCGTCTCTTTGCATATTGCTAAGAGTTCATGAGAGATGAAGAGGCAACTTAAAAATGACACTAATACTTTAACATACCAAGCCCAAAGAGCTGTCAACTAACGCAGCAAACACACAGAGCACACACACCACAAACACACACACACACACACGCACACATTGATGTGTGAGTTGCTGAGTTTTAAAGACAACATGTGGATTCATTTTATGCTTTTCAATCGGGTGTTTCAGTTTTTTATGGTGTTTGTTGCAGTCAAGGAATTAAACATTTAACTACTTTAAACAAAATAAAATAATAACATTTAAATTTATTGATTTATCAACTTATTTTTAAATTTAAAATTGCCTTCATATAAAAATTTTATAATTTATTCACTGAGTATGGAAATCAAAGTTAAAATAAATCAAATAAAATGCAAATAATTTATTATTTGGTGTCCTAAAAATATATAATAAATATTAACTTATGGGAGTGTTGATTTAGATGGTAGCAAAACTAAAATTTAGTGACACTTTATTAGTTAAAACTATATATTTATTGTTATTTATATTTATTTAACTGAAATAAATTGTAGAGGAAACTAATATCTAACTTAAAAATTATAAACTATTAAGGTATAAGTTTTTATCAAATTTGAGTCTCTTTTAATAAACAGTTTTGAATTTGTTGTCTAGTGAAATAAATAGTGTAGCTACAAATACTGTACTATTTACTTAAAAAATACTAAATTGTTAATAATAGATTTCTTTATAAAAGCATAAAATATTTATTACTTTAATCATTCGATTTGCACTAGATCGGATCAGTGAGCAGTTAATTGATTCAACTTTAGGCAGAGTCTATTTATTTATCTATTAATAACCTTTATATTTTATTAACTTAATTAATTTGATGTGAAAAGGTCAAAGTTTTCATAAATTTGTTCTTTTAATTATTAGTTTATTTAATTAAATATTTTATGTGAACCGAATTCCTGGTTTTGTAGTGCTGTCTGCTTAGGTATAACTAGATTTTCATCCGAAGAAATGTTTAATATTTTTTCATTCAGAATTTTATTTCCCAAAATCTGAAAACTTATTTAAAATAAAACTCTTTTTCCCGCTTCTCTTACCCCCCTAACTTACAGCTACTTTTTGTAAGCGTATTTCAGCTTCGACTTGCTTGACTTTAGCTTGTTTCTTGTTCGACTTTTTTTATGCTTATTTTTCGTAAGTCTGCTCTAATGGTGTGCTCAAGTACTATGCTGCTGCTTGCCCTCTAAGTGTCTCTCTCTTTCTCCCGCTTTCCCTACCACACTCTCTGTCTCTTTTTCTCTCAGTGTGTGTGTGTGTGTGTGTGTGTGTTGCTCTGTTGTTGTGTGACCTTCGTTACGTGTTTGGCAAGTTCATTTTTAGCGCGCAAAGTTAACTCAGAGCAGAGGCAGCCAAATAAACACTGTGTTTGTTCAAGTAGTTGCAAGTGACGCTGAGTGTATATGGCGCCCACTTGCCCCCTGTGTTCCACTGTGTGTGTGTGTGTGTGTGTGTGTGTGTTTGAGTATGTGAAGTGTGTATGCGTGTCTGTGGCACACGCGCCTCATTATATGCTTTATATGCTTTATTATATGGCAACACAAAAAACGCAAGCATAAACATGTGTAAGCCAACTTGCTGTGTGTGTGTGTGTGCGCCCCTGTGTGTGTGTGTGTTGGGCAATGTTTGACAAAACTTATTGTATGGCAGAGTGTATAAAAATGCTACTGTCTTGCCGTCTTTTCTACCTAATTTGGCAACATTGCGAATTTCTTCATTTTTCATGCATGCTAATGTTGAATATTTTGACAGCTATTGCCATACAAAAGGGAGTGTGTGTTACGGGTCGTATGCGTAATATTGCGTATACTACATCTGTGACTCGAATTGCTCGCTATTATGAGCACATTCTTAAGTTGACGCTCGTAAATGAATAATTAATGCCGTTTTTGTGCCTGCACTGCCTTCATATGCCTTCCATGGAGTGTTTACTGTAGATTACGCGAATTGACGCCCAACGTGCCAGAAAGGAAAAAAAAAATTTAGAAATTTCCTAAGGGGAAGCAGTAGCTGTTAATTTAATATAATTTGATATAATTTAATTGCTTAATTAAATCAGTAATTGTTTCACTCAATCAAACTGTTTAAAAATTCAAAGTATGCACATCGCGTATACGCAGCGTTTTACCTATGACATACATGTAGTTAAGTATAGTTTTCTGGCAAATTGACAGCCGTAGTGCCGATTTGCGAACTCTGTTTGTGATGTCTGCTTGAGTGCCTTTTGACACGGCCAACGGCTTTGGGATCAAAGCCAAAACTTGGCTCAAATGTCAGATAGTCAGCTTGTCAGATTGTCAACTTGTCAGTTTGTCAGTATGTCAGTATGTCAGTTTTGTTAAATGTTATGTGTAACTTTGTTGGCCAAAAAGCTCTGCACTCGTCACTTTCATTATGAATGACCTTCACATGCGAGTGAAACGATTGAGTTCTCAGGTTTTCACCACTGAGCTCACAATTCTCTACTCTTCGCACTGAAATATATGCTCTGCGCTTGCATGTCATCTGCCAAAGTGCAACTTTTGATCCGTTTCTAATCAAATTCAATAAAGTTGCATTAGAATTGCGCATAAATTTTGTGCTAAAATGTAAATCGAAGCGAATGCACTGAAGGTCCTGCATAAATACATGAACAAACTGTACAAATTCATGCATATGCAACACAGCATGTGCCACACAAAGAGTGAATGGGGGTGGGGGTGGAGTGTGGTGGGGTGTGTCAGAGGTGTGGGGGTGAAACAGCTTGTGGGAGGTGATGCCCCAGAAGACCCTTCCTCTGGCACACATGACTCAAGTAGCATAACATTGGCAGCCGCGGTTAATTCTAGTTACACTCAAGGCAGCAGCGGGTCAAAGGCAAAGCGTATAATAAGTACACTGAACAAAATTTGCAGTCACAATAAATTTTTTCTAACAACAGCAACAATTTAATACCAGGTCAAAACATGTTTTATTGTAATACCACAAATGTTTGTATTTTATTAATTAATTATTCTTAAATATGTTTAAAAAATTTTTTTAAAAATATACACTGCACAAAACACTTGTATTTTCTCATCGACTAAGTCATTTGATTTAAAAGTGTTCTAAATTTAAATGTAAATTTTTTAAGCTGCATATTTTGGGGTCTGTCACGATTTATGTCAGTGTAAAGGCAAGTGGGTGTGGCAAGCTCTAAACGGTTTCATATATGGCTCATAAATATATATAGCGACGTTTGAGTTTGATCCACGAAGATGGCGAGTGGGGAAATAAACAAATGCACACAGATGCATATGCATGAGCCAAGTTGTTGTGTGTGTGTATGAGTGTGTGTGTGTGCGTGAGTGAAAGTGTGTGAAGTGCATATGTGTGTGTGTGCGTGTGTGTGTGTTGTGGCTGCTTCACAGTTGGCGCTGACAAACAACTGATGGATGTGCAACAAACCACAAGGCCGCTTTTGATTTGCATAATCTCGATTTAATGCTGTTCGTGTTGTACTCGATGTTGTTGTCAGTTTTCATTTTGTGTGGCGCAAACAAAAGGAAAAACACAAACCCGAAAAGGAAAAGGAAAAACAAAACCAAAAACGCAGCAAATGCAATTGAATTTGGCTTTCGTTCTTAAGCCTTGCGAGATTTTCCATGCCGAACTCCATGAGAAACGCATGTGACTGGCAAACGCTAAGCCAGGACTTACAAGCAGCGACAGCAGCTGAGAACTTGGCCAAAACAGACACACACACACACACACACACACACACTCACACACACACACTCACACACACACATATACAGTGCAAAGAAATTCACACGCAGGAGGCTTAAGAAAATGTCTGTACAATTTTTGGAAGCAGCTGGAAAAGAACACAACAAAGCTTATCAAACCGATTGAAAACATGTAAGAGCTTGAAAGTTGAGGCACGACTTTAAAATACCTGTTAGTCAGTTTCAAAAAGGGACTATACCATCCACAGAAGAAACCTAATCTTTTTAAGATGACTGAAATTTGAAGAATTTCACATGAAAAGCTGAAACGATTTCTTAAAAAATTGTACTAACACCTTGTCTATGAACAGTTGTTATCTAAGGCAGCTATATAGATTAGTTGTTTGATTGGTGAAATTCGAGCAGTATGCTAAGAATGTGCACTAAAATTATCCTTTGTGGAGTTGTTGTAGTATGTTGTAGTATGATATTGAGTTTGAGTATAAGATTAGTCAGAACTTTTATTATATTATTTAATGTCTTTTGTCTAATATTAAGGACCAAAGAGATTTTTTTTTCCTTTTTTTTTATATTGATAAAGAAAGCTTTACGTAAATTTGATTTAGAACGTTCAATAAACATTAAAGTTTCTTCTTACTAGTATACCAATACAGGGACGACTTACATACATATATAGACACACACATAGATATACATAACGTCACAAACGTCATCATAGTGCTACACACATACCAAATATTACAGCATACCCTATTAGGCCACAATTAACGGGTATATAAAGTATATCGTATGTACAAACCAAAAGAAACAGACAGCTATGACATAAGTACAAGAAAGAGAGAGAGAGAGAGAGAAAGAGAGATAGTAGGAAAGACAGAGACAGAGAGACAGATGACATGAAATAGCAGATTCTCTGAGAAAGGTAAAAGAATTGAAGCTTGAACTCATTTTGCTCGACGCTAATCAATCCATATCGATTTCAATGCTCTCAACTCGGACTAAGCACACAGATTTTCGTCCTTTTTTGTCTCGAAGATTGACAGTAATTGAATTTTGGCTATGCAGCAATGCATGACGGGTTGATTACCCTACAAAGTTTGACTCTTGGCACAATTTATTTGTTTCAAGTATTCTGGAAAGTGTGTCACTGACCAGTGATTACAGGGTATGTTACAGTCGTGACATGGAAAATGTCTCATACACACATTTGTTTTAGTACATCTAAACATATAGTACTTTCTGTCAAGTTCTGGCTCCCTTTCAATCGACACAATAGACTTTTTACAGGGTATGTTTAAAGTCGAGTGCCCAAAAGCTGTCAGAAAGTATTTATAGGTGTACGGAATTGTCTTCTTATGAAGTTTATTCTCATTTTTTTTAAAGATTTCTTATATACCGCTGTCTACAGAGTATTTCTGAGTCTAGTCTACTCTTACTACCGGCATATCTTTTAGATTGCATTACAATTGCATTAACTTATCTGCAATTTGCCACAGTTCGGACGCTGCTTTGACTACTCAGGATCTGCTACACCCCTGTACCCCTCCCTGCTCCCACCACCCGACACGCCCTCTTGAGGCAACCGCCTTTTTGGCTGAACGTTGTCCTCTTTTGTTCTTCGTGTGCTTATGCAAAGCATATTGCTGCTCATTATCTCACAAGGATTAACATGTTATCCTTGGCACGCGCGGGCGCTTCCTGCGCTGCTTCCGCTTCGTCCTCTTCTTCGTCTCCTCTTTCTCCCCTCTGCTGCTTCTTTTTTTTTCAGCTTCTTCTATTTCTGCTCATTATTGTTGTTCTTTGTTGTTTCTCATTCGCATTTTGGTTTTGGTTGTTGCTAATGTTGTTGATTTTTGCATGTCTCTTGCTTTGGTTTTACGTTGCACTCGACTTGTCTTTAAGACCCTGTACTTAACGAGCAGACAGGTGTGTGCTGCTTATAACCAAAAGGGAAATTGTTTAATTTTAATACATATCTGAACCAAAGTCATACATTATGTGTATGGTACCATTGTAACTATCCTTAGCAAGTTTGGTCCGGATCGGAAAACTATATCCTTTTGTTCCTATCGGATAAATCGGTCGTAAATTGTTTATTTGTAGGGAAAATGGGTGCTAGAACGAGTACAGGGTCTTTTACAGTGTGCTCGCCCGACTGTAGCTTTTACACAGCGCAAGTACAGGGTCGCTGGCCATCTAGTACGCTTGACTGTAACTTTACCTGCTAGTCTGCTGTAGTTTTAATACCGTATTATATTTTTCTTAAGCACTTTTTGGCAAGCCAACGCAAGCAGCGGTAATAGCGACCAACAAGCTGCAAGGGTAGGGAGGGGGCGTGGCTATAACGGTTGTGGGACTGGCAGTACTTGGGCGTGTTGTGAGCCAAATGCGTAACAAGAATTATTGCCACATTTTTGTATCCTCTATGCAATTCCACTGCCATTTTGAGTTCCCACTTCCCCTTCCCCTTCCCTACTCTCCTAACTGCTTACCTTCCTACCACTTCATCCTCTTTCCCCCTACCCACTACCTTCTGGTGTCCCTTTGTCCCTCAACATGAAAACTCTCCTGGTTTTCTGCAGGATTTGCACGTTGCCTCTGTCATGCTTATCCGACTATCGCTGCTCCAATTTTCCCTGCCACGCCTTGCTCTGTCCCCCGCCCCACCATTTTCGGTAGCGTTTCGCGGCATGCAAATTGCGCGTCGCCTTGTTTTGTGGCAATGCTTTGTTGCAGCCGCCATTTTTTGTTTTCTTTTAACGTTTTTAGCATTTTTGCGGAGTCCGCTGGTTTGGGTCGTGTCGCTCATACGCCGTGTTGCACACGCAGGGCGCCAAAAAGCCGGTAAAACCGTAGCACACACACACATAGACACACACACACATAGAGTAGTGGGAAAAAGGCGAAATGAAGAAGTGAACATCGCAAACAGCTCACGGCTCTACAAGGCATTAGATCTGATGAACGCCAAACCCGAAACTTCATAGTCCTTTTCTACAGAGTTAGTCTATCCCACTGTCTCTTCGTCTCTCTCTCTCTCTCTCTCTCTCTCTCTCTCTCTCCTCTCTCTCTCTACAAATAGTATAAGAACTCGTATATATTCTTAATTCCTTCTCTGTTGCACTGTTTGCACTTTTTTCACTTTCTCTCTAGTGCTCTCTCCACTTTTTTTTTTTTGATTTTAATTTTCTTGCTACGGGTTAAGCGGCCCTTGGCTTTTGGCTCAATGTATTTACCTTTGTCTCTGCCCCGCCTCCTGCACCCTGCACCGCCTCCGCTCCCCCTTTGTTGCCGTGCGTCTCTTTGTTTTTTGACTTGGTTTTTGTTTAACAAAGAAACGTTGCTGATACAATTGCAGCTCAACAACAGCAACGATAACAACAGCAACAACAACAACAACAACAGTAGCGACAACAACAACAACAATAATAATAACAACAGTAAAAACAACTGGGGATAAAGGTAGATACAGTGGGAAGATGAACAAACAGAGCGAACACAAAGCATAGAAAAACGAGACCAACACACAAACACACACACACACACACACACACCTACACACCCACAACAACACACACACACACAAAGCGTCAGATTGATTGAATTTCGAATTTTTAAGCATTTCGCCGCAGTCCAAAATTTCGTTAGCCAAATTGCAAAAGGAAAGTGCACACAACCGAAAATTGCAAAAGAATATAAACAACAACAACAAAATAGCTCAAATAAAAATTAAAAAAAAATATACATATATTTTATATATAAAGATATACATATTTGTTACCAAGTAAAAAAACAAATTTATTATTACAACAGCTTTAAATGCCCCGCGCGAAAAAAAGCATAAAGAAAAGCGAAAATGGAACTTCAAAAGAAAATTGTGTTCATTGGTTTTTCTTTGCTTTCCACAAGTATTTAAAACATTATCAAACTGAAGGAAAAGAATAACAGTAAATACTTAATAGTCGATTTCATCGCATTATCTTTCTTATCTATTTAATTTGCTATCATTTTCATTCGTTGTTTTATCTGTTTTACTTTCGACTTTTCTTTCGTTTGCTTAAATGTTCAAGAAGTGTTAACTGATTAAGTATTTGGGAAATTCTTTTCTGCTTATGATTTTTTAATCAATTATAAATAAATTAATTACTCATATAAATTAAATAAAAAATTGAATTTCGTTAGTTTTGCTTTAAAGTTAGCTAAAGTTCTGTATTTAAAATTAACACCTTAGAATTATTAAAATACTTTAAACTAACTTTCGAACATTTTTGAGAAGAAAAGAAAATGGATTAAGAAGATATATTTTTAATAATTTGTGGATTAATGATTTATATAATAAACATTAATTTTTATTTATTGTTATAAACATTTTGGAAAGGTATTTATTTTTGGCTATAAACTGTAGAGATTTCTCTAAATATTAATTGTTAATTTTTTCATCAAAGTGATTAACAATAAAAGGAATTGTTTTACATATTCAGAAACAGTACTAAAATCGACAACAAACTTATTTTAATTTGATATAATTAAAGAACTAAGAGATAATGAAATTAAATATTTTTAACTTTCTATACACCTTAAATTTATTTAATATTACAATTATTTTTAACAATACTCAATTGGGAAAATTAAAGTCTATTTGGCTTTAAGTTTTATTTGCCACAAAATATTGTTCATTTTTAAGTAAACGACACAATCTTCTTTAAATAATCCACGTCGAAAGTTGGGAAAACGCCCTCGGGAAATTTCCATTGATTGCCAAATTGATTTTTAAAACTTATTGTAAACAAAACAAAAACTAATTGTACAAAAAAATGTTGTTTTTACACATGAGCTAAAAAATAAGTAAATTTTCGTATAGCATTGCCAGATTTAACGTATTGACTCTAGTATTGCCAATTAGTAGTTGCTAACAACTTTTATATAACAATAAAAATATCTTCAATAAAACAATTATACCTGAATTAGTACACTTATCTCATAAAATCACTAGTTTACTCTATTTTAGCATGCATAATACATATTAAGCCCATTTGAAATTAATAAACAATTTAATAACAATTTTATTCATTATAAATTATAATAGTTTTTAAGTATTTAGTATAAAGAATTCAGTATATTACAAAAATTTCTTTTCTTTTTTTATTGCAGTTGAACTTGAGGTAAGTGAACAAAAGCACAACAAATGGGAATCAAAGGACGTATGTACAAATGAGTGTTAAAAGTCAAATTCCTGGTCAACTTCAGTCAACTGAACTATCAGATGGGTCGTGGAACTACCGATAAACCTTTGCCCAGTTAGAGTGAGCGAGCGAGAGAGAGAGAGAGAGAGAGAGGGGGAGGGAAGTGAGTATAGTGGCTATCAGTTTACTACTAGGAAGCCACGCCCACATTTGTGGTGGCATTAAGTGCAGTCAGGTCGAAGAAGTTACAAACGGAGCAGATAAAGAAAAGTGTCAGGGCAGACAAAGAGACAAAACAAAAGGCGTGTGTTAAAAAATAAAGAAAAGAGAGAAGAGAAAGGGAAAGAAAATGGAAAATGGAGAAGGAAAGAAAAGAAAGAAGAAAGAAGAGTGTGAAGAGAAATTGTGCATATTGAATTACGCGACAAGTGCAAGCAAGTTTGAGGCTTTTTAAACTGTTTATGCTTCAGTGGGTGACTAGGGGAGTGGGTGGGTGGGGGCGTGGGGTCGTGGTGTGTGTTGGCTTGCATGTGAGTGTGCCTAAGTGAGTGTATGTACGCCATTATTTTGTTATAACAATGGCAAAGTTTCGACCGCACTGCCCACGCCCACTTTCTATAGCTGCAGCCCAACACTTAACACAATCAATGCACACACACACACACAAACACACGCACACACACACATCCTCACACACTCACACTCCGACACCTACACAGAGTGAAAGAAAATGAGTTAATGGAAATTCTTAGCAACTATTGTGATTTGACAGCTGCGTGTAAACTTGAGCACAAAGGAAGCTCAGCAAAAAGCTGTTAAAGTGTTGTCCAACACTGCACAAAGACGACCAAAACTGACAGTTTAAAGAAAATTGCTAAGGAAACTCTCTAAATGGCGGGCAGTTTCCAGTTTTCAGTTTTCAGTGTTCAGTTACCAACGTCCCCTCTGACCGCGCTCCACTTCACCTCCCCCCACACACGCCCACCATCTTTTGTGTTTGCCATTTGAAAGAGCAAAGAAAGAGAGAGAGAGAGAGAGAGAGAGGGAGAGAGAGGGAGTGTGAGTTAGTGAAAGGAACGACGAAAATACAACTTCAACTTTACTTCAAAAATAATAAGTGGCAAAAGAAAGTGCTGAAATGCGTAGTTTGAATGCGTCTCAAAGAACAACGCACAGATTCCAACACACACACACACACAAGCTGAGAGTATGTGTGTGTGTTGGTTCAATAAAAACGCTTGAAATGTTGCGATAACTCCCAATACACAAACGCATCATTATCCATTTCTATTCATGAGCAATGGCAGCGCTGAAGCTGCACAAAGAAACTACAAAGAGAGTTGAGCTACAGTGCAGCGACTGTAAAAGACCCTGTACTTATTGTAAAGCAATAAATACGTAGGCTTAAAAGAAACTACAGATAAATAATGTGTTTAGTTATAGTTACTGTTAAGATATAGTTATAGAAACTATTGTTTAGTTGTAGTTAATTATTTTCATCAAGATATATAACACGTTACTATAGACATAGTCTGTGACTAAAGTATGTACACCTGACTTTTCTCTAGCTACTATAATTTGTATAGGAAAGATTACTTGCAAGGCAGCTATATATATAGGTTTCCCTTTCGCTCCTAATGAGGTCAGAACATATATTGTTCTAAACTTTAATTTTTTTATAATAAACTTTGATTTTGATTGATAGTTTAGTAAGTTTTAACATTTTTTCGCAGCAGAAAGGGCGAGGAAAATATGTTAGTAAAAATTCATATGAATCCCAGCAAGCCAAGCCAGACTTTCCTCCGAAATTTGTTATCTAGAGCTCTTATAGTCTCTGAGATCCAGACATATAAAGCTCTATTGATTCGGCTCTTGATGTTGATCCAGAATATATACACTTTGTTGAGTTAGTCACGCCCCCTTTTGCTCTTTGCACACATTCACAAGAGACAACTGTACTTTTTTAGAGTACTGGGTCTAAAAACGGGGAAAAAGGAAAGACAAACATAGAGGGAGTAAATGAAAGAGAGAGAGAGAGAGAGAGAGAGAGAGAGAGAGAGAGATGGAGTGGGAGAGGAAGGAGGAGAGAGTGAGCACTGAGACTGTTTCTGGTTACACTGTGAATTGGGATTGTTTGAGGCTTCGACACTGAAGTCAACAACAGACGCCACATTTTGCCAGCCAAAAAAAAATCATCATTCAATGAACTCACCAAAAGAAATTTCGCAACAAAAACTTAAATAGTTAAACAGAAAAAAATATGTGCTTAAAAAATAACCAAACAATTAAATAATATAAAACTTAACGCATAAGAAAGAAAATTGTTTTTGGAATTTTTTAAATATTTTTCTTTACGATTAACAGTCACAAAAAATGGTCATTTGTTAGATTTGTTTTTATGACTTTTATCAATTTATATATAAAATTTGTTTAAAATTTACTTTATTTATTTTTGATATAAAAACTGAATGTATTCAAGTTATCAATCAAGTCATTTAAAATCAATCATGTTTACCATAAACTATTTATTTTATTTTAAAATCAGTATCATAACTAACTTTTATCACCAGTTTAAAGCTTACAAATATTAAATAAAAATTTTTAAATAAACATTTGTTTGTAGTCCAAACACTTGAGGATATCGTAAGCTTCAAATATTTATATTCCCATTGGTAAATTGAAGGCAATAACTCTTTTGGACAGTTGCAGTTTTTAATTTTTTTTTTGTTGTTTTTCAGACTCTTCAGTTTGGAAATTTATGATAGAAATTCGATGGTTTATGAAGACTCACATTTGTGGTTCTTTGAAGTTCTTGCCACAGTTTTAACTATAGCTATAGTTTTGCCAACAGCCTTAAATACTTATTAGCTTCAGTTTCAGCCTCAGTTGCAGCCCCTGAACCAACCACGCCCACCTTCGTATGCTTCATCATCAGCAGCCTCATTTCTCTAAGGGCTTTTGGTCTCTTTTTGATTAATGATCAACGTCGTGAGCGCTGACGGTGCCATAAAGAAAACGAGACGCCTCGGAAAAACTATAAGGAAAATCTAAGTAGTTTTTCCCCAAGTCAGCCAATAACACAGCCGAGTTAAGTTTAGTTCAGTTCAGTTCGGTTCAGTTCAGTTCAGTTGAGTTGAGTTCAGTTGAGTTGAGTTTAGTTGGGTTTAGTGGAGTCTGAGTTGAGTTAAGCTCTTTGGTGGCATTGCAATTTCCTCGACATCTTGTCATCCCACTCAATTAAGCGGGGCGCAAAATAAATTTATCTAAATTATCGGCATTATCTGTGGCGCGTTATTAAAATCTAAAAAGAGAAAAGGAGAGAGGAGGGAAGAGAGAGAGAGAGTAGGAGAGAGAAAGAGGAAAAAAGGGAGCTGTTTTATCCCACCACTGTCCTCAGCTCATTTTCCATTTCCATCGTTTTCTTCCTCTGCTTCTGCTTCTTCTTCTCTTCTTCTTCTTCTTTCTTGTCATCGCCATCTTTCCGTTGTGGGCTTTTGCTTTTTAACGAGAAATTATGGTGGCATTGTTATTGTTATTGGTGTTGTTCTTGTCGTTGTCGCGTTTGCCATCAAAAGCCAGCTGCAAATGGGCGAAAAGGGGCGGGGCTGGGAGAATAGCTGGCTAGGAGGCTAGCAGGCTAGAAGGCTAGGAAAATGCGCGTCTTTTATGACTTCCGTTTGTCTAAAATGGCACAGTGGGGCCAAATGGGGTCCCAAGCGGCGACTGCAGTTCAACATTTTGACTCCATGCTCGAGTGCGTCGCCAGCCATTGTTACTTGTGCTTTTTTCTTCCCCCCCACCCACAGTCAACACGCATACGCCCCCCCCATACCCGATGCCACACCTCCTACCGCCCCGTCAGCAGTGTGCAATGCACAGACAACGCTGAGTTTTGTTTGGCAAAAATAAAACTAACAAACAAAATTGTAATGAAAAGCACAATAAACTGTCAGTTTAAATATGAAAGACACTCTCTGTCTGCCTCTGCTCAGTCCCTAAGCGTACTCTTGCCACGCCCACTGTGACGCTGACGGCGACAGCGTCACTTCATTGTCGAGCGTCAAGTGGTATGCACTGAGCGAACAGCAGCAGCTGGCGAAACTGGTAAACTGAGGTCAGGCCCATGCTGCGTATACGTAATGCAATGTAGCACTGTCTAACGACTTTCCGTCTCCATCGATGTGTGTCTGTGTGTGTGTGTGTGTGTTTGTGTGTGTGTGTTTGTGTGTGTGATCTCTTCACTACTTAGCGTACACAGTCCCAGTGGCCGCCTACAGTTCGAGAATTGCAGCACAGCAGGACAGTACCAAACAGGATTCAAATTCTTGAAAGCATTTAACTCATAGCAATGTTTACTTAAAGATTGATTTAAATCAATGAAGTGCTTTAAAACTACTGACCAAAGCAGGAGAATGATTCAGTCTGAAAGAACTTTAACTTCGTTTCTTTTGAAAGTAGCTTTAATGAGCTTTTAAACCAGCTTAAAAGCTTTTCTTCTTACGATTAGCTGTAGTGCTTTAACTAAAGTAGATCATGCCATGTGTAACAGGTATAAAGCTTTGCTTTCTTACAAGCACTTTCAAAAGCTTTAATGCGCTTTGAGAGCTTTCAATGAAAGTTAAAACTCACGCGTGCTTTACAAGCTTTTTAATTTGTTTAAAAACACATGTAATTAGTAAATAAATTATTAATCTTTTAGCTTTGAGAACTCATCAATCCTGGCTTAAAGCTTCGCTTAGTCTTCCATGTGCTTCAAAAGCTCAGTAAAGTAAAACAAGTTTCTTAAAATTGCAATAATTTTTAGCTCTTTCACAGTTTTATATACTGACCGTTGGCCAAAGTTTCTGGTCTGCAGACTGTTGGGGGTTTTAGCGGGTTAAAGCCAGCTGTGTCCTTTCTGCGATGTGCAATAAAAATAAGTTGAAATACTTTAAGTACAATAACAATAACAATAACAATAGAAGTAATAATAATAATAGTAATAATAGGGGCGCAGAATGTGTACCGTATACTCGTATTGCGGCTTTAGTTGCACCGCCGCATTCTGGCCCGTGGGCGTGGCAGGGGCGAGGACTTGTTGGCAGTTGGCTCGAAATAATTAAAAAGCTGCAACACATTGACAACAACAACAAAAATAATAAAAACTGGAGCAAAATCATCTAAAGAAATTCTGGGAATTGGGAAAAAACAAACACGAAAATTAAAAGTAATGCGATAAAAACTGTGTGTGTATGAGTATGTGTGTGTGTGTGTGTGTGTGTGTGTGTGCAACAGGAAATGCGACACTGGCAACACTGTTGCACAGAAAAATATAATAAAAAAAATAGCAAGAAACGCGGAGAGTCCTTTAAACCACAATAAGAGCATTAAAAAATTGCTGCATTGTCAGCTCAAATTGATTTTAATGAGATACGAGATCGATATACGTTAGAGCAGTAATGACAAGGATAATACTTTCCCGAGTCCATAGAAAATTAATTTTAAAACAAACAAGCGAATTTTCATAGCGATTCATTAAATTTAAATAATTTAAAATTAAATTTTATCAACACAAATTTTACACATTTATTTGGGCTTTTAAACTTAAATACTTAGGAATAAATTTGTATTCTCTGTAAGGCAAATGAGTAGAAAACTAATCACTACTTTTTCTAACCAAATAATGCACTTTTACATAAAAAAAAGTATAAAGATTCGTTCTAGAAATGTTATGGTAATGTTAAATTTATAGTTTAACTGATTATTACAGCAATAAAACTTTATACTTAGCTTTAAACATTTAATTCTTAAATTATTTACTTAAAGTTTGTTGCTTTTAAGGCTTCATGTAGCTCCAAGAAATTCCCTTCTAATACACAGTTCTCACAGCTTGATATAACTCAAATACAGACGTTTGAAAAGAATCAAAATTCTAAGAAAAAATTCTTATTAATAATATGAATTGGGATATGGTAAAAAAGAATTAAGTTTATAAACATATTTCGGTCTTAGAAATTTGAAATTCTTAAGGATTTGCTCACCTCTAACAACTTAAAACATTTTGTTTACAAAAGGCAATGAAATAGATTGTTTTATAAGCCTTTTAAGACTGCTCTGCGGTCTTCGATGCTCTCACTGGTCACTGGTTAGTAGGCCTACTAGCTAATATATACACTAACTAATAACTAGTATATGCCAACAGGTTATCTGTCGGCTTCTATGACTTCTGTAGGAGTTGTGCAAATGAAGTGGAAGAGCAGACAGTAATTCACTTCCTCTGTCACCGCCCCGCTTTAAGTCACCGCAGACAGCGCTATCTTAGTGACTGTCAAATATCTTCGATATACAATCTCAGCAACTAGTTTGATTCATCCCAGCTACGGGATGGTCTTCCACAAATCGTCAAACTAAGAACTAAATAGACCCCTATCTTCTCAAATTCTTCCTCCTATGTCTTCTACGTGGTAACACAATGGGTCGAATTCGGCTCATGTGTGTAGCCACTAAACCTAACCCTAACCTAACCAAAGCCTTATAAATTTAAGATAGAAGTAACAAATATATTTATAATTTGATTTAAGTACCGATTAAATAATACAAACTTTTTGTAAGTGTTTAACTAACTTAAAACCCAAAATAAAACAAATTAAAGCTTATTAAAGTACTTTAATAAGGTTGTATTCTTTTAGGATATTATCCACAACAATTGCACTGTGTATGACTGAGATTTCTTAGTTTGATATAGTACTTAATCTAAAGAATTTAAATATTTTATATTTCATTGGGTTTATTTTCAAAAGAATTGGTATTTTAATGGCTTAAAATTTGCTTTGTAAAACGTAAATTTCTGTTTAAAATCAACAAAATAAGTCCACAAACTGTTGCCATCAATCCTTGACAACTTTGTGTGCAAATCGATGCCATTTTTTGGGACAACAAATTAAGCAACAGAAAATGTTGAGGCAACTTAATTGAAACGATATTTTTTCGATGCTTCGATAAATTTGAAGACTATAAAGTTTTATAAAGTAAAAATATCTAGTCAATAGAGTCATGTTCTTCCTCTTCTTCTTTTTCTTCCTCTTCTTCTTCTTCTTTTTCTACTCCTTTTACTTGTTTCTTGCTCTTATTTCTTTGGCTTCAACAAGTTTGTTGCTTATGTCCTGCTGCTGTTGCAGTTTTTAGTGTATGAATTAAAATGTTTGTGAGTTTTAGTGGTTTTGGTTGTTGCTGGCGACAATGTTGCTTCAGAATAAATTACAAAATACATCAACAGCAAAGGGTGTGTGTGTGTGTGTGTGTGTGTGTGTGTTGCTTGTTAGCTTGTGTGTGGGAAAGCCATAAATTTGAACGCCTCAGTCTTGGCTCATTTGCAGCAGTAAATGTTCGAAAACCAACAGCAATTAAAAATGGCAAATGCCGAAGCGCATAAAAACGCAGTCAGGACAACTTTGCTATGGTTTCTTATAAAAGATTGCTCGATTGGCAACACACACACAGCACACAGACACATACAGAGAAAGATAGACATAGATATATACGTGTACTTGTAAATCCTTTAACACTCTTGAGGCATTTTGGCAACTCTGTTGCTTCTCGTAAAATGAGCTAAAATTGCAAAAGAAAATCACATGAGGCATTTATCTGGTTCAGGACAACAACTATAAATGCAATAAACCAACAGCTTTTGAGTTCCTGTTTACATTTTACATTAAATCTTCGAAACATTTACTTAAAACTACTTTATTTAGTGTTAAATTAAAATTTAAATTATTATGACAATATTTGTTATTAATATGAGTTGTGAAAAATATTAGTTTACTTTGGTAAATTGCAAAAAAAAAGTGCATACGAGTTGGCTACGTAATGCGTATACGTAATATTTGATAGGAAACTCCCCTTTTGCATGAAATTGCTGTCTCTTTCTCTCTCTCTCTCTTTCTCGGTCTGCCTGCTCACTCTAACTAAAATGGGAATTGCACTTATTTACTTTTAAGTATCCGCATTAAAACGCAACGCAATTGCATATAAAATTCAAGCTCTGGACAAGCGAAGAGGAATCACTGCAAAATGTTTCGATGTCACGCAGCAAACTCCACTCTCTCTCTCACTCTCTCTCCCTGTCCTTGTCACACTCGTTCTGCTTAGCTCTAGTTAAATCAGACGAGCGCTAACCGCAGCAAAGCGATTAAAATTCAACACAACAATTTACTCAATTTATGAGCAACATAACTTTGAGACTCAATAAAAAGGGACATGGCGGGTAGTAGCAATGACTGACTGTTGCCATGGGCATTTCACTGCCACGCCCCTAATGCCAAAGTGTGTTATAAAACCAAATGATTCTATTAAAATGAGATTTGTGCCATTCATGCGTAAATCAATCTGCTTTCATGTTTGTTTTCAGCCGTTGTTATCGTGTTTAAATGTGAGCAGGAGAAACACTCTCTCTCTCTCTGTCTTTCCCCACCTCCCCCACTCCCCCTCTATCTGTTTCTTTCTCGCTTAAATCATAAATTATTTTTGCGTACCTTGTTGCCAACGAAATTTGTTGAAAGGCAGCAATAAAATATTCATTGCTTGTTTATTGAATGTAATTTAACAACAGTTAACCCGCTCATTGCGTCCCACAACCGACCATCGAGCCGTGGCCAATCACAGTAAAAACTGCCACTCCCCTAAGCCCACTTCTACCCCCTTTGGGGATCCACATAATGCCGGCCAGCAAGCGGCCTCGAGAGTTGCCACCAAAAGGGATCTATTACGTGGTATTTAATCAGATTTTTTACGACCGACCGACAATAAAAATGTAAATAGACACGAAAGGATTGCCATTTGGCCATGGCCATTTCCATTGGTATTTCCATTGACAAGGCCTGCTGGGTATTTTATCTGGGTCTGTGTCTGTTGGAAAATCAGCTTCGACTTTGACTTCGACTGCGACTTCAACCAAAGACATGACTTGGCCAGAAACAGAGACAGAGACAGAGGCCATTTGGCCACTGGCTAGTCAAAATTTTCTGGTACGTTTAACGCCGTTTGTCCTTAAACGGCTTCATTTTCATTTTCCGCTGGTATCGCTTTTATGGCCAGCATATGCCAGCATCGATGCCATCATAAAAAATATTGTTTTATGAATGGCAATCAGACGAGGCAGCGGCAGCAACAGCGACAGCAGAGACGTTTAACTGAATATCCCGATAAATACAATCAATCGAAAGTTTTTCCATATTTTTTTCTCCATTTTTTATTTCTTATATTTTATTTCTCGCTATTCGCTAGTAGCTCAAGAAAACATTTGTTCAAAGCAACTGTTGTTCGACCTTCGATCTGACTGATTTTCTCTCTACTCTACTACTACATATATATATTAAATTAGTCTTAACTGATGTCAGACATTATTAAATACTTTAGAAAATATTTTTAATTTATTTTTTTTTATAGTTAATTTATTTCTTAATACATATTTTGATTTAAAGCTTAAAAAATGCATCATTAAATTGTTCTTAAAATATTCCAGCCAAACAAATTTTTCTTTCCTTAAGAATTTTGTTTCTATAATAGAACATTTAACATAATATATTTAATAATTATAAATTGTTCCAGCATTTAAAAAATGAAACATTTTTTAAATATTAAAGTTTTCTAGTTTTTTTAAGACGAACAATATCAGCTCTAAAAAGTTTATATTTAGTATCTTTAATTCCTTTTAAGGAGTACAAATTTGCAATTCTCCTCATTGTTTTGGTTTTCAACAAATTCACTATAAATTTGTTCTTTAAAAATTCTAGTCGAAAACACAAGTTTATGCTTCAATTTAACAAAAATTCTTTTGATTTTCGGTCAAGAAACATTTGACAAAAATTTAAGTTATGGTAGACTGGTCAATACTGGCTAAAATTATGGTCAAAGGATTGGTTCTATTGCCTGTGAAGCAATCCATTTCTCTTCTCCATTCCCTGCTTCTGTACCCTCTACTTTGTCCTCTCCTTATCCCACTTCTTTCCTCTCTTCTTTCCCCTCTATGCTGTACACAATTTTGCGTAGCTGTCAATTGTCTGGCTGCCAGTTGAACTTGGCAAATAATTAATTTCCACAGAAAGAACAGCAAAAACACACAACTGTAGCAAGTAGCGACTTTAAGATACCCTTTACTTAATGCTACAACTTTAACTTTGTTTAAAGAAATTATTTCCTATTCTAACTGACTTTGCTGCATAATTTTCAGGGGCAGAACAGGTATCGAAAGATAACAAATACTTATAGTTTTTATAGCTCTACTTAACTTTATTGCTCCAGAACTTTAAGCTTAGAATTCAACATTAAAACTTTAAGTTGTAGAGTATACCCTTACTCCACTTCTAATGGGTATACAAATTACTTCAACTTTATTGGCTTGTTGCGTATGAAGGCTGTCAGGGCCAGCTAAAAGCAATATGAAATTTACCTTTCAGTTTGCATATTGTCAAATATAATTAATTAGTTTCAAGCTCAAACTTATTGTTAACATTACAAGAGAGTGAAAGTTTAATCCCCGCCCCCTACCCCCTCCCCTCTTCCGTCCACAACCACTACGCCCCCATCAAATATTGACGCAATTAACACATTTTTGAGCATTATTTATCGCATTTCAATCAAATTCAAATTTCTTTGACTTGTTAAATTTATTTATTTACAAAATATCTTGTATCCCAAATTAAATTTAAGACAAGTTCATAAGTTTGCGAACTAATTGTTAATAAAAAATTACCATCAATCTAAGTTTCCTTTTTGTATTTGAGTTGAGTACAATTGTTACACAATATATTGACTTGTATTTAGCAATGAGTACTTTTTTTATGGCCTAAGAATAGAAAATACTCTTGACAGTGAGAAATATATATTTTTAATTGTTTAATTTGCTTTGACTGTTAAACAATTTCTCTACACTTCAACTTCAAAGTCAATAACTTAAATTAAATATGTCTTTTCAATATATATTTTTAAGCATTTCAACATCCGAACGTTGATGTCTTTTAAATTGATTTATTGAGTTTCAAAAAAATTCATTTAGAATCTTACAAATTGGATTATAATAAGGATTTAACTTGTTTATTAATTGTTTAGCTCTCAAGCAATGCTAGAGTGCCCAAAATGGTCCCCACTCAATTCCGCTAGAGTGATTTTACATACCGTTGTCCTGTCCTAGCTGCCATTTTGGGTTCATCTATTCGCCGCTTACCGATGTCCTGGCGCTTTCACATACCAATATAACATTAAGCAGCGTGACTAACTCTACAGACATTCTGATTAGCCAGGCGTCCATGTGAGTTACTTCCTCTTCATCTCCTTCCTCTCTCTCACTCTTTCTTTTTATCTCACTCGCTCTTATTTTCTTACTTTTCTCTGAGAATCATACCCGTAACTCGTGAGCATGGGTATGTTTAATATGAATGATTGTTCAAATTATACTTGCCTTACTTCACTTATGCCATTACCTTATAATACAACTTATTTTAAAGAACTTTACAACAAATTTTACCAACCTAAAGACTTTAAGTTAATGAGGAAAAGCCACAGCACCTCACTCATCTTCAACAATTAACAGCCTTCTTTGATGTCAAGCGATTTGTTTCATTTACATAAATTATTTGAAGCAATCACCTTAGTATTGCTTTAACATACATTTAACCCTTTGTAGCTATGAAAGCACGTCGGCGCCTAAAAGCAGGCAACAGAATTTTCAACAGCTCATCAATTTGAGTAACGGGTATTTCAAAGTCGTGTAGGTCATCGACAACACTCTCAAGGAAAATAAAGTACAAAATAATACGATACATAAATATAACTGTAACATTTCGTGTGCTACATTCCGTTGTCCTGTCGCTGTTGCTGTAGCTTTAGCCTTGTTTTCACTTTGATTGCTACGTGTTGCCGCTGTCGCTGCCTCCTCCCCATCTCCCGTTCCTCCCCTACTGTCCTACCATTTGCGCTGTAGCATCGCATGCAGGCAAATTGGATTTTCATGCATACTTGGTCACACGCGCGCACCAGCGCCCCAAAAAACGAACAAAAAAAAAAGAAGAAAACAACAACAAGTCAGGCAATGGCAACATGGCCAAAACCAAGAGCAATCTTAGCCCTCTTAGTCCTCGTAGTACTCTTAGCCCTCTACCACTTTTGGCCAAAGTCAGCGACAACTCTTCTCGCCTTGTGCTAAACGTTGTTATCTGCCTTATTCCCTATCTGTCTCATGTCTTGTGTCTCCTGTTTCGTGTCTTCTATATGCTGTCCGCCATCTTCTGTCCGCCATCTTTGTCGCTGTCCTCTGTCGCCTTCTGCTATTGTGCTTTGTGTTTTATTTCCTCGTTCTGTGCTCGTTTGTGCGTTCGATTTGTTGTCGTTCTCGTTGCCGTTGCCGTTGTCGTTGCTGTTGCCGCCTTGGCATAAATTTATTATAAAATAATTTGCATAATTCGTTATTACTCAGCATAAACAAAGTGAAATTAAGACGATTTCTTTTATGCCTCTCCCTCCTATCCTCCCAACCGTACTTATTGAAGCCATTGTCTTTCTGTCTGGCTTTTCTCTCTTTGTAGCTTTGTATTTCGTATTTTGTATCTTGTAGCTTTGTATCTTTGTATCTGCTTATTTTGTCAATGTCATTTGCCTAAGCACGCCAGTCAAAGACTCACTCAACTCTCGGCCCTGACAGTCATTTGGATTGTCATTTGTTTGCAAGTGTGCAAAGCGCCCCTCTGGCTCCCCTCTTCTCTTTAAATCCATCCACCTCTTCCGCCTCTTCGCACCTCACGACTCACTCAGGTGTGTTCAGCTGTGCCCATTTTGGGTTTTCCGTTCTCAATCTTCAATGCTATTCATGCCCATCCTTCCCCTCCCTCTCCTCCACCACTCGCCCCCTCGACCTTGACTCAAAGGACAGCCTAAGCCATTTTGCCTTAGCTTGTTTAATATTTATGATCAACCTTATTGTAAATCTATTTACAAAAATCCAAAACAATCCGAAGAACAAACGAGTCAAGGGACATCTGTTCACCTGTGGGAAGTTGGACTTTTCAAATATTTGTTTCCAATACGATAATAAGCTGAATTCCCAAGCAGCTGAGTGATGGCTAAAAGTCTTCTAATAGTTATTCGATTAATTTTTCATATGAAAAATAGAATGGGTTAATTTTTAAATTGAATTTTAGACATTTAAAGCAGCTGTAGGCTAAATAGGAGCAATTATATAGAAGACACTCGATAACTAATCGATAAATGTTCGATAACATTGGCTAATGTAGCTTAGCTATGGTACCAGTAGCTAGTCTGCCTCAGTCCCAGTAGTAAATGCCTCTCAGAAATAAATTCAAACTTTGTGTTAGAGTATCGATTAGTTATCGATAACAAAGCGAAACGCTTGTGGTGTTTAAAGTATGTTTATGTATATAAATCAACTTATTTTTCCATTAAGTTAATTTCGACCTTTGCCCTACAACTCGAGTGGCGTTATTCGATTCATTATCGATACATATATATATCGAAAATCAGTGATTTTCATTGCTTTTATTGCAGACGAAAAGTTGATGATGCTTTGACCCAATATAGTTTGCCAGACACTAATCAGTTTACAATCGACTTACACACACCATCAATAAAAGCATACACACATCGTTCATACACACACCAATACACACACACACACACACACAGACACACACATGCATATGGTGTGCTGGTCTACGATTTGTAGCTTTTGAACTCAAACTTAGTTTACTTTTCAATTTGATTGGGTCGTCTAAGCAAATAACGTTGGTAGCTTACAAGCATAAACAAATGGTTGAACTTACAGCTGCAATACAACTACAGTTACACACACACACACATACATATACAGTTCATATGTTGAAGCAAGTTTCGGTGTTTGTGTCTGTGTGTGTGTGTGTGTGTCCTACGTCCACTTCCATAGCAAGCTCTATTTATTATGCCAGTAAGTAAATGTTATTCCTGTTAACTTGTACAAATATAACCGACATTCACACACACACACATACACACACACACACACGCACACACATGTGCGAGCATATAGTGAGTCCAGACCACTTGTGCCCATCAACCAAAGTGCGTGGGCGTTGTTGAAACTGATGCGCTGATGTTCTTCTCAAAGCTTCACTGTCTACCCCCCCCTTTCTCCCTCTCTCCCCCTCTCTCCCTCCTCTCTCTCTCTTTCTCTTACTCACCTTATCCCGCTCTTTCGCTGCAGTAAACATACGTACTATATATTATCTTATTTATTGCCTCAAGCTTACCTTTGCACTTGAGTCTTTGATATAAAAAAAAACATACAATTCAGCAGAGAGCCAGACGGTGAGAAAGAGAGAAGGAGAGAAAGAGAGAGAGAGAGAGAGAAAGAGAGAGAGAAATAAAGTAAAAATCTCTGTATTTTTTCAAGTTCAATGTACATCGAGTGACTGCTCCTTAATCAGCATTAATGTGCTTCAATTTAAAGCACAAAATAAATAATTTTGATAATGTTCTTTCTGGAAAAACCAAGAAACTTAAAAGTCTTCATTTTCATTGATTAAAAGTGCAAATTAAATCCTTTCAAAAATGAACAAAATTTGGTTAGTGAAAATTTCCAGGAAATGTGTGAAAGATTTAATAAGTTTTAACAAGTTTTTCTGAGCTTTACTTAGAAATTATTGGCAAGGCAAACAAACCTCGAGACACAAATAGTAAAATAGCAAAAATAATTTAAATTAAATTTTAGATTTTTAAACCAAATTAATACCAAGTTCAAAATTAATTTTTTTAAAATATAATTTAATTAAATTTAATATATATTTAAACCTAATTAAGTTAGAAAAATATTTTAATATAGAACTGATTTGTCTTTAAAAAGTATTTATTAATATAAAATTTTATATTAATTATTAATTATTGAATATTATAACAAAACAAGAATGTGTTAAATATTTTAATATGTGCTTTGAAAAAATATCAAACTTAAAGTATTTTTCTGGTTTCACAAAATTTATAAAGGTATAAAATTAATTACTTTATAAAATTCAAAGACTGCATATAATATAGTAATAATTTAAACTGAATAATATTTTAATATGGCGAAATTAAAATTTTATTTAAATTTATTTAAAATATTTTTCGTAAAATATTTTCCCATTTCACAAACTAAAATAAAATTTTACAAACATTTTTAAGAAATTCTCAGTTTTGAGTTATCTATCCCTTTTTAGGCATACTGTTTATGCCTTAAATACCCCCCATTGCAACCCAAACAAACCCCCAAAACCAACCGCACATAAAGTTAATTCCTCAAGCACAGTGGTCACCAAAAGGAAACGAAACTTCAGAGAGAGGGAGAGACAGAGAGATAGATAGAGAGAGAGAGAAATTCAGTTGCCAAGAGCATTAACATTGTTTGCAACCGTGACCAACAAATGCATGCCAGGGCTGGCAAACTTTTGCAGCTGCAAAATAGCCACAAACAACAGGAGAGGCACACACACACACCCACACACATACTAGCACACCCACACACACACTCGCACACCCACACATATACTAACTTCACTTGCTAAGTTGCTCAAATGTTTTTCACTTATTTATGACTGTTAAAAATGCTTAGGCCACAGCAAAAAATAGAAACAAGTAAAAATGTAACGAGTATGTACAATATTTGTTGGCATTCATTTCATTTTGTTGTTCGCTTTGTTGTTTTGTGCGTGTTTTTGGCCTTATTTAATTACACATAATTTTCTACCGGCTGGTGTGCGTGTGCGTTGTGGGTTTGTGTGCGTGTAGCATAAATATGCCAACAATTTTGTAGCATACTATTTGGGGCCGACATAAGCAGCCCGTTTTTGACTCTTTGGACATGGCATCAGCTTTCTGTCTCTCTGCCTGTCTAAGCGGTAGAGCATACAAAATTAGCCAACACACTTCCACACATACTCGTACACACACACACACACACATGCTTGACTGCGCTCATTAGGCACAATGTTGTTACTTTCATGGTGCTTGGCTTGTCCCGACTTTGGCAGTCGTCGCTTCCGCCTGTTTTGACTTACACTTTCCACTCAAAAACGCTCATATTTGGCAGCAAACACACACACACACACACACACACATACACACAGGCATAGAGCACTCCCTTTTATGTGTGTATTTATGGCTGCTTTATTTTGTCGACTGTCGGTTGTTTTTCGGCTGCTTTCATTTTTGTTACGAGCACGCAATGTTTTTGCATACTTTTGCCGCACAGTGCCTAAATATTCGACGCTTTGTCCTTGTCTTTATTAAAAGTTGTGAAAAGTTTGCACGCCCACACACAAACGCACACAAACACAGACACACACACACACACACATACGCAGACATTCCGCAACTGGAAACAAGCTACAACAGACAGCAAGACAGACACAGAGACAATCTAACCATTAATGTTTATTCTCTTTTGTTTTTTTTCCCCTTTTTTTTCATTTCTATTTGGTTCACTGTTGTTTGCTTTGCTCTGGTTGCCTCTTCCACTTCGCTTGTGTATGCGTGCGTGCGACTGCTTGTGTGTGTGTGTGTATGTGTGTGTGTTGGCCTCCGGCTGAATAGTCTTGTGTGCTGACTTCCATTTTGGCCATTGCCACTGGCCATTGTCCTTGCACGTTTGCATTGAGGGAGCCGGCATTTGACCCTCTGGCCTTGTCTTTCAACTTGACTTTCTGAAAGTGTTACTTGCAGGCCTCCAATTGCAGGCAGCGGTGGCAGGCAGCGGTGGCAGTTGCTGCACCTTCAATGCATTTCGTATTCATGACAACATGTGGCACAACTGGACACAAGGACATTCACAGTGGTCGCACTTTTATCCAGCTGCTTTCTGCACTTCTTCTGTAAGCTTAAGGCACATGCTCAAACACACACACACACACATACACTCCTACACACACTTATATATACTTTCATGTACTGTAGCTTTTTTGATTTTTCATTTGTGGTGTGCTCTTGTCTTTGATTTTTTACTTTTTTACTTTTTTCCTCGTTTTTTTCTGTTATTTTTCTTTTTTTACGCTCAACGTTCTCTGTGTTGTCTTGGCCCGCCGTTGGCTATAAACTGGGCTCATAACGAGACCAAGTAACCAAGACGGCATACACAGAGTGAGACAGAGCGGTAGAGGGAGAGAGAGAGAGATAGAGAGCTGCTCTGCAGACCCGCTTTTTGGTTTTTTAACCTTTATTACTTTTTAGCCAAAAGGCAGTTGGCTTTGCTTTAATGAGCGCAATTTTATTAGCTGCTTTAACATTTTTCTTTACCATTTTGTTATTTTTTTTTTCTTCCTTTTTTTCGTCATATTTTGCAGATCCTTTGGCTCAACCCCAACTACAGGATTTGCCTTTGTTGCTTTGTGAACGCTTCGTTTTATTTTATTTTTTTTTATTTTATGTACAAACGAAATTTTCGACTTTGTTTTAAAATTTTTGGCATATTTGCTTTATGAGTGCTTGCGATATAAAGGCCAGTCGTAATAAAGCTGACCAAACGCACTCCCACACACACACACACACACACACACTTGAAGCTCTAGCCCTCACATACACACACGCACACACACACAGTAAGGACTTGTGTTCTTTCTTCATGGCGGCCAAAAGACATTGGCCTTAAATCCCAATGCCAAAACATATTTTGATGAATACTCATTTTTTGGGACCATGTTTTGCTTATAGAATAAGTAGTTCTCATATTGCACATACGACGCGTTGTCTTGCCGGCTAAAAAGAGTTGGTTAATGCCGTAAACTTTTTGGTTCTTAAAGCTTTTAGTAAAAACAGCGAATGAGATTAAATTTGGTAATGATTTAAATGCTACTTTTCGGATTAATTTTAAATCTCTGTTGCTCTTACCTCAGTTTTCATGCGCTTTTGTAGCACTTACAGCAAATCTACTTGACAGTTAAGCAGCACATTAGCCATTCCAAATTCTTTGTTGCTTTATTATAAGAGTTTAAATTGAATTGAGGGATTTTTAAAGCAACTATTACTTATAAATTTTAGTTTCGAAATCCTTTTTTTCTTTAGTCAAAAGTTGAAGGAAAACGTCAAAATTTGTAGTGCATTAAGTGTGACCAGATTTATGAATGAGTTCTGTTCACAAATTATACGGTCACACCTACTACTTTTTAACCAGCTAATCACAAATCAAAACTAAATTTGTTTAAAAAAATTGATTAGTATAATTATTATGCTTTAGTTAGCGATCGAAGCTATTTTCTTGGCCACTTTACAACACTGTTTGGTTTGGTCATTACTATGTTAATAAAGCTATAAGCTTTAAAGCGCTTCAGTACATGTCCGGGCATGATATCATTACAACATTATGATATCATGCTAAACTTTGCTGCGTTTCAAGGCCGAGGACACTTCAGATGCCGAAAGCTGTTTACTTTTTGCCTAGTTTTAGGCGCATAATGCCTTTAAATGCCATCCCCCTTCAGCTGGCCCCCTCTCTGCCCCACTCTTTCGTCTCTCCCTCTCTCGCTCTGTCTCTTTCTATGCTTATCTTTGTGCTGTGTTGGCACAAAGTTGGTCACTCTCCCACCGCCTTCCTGCCCCTGTCTCTCTTGCAGTGTTGGAAGTGCTCGGCAGAATTAGTGTAAATTGCAAAAGTTGGTTTTTTCCACAGTTTCTTTTGCTGCTTAGTTTGAGGTTTTTGCGGTCGCTATTCGCTCACTCATTATTAACGTCACGGTCATAACTCGCAGGGCTGGAGACAGGCGGACAGGGCTGGAAAGTAGGCTAAGTGGGGGAAAAATGGGGACTGAGGGGACTTAGGGGTATAGGGTATGGGTTGTGGGGTGAGCGCAGGTGAGGGGCGTGGCACATTTGACAAGCTTTCTAATTTGTTTTTAATTTTCAGTTTTTGTTGTTTCTACTTTTCTGGCTGTCGCTCGCATTAACTGTTTGCTGGCATTTGCACCTTTTTGCACCTGCCTTTAGAACGTTTTTCTGCTTTTCTCTCTTCTCTCATCTCTTTTCTCCTCTTTGTTCTTAATTCTTTTTGTCATAGCCAAGAGCAAGTCTCGCTCTCTCTGTCTCGCTCACTCGCTTTTGCCGTTGAGCATATTAATGAGCTCGTCTTTAACACGCTTTTGAATTAGTTGTCGCTTTCACCTTGACGCAACTTTCTTGATTTTGCTTCTATGCATCGCAGCTTTTGCCGTTGATAACACCTACCTATCCTCACTTACCCTCTCACCTACCACGCCCCTTGCCACGCTGCTGCTGCTGCTGCCAGACAACTCCCGACCAGACACTTGCGGTTTGGTCTTGGCCCGTTGCAGCCGCCATTTTAATTTGTCCCAAGTTTTAGCGCCGCCATTTGTCGTTCAGCAGCTAAGCCACGTGCACCCAATTCCATTTGTTGTTGTTGTTGTTGTGGTTTGGGTTGTTCTTCGAGTTGTTGTTGTTGTTGTTGTTGGTGCTTTAGTTATTGCCTTCACTTTGAGTTGAACAACTTATTCAAGTTCTTGTTGTCGGTCGTTGCCTTTTGCTCATTTTGCGCCTAATTTCCGTTATAATTTGCTTCGTTTTATTCAAAACCTTTTTGGCTTCATTTCGCCTTTTGGCCACGTTCCTTTTTGGGCCGAAACGCGTCTAGAATTTTACTTGTCTTTACTTCACGCACAGCGCCGACATTCGCATCATAACAATTAGGTAGCACGCTCTCTAACGCTATGTCCCTCTCTTTCTCACACTCTCTCTCTGTCTCTCTCTCTCTATTTGTCTCTCTCTGCATCTTTTCTCTCCTGTTGGCCACTTTGTGCCCGGTTTATCCCTTCAACTTTGTAAAAGCTGCTGGCTGTTGCCTCTGACTAACTAGCCAAATGCTTGAAAAGAAGTTTCCTTTACTTGCTTTTGTATACCCTGTGCCAAGGGGTACTATAAGTTTGTGCATACTTATGTTACCAGCAAAAAGAAACATCATTGACTCAAGCTCTCTTTTTGAAAAGGTTTGAATTCTTATACCGGTCTGTTATAATTTTTCTAATATATATTTAATAAACAAAGATAAATTTTTTGGTAATCGCTAGAGGCACAAAAGTTTATGCAAAGAATCTTTTTGTGGTTAAAATCTATATTTAAATTGATTTCTTAAGTTCCCGTTTTAAGATTCAGTATTATTAAGTCGTTACCTCCCTGCTCAAGTACACTAACATGTCATTGTTGTTCTTGTTATTCATCAAATGCTGACGTCGGCACACACACACCAACACAAGGCACGTACATATATTGAAGCGAAGGAGTAGGTATAGGTGTAGGTGTAGGTGTGTGTGTTTGTGTGTGTTTGCGTAAAAATTTCATACGCCAGCAGAAATTCATTCGCGCGTGCTCCGTTTTGGTCAGAGTCCTGCGAGTTCGACTTCTTCCTCTCTCCGCAGTCATCTAAGTCTCCTCAGTCTCCTCAGTCCCCTCAGCCTCCAGCTCCCACCCAAAGCATTCAAAATGTCCAGTCAAGTCGACAGCCTTTGACAAATTGACCCGTATATACATGTGTGTACGTGTGTGTGTGTGGGTGTGTGTGTGTGTGTGTGTATGTGTGTGTGGGTGTGTGTGTGTGTGTGTGTGTGTGTGTGTGTGTGTGTGTGTGTGTGTGTGTGTGTGTGTGTGTGTGTGTGTGTGTGTGTGTGTGTGTGTGTGTGTGTGTGTGTGTGTGTTTGTTTGCATGTGGTTTGTTTTCTGCATGATTTATAAATCGTTTGAGTCTTTTGTGCCTTTCCCCATAGACTTTTGTTGCAAGGCGCCAATTTCATACAAATTTGTTGCTGCAATCGGTATCAATAAATTGTGAAAATTGCGTTTGACACTAAATTAGAGACTGAAATTATTGTCAGACAATCAAGCAGAGTAAGAACAGTGTTTGCGAAAAGCCTTAAAACTTAATTTTTGTAATCATTTTCGATATTTGTTGTGGTCTCGAAAAACTCTGATATTCCAAGAATTGAGTAAAAATTTAGAGTCTATCTTGACTTGACTTGAATTTTAATGATGTTTCGAAGAAAAATTAAGAGCTAACAGTTAGAGACTGATTATTTTCTGTCCTTATTCTATCCAAAAAAACATTCTCAAATTGGAATATCCGTTTTTAGACCCAATGCAGTAGACTTTTCCGAACCCAAAAAGTATATATATTCTTGATCAGCATTAACAGCCGAGAGGTCCGTCTGTATGAACAGCTGGATCTTCTAAGTCACAAGAGCTAGAGCCACCAAATTTGGAGTGAAAGTCCGTCTATATGTCAGACAGGTTAAGTTTACTTCAAATTTTTTCCACGCCCTCCACCGCCCACGCAAATTGTAAAAAACTATTTTTACATCACCGTTAATTGAAAACGACAAGAGCTAGAGAGACCAAATTCACACATTATATGTTAAGTACCATTATTACTATCCTCACCAAGTTTGGTCCAGATCGGACAACTATAGCCTATAGCTCTTATAGGACTATTCGTTCGAGTATTAGTGATTTGTATGGAGACTAACTAAACACACCAAGTTTGGTCCAGATCGGACAATGTCAAAGGTTTTGTAACTTGACTTTAAATAACAGTAAAGATATTGATATGGCTTAGCAGTAAACAGCCTTCGACTTCATTTTAATTGAAACTAAATTTTAGGTTAAAGTTCGAGGCAAAGATACTTTGAGAAAAATGAACTTAACTTCACAATAGTTTCATTCATTGAAACCCTTCAATGTCAGTTCAATTGAAGTTTAATTAATGTCTAAAATCGAACACTTAATTCATTAGTTGTTGAATATTTTCAGTTCAAGATTATGATATATTTCTGGTCTTTGATTAAATGCATAAAACACTTTCAATTAGTTGTATAGTATCTATACTCATGAGCTGCTTTCAGTAATTAAAATATGCATTTCATGTATAGTTTTTCATTCAATTAGTTTAAATAATATTTTCTTTCTCTATTTCTAAGTTTACCTTTTTGCTGTGATGTTTGTTGCTGTGTAGCTTTGGTTTTAATTAAAAAGTATTAAATAACCAATAGAAGATTTATTTCACATGAATCATCTATGTAAATATGTAAGCTTTGGTTGCCTCAGGCTCTGTGTGTGTGTGCGAGTGTGTCTGTGTGTTTGTGATCATATTACACACACACTGATATACCTCAAGACCAGTCCTTAAACATGCTCATCTCTCTGTCAGCTGTCATCTCTTGTAAATATTTTCGACCTTTGACATTGCGTTGTTGTCAATTTTCTCCGCATTGCTGTTGTTGTTGTTATTGTTGTCGTTGTGGGTCGTCAGCGTTTTCTGCTTTTGTCGACATATCAAAAAAAAAAACGGAAAACTAGTAGTTAAAGCTACAGTCGAGTGAGGCAAGTAATAAAGACCTCGTACTTTTTATAGGTCATTCAATATGAGTGCTCATCGGATATTTTATATAAAAAGAAAGTTTTTTCAAGGCAATCAATGATTTTTCAGAGAGTTTTTATATGACAACAAAATGTTATACTTGTTCGCATACTTGAAACGCATAAAGCCATAAAGTTACTAATTTTTAAGGGGCAAAGATCTATGGAAACTATTTAATTGAAGGCATAAATTTCGATTTTGATTAATTATTTATTTGAAGTAAATTTACATTACTGAAATTGTATGATTAAAAGATCTGTGTCTCGCCAGCTGCTGACAAACCCAGCACACCTCTTTACTCAATCTAAGTACAGGGTCTTAAAGCGAAGAAAACAGAGAAAACTGTGAACTGGCAATGGTATTTCGAATGGGATTCACTCTCAGAATGGGTCTAATGTTGTCTGCTTCAACGCTGAAACTAATCAGAAAATGTGTTGCTATTGTTGTTGTTGTTGTTGTTGCTATTGTTGTTGTTGTTGTTGTTGTTCTTGTTGTTGTTGTTGTTGTTGTTGTTGTTGTTGTTGTTGTTGTGGTTGTTGTTGTCATTCGATATAACGACCAAAAACACAGACATGGCATATATGTAAGCTTAGGCAGCGGGTTAGAGTGGGAGAGTGATAGTAATAGGGTGAGGTTGTGTGAGTGTGAGTGTGAGAGAGAGAGACAGAAAGTTGCCTAAGTATTTGTGTGCATATGTAATTTGCTTTGTTATTGTTGCCTGCTCATTGCACGCCATTTTCATTTTCATTTTCATTTTGATTTCCATGTTGATTTTCTTTTCTTTTCTTATCTCTCTGTTGTTTTTTTTTTTTTATTTCTATTTTTTTGTGTCATCAAATACAATCACATTGGGGTCTACCCCCCCCCCTCCTGTTTGTTCCCCCTGTTTTACCCGTTGTTTTTGCTTTGGTTTCTTGCACCCTTTTTGAAGAGCATTGCAAAATATTGACTGACATTGATTATACTCGTTTCTAAATGCGAATGTGTTTCTAAGTCGGTGTGTATGTGTGTACACTGTAAGAAAAACTAGCGTGTTTTCTTTTAAATGCTAGAACTTTGTGGTTTATAGTTGTGTCTTAATTATTAAAGAGTTTAAAAAATTAAAAATATTTTAGAAAAATTTAGAATTATTTAAAAAGGAATTTAACTAAACTAAATAAAATATTTTTTATTTCTGTAGTTTTTAGTCGTTTTTGCTTCCCAAATTAGTTGAGAATTTTAGACCTTTAATAAAGTTTTTGTTTATTATTTTCTTTTAAGTTTTTATTTGAAAGGTATTATTTATTTAAGCCCACATCTTTAAAGGCTTCTGAACTTAATAGCTGTTGATTTTTGTCAGTGTATAAGTATGAATGTGCTACATATTTGAATGTATTCATACTACAAGGGGCTTATGGCCCCAAGTTGCCAAAGCAGACACAGTTTTTCTATTATGCTCTGATATGGCATGTCCTGTCTGTCTGTCTGTCTGTCTGTCTGTCTGTCTATCTGTCTGTACCCCACTATCTTCATCTCTGTCTCTTGTTATCTACCTCTCCCTCTCCCTCTCCTTGTTCCTCTTGTGCTGTCTCTGTTTTGCAAACTGTCTGTCTGGCTGTCGAGAGTTGTCATCGTCGTCGTCGACTTGGTTGACGTCCTGGTTGTTGTCTTTTTGGGTGTCCGCATGCAGACAGCACTACGTCTCTCCCTCTCTTTCACTCTCTCTCTCTGTCTCTGTCTCTGTCTCTGTTTCTCCCTGTCTCTACTTGTTTCTGGCTTGTGTGCTGTCCGGTTAAGTTTAACAGTCAAGGACTTTGTTGTTGAAATGTTGATTTTTGTTGATTTGGCTTAGTGGCTGCCACTCACATCACAACACATCACAATGCGACTGCGTGTGTGTATGTGTGTGTGCATGTGTGTGTGTGTGTGTGGCGCCAGGAGTAAGGAACATGGCCAAGCCGAACACAAAACACAAGTGGATGTAGGACACAAGAAGCAGGAAAGAGAATGAAGGGTAAAGGGGTGGAGGCAAAGAGGGGGGCGGATGAAAGGGGAACGCAAAGTTGCCGATGGGGGGGCGGCGTGGAGGAGTGGGTGTGGTGTTGGCCACTGGCTAACAAATTTTCTAAAAGCAACTAAACTGCTGATGAAATGGATTGTCATGTGCGTTTCAATTTCCGCCAATGACATTCCCACACACACACACACACACACACACACACACACAAGCACACACATACGCACCGCATACACACACACACACGCATAATGTGTGTGTATAAAAGTTTGTACAAAGTTTTCTGCCGCTGGTTGTGTGTGTGTGTGTGTTAGTGTGTGCCATTAGATGTCACTGCAGGGGCGACAGAGCGCACTGCGTGTACATGTGTGTGTATTTGTGTGCGTGTATGTTGGGTACAGCAGATCATTGTGGGCGTGGCAGCATTGCCTCTTTGCACACTGCGTTGCTTTGTGTCGCACTCATAAAAATTATAATAAACTGCAAATCGAAGTAGAAGTTTGAGTGTGATTGCGTGTGTGTGTGTATGTATGTATGTGGGTTTGAGTGTGTGTGTGTGTGAGTGTGTGAAAATGAATTAAATGGCGTCAATTGAATATTAGACTGACTCGAGCACACAAATCACAAAAAAACAATCAAAATAAGTTTAAGCAAATAAAAAACTTTTAATTAAATTTAATTGAATAAAGAAAAGAAAATTAATAAATAATTTTCAACTGATTTTACAGAGTTTTGTCTAGAGATATTTATAAAGTTTATAAAGAACTTCTTAAACAATTCATTTTAATTAATATTTCAAGTAATTTTAAAGTTAACATAAAAGGTTTCCGAAAATTAAATGAAAGTTTCTTGAACGCTTCAAAAACTTCGCAATCTTCGACTCATGGATTTGTTATGTTATGCTATAAATTTGAACATATTCCCAAGTAAAGAAGCTTCCTTAAACAATCATATTAATTTAAGTAACTAAAGAATGCCAAAATAATATACTAACTAACTACTTACAAGCTAAAGCTTTGCTGAGCTTTATAGAAAGAAGCTTTCAAAGTATCTTAAAGCTCTTGGAACAGACTCAAAACTTAATAATACAATAAAATCAGTCTGGTTTTATTTTACTTTATAACTTTCAAAAGTTTTGAGCTAATAATATAAACTCAACTTAAACTTAAAGTGCTTGAATGAAGGCATAAAAGCTGCTTAAAGCTTTAAACCAACTTTGATTTTTTCCATCAAATAAATGCGAAATTTTGCACACACTTTCAGCTGGTGTCGCTGCAATCGAGTAAGTCATTTCGAGTAGTCAACAGAAATGACTTGGCATTATCAGTCATTCACTTGCCACAAAATGTTGCAAGTTGGTTAGTGACTTGAGTGTAGCAAAGTGATGCTTATGTCTAGTCTATGACACAAACAATTCGCCTTCAAGGCCATTTGACAGTGGGCAAAAGTTTCCGTGTACTTTTGCACTTGAAGTGACCAGGAAAAGCGAATGAAAATGGTGAAAAAGGTGGTAGGAGAGGGGAAATGGAAAAGTGGAGAGTGGAGAGTGGGAAAAGCGGGTGAATCGGACTATTAGACAAGTTTTAAAGATGTTTAACTATTTTGTTTATTAAAATTACATGGAGTCAAAGGCGGGAACGAGTTGCAACTAAATGTTGATGATGACCTCAACTCAAGAGCTTCGAAAACTTCAAGTTGCAAGTTGATGTTGCAAGTTGAACAACGCCATTTCTGGTGCTTCGACGACTTCCGCCTCTGTCTCTCTCTCTCTCTCTCTCTCTGTCTCTCTTCCTTTCTCTCTTTTTCACACACTCCTTCTGTCTGTTCCTTTCTTTTCTCTCTTTTTGCTGACTGACTAACGGCAGTTTCAGTTTCAGTTTCAACAACACAAAATTGTTCGCTTAAAAAGAAAAAAATCAAAATGAAAGAACAACAAAAAAACAAGAAAGAAAATAAAGGAAAAAGAAAAAGAAAAGAAAAGCGAGGAAAATGAAAGCAAAAGGAATTCAACTCGCAAAGAGTTGGACGAAGCTTTAGGTGATGACGACAACAGTCTGTTGGTTTCCTGGGCTGCAATGGGGAGGGGAGGGACAAGGGGTACCAGGGATGCCAGCAGTGGGTGTTGGGGGGGGCGGTGCAGGGCAGGGCTGGGCTGGGCTGGGCTGCTGTAGGGCTTCTGGTACCATAGGCAACTTTGCCACACATTCACCATTCGGTTGATGGCAGTTTGTGTACCGTTAGAAAAGCGCGCAAAGTAAAGTTTTTGCTTTGCAAACAACAACCAATAAAACTTTAAGCAATCTTCCACAGCTTGAGCGTGAAGAAGCGGACGTAGTACTTCCATCTCTCTCTCTCTCTCACCTTCTTCCTTTTTCTGTCTTACTTTTTCTCATTCTTCTCCAGCTCTTTCTTCAGTCAGTCGTTTAGTTTCAGGGCATCATTACAATGATACACTGGAAGAAAAGGGCCTTAGCTTAGTGATGAATGAAATCTGTTAATAGCAAACAGAAGAAGAAGAGGAAAGAAGAAAATAATTTAAGAATTCTATAATAAACAGTTTTTTCTTTGGTGTTATATTGAAGCTCAAATATTTAAAAAAAAAAATATATTAAATTTTATTAATAATAGAAAACTAAATGGAAAAATGGAGAATGAGAAAAAGCTATAAATAATTAATTAATTTTCTTAGTTGGAATAATAAATAAATAATTTATACATTTTTTACCATTATTTCCATTTAGTTTTGATACCTTTCTTCTTTACTCTTCCCAAAAAGTCGGTGTGTCAAGACTTAATTTAACTCCTTTGTTTTGGACAGTGTAGTACCAGAAGTTCTGGCAGCAAATGCCTCGCATACGTTCCTCAGCTCCATTTTCTTATACTTTTCATTCTCATTTTCATTTGTGCTTTTCTTCTACGCTTTTCGACACTTTTCTCTCTCTCTCTCTCTCTCCCATTGGAAATTGTTTTTGAACTTCTTTTAATTTATTTTCACTGCGATTTTATTTTTATTTTTGCTTTTTTGCTTTTACGAATCGGCGGCGATTCCTTTGAGCCAAAGAGACTGACGTGCTTACCAGGTATGAGTGCATGTGTATGACTATCAGTGTGTGATTCCCAGTGTGTGTGTGTGTGAGTGTGTGAGTGTGTGATTGTGTGTGGCCTGCAGCCGGTCGAGAAGCCATCGGGAAGGAAGTTGTAGTAGCGGCGTTTTCCTGTTTCCGTTTTCCGTTTTTCGCTTAACTTTTTCAACATTTTTCTTTCAATTTTCTTTCGTTGCCTTCATTTTTCCAACATCGCGACTGCATTGGCAATCTGCATACCACGCCCACTCCACCTACGCCTCTGTCAGCAACTTTATCTCCTTTAGCTGCAACTCGATAAAAGCAGCAACAACAAAAAAATATAAACAAATAACAAAAAAAAAAATCAAAAAAAAAAAGGAGTGGGAAAAAAACACATCAAAATTGTTTTTGTTTGGCAAGCAACGTGTTTTAAAATTTATTTTTAAGTTTTGTAACAACTTGCCAAAATGTTTGCCAGCTCACTGTGTTTGCGGTGGTTGTGTGTGTGCGAGTGTGTATGTGTGGTGTGTGTGCAGTTTTGGTTTTTGCAGCTGCACTGCTTTCAGCCTTTTAGTAAGTGCTCTTTAGCACTTACCACACACTCCGCACACACTTCACACACACACACGCACACTCGCACACACACATCTATGTACTCAATTGCATAGATATTCCCAGAGAAACGATATGCTCTGGAAGGCATAAAAAGGAGCAACTATAAATCTACGGTCTCTTAGGTTTCGGCAGCTTAAGGCTTTTGTGGCAGCTGCAACTTCAATTTTATGACGACAAAATTATTGAACAAAATATAATAAAATCGAAATAATGCTGCAAAATAATCTTCGGTGTTATACACATAAGCTGCAAGCTGCAAACTGTTTAAAAGCTCAACTATAAGTTATATTTTAGTTGGGTTTATCTAAAGTCATAAATGATTGTTGTTCTATGTTGATTTTCAGTGAATTTGTATATTACTTTTACTTTAATTTAGCCAAAAAAAAAACTATATTTTAATTGAAAACACTGGAATAAAAGTTTTAAAGTTTTAAAATTCTGAAAATATTTATAAACAAGCAAATTGTTGTATTCTAGAATCGAAATAGAATGGAATCTTTCTATGTATATGCTGAATATTTTCCTTTAAATTTTATAAAAAAAACCAAAAATGTATTTTTTTATAATTGTTTTTAAATTCTCCTCCTTTGAAATAATATTTAAGCTTAAGAGTATAATTAAAAAAATTAAATTTTTTAAAAAACTAATTTTTTTTTTTAATTTTTGTTTTATATATTTCTTGTCGCTTTAAGTTTTTCTGAAGATTTGTATCACTTACCTCTTGTCTGTTTAAAAATTCAGACTTTATTAAATTTTACTAAATTTTTATTGTGATTTGTCATAAAATTGTTAAATTTCTTTTCTTTTCTTTTAAACAAACCATTTGAGTTCATTTAAATACAGAAATTCGCGCTGAAAGTGAATATCATTAATAGTATAGATAAAAGCCAGTTTTGAGATCTAATAATGTGCATGCATGAGCATGTGTATTCATGTTTGTTTTAGCCGGTGGCAGATGAAACTCAATTTGAGAACTTCCTGTATATGTTGTTTGCTGTGCTCTACTGTACTGTGCTGTACTGTGCTCTATGCATTGGGTAATCTTAGTGGGTCAGCCAACACTACGGATTATGCATTTACTGATAGTCCATATTTCCCATGCCTCCTGCCCCCTGCCCCTTGCTCCCTGATCCCTGCCGCTCTGCAGTCTCTGAAGTTTTAACATGCAGTACGAAAAGCATTTTATCCGGCTTCGTCCACTTTGACTCCGGCTGTGTTCATCTGAACTTACATACGTTACGGTAAATTGCCTCGAAAACAAAATATGAAAACGCATTACCTGCTGTCTGGCTTTCTCTCTCTTTCCCGCTCACTCTCTTCCCCTCTCTCTCTCTCTCTCTCTCTCTCGCTCACTCGTTTGGTTTCTTTCAGTGTGTGTTTATAAAAGTTTTTGGCCTGCATCTGTGTGTCTTTTTAGTTGGTTGCTTCTTTTATTTTGTTTGAACTCTATTTTTATTTTTATTGGCCCAACTTTCTAGAACGCCACTTGAGTAACGCGCCAACACAAACACACACACACACACACATACACTCTGGTACACACACACACACACTTACACATATGCACATGCCATAAAGGAAAAGTTGTATTACATTTATGACACTTTTGAATATATTTTTATACATTTCTGTTGGCCTCGCATGTAAGTACGTATACACACACACACACACGCGCACACACACACATATGTATATAAATTTTTTTATATATTTTTTTTTTGGTATGTCTTTTGCCATTCCCACAGCACGTTCGCTGTTTTATTTAACTCGCCATTACGTTTTTACAACCCTTTTTCTAACAGTGTTGACAAAGCGGAAAAGGCAAACAAAGCGAGGACGAGGGCAAACAACACGACAGCCAACAACTCTGGCATTGGCACTGTCTGTGCTCTGGATTGGGTTTGGTTAGGGGCTCTTGAGAATCGCAGAAGGGTGGGGTGAGGGGTGGTGGGTTAGAGTCGGGGTAAATGGGTGCAGAATGTAGGCAAACATTTTAGTTGGCGACATTTCATCAAAATGGGCAATGAGTCAATCCTGGCGTCGAGCAAAGGATATACAAGGACACGCACTTAATCAAAGCATACTTTCTGGAGCGTCTCCGATTTGTTGTCCTTTGCTTCAGCACGAGAAGGAGACGGAGTTGAAACGCTTTCCCGCTTTTCCGCCTTTTCGCTTTCCCACTGTGTTTTTTTTTTCCCTCCCATGTTTGCCACAGAATAAATAAGCCGACAGCCAACAATAAAGCAAATGCAAATAAGTAAACAAATGACGAGCAGACAAATAAAATCTAAAGGTCGCAACTGAGACAGAGTCCTTAAGCGTCGGATAAATTGAGTCGACTTTATGCATTAACCAGTTTCAGTTCCACTTTCAGTTCCTCTTTCTCTCTCTCTCTCGCTCTCTCTTTCTCTCTCCGTACTCCTATCGACTTAAGTGTTCCATCCGTGGATAAACAAAACGAATTGCCCCTAAAAGTGCTTCCATTACAAAATTTACTTAACACTTGTTTTACATATTCTTTATTAACATTTATTTTAATACAAATTAATAGTTTGAGTAGCAAAAATGCGTTAATGCAAATGTCAATTGTCAATCCCAACTGTGGTCATTAATTAATGAGACTCTCACACGTTTTATCGTTGTGTAATTGAACCAAAACATTTCCACTTATGTTTCACTTTTTGCTCTTTAATTAAATATTTACACCGACTGACATTTGACACGTGTTGGTGTTGGTGTTGGTGTTAGTGGATGTCAAGTGCAAAATTGATTAGCAACTACTTTATTACATTTCAAATTAAGTATACGACGTGTGGGGAGTAAATTAATTAATATTAACCACAATATAATAATATAAATAAACATAAATTAAAATAAAAGTAAGTAAACAGATAATAATAATAATAAAAACAATAATTATAATAATAATAATAATAATAATAATAATAATAATAATAATAATAATAATAATAATAATAATAATAATAATAATAATAATAATAATAATAATAATAATAATAATAATAATAATAATAATGATAATAATAATACTAATACTAATACTAATACTAATACTAATACTAATAATAATAATAATACTAATACTAATAATAATAATAAGAAAAATATAAATGTATTAAAATATAATAATAATAATTATAAAAATTTAAACTAAAATTAAAGTAAAAAAAATGAATTTAAATAGAAAACACACTTTAATGTAAACATTAATATTAATAAAAACTTAATTTTAAAAATAAATAATATATAATACAAAAAATATAAATGTAAACAAAGAAATAAAATTAATATCATTAACAATATAACTCAAATAACAATATGGATAACATATAATATATATAAACATAAACAAAGATATAAAATTTAATTTTATTTTCAATAAAAATATAAGTTTAAATATTTAAGTTATAGAATATAATAAATTTAAGCTTAAACAAAGAAATATAGTTACAAAAATGATTATAAATATTTATTTAGTTAAAAATAACAAATTAATAATGAACATATACATGCAAATTGAAATTAATATATAAAAAATAATATTAATATTAGTTAAAACATAAGTATATAATTTAATAAAACGATAAGTGATCAATTTTAAAAATATGTTTAAATGCTCATTAAAATTAAAATATAAATTTAACATGAATAAATAAAACTATATTTATTTTTTATACATTTAAACTTACCCCAAATAAATACATATAGTACAAGTTTAAATTGAAATAATTTAATATTATTAATAGGCCTATCTAAGTCTATATAAGCCTAAAAAATACATTTATTATTTATTTATTTAATTAAAATATAATAAATATACATAGTGTATAAATATATCATATAAATCTATCTTTAACCGATTAACTCACCCATTTTTCCGGCAATTCTCGCACTCACAATGTGCACACTAATTTGAAATCTCTTTAGACACATATTTGTATATACTTATACCGTTATTTTGCTTATCAAGCTGCTGCTTATCTAGCAAATTACCTGAGAACCGAGCCAAAAACCAAATGGCGAATTCTGCTGAGCCATTTGATAGTCTAATTAAACGAATTGAATCGAAATGATTACACACACCCAAGCAGAGAGAGAGAGGGAGAGAGAGAGAGAGAGAGACACACACAGACACATAGACAGACACCCACAACTAATTACACACATTTATATAGACACAACACTGTTGTTGTCTCTTGTTGTTAACGTGTTGTTATTGTTGTTGTTGCTGTTTTTGTTGCTGTTTTTGTTGGTTTGTAATGTTGTCCGTTGTCAGCTTCCGTTTTACGATTTGTTTTTGCTATTGTTGCATGTAATTGAAAGCGGGCACGTACAGCCACGCGACAGTTACATCCGGTGTGTGTGGGTGTGTGTGTATAGAGAAAAAGGCTAAATGGGAAGCGAGGGTGGATCCTGCATTTCATCAGTGGCAAATCAAAAGAATTCCCTCAAATGTTTGCCATGCAAACGAAGGCAAACTGAAAACAGAGTTTCATCTTCTTCACAAACACGTAGAACACACACACACATACATATATATCTATATGTGTGTGAGTGTGTGTGTCTTTGGTATGGGTGTGTTTGGTGAGATAACGATGTTAGTCTCGTCTTGTGGCTGCCATGTCCTTGCCCATCCTCGCTGTCCTTTGCTGATGTTTCGTTCATTCGCGCAATTTATTTAACTTGATTTGCTGCAATTTATTTCAAGTGTTGTCGTTTATTTAAACACTTAGCAGACGCACACACACAAATACACAAACACACACACACACACACATAGATACAGTCTGCAGAAAATTACTTTGGAGGCGCGTGTTAAATGCATCGCAAAGAAAAATTTAACTGAAAGAGTTGCATAATTGTGGAGCACTTACGCTAACCAGCGAGTCAACGAGTCAGGTGCCAACTTGCCTATCTGTGGCTCACACACACATACTCGCACACACACACCTAGACACACTTGTGCTTGCAATTAACCCTTTGATGCAATGGACGTCATGCAGTTCTGAGTGCATTCATTTCAAAAATTACAACAAATACGGCCAAAAGTGGCTTGTGGCTTGTGGCGTGCTACATGTTGCATGCAGCGGCATTCCGCAGCAGTTGCCACTTTGAGCGCCACTCTCATTTAAGCCTTATTTGGCAGACACACACGCACACACACACACACACACACACACACACACTTTAACGCACTCCCAATTAGAAGTTTGAACAGTGAATGAGTTTCACTTGCTTTGATCTCTCACATTGGTTATTACGCATGAATTCGCGCGAATTCGCGAATACATTTTGCATCGTTTCTGATGCAGAAGACAGTGAAAGCCTTGACTGTCAAATTATCACACATTAAGCGACCCGAAAACGTTGAACATTCGATCTGGATATATATTTAGAATTTAAAAAGTTTTTATTTCGAATTTTATACAAATTATTTAATACATAACTAACTGTGTTTATGTTATGATCTCTTCTTTTTAGACCCCGTACTCTAAAAAAGAGTATAGGGGTCTATTAAGTTTGTCTGAAGCGAAATGTGCGTAACAGGCAGAAGGAGGCTTTTCCGACCCCATAAAGTATATATATTCCGTGTGTCCGTCTGTCCGTCTGTATGAACACCTGGATCTTCTAAACTACAAGAGCTAGAACCACCAAATTTGGAATGACAGTCCGTCTGCTTCGCGAGCAGATCAAGTTTATTTTAAATCTTTGCCACGCCCCCTACCGCCACGCAAATTGTAAAAAACTATTTTCACATCACCATAACTTGAAAACGACTAGAGCTAGGGAAACCAAATTCACACAGGACAAATCGTTAGAAAATTACTTACTAGAATTAGTACGGGGTCTTTTACAGTCGGCTCGCTCGACTGTAGCCTTTCTTACTTGTTTTATACTTAAAAATCTTTCTATTTTCTACTTAATTTGTTCCTGTTCTTTTCTATTTGCCGCTGTCTTCCCATCAATCTTTATCCAATTCAAACAACTGTATCACATAAATAGCTGCTAAAGTGACGATAAATTTGCACTATCAGTCTGTCTCTTCTATAATACCTATAGAAATATATTCTAGACATTGTAACATCTTCTATATTCGCCAGAGTTGCCGCCTTTCTCACTTTCTCACTTTCGCTTTCTCGTGCCAGTGTTCATCATTGTGCGATGCTGCTTAATGGCTTCTCATTTATTTTATTGACAGGCATTTCGTCGTTTTTTTTCGCTCTATTTTTCGTGGAGTTTTTCATTTCGGTTACTTTGGTAGCTTCGAACAGAGCTTTGAATCCAGTTGGCGGCTAAAATGTGTGCAAATTAGTTGATTTTCATGTTGTTTGATTTGGCAGTTCACAGCGAGTGAAAAATGAAGTGAGTTTAGTTGCTAAATTGCCAAGTTTATGATGGCCAATTGAAGATGGCCTTACTTTTGTGAAAAGTGAAACTAGAAATGAGTCAGCAGCAGCTGCAAAGTAGTGACTTAAAGAAAACATTTTTTTTAGTATTTAAAATAGATATTTAACTCTTTTTCAACTCTAAATTTAAGCAGAATTATGAAAAATTTAAGAACATAAAATGATTTCTTATAAATCCTTTAAAATAAATCTTTAAAAAAAGTGTAAAGTCTCTTATAAAAATCAGTTTCATATTCAAAAAATGTCTATAAAAATATTTTATGAAATATTTAAGTTTAATAATAAGTTTGCTTTCTAAACAGATGAATAGTTTTGAATTTTATCACTCTAAGTTACTACAAATCTATTTAAAAATCGCCTTAAAAAGCCAACTGAACCGACAATAAAGTCCAAGTGAAACAACTACAAACTCCACACATATAAATATCATTAAAAACTTACATAAAAGTTGCATACTTTGCTATAATTAAATTTATTGTATTTTATTTTTTTATTTACAGGCAACGAAAAGAGTCGCAACTTGCAACTTACAGTTCTGAGTTATTGATGATATTAAACGCAACACATTTCGTAGCGGAATCCATTAGTGAGTATAAATTAAGCCCTGTATAATTCATTAAAAAAACATCAACAGCATCCAGAAACGAGCAACGAGAAATCCAGAATCCAATGAGCAATGAAGAGATGTTGGCTGGAAATCTCTTGGTTGTTTCGAGATTGAGTTTCGTGCTCTGGTCTAGATATGAGGACAACGACCCATTCGATTCAATAAAGTTAAAACTGATTACACAGGTGAAATTGATGTCTGTCCATTCCAGTGTCTCACTGTCCATCTGTCCATCTGTCTATCTGTCTGTCTGTCTGTCTGTTCTCGTAATTGAAGCTTTTACATTTGGCTTTGTGGCAACGATAATAATTAATTATTGAAGGCGTTGGGACCCAAATGGCAAACGTGTTTATCCATCCATTTGACACAATTCGCTGAAAGGACTCGACGAGCAGCGACAACGGCCAAAAATTACAAAAAAAAACAAGAAAGAAAAGTACAGTCGAGCACGCCCGACCGTAGAATACTCTCTGCATTTTATTCCCGATCATCTTAATAAAATCGATATCCGGGTATATCAATTGATACTTGCAACAAAACACGTTGAAACAAAAACATCTGATTGTATGTATACACATGCATACACACTTAACATTATATGTATGCACGCACATATGTATGTGTGAATATGTAATACATACACAATTGGTTGGCAGTGCCAGCATTCGCGGGCAGCGCTGCCGCTAAGCTACGCAAGCAGCGAAAACGTTCGCTCACATGTTGTATGTTTCTATCTCGCTTGCACACATGCATTGGCATTGCGTTCAATTATCAACTTTCTTACATGTCTAGCTCTTTTGTTTATTGTCCGATTTAGATGCAACTTTCAGGATAGTTTAATATATTTTGTCTTTAAACGAATGTGAAATAACAATACTGTACGATAAGAACATATACCTTAAAATCGGCATTGAAGTTTGCAAATTATCTTATTTCTTGTGAGAAAAGGGGGCGTGGCAGTCCAAAATTTTTGATGACAATACAATTATACCGTCTCTAGGAACCTACATACCAAAATGGGTGTTCCTAAGTGCCATATTTACTGAGATATTCGCCTAAAACATCAATTTTTTACGAGGTGTGTCTAGTTTTTTGCTCATTGTGGGCGAACGGGGCGTGGCATCGGAAAAAAAAAAAGATTCTTGTATTGACTGACTTAATATCGAGTCGATAGAGACCAAATTCAAACTTGTAGCTCTTACCATCTCTGAAATCTGTTTGTTCATACGGACGGACAGACGGACAGACGGACAGACAGACGGACAGACGGACAGACGGACATGGCTATATCGACTCGGCTTGTGATGCTGATCAAGAATATATATACTTTATGGGGTCTGCCACGCCTCCTTCTGCCTGTTACATACTTTTCACAAACACAATATACTCTCTCTTGCAGAGAGTATAAAAAGAAAGAGAAAAAGAAAAACAATTGAAAAAGCAAAAAGATACATAAGTATGGGCATGTTTGTTAGTATTGGTGTTGACCACGTTAACATCAACAATCAACAATCAACCATCAGCATTCAACATGCGATTTTCGACAAATAACGTCTTTTATTTCTCAGACCCTGTACTCAAGAAAGTTGTAGGAGTCCTTGGGGTTGGTCAGACAAAAAGTTGTCATGAAAAATCCTACGAAAATTTAAAGAAAACTGTTTTCAGAACAGTATAACTTGAAAATTACTGAAGATATTAACACAAAACTTACAAATAAGGTATATATATTCACTTGGTGTAGGCTGACTAAATTTGGTAACTATAACTTACAGTGGTCATGCTAAAAATCGGTCTTAAAAACTTTTAAACATATTAATTAAATGATTTTTTTTGTACATGAGTACAGGGTCTTTTGCAGTCGCTTCACTTGCCTGTAGCTCAACTTACTACTCCTTTTTTTTTGGCTCTATCAAATTTTGTTTTTCCATAACCACAAAAGCACAATATGAATGCCAGACAGAGCTAAAGAGAACAATGGCAATTTGTTTGGCATTTCTGGTTATTTCTGCTTCTTCTGCTCTTTATAATTGCAGTCATCCCGCTCTTATCCCCTCTCACTTGCTCTACCTCTATCCCTCTCGTTTTCCCCCCATGCCCCCATGTATTTGGCAAACACTTTATAAACCGAATAAACCGCAGACAAATTGAATCCTCTGAACGGCTTACAAACTACAATTTGTTCAGGGAAATGATGAACGATCGCGTTGGCTGAATGAACGCACAAGTACAGATTGTCCAGTACAATACACTGAGAGAAATGTTACTAGAAAATGATGCACTTTAAAAATATTCCCGAAGGAAATGAAATTTCTCATTTTTCCCACTTTAATCCTAAGGGAAAAACTTGATCAAAGTATGTGCTATTGTTTTTCTTTCAGTGTATACACAGTTGGTAGTGATTTCGTTGTTGTGCTTGCGCTGGTACCGCTTATTGTGGGGGACTTGTAATATTATAATTTACGACTTTTTGACAAATTATCGGCATCGCTTGTCCAAATAAAACGCATACATAAATTTTGTAATCGCAATAAGCGCAAATTTCAATAAATTAATCATTGCAAGACATCTGACGTGGCATTTGTTAAGAGGAGAGCATTTGACGAGAGCGTGGCAAGAAGGGGACTGGAGTGAAGGGCAATGAGGCTGCGCCGCAATAAGCGGTTTAAATACAGCCTCTCTTTTGGCACGGGCATTTCATTTTTTATGAATTGGGAGTTGGGGTCTCCACAGCAACAGGCAGACCCAAGTTTCCTCTTCACTCCTCTCGCCAACAGCCCTTCCCCTTGCCAGCCACAGCTTAAGCTTGCTAACAACGCTGTTAAAATGTTCTAAAATCAAATGTTTACGCACATTGAGAATAAGGGCATGAAATGAACTTGTCGAGAAGGGTGTTGGAAGTGGGAGTTGGGAGGTGGGAAAGAAGTGGGCGTGGAAGTGTAGGCTGTTGCAGGAAACGGATGCTTAGTTATGCTGAGCCGTGTCGAGTCATGTAGCAGCAGCTGTTGTAGGCCATGTTTTGAGCCTTGTCAGCATTGGCTGCCATCAGTGCGGGCAACTGTTGAGGCTCAAATTGGCTAAAAAGTGCAACAACCACATGGTTATCGGTAGAGCCATCGATACACCAAAATATCTTTTCTCCTTTATTTATTTCAACATGTTGGCTTTAAGCGCAAGTCCTTAAGCACTTTTTAATTTAACATAAAATATGTTTTAAAATAATGTAAAATTTAAGTCCTGTATGTAAAGTCATATTTTATGGCTATTGCTTTATCTAACGGTATGTAAAAGTTGAGTACAAAAAAAAAAAGATTTATGCGCTGAAATGTATGCTACAAAAATTTTTACTTTTTGAAGTGCACTAAGATTTACTAATAAAAACCCATTTACAAATAAATTACTAAAAAATAAACATAAAATTCAATAAATTTAAGAATATTTGTACATTTTTTAATATATTAATGCTTAACTGGGAGCAGTTAAGTTTTACTAAGTAGAAAATGTAATTGTTTATAAATTCAAAACAAAAAGTTCTAAAAAAAACAAAACATATAAGTCTCCAAATCAGTGATAAGTCTAAAATGTCGTTTATTCTTTTTAATTACATGATTCGCTCAATTTATAATCGAGTTTATTTTATTGCATTGAAATCTCGCATATTATTAGAAATAAACTCCATTTTAATTAAACTCTTGTTTAATGTGCGCATCTATCAAAGCTCAAAAACATTAAAGAAACTTTGGCCGGAAAACTCGTTCCATTGTGCACAAAATGTGCCCTCTTTATTGGTGCTGGGCGGGGTAGAGGCGTGGCAGATTTGCAATTAAATTTGTTAGTGGCACAGTTAACGAGAAATCGCCTTGGGTCGTACAAATGCCCGGAACCAAAGACCAAAACACTCGAGACAGCAATGGGAACAGGATCAACAGGAAAATTTAAGGATGCTGTCGGCAATAAATTGATGTGTCCTTATCAATATCCGTTTTAGCTGACATTCAGGAAATTGTCGACTGTCGTTTTATTTTATTATTGATTATTTATATTGCATTTTACACATCCTACAAAGTTTTGCTCTACATACAAAAATTACTAATTATTTATCAGTCTTAGTGGATTTGACTGAGAATAATCGCAGTGAGAGTGACTAAGAAAGAAAATACGATTTGGCTAAGCAGCAAATACTTCAAATTAAATTCTCATCCGATACTGAATCTGATGCTGATTTGAAGCTGGGCAAATATCCATTTTGGGATTTTTGGCAACGCAACGTAAAAATTGAAAGCAAAACCCAAAAAGCTAAACATAATCATCGGCTTCGTAGGTAGGAACAAAAACAAAGAAATAAATGGCCAAAAAGTGAGAAGAGGGAAAGGAAAAGGAGGGAAAAAGTGAAGAAGAAGTTGTCTAAGTAGACGAAAAAGAGGCAGGGTAATTGCTCTTTGGGCAAAGAAAACCTCATTTCTGGTCGTCGGCGTCAGTTTTGGTATTTGCGGCAAAAGTCAAACAAAAACTGTGCCATATATTATGTCAGAGGCGTCAGATAAGCGGCCAGACAACTACCATATACAGATCCACCTATCTCGCTCTCTCCTTCTCTCTCTCTCTCTTTCTCTCTCTCTCTCTCTCTCTCTCTCTCTCTCTCTGTCTCTCACTCACTTATGCCTCTCTTTCTGTCTGCTCTTTATCCGCGACAGCAAAAAACTAATAGCAAAAGTTACACCGAATGAACCCGACTGAAATTGACCGCGTACTGGTGCTAAAGCAATCATTAATTTTAATTTCAATTTTCGAAAAGACAAAAAAACTTTTGTTTAATTTGTGGAAATGACCACACTTCCATCCCCCACTAACACAAACTTTTTTCCCACCAATGTTAAACACCCTCCACTCTTTATAACTACAGGGTCCCAAAAAAAACCCAAAACTCAGGCGAATGTAAATCTGCTGCAAAATTGGTTTCTTCTACCGAAAATGCGATTACAACTTGATGAGCCGCCAGACAGTGGCAACCAAAAGTAGCTCAACATGGCTAAAAAAAAAGTAAAGCCAACTTAAAGTATTCCCAAAAAGAGAGAGAAAAAGAAATTTAGGAAAAGATATAAGTATTACCCGCAATGAGCTGAGCAAATGCCAGCAAAGTTGCACTCGTTTAATTTGGCATCGGATCGTATCGTATTATCTTTGATGGACAAAAACTCTTTCGAGTTGTGCTGCGTACTGGGACTATTAGGAGAGAAGATCAAAGTTATGGCTAAATCTCTTAACGAAATAACGCTATAAACAGGCCCCGTCCAAAAGGCACATAAAATGAATGTAATCCATTTATTTAAGCTTCGCTGTCACATTTTCCACCCTCAAACACACACACACACACCAGTACACACAAAACTCAGGCAAGGAATGCCATAAATTATAAATATGACACAAAAATTGCGACATTTTCATCTCCAATTCCAACTCTGACTTTGACTCCGATTCAGAGTCCAATTCCGACTCCGACAACTTTTCAGCTTCAGCATCAGCAGCAGCTTCGTTGCCAGAGTCCAGAAATAATTCTGAGTGAGGACAGTAATCAGATGATTTGCATGCAACTTGTGGCAAATGATTTCAAATACCCACAGAAGCAGTCTGCCAGGTGAATTCTAATGCCAGCGGTGCACAGTGGTATGCATGCAAGCAAAAACAGTGCCAATTTGAACAGAAACATAAAACTCACATTATGAAAAAAAAAAAAAAAAAAAAAAATTAAGGTCTTCCATCTTTAATCTTATCAGAAGTCTAAGTCGCCTCAAAAACACATGCATATAAAAAAAATTTTTATTAACATGTATTTGATGAAGTTCAATAAAAACTTCAGAGTCTCAAGCGAAGAGTTTCTTAAAATTCCTCAATGAAACCCAGGAAATATTCTTATCACAGCAAAAGTATCGGAAATAAGAATTTAAGTCAACTGCCCTTACTCCAAGTTATTTTAAAACACACACTCTTTGCACACTTTCCAACACTAACATTATTATAAAACTTGTTTTCAAATTAAAAGCTTTTTAATTTCATTACTTGTTGCGGTTAATTAAGCCCACTGTGCGATGGTTTTGGCTTGTGGCAAAGTTTCAAATCGTTTACAAGTTTTTGAAGGGTTTTACGTAGGTAAATAAAGCAGCAACTTGAATGTACTACTTACGAGTATTAAATCTTTAAAGTTGAGTGGTAACTTCTGTACTTAAAGGCCAGAATTGCCATTAGCTAGCAATTAAAGTAGTTAATTAACCACAGCAACAATTAAGACATGCAGCACACTCAAACCCACTCTCCCACTCCCTCACCCTCTCTCTGCGTCTCCCTCACTCCTTTGCATATTTAAAAGCCGGCAAGAGATTCAAAGTACCATTGAAAAGGTCCTTGTTGAGGTCCTTAACTTAGTCAGTGCAATGAAATGTACACAGAATACTTTCTAATTAGAAAAGCACAACGACCACATATTTCCCCCCCTCCACTCCCCTCTGGCAGTCTACTCCTTGACACACACAGTTACACACATTTCTACAGGCACAACAAATATTTAACGAAATTATAAATGTACACAAGTGAAATTTAAAACAAACTTAACGTTAATGTTGATGATTATCTAGATGGCGATGATGAAGCTGCTTCTGATGATGAAAATGAAGACATGAAAGCATTCATTACTCATTTTCCAAGATGAAAAGCACAACAGAAAGCAGCAAGAGGAAAAAAAATAAGAATAAATATATAAGACGAAAAGTAGGAGAAATGAAGAGAAAGTCATGGCAATTGGGTTTACTTGGTTCCAAAAAAAGGAAAAAAAAAAAACAGCGCAGAAAAGTGCGCAACATTCCTAGAGTCGTACACTTCACTTGAGTCGAGTCTCTCGGCTCTTAATGCCTTAGTTTTCCACACTCCAGAGTTTTTCCCCTCTTTTCCACTGCTCTGCTCAACGCAAAACAATTAAAAACCGTAAATGTCCCCACATGACAAAGTGTGAACTTAATTTCATTTTTGTAATTTACAAACGCAGCAACAACGACAGAAACAACAAGAACAACAACAGTAACTAGTAGTACAACGAAAAAAGAGATGTGCAAGTGAACGTTGATAATGGGCTAGCCAAACAGGGGGGAGAGGTAAGAAAGTAGGGAGAAACAGGAGGAAGAGCAGTGAAGCAGAGAGGCAACTAAATACAAATGAAAATGCTTTTGTAATGCCACAAAAACTACGCAACTAAAGCAGCAGCAAGTACTATGGACACCAGGGAGGGTACCGGACAGACCCACAAACCCAAAGGGGGAGGAACAAGGGGCGGGGACAGGCGGACAGCCGAACAAACTGAACGAAACCAACCAGTTGGCAAAGAGCGTTCAGGATAACGACCAAAACGAAGCACGAATGAAAGTAATTTTCTAAATACTTATGTATACTGGGCATAACACACACACACACACACACACACACACACACACACACACACACACACACACACACACACACATACATACATGTATGCCATGTCCACTGTGTGTGTGTGTGTTTGAGTGTGCTTGCCATTTTTCAAAGCTTAATTTCCAGAAACAACTACCAAGTACTTGGCATTAGTAAAAAGATATTCACCAAAGGAAAACAACAAAAAAAAATGTGAAGAGACAAAAGAAGTGGAAAAAAGAAAAGCACAAGAAAAACATTTGGAGTTGCTGTCAGTGGTAATGCTCGACTTGAAGATACCCAGTTCAAAATTAAAACAAATTAAAATGTCAGAAAATTTAGAAGCAATCAGGAATTATGTGTAACTCTTTCTAAAGCCCTTTAAAAATCATTTTATACTTTTGCTCTTGCTTAGTTTTCACAAACTTAAATACCAATTAAATTATTTTATTATTTTAAAAAATTTTGAAGAACAAACTGAAGTGACCTTCTCTCTTGTTACTAGAAGGTTTGTTAAAGGCTCTTACCAACTGGTTTTATTATAACATTTTTATTTGTTTTACATCCATCAACTTCTTATGAACTTGAAAGTTTTTGCTCTAAGTGAGAATCAATAAAAATGATTTTGATTTAATTTAAAATAAATTGCAGAGCTAAATTTAATCTACATTCGATTTCAATTCAATATTTGACAATAAAATATTTTAACTCTTTTTTTTAAATATAAAAAACTTTATGAATTGGTAGCAAAATAAGGAAACTTACAAATGTGTGTATTCATATCTGTTTTTTAAGCGAATTCTTTTATTTAGACAACGAATTTCATAGAAAATTAAACTAAACAGAGACTTACAAATACACATACTCACATACCACACACATGCACAACAACGATAACGACAAAACCCAGAAGGATTCGCTACAAATTACTAAAGCACTCGACTTCCGCTCAACAAAACGCATCACAGTCAGAGTTGCCTTCAGTAAGAGATGGAAGCTTTAGTGGGAGTGGGAGCAGGAGAGGAGAGAGAAGTAGGGAGAAAGAGAGAGAGAGAGGGAGTGAAATCCCTTGGCTTTTCTTCGTGCATCCAAATTACCCGGGAATGCGTGCCTGTGTCGAGTGAGTGTGTGTACTTGTGTATGTGTGTGTGTGTGTATGTGTGTGTTTGGGTGTGCTGTTTTGACGCAATCTTCAGAGTTTCGAATTACGCATACGCCACGTTCTCCTTGGCGGCTACTGTGGCTTTGCTTGCATAAATGAAGTTATTGCTGCACTTACTTGGCTCCAACTTCAGTTCCGACTACAACTTCAGTTCCAACTTCAACTCTGGCTCCAATTTCTCCTCCTACCGTTCTTAGAATTAGACTGAAGTTCCATTTAGACCGTCGAGTGGCGCATTTAAGCGAACTGCGACCTTGGTGTCACTCTGTCTGTCTTTGTGTCACAGGATGTTCATGAAACATTCATTAAGGACATTGTGTGTTTCCGCTTTTGGTTTTTATCATACCTCGCAATGAAGCAGCCGCAAGGCTTTTAAACATTCACAACACTGTTAAAAACAAAAGTGACAAACAGAAATTTTTATCAAAAAAATGGAAATTGTTATCAACAATTATTTTATCAGAGTACACCGTTTCTATTGAGCTAAGACCTTTATTTTAGTTAGTACAAAATGTATTAAAGCTTTTAAGCTTAATCATTTTTATTTGGGTAAACCATTAATCAATTAATACTTAAGACCCCAAAGTCTTCACTTTAAAACGTTTCCAACGATGACAGTTTCTATCATCAAATTTAGAATAAAGTTCCTTAAAAACTTATGTCAAATTGCGTTCGTTTGAATACAATATTTCTATAAATATTTGCAGTCACTTTATACATTTCTTTAAATTATTTTATTCACAAAGTGTTTTAAGGTATCGGAAGCTAATTTAAAAAATTCGTCTTTTTAACAGTGCACTCGGTAAAAAAGGAAAACGAAGTATTCTCTTTCCCCCTTGGACATTTTTCCCTTCCATTTTCTGTTGTCTTAATGTGAAAATTGAGCTCAAAAATGCGGTCAACAAAACATTTCAACTGTTTGTTTATACTTCCATTTGAGTAGAATTCATTTTGGCATTGGTTTCCACACTTCACTCCCCTTCTGTCCCCTCCTCCCCGACCCCTTTGTGCTGTGAGAGACCCTTGTCGTTGTCACATTTCTGTGTTCAGGGTGTCAGTGCTCGGAAAAGTGTGGAAATCTTGATGGTCTGGCTGCCACATGCAAATGCTTTCAAATTCACAATATTGAGCTGAACTTGATGCACATAATGCTGAACTTTAGGTCGGTGGCAAGTGCATGGATTTGTGGTCACAAATTATTGCCCAAGGGATCCAATGGATGAAACTCTTAAGTGAAAGATTCTTCCATCTTTCTCTGCTCAAACTCAAACTCAAATTGCTGGAATAAGCTGGCAAAAAGGGGAAAAAAAGTTGTGCAAAAAGTAAACCAAAAAGCTAAACATTAAATTAACTGAAATTAGGTAACGAAATTGTTAAAGTTCCTCAAATCACCGAACTAAACTCTTAAAGCCCAAAAACAAATTTCAAAGTAATTGAATTAGAATTTCGTTATTTTTTTTTTCCTCTTTTTTTCGATTTCATTTGAGTGGTTTTCTTAGAAGTGAATCTTGTATATATTTGAATTTAAGTGAAAATCAGTTCAAGTGGATAACAAATTTTAAATCGTTAACTTCATGTTAGAAGCCTTATTTCCAAAAAATATTTTAAAATTGAAAGATATTCAATTACGTTAACAAATTATCAGAAATTATGGCTAAGACTTTAAATTAAAAGTAATTTTGAGTACGAATATTATTATGATATAAAAATATATTTTAACAGATAAAAGTTCTTGCACCACGTACCCTGAAAATTAGTAGAAGGATTCAATTTTTTTTGGCTCTAGCTCTTATAGACTCTGAGATCCCGGTTTTTATTTGAACGGTTGGACGAACCAACAGTCGAACATCGTTATATCGTCTCTACTGTTGATGCTTCTCAAGAATATATATAGTTTATGGGGTCGGAAAAGTCTCCCTCTGCCTGTTATGCACATATTGCTTCTGACAAACCTAATATACCCCTCTACTTTTTTTGAGTACAGGGTCTTATTAAACTTTTCTAAGCAACTGCTACAATTGTTAAGCATAAAAGTGAAATACTCTATTATTAAGTCTCTTAACTTTAAATTGCATCTGGCAAGAAGATAGCAAAGTATGGCAAAAATGTACTTAAGAGAACAATAATGAGATAAATACAGTTTGAAAGCGGAAAATGTAGAAAATCATTGAATTTAGCATACAATAATGAACATTTAAATGTTGCTTTAAGTTGCACTTTAACTGTTATTTTCGCATTGACAGCAACTTATGTCGAAATGTGAGAAACTTTTGTGATCTTTTCTAATGTTTCAACACAAGTTGTTGTCTCTCTTTCTCTCTCTCTGTCTCTCTCCCTCTCTCTTTATCTTTTTTTGTTGTGAAGTGCATTCTAGAGCTGAGTGTGTGTGTATCGTTGTTGTTATTGTTGTGAAAAACTTTGTAGGAAAGTTCTTATCAAAGTCTTGCACGAAACTGGTGAGTTCATATAATGAAGATGCAGGCCAAGCAAATAATTAGGACTCACATTTGGTCAGCTCCTGCTGCCATGAACATGAGCATTGAAGCTATTTCTATAACCTCAGCATCTTCGACTTTGCTGTGTTCAATAAACAAAGTTAGCTTTACAATAATGAAGCTGTTTAGATAGCAAAGTGACCAGAAGATACCCTGTAAAACTGTAATTAACTTATTTTATAAGCAGTGTACTTACGTGTGTCTGCTTTAGTCACTGGGAAGTACTGTCTACGAGTTAAAAGGCATTAAAGTACAAAGAAAATGTCTTAATTTCCTGCAATTTCCTGTAACTTCTTCCACTTCACAAAGAAAATACTTAAGCATTGATTTTTTTTCAGTGTACTAAAATCGCGCACTCAACACATATGCAAATAAATATGGTACTTAGCACTAAGGATACTATTTCAATTCATTAACGAACTAACTAGAGCTGTATGTTAATTCCCTTGTAAACTTAGTACATAAACAAGCTCTTAATTAGCTAACATAATTTGAAGGATTAAATGTCTTAAGCATTAAATTATCTCCATGTTAACTTTTTTGCATGAGTTGCCAAGAATTTTCACAGTATTTGAAATGACTACTTGACTAGTTGGAACTAGTTGACATGGCGTCAATTCCAGCTAAGTCAACTCAGGGCAAAACAAGGTCAACAAAAAAGTTTCACACAAAATGTAGAGTTAGATTAGGACTAAAACAGCCTTTTCTAGAAATGCACAGGGTATGTTAAAGCGGAAAAAAAAGTTGTACAGAAATTCAAGAATCATCAACTAGTACACACACACAGCATCACACACATGTGTGTGTGCCAAGCAAAGTTTGTCCTTTATGCGCCAGCAACAACAACAACAACAGCAACAACAACTTCGACAACAACTTTTGCGGTTGTTCTCGGCGCTGTTGTCGTTGTTGACAGGCGTGGCAAAAGCGAAAAGTTGCCAAGCATTAGGCAAAAGTGTCACAACAACAAGAGCAACTGCAACACCAGCAACAACACCCATACTAACAACAACAACAACTGCAACAACTACAACTGCAACAACAACAACAACAAGTTTTTAACAGATCTCAAGTAATTTCATTGTTGTTCGAATACTTTGCCGCCTTTTGTCGTCCACTTATTTATTATTTGGCTAATTCGCGCGTTGCCAAAGTGGCTTTTCAAACAATAACAATATAAAAAGTAAAGAGTAACAATAACAACTGGAAGCAACAAAAAAAGTAGCAAAAAAATTTAGAGGAAAGCAGAAAGAAAGAAAAGTAGTGGAAAACTAAGAGCAAAAGCTGCAGACGAGATAGGCGACCGAAAAAGACCCTGTACTTTTTGTAGAGCTATCAATAAAATGAATTCTTGTATATTTTTGACAGCAGCAAAGTTGAGCTATATATCTACTATATAGGTACAATATAGCGACTATATAATTCTGGATTTTGTTGGGCTTAGCTCACAAAACACATAAGTTTTTCCTACCTAATTGTGAGTATCGGCGGATTTGACCTATAAGAGCTGTATTATATAGTCTTCTATTCCAGACCAATGGTGGTCAACATATATACAAACAAATCGTGAATAAGTTCTCTGATTTCAGTTGAGATATCTCAAATAAAAACATAGTTTTCAATACTAAGAACAAAAGTTGCTTTACTTTAGCGAGCGTGCGCAAAACTTTAGCAAACATTCAGTACAAAACCGTTACTCCAGCTCCTATAGTCTCTGAGTTAGAGAAGGGACAGACTGGCTCGACTTTTATTACTGATCAACAGCATAAACAACTTATAGACTCAACCACGCTTCCTACTACCTATTTCGCGAAAAAAATTTCCCACAAACCCTAAACACCCGCTACTCCACTTAAGTACAGGGTGTAAAAAAAAAGAAAAGTGGCAAAGAAACTTTTGGTGGCCAAGTGGCAACGTCGCCTTTTGCCGCTTTTCTGTCCAATTCTATTTCACATTTGCACAAACTTTAAACAATACCCACAATGCGATAGAGATATAGCGATAGACAGAGACAGCAGCAAATAGAGAGGGGAGGGGGAAAGAGAGAGAAGGAAAACAACTTTGGCAGTGCCTAGAAAACTTTTTACTGCAGTTTCCACTTGCAGTTGCAAAGAAAATTCCGCCGCTGTCGCTGTCGCTGCCGCCGACGTCGACGTCGACGCCAGCAACTTGCAACTAATTTGTCTTTGCTTTTCATTTTTGGGCATTTTGGGGCGTGGCAGCAACTTTGCGTGCCCCCCGCCACCCTTTCCTCCCCCCACCCCTTTGCGCCTCCTTTTGACCGTCCACTTCTCGTCTCGTGTGTCACTTTGGCTTTTGTTTACAGCTGATTGTATTTAGCTTTTGTTTTGGCCATTCCAAAAGTTGTCACGTCGCGACGTTGTTGTGGCCTAATGAATTGAAAGTTAAGCCAAGTCCGTCTCTTAACCCACCTACACCTTCACACCCCTTTCAGCCCCTCTTTACCACCACTTCTACTTGCATTTCATTTCACTTCTTTTATGGCCTAGTGCAACTTTTCTTTCACTGCAAATAAATAAGAAGAGACAAAAAAAAAACAGAAAACAAAAATTATTTCCAAGTTTGTTAAATTCATTTCGTTTTTGCTTCACTTTTGCCAACATTTTTTGGGCCAAACTAAATTTCATTTGCCGTGTTAATCAAATTTTCCCATTGCTTTTCATGTCTTTCAATTTCTGTTTTGCATTTTCAGCAACAGCTACAAACCTGGTTGCTTTAACTTGGTAGTAGCTAGACTAGTATTTGAAATATGTTAACATTTCTTAGGAAACTCAGCATTTTTTCTTACATCTGCCACTGAAGTTGACAAAATATTACTTGAAAAAGAAGCAGAAAATATATGATAAAAAAGAAAAAAATACACAAAAACAAAAGCAATTTTAAATTTCACTTATGATTTAAAAAATTTCAAGGTGTTTTAGTGTTACGGTAAAGTTTTTATTCTCTTAAAATTTAAATATTTTTTAGCGTAAAACTTAGAAACAAAAATAAATTAAAAAAAGTCTGTACAAATAAAATGCATAAAAAATAATTTAAAATAAAAAACAGTTAAAATAATTATTATTGGTTTTATTCCATATAGCCGCAATGAATAATAACAAAATGTGTGTTTGTATTTTATATTTAAATTATAACTTTTATTTTTCTTGTATGTTTCTTCGATGCAACTTGTCTTCTCTAAATTATGATCTCAAGTGAACTAACGTTCAGTTCGTTATTCACTAGTTCTTTTGTCACTGTAGCTTTTGCCTAATGATGGAACATCGTATAGAGATGGTACATCCAACACACCTCCTCAAAAGATACATTGACCAATAAATTCATTTGTTAGTATTACAATATTTTAAACGACAAGTTGCATATTCTGGGGACAATATTAATGATTCACATTTGTCTAGAAATAGCCTTTAAAAACAAAGCTAGTTCACGGATTAAGGAAAACCCAGGAAAACCTTAATCAAATCATAGGTTAGTTATAATGTTTAACAAAATATATTAACTTTTAAAGATATTTTCAAATATTTAGATTTAATTTTTAATTTACATTTTTACTTTGTTGCAAGTTCTTCAAGTAATTCAAATTAAATTTCATATTCAATTACAACTAAAAAAAAACTTTAAATTCATTTTTAAATTAAAATATTCAAGAACTTTTCTTTACTTTCATTAAATCCATATCTTTAAATTCGTTTCTTAACTAATGTATTAAAAAAATTATTTCAGTCTGTAAGACCCAATTCAGTTCTTAGGGTCAAGAATCTGGCAGCTGGCAAAGGCTTCGTCAAAATGTCGGCCACCTGGTGATCTGTGGAAACATACTCAAGAACAATTAGTTTATTTTCAATCTGCTCTCTTGAAAAATGATATTTTATGTCTATATGTTTTGATCGTTTGTGGCTTGTGGGATTTTTCGCTATGCTAATGCATCCTTGATTATCCTCCAATATCTTAATTGGATCATTTAATTCAAATTTTATACTAGATATCAACGATTTCAACCAAAGAGCTTCCCTAACTGCTTCGAATAAAGCCATATATTCTGCTTCAGTAGAAGATGCAGCTACTGAATTCTGCTTTCTTGTGTTCCAGCATATTAGACATGTCTCAAACATTTTAAACAAGTACCCACTAGTACTTTTCCTGTCAGACTCATTGCCAGCCCAATCTGAGTCAGCATATCCAATAATAGTTTCTTTAAAACTTGTGTTCTTAACAAAGGTTAATTTCAAATCAACAGTACCTTTTAGATATCTTAAAATTCTCTTGAGACACTGCCATAACTCTTGATTATTATAATTTGTATACCTGCTCAAAATGCTTATTGCTGTACTTAAGTCTGGGCGAGTACACAACATGATGTACATTAAACATCCTATTAGATTCCGACAGGGCGCGTTACATTTCTGGTCTGAACTTAAAGCGTCATAATTAAGTTTAGTTGGAAGAGGTGTAGAAATGGGATTACAATCTTCCATATTAAACTTCTTTAATACATTATTAATGTATGCCGACTGACTTAAGTAAAGATATCCATTATTTCTTTCCACTTTTATTCCAATGAAATATCTTATTTCAGATAAATCTGTCATTCTAAATTTATTCATTAGGTATGATTTTAAATTAGTCATGGTCTCACTACTCTCAGTTGCAATTACTAAATCATCTACATATAAAAGAATGTATATATTTTTAAGAATATTCCCTTGATCAAGAAGGTATATACATCTATCTACAGCTGAGTTAATGAAACCCATTTTTTTTAAGGCTTTCTCAAAAACCTCAAACCAACATCGAGCGGACTGTTTTAAACCATAAATTGATTTGTTCAATTTACAAACTATGCCATTTGCACATTTAAGGCCTTCTGGAATTTTCATGTAAATTTCTTCCTTCAAAATGCCATTTAAGAATGCGGTTTTAACATCCATATGATGCACTCTTAAATTAAATTGGTTTGCTATAGATAAGATAAATCGAAAACTGGATATCCTAGCAACTGGAGCGAATGTCTCATCATAATCAATGAGATATTCTTGTGTGAACCCACGAGCAAATAGCCTGGCTTTATATTTGACTTCATTACCAAATTCATCATTTTTTATTGTAAATACCCATTTGCAGTCAACTATATTTTTATTCTGGGGTTGCTCAACTAAAGTCCAGGTTTTATTCAAAAAATGAGAATTTAATTCTTCTTCTATGGCTTTTTCCCATTTATCTCTATCATTTCTATCTTTAATTTCAGCATATATGTTTGGAATACTATTACAGAAAGAGTGCGCATTCATAATACAAGTATTTAAGAATCTATACGAATTTTGTTGTTTTTTCTCTTAACCTTTCACTTCTTCGTATTCCCACTTCCTTTTCACTCAATTGCTTATTAGGCAATTGTTCACCAACAATTAATGTTGGATCGGCATTTTTATAAGTTGTTGAATCACTAGACTGTTTATCTGATTTCAAACTATCAGATATTTCTTCCGTACTCTCATTCGGGAAATTTAATATTTCTTCCGTACTCTCATTCGGGAAATTAGACTCTTCTGATTCCGAATTGAAGTTCGGAAAACATTGTAGACCATCCATTCCATCTTTATGGATATTTTCCACCTGTTCCATATTATATTTTTGAAACATCGAGTCATTCTTCACAGTCCTAGTGAATAAATGGACAACAAGACTTTATGGTTTGAGCACAAAAATTGAACTCTATGGTTAGAGAACAAAATTTGAACTGATTTTATTTCTTACAATCCTCGACTTATATAGCATCAGACAGAGCTCTCCTCTAAGATATTTAGAATTGTACCCCACGCACAGAATAGAGCGTGGTTTATATTTAGATCTAGTCTTATTCTATGCTTCGTTTCCAAGCATGGAAACGGATCGCAAGCAGAGATAAACAGAGTATTTTTAGATTAGACATTTAGGGTTCACATAGTTTCTTAAAATAATCCCCGCGTTGTTATTTTCTGTTTACATAACATGTTCATTTTTGAACATACTGCCAAGGGCCACAGAAAAGGGGGTTACTTAAATAAAATGACAATAACTATGGTTAACTACATTTTGTTGTTGTCGCTGTTAATGCTGCTGACGCTTCTGTAGACGCTTCTGCTGATGCTGGTGCTGCTGATGTTGATGCTGCTACTGACGTCGACGGTGCTGCTGACGACGATCTAGTGTCGCTGCTATCGTTGACGCTGTGTCGCCGCTATCGCTGCTTCCGCGGCGGACCTTGTCTTCGGCACTTGGAGTTGTAAATCCTCTACCGTGCCGACCGTTGTCTTCGGCTCTTGGGGTTGTAAATCCTCTAGCCGACCGTTGCCTTCGGCTCTTGGGGTTGTAAATCCTCTTGCGAGCCGATCTTTGATTCTGGCTACTCTTTGGCCTCTTGAATCTTTTTACGTATATATCTTATACTTTCCGATGTTAGCCTCGGAAACGCTTACTCTGCCTCCTCAATGGGAGAACAAATCGAATCAGTTCTGTGCTTCTTATAAAAGCAACAGACCAATTTTTACTTAGCAACCTTATCTACTCCACTATAAGGTGCTGGTTTATTACTCTGTGTTCCTTACCACTGGTGGGGGGAAACAACAGAACGCTTGAAAGACCAACTAATGGATCTACATCAAGTTTTTTAAGTCTGCCTCCTCAAAGGGAGAACAAGACGAATTAGTTCTGTGCTTCTTTTGATAGCAACAGACCAATATTAATTAAGCAGCCTTAAGTACTCCACTATAAGGTGCTGATTTAAAAAACTCTGTGTTCCTTACCACTGGTGGGGGGAAACAACAGAGTGCTCGAAGGACCAATGAATGAATGGACCCTTGATCCCTGCAGCTCCATGGCTGCTTGAAACTTTCTACGTATTTTTATTACACTTTCCGATGTTAGCCTCGGAAACGCTATAATTTTTGTGCCCGCCGATTTAACTTTATCGAACACACACAATTTATTAAATTTTTATTTTTTTACTTTTACTTTTACTTTTACTTTACTCTGCCTCTTTTATTTTTGAGCGCTCGAGCCAAAAAATTTTATTAATCCTTTTCGGATATTAATATAAACTCTGCCACACAAAGAGCAAGAGCAATCAGTTCTGTGCTTCTTATGATAGCAACAGACCGATTTATTTTGCAACCTTAAGTATTCACTATAAGGTGCTGGTTTATAATTCTGTGTAACTTACCACTGGTGGGGGAAACAACAGAATGCTCGAAGGACCAATGAATGAATGGACAACAAGACTTTATGGTTGAGCACAAAAATTGAACTCTATGGTTAGAGAACAAAATTTGAACTGATTTTATTTCTTACAATCCTCGACTTATATAGCATCAGACAGAGCTCTCCTCTAAGATATTTAGAATTGTACCCCACGCACAGAATAGAGCGTGGTTTATATTTAGATCTAGTCTTATTCTATGCTTCGTTTCCAAGCATGGAAACGGATCGCAAGCAGAGATAAACAGAGTATTTTTAGATTAGACATTTAGGGTTCACATAGTTTCTTAAAATAATCCCCGCGTTGTTATTTTCTGTTTACATAACATGTTCATTTTTGAACACCTAGTATTCTCCATACTTAGCTCATCCACAACAACATCTCTTGCTACCAGAAATTTTCTCGCAAGTGCATCCCATAGCTTATAGCCGTTCGGTTCGTACCCAACAAGTATACCCTTCAATGATTTATCATCGAATTTTCTTTTTCGCATTTTATTATGCATGTATACTGTTGACCCAAATATTTTTAAATATTTTAAATTCGGCTTTCTGTTGTGCCACATTTCAAACGGAGTTTTCTTATCATTTAACGCTCTACTTGGAGTTCTATTAATTAAATAGGTTGCTGTTAAAACAGCTTCACTCCAAAAACTTCTATCAAGTTTAGCGCCACTAACCATTGCTCTAGCCTTTTCGGTTAAGGACCTGATCATACGTTCTGATACTCCATTTTGTTGAGGTGTATGTGGAACTGTTAAGTGGTAGCTTATGCCTTTCTCTACACAATAATCTCTCATTTCATTGGATAAATATTCTCTTCCATTGTCAATGTAGAGATTAACAACCTTCAAGTTAAAGTGAGCTTCACTTTTTGCGATGAAATCTTAAAATGTGGAAAACACATCTGATTTATATGTTATTGTGTAGGTTACACAGTAATGAGTGTATTGATCAATAAATATTACGAAATAATTCTTTCCGTCAATACTAGAAGGAGTTATCGGACCACAAACATCCGAATGAATGACAAACAAAGGTCTCTTTATGTACTCCTTATTTTTAAATTTCGCAAACGGAAGTCTAGTTATCTTACCATTTATGCGAGCTTCACACAAATCATTATCTAACTGCACGTCTTTCAAAATTTCTGTATCTGCGAACATATTTCCTTTCATCATTTCAATAAATTTTCCTTTGCTAACATGTCCTAGTCTCTCATGCCACAAGCGATACTTTTTAATCATACTAGATTCAGTCGCAAATACTTTATGGTTTCTTTTGAATTTTACTATGGGTATGTTAGACGTATACATACCTTCAAAAACTGCTTTTTCGTTCTTGGAGACTTTCACTCCATCCGGTTTGAATTCGACTTTCATACCATTATCCAGCATCTTTGCTACAGAAAGCAAATTGTGTGGTACATCTTTGCAGAACAGCACATTTTCCAGAATAATGTTTTCGTTTAAATTGCTTCGGAGTCTTACAATCCCTTTTGCTGTAGCGAAAATGTATTCTCCCTGTTTTGCAATTGCGATCTCAATCGGTGGGTCCAGAGTTACAAATTCGGTAAATAGATTTATATCGTTAATCAAATGGTCCGAAGCTCCCGAATCCAATATGAAAGACGAATCCATGTCAGTTTTATAATTTATACGCTGTCTCAACATAAATGCAAAGCTCCCTTCTGCCTGAACAGTAGCTATTTGGGCCTGCTTTTCTTTTTCATTGTTTTGTATACTCTTTTTGAAAATAAAGCAATCTTTCTTAAAATGTCCTACTTTGCCGCAATGATGACATTTTAAATTGGATTTAAAATTCTTAGATTTGTCCTTAAATTTTGATTTTTTATTGAACGGTTTTGCTTTATATAGTTTTTGGTCATTTGAAGAAACAGCCTGTAAAATTTTTGTGCTTGTATCTTTATTTGAGTGTTTAAGTTTGCTCTCGTGATCAAGAAGGCGATTTTTGACAAAAGCTAAAGTAAGTTTTTCAATAGACAATGTCTCGATAGCGGTCACAACTCCATCATAAGCAGAGGGTAAAGTCAAGAGCAAATGAGACACTTTATCCACCTCCTCAATTTTTGCTCCCGATGCCATTAACTCGTTTACTAATTCATCAAACTTGCTAAAATGAACTATTAGTGGAGTGTCACCTTTTAACTTAAAAGTTAATAACTGCTTTCGTATTGAGAGTTGTGAGGCCAAGCTTTTTCGCTCATATACAGCATCTAATTTCTCAAAAATTTGCTTGGCAGAATTACCGTTATCGGCAAAGGATAGGAATGAATCACTTAGAAACTCAATTACTGTACTTTTAGCTGTTCTCTCTGCTTTAGTCCATTTTTCGTCTATCTTTTCTGGCATTTCCTCTTCTATAACAAACAAATTGTTACTCTCAGCTAACAGAGCCTTAACACGAAATTTCCATATGGAATATTTCTCCCCGTTGAATGGGGTAATATTTTTTATTTTATTTTCCTTTTGCATTTTCTGAAATTATAACTTAAATTATAATTTGCATATATTTAATATTTCGTTTTGAATCTGTATGTATGTGCATCAAAATTTCCGACCACGCGCATAGGTAAAACGGAGACAAAATTGTCACAAACGAAACTACTCACAATCGCAAATACATACACACATATGCATACATATATATGAGCATGCACAGAGACGAAAGGAGAGAAAAAGAACTGCGCAAAATTTCGGGACTCAGAAGCACACACACACACATACACAACAAATGAATTTCACAATGACATGAAATAATACCGCAATTATGAGTATATACATATATAAATATATATACGCATATACTTTTCTTCCTTTATTAACACGCGGATCACATAAAGTTACATAAGTACATACCCTTGTTAATACTTAAACCTTTTTTAGTTTATTTCACCAGTTGAATAAATATGGGCATACACATGTATTCACTTGTATGCACTTTTCTGAGAAAACAACGCGTACGCAACACTTTTTAGTTATTATGCGCTATCTGGGCCCATAACCTATTGGTTTTATTCCATATAGCCGCAATGAATAATAACAAAATGTGTGTTTGTATTTTATATTTAAATTATAACTTTTATTTTTCTTGTATGTTTCTTCGATGCAACTTGTCTTCTCTAAATTATGATCTCAAGTGAACTAACGTTCAGTTCGTTATTCACTAGTTCTTTTGTCACTGTAGCTTTTGCCTAATGATGGAACATCGTATAGAGATGGTACATCCAACAATTATTTTTAAAGTTTTTCATTTAGTTTTGTTTAATTTTCTATTCTTTATATTGCTTAAATAAATAAAATTAAAGCAAGTCTGCTACTGATTTAATTGTGCAAAAATTCCGAACTTAATTAATTTGGAAATTCCCTTGGAAATTGTCTCGAGCGTTGTGTTATTGAATTTCCCACTGGACAAGATCTCCATGTAGATACATAATGTCATCTCATCAGCACATTAAGATACACATCAGTTGAATGAAGCGGGAGAAAGCGATTGAGAAGTGAGAGAGAAGTGAGAAATGTGCTGTAAAGCTCTTGTCTGCGGCAGTGTATTAAGCTTATTGGCAATTCCATTTTGTGGTTAAGCATACAATAAATTAGGCAATTTTGTGGCACTGACTCCAATCAACATCCACATCCACATTCTCATCCACAGCGACTTCCACATCCACATCCGTATCCATGAGCAAATGCATGAATCAATGCACCAAATGTGCTAATACTACAGACTACGTAACGTATCAGTGTGCTCACTACCCCACTGTATACCCCCTCCCCACACTACCCCACTGTACGCCCTGCCCATTTAAATATCCCCCTCGTTACTGGCCAAGAGCATCGAGTATTGGTTATTGTTCCCTGGCAGCAGCAGTTGCCCAAGCGTGGAGCGTATGCTCGTTTTCCAGCCGTAACCCGCCAATGTGACACAATACAATCCTCCGCCCCTTTTCACGCCCCCTTTTCACTCCACACATTTAGCCCCCCCCTTTATGCCACGGCACTTAACATAAATTGAAACTGTGCCCAGCTACCGTCAACATTCAACAACATCATCATCATCATTATTATCATCATCGTCATCATCATTATCATTGTCATCTTCATCGTCATCGTCATTATCATTGTCGAAGCTCATCGATAACTGGATTTGCAGCAAACAAATCGACGGCACACTTGAACACGCCACGCACCAATACCCCCTGCCCCAGCCCCTTCTCCCGTGCCACGCCCTTTTCTGGGGCAGTTGACAATTTGTGTAGAGTACACTGTCAGAAATGGCATAGTTGCCAAAATTAGATTAAAGTCTTTGATCGGTTTTAGAAATTTTTAGATTTACACTGTGAGAAAAGTCAGGTATATAATTGGGCTGGGAAAAAAATGTTTTATGGTTGAAAATTATTCTAAGACTAATTTTTATACAAGTTATATAGACTTGTATTTATACTTCCCTTCTAATCATAAATAAAATTTAATTTAAAGTGTTAAATTTTTTTATTTTTTTTTGGTTTTTCTTTACAAAGAATTTAAACTTAAATAAATAACATATAAAAAATCTATTTAAATTTTTTAAAATAATTAAAAGTGAATGAAAGTTTTATAAACTAAAGACAAGCGTATTCGAAAAATTGATACAATATTTTTTAAATAAGTTTAATTTAATTTAAATAATATACAAATTTTTATTAAATTTTTTTTTAATGCTGTATTACTTTATTTATTTCTATAGAGGATTTAAATTTTTAAAAAATTGTTTGCCTTTTTTATTAAATAAGATTATTTTTTATAATATTTGTATATTTAATGTAATTCAAGAGTCTAAAATTGTTAGATTAAAGATATTTTGGCATTAAAGTGTATCTTCTCTCGCTTTTTACTCAAATGTTATCTATTTCCTCTTATTTTGAAATTCAAAACGATTAAGCCCCATTTTCTTTGAGTGTAAGAAGAATGTAGAGAGTTGTGGATGAAGTTGAGGATTACTAACTTATGACGCCGGCGCGTGTGTTTTTCGGCAACTTCATTATCGATTGCTGATCCATTGGATTAGAGTAGACAATGCCAACAAGGCGTTGTCTGCCCTCCTTGTCACTCTCCCTCTCCCCCCCTCTCTCTCTCACTCTCTTACTCTATTTCTATCTCTGCCTGTGTCTCTTTGTTTCTCCTTTCTCCACTCATCGACAGCAACTTCCGTTGCGGCGCACAAATTTGTCCACAAATTAACACAAAGCGCCCAAATGTGAAGAGGCAGCAGCAAATGCCACCTAAATTGTTGTTCTAGTTAGCATTTGGGCCAGCTTCTTCATCTGCTGCTTCTTCTTGGCCAACTGCAGTACACTTTACTATAGCTATTGGCCAATGTTCTCCTGTCCAGCTATTTGGGGCCCGCTCGGTAGGCACGCACATTTTGGCTGGTAACATTTATCGCCGGATTTCCACTGTCATGCCGAATTGTGGACACACACACACACACGCACACATGGGAAGGGTCGGGGGCTACATCTACTTGTTTTGCGGCTCGCTTGTCGTTTTGTCTCCTATGTTGAATAGAAATAAATTTGAGACTTAAGTCCTTGCGCGCATTAATTCGGCCTAATGTCGTGTAGTCGCATCCGCATCCGCATTCCCCCCACCCCCCGTGCCAAGGACCCCTTACTAAACTGTTCTCGGACTAGCATTTTATTTATGACCAATACAGTGGTGGGAAGTGGGCGGTGCGGTGGTCAGGGGGCAGGGTCAGTGTATTCCTTTTGCCTCTGACCGCAGTCGGTTTGGCATAAGCCAGCGATACACAAACAAGCCTGATATGTGTGACTGTGTGTGAGTGTGTTTGTGTGTGAGTGTGTGCTGGTCAACAAAGCCGATTTATGATTGCACACACATGTGTGAGTGAGTGTGTGTGTGTGTGTGTGTGTGCCGTGGGCCATTCGAATGCGTGGCGTGCGTGCGTTGTGGCTATTAAATTATTTGTAAACAATTTTTGATATCTGATTTTATGCACACACAACACACAGAGAGAGAGAGAGAGAGACAGCGAGAGTGTGTGAAAGAGAGTGGTAGTAAAGGAGAGAGAGCAGACCCGAAGGGCAAACAGGAAGTCAGTGAGCTGAAGTTGATGTTGGAACTTTGCTTGTTCTGCTGTCATAACTCGATTTCAACATTTTGCGAGTCGTTGCCCAAAACTGTTACTAACACACACACACACAGAACACACAACACCCAACACAACACACACACTCACTTGTATATTTTTATGGTAATTCAAAGTCATTTGGCTTGTACAAAAGGCAAACAGCGAAAGCGAAAGCAAAAGCAAAAGCAAAAAATATCAACCGAGTTGGCATTTTTATTTTAGGCCTGGCCAAAATAAACGTGGTGCAGGGGAAGGGTTTGGGGTAAGTGAAGGAAAACTATAGGAGAAAAACGGCTAAGAATAAGGGTAAAGAAGATCAAATTCGTTTCCTGAAAATTGCTTGCCAAACGGCATAAGTAGATAATAGCTCATAGTTGAGCCTACACAAAGAAAAAGAAAGTTAGTAAGACAGAGAGAGAGAGAGAGAGAGAGAAAGAGAGAAAGAGAGAGAGGGAGAGAAGAGGAGAGAGGGAGAGTGGGATAACAGGCGAGAGATATCAAGCAGCATCGCAAATATACACTAGGATAATCAGGGATTATAGAAATCAGGCATACACATCATGTTCTCAGAGTTGCTCAACGAAAAAAAAAACTGCAAAAAAATGAAGAAAGAAAGAAAAAATAAAAACAGAGTCCACACGACTTAAGTTGAATATGCTGCACTTATGCTGCTGGATTATGATGGACAGCAGAACAAACTAAGCAAAACTAAGCACATCAAGTAAATCATTTGTCAGCTGTTATTTGAAGGTATGAACAAAACTCAAGCAACTTCTTAAATCAATCTTAATTTCAATAGAGAACTGTTACTCGAACTAACAAATAATTACGAGGACAAAAAGAAAAATAGTAAAAGTAGAGAAAAATTATTTGAAAGTGCAACACTGAAAACAGCAAACTTTTCTTAAGCGAACAAGTGGAATTTTCTTCATTTTTAGTAAGTAAAGAAAATTCTATCTTAATTCTGTTCTAATCATAAACATACCTAGTTCTTACAGGAACCCCTTTCAGTTTGTTATATTCGTATAATAAACCTATATTGAAGTGAGGCTTAGACTCATAACTCAATGGAGTTGTTAGACTTTCTTGTGCTTAATCATTATTCAATCTATTTAAGTACAATATGTTTTGACCACAACTAAATTCGTCTGTAAATCATATAAATTGTTAGCAGAGAAATGTTTTATCACAATTAAATCTATTTAAGTGTATTTACATTCAGAACAGTTCTGTAGATCAATTTCGTAGTCGTTTTGCTTATGAATACATTTATCAATTTAACGATCAAAGTTATTTATTCAATAAAAAATGTAGTCTCATTAAGTAGAAATTGTCTAGAAATTTAGGCCGAATAAATACTACTTACCAACAATTAACTCTATTACTAAATAAAGTTTATTAAAACGGCTAGAAAAAATTTATTCTAAAATATTTTTTTTATGCTCACAAATTTACTAGAAACTTAGAATATAAAAAAAATTAGGCTTTAAATTGGTAATAACAACAACAATATTAAATATAACATTTTTTATATATAATAAAATTATTAAATTTATATTTTTAATGTTAATGAATAAATAAATTATTAAAATATTTTTAACGTTAATATATGTATAAATAAATTAAAAAATTTAAATTTAAAATGTTAATTTATTAGTACTTGATAGAAATAAAATAGATTTTTTCCAATGAATTCCCTTTGGACCATTGAGTCCTGAATAGTTGCATCAATGCATTGTTGGCAAAGCTTTTAAGCCAAATGCCTAAACAGCTAATGAAATTGGTCGATAGTAATATCGCGCATACGCAGCGTATGCCATGCGGAAATATTTGCGTACATAATGTGGCAAACGGCAAATGACAAAATGGCATTAATGAACCAATACTTATGCTCCATATGCAAATGCCACACACACTTACACACACATAAAGCTATATCATATATATATTTATATATATATATAGTGTGTGGCAAGAGTGCTTGCCACCAGGGACCCATAAGCTAGCCAATCGCATGGGCAATCAAATTTCAAAGAGCCACGAGGCCTCTGACTGTCATTGAATGGTAGGCCCATCACAACAGCACCGCATCAGAGGACCACCGCACTATCGATCTACCTGCCTCTGTTTGAAGTCAACCAGCCGGAAATGATGGCAACTCCATGGTCATGTGGCTATGCAGCACAAAATACCATAATATTGACTACGAAAACTATTAAACTGTCAATCGTGGAGAGTTAACTATTGTTAAGCTTTCCACTCAACTGCATGCATTTTCACAGCTGCTTTTGTATCCTTGGCAACAAGATAAAGTGCATTAAAGTTGCTAATCATTGTGATAAATTAATTACCTTGTTGGTGGCGATAGTTTTGCCACTGACTTTACTTTGATTGGAATTATATTTGGTATTTCATAGACTGCTCAAGTAATTGTTTAAAATTACTTGAATTAATTACTTAATTCACTGCTGGACTTATCGACTTAATGTTGAAAGAGAAAAACCGTGAACTTATTTATCTTTACTTTTACAGCAGAATATTTAAAATATACAGTCTCTATTCGAAGTCATACTTTTAAAAATAGCTTAACAATTCCATAAGTAATCGATGAATCGATAAATCCGTGTTAACAGTTAATCGACAGATGATAATTTTATAGTTTGATAGTTTGATAGTTATAAGTTATGAGATCCGAGAACGTTTAACTGGCGGAGCAGACCCAGGTTAAAGTCAGGTAGGAAGGAGGAGATGAGGGAGAAGTAAGAGAAGAGGAAAAGAAGGTGAAGAAGGACGTGTGATAAAGCAGCCAACGCAGCACATCAGCAAATCTACAGGACCAAAACGAAAAATGGGCTCCGTGTGCTCCAAAAAGGATCAAGAAGAGCAGCTCTGATTGCTTCACTCTGACTGTGTTGCCAGCGGCGTCAATGCCCGATAAACATACAGACATATACATATAGAAAAATATATATATATTTATATATGGCCCACTCCAAGCCCGCCGATAGATGACGCTGTGTAGCCGATTCACATTTTTCCAGCGTCACGTGCGCACTTAAGCATCAGCATCATGATGGTATTCAGGGCACTGAAGCGCACTGGGGCAGGGAAGCAGGGGGCGGGAGGCGTGGCAAAGGGTATTGGGGAGTTGAAAGGCAGGACTTTGGGCATGCAATGCAAAGTAAAAGGGAGGGGGGGCGTGGCTGTTAGGAGTACACCATCAACATCGTTCAGTCATATGAGTGCCTCGTACATATATCACAGTCAGTTTAGAATCAATAAAATATAACTTTGCGTGCTGATTTCTGTGAACGCCCGAAGGCCGAACACTGTGCGGCATCTCAAGGTGGGGTATACCCCCAGACCCTCCCCTCCCCAGGTTCCCCACCCACTGCACTTTAGCAGCTGCCAGCTGTGAAATGTATTCATAAACATCGCAGGCGACATGAGAGCTAAAATCCCGGAACCAACAACCGACTGACAGCAGCACGTGCATCCATCTGTCTGTCTACACACATACACACACACACACACACATATATATTTACTGTGTGTGTGTGTGTGTGTAAGTGAGGCGTTTTGTCTGCGCTTAGGGATTTCCGCTTGAATGCGAATTTGATATGCGCAATAAAATATTAAAAAATCGACAAAATTGTTTTTAAAGCGCGTAATTCAACAGACGCCGCCCCATAGACGGCAGACAGACAGACAGTCAGACAGACGGAAAGACAGTCAAGGCAGCTCACACACACTTAAGCAGGCACAAAAGTGTGTGTGTGTGTGTGTGTGGTAAAAACAAAAACCAAAACGCGTTTTTCGACGCTTTTCAAACGCGTTTCGCATGCAAAATGAACTCTTTAAATGTGATTCAATGGTAGATGTGCTTGTGTATGTGTGTGTGTGGGTGTGTGTGTGTATAGTGTGTGTGTCTTATGGTCTGTCGCTTCGACTGCAATCATAGTTAAAATCAACTCAGCTTAATTTAAGACACCTAGAAATCAAATTTTATTTGCCTAAAAATGAATTTTAATATTTACATTTTAATATTTAGTTTAAAAAATTGTAATTTACTTAAATATTTTAACTTAAAAAATTTACTTTATTTGTTAACTTAATTTTTATATAAAAAGATAGTCATAATAAATCACTTATTCATTTAATAATAAATATTTATTTAATAAAAATTTAACCAATGAGCAAAAAATTTAAATATTAAATTTAAGTCAAGTTTTACATATAATAATAAAATTTTAAGTATTTTATTTAGTTATTTATTAAATCGACTGCTCATGTTAATCAAGAATAAATACACTATGTGTTTGGCCACGCCCCATCTGCCTCTTATGAACCCTTTTTTCTACGAAACCAAATAATTTATATTTTTAAGCTGTCTCAAAACTAAATACTTTTAAGAAGGTCTTAAAAAAAGTGTCAAGTGTTTCTATTTGGTAGAAATGCAAGCTGCAACTACCCCATAAGTTCAACCCTTTGTCAACAGGGTATGCAGCAAATAACAACAGGCATCGATGGACTGTGAAATGCGCTAACAAACTTGGTCCAAACATCAAAAGCAGCCGTAAAATGTTCACATTAAAGTTAAGAAAAACGACTGCAAATGTGTGTGTAAGAAGGAGCAGAAGAGAGAAAGATAGAGAAAGAAAGAGAGAGGAAGGAGAAATGCAAATGAGTGTTAAGTGGGCGTTGGTCAACGGTCTGTTGTCGGTGGGCATGGCACATTGACGCTGACGTTGACATAATTGTCATTCAAGTTAGTTTTAAATGCGCCACTTGGCAACACTTTTTGACTAGTGCAAATTGATTTTTGTGCTCCGACCACGCCCACACTCAAGCCCCTCCTCCCGCCACCCTTGAACCCCTTCAATTTTATTTTTTAACACAATTCGCCCATCGATTTTCAGTTCTTTTATGCAATAAACACGAGCTGAGAGACGAGACTGGCAGAAAGACAGAGTCGCTCGAAAGTTTGCACAAATTGTGGCGCAAATTTGCAACTTTTGCATAAAGTTTGACTCAAATTACCTAAGCGTTGACGGCAGCTGAGGCAGCGCTACCGACGTCGACGCTGGCAGCAGCAGCAGTCGAGCGCTGACTGCGCTTGGGCAGAGCTCCAATAACCAAAGCTGTTGAAAAGTGAAAAGCGCAAAGTACTTACCAGAAAGTTGCTAGATTGTTTGACAAATGTGGCACAAACACAAACGAATAAAGCGCACACAATTGCATGAAATGGAGAAAGGGAGAGGGGCGAGAGAGAGTGAGAGAGAGGGAGGGGAGGGGGAGTAAATGTAAGAGAACGAGGCAGAGAAAACAGGAGGTGGAGAATGGACAATTGAGTGTAAAGTTGTTACTGAGTTGGTTTTAAATAAATCAAATTTATTCGATTGCCAGATTGCATACGCAACGAACCTAATGATAACGTTATTTTTGGTCAATTTATGTTATCATTTTAAGCATTTTTTAAATACTGTTTTATTAAAGGAGGATTAGCAATTTTTTATTGATATATAGTTGAAATATAGCTAAAAGTTTTAATGGATTTTTCTTAGCTTAACCACTACATAGGTGGAAAGAAAAAATTATAAAAATCATTTTTAAGTGTGAGCTTAATTTGCCGATTTTTGCTTGGATTACTTAACATAAATTTAATATTTAATTAGAAATTAATATAATAAACGGGTGAAAATCATTACTAAAAGGATAAAATAAGCTACAAACATTTTAATTAATTTTAAAAATACATTTTCCGACTTTTAATCAGTCTTAATGCGTAATTTATACTAGAGTCACAGAAAGCAATAATGATCAAGTGTCTAATAAACTTAGTAAAACAATTACTCTCTTTATACAATTTCCATTTCAACTTTTCACACTCCTTTTCAGCTTGGTTTTCAGCACAAAATTAAATATATTTGATATAAATAAACCTATATTGAAGTATAGTGGAGTGTATTATAGTATGTAGTATACACAATGTTGGGCGTAGCTCGATATTAAGTGTGTCCGTTTCGATTTAAGTACTCGGCTCCAATGGCAGAGCTCATGCATATGCTAATGTGATGAGCGCGTTCGCATATGAAATGATGTCAACGCCAAAGAACGAAACACGCCCGAATCAAATGGAAGATTTCCACGCTAAAAAGTGCGAAATCTTTTTTTTTTCATTCTTTCAATTTTTTGCCGTTCTTTTTTTTTTTGTTATTTTTTTTGTTGGTAGCAAAATCAAGCCGTGAGCAGGCTAAAGCCAGCAGAAAGCCCAGTCTCAAATGGTAAAAGCCAAAACCGAAAAGCAGGCAGAAAGAAGCCAATACCAATAGCAATATACATAACCCGGTTTTTGGTAAAAGCCTTGCTTGCGTCGGCGATATGGCTAATGTCGGTAAAATTCAATTTACTGCCAGAGTCCATAAACACACGCATACAACAACAACAACAACAACAACAACATCAACAGTAGTAACAACAACAACAACATGAACTACAACTACAACATGTTGAGGCAGCCTCGTGTGCTGAAGCGTGTGTGCTTTCGGGTGTGCGTGTGTCTGTGTGTGCGTGTGTGTTTGTGTGCGTTGGCAGCTTCATGAAGCATATAATCGACAATAGACACATATACATATATACACGCACAGAAGTAAGCACAGGCCACATTGCGTATACGTAACCAGCACAAAGCGAACAGCGAACGCAAACCGCTTAAAGCCAACGAAAATTGCCAACGACAACATCATAAACTCAATATGTATTCAATCCATTTGACTTTTTGCCCGCCAACGTTGACGTGCTTGCCACACATCAGTGGGCGTGGCATCACCACACTTTTTCACTCTTTTCCCCGAAAACCCGAAAAAAAAAAGCAAAAAATAAATTCTGTGAGCAAAAAGAAGTTTGTTTTTTTTTCTGCTTTGTGCTCGCATTGATTTTCAGACACTGATTGCGTTGTGTCTAACCGATTGATTTGTATGTGTGTGTGTGTGTGTGTGTGTGTGTTTGAGGGTGTGGCAATATGTAAAGCATGTGGCAAAGCATTCGATATAGACATTGGCATGACCAAAACCAACGCGACTATCAATAGATCAACAAGCTTGCTATTCGATTGACAGACTGCCCAAATGACTGACTGACTCACTGACTGACTGACTGACTGACCAGCTGGCTGATTACGAATGCTGCTGCTGCTGCTGCATGCGGCATGTGGCAAGCTTTGCATTTTATGCAAATGCCAAAACAATCAACTTTTTCGTTAAATTTCTGCTGCATTCGTAATAAGCATCAAATGCATTTGCCAAGTGCAATAACATCACAAAGCTATCCAGCTGTCTGGGAGCGTGTGTGTGTGTGTTTGTGTGTCTTAGTGATGAGTGTTGTTTTGTTTCTTTGGCTGCTGCTCTATTCAACAAATAACATATAAAGAGCTCAAATCTTTAGCTGGCACTCCCAGGCTCTAGCAGTGTTCAGCCCATTTAAGTAGGCAACAGTTTTTGTCAGCTCCTTCTTGATAGGGAAAGTCATTGAAATTACTTTTAAAACACAAGTAAGGAAAAGAAAATAATACAAAAACATATATTTGTTTGTTAATAAATCAATTCTGAATTAATTGAGCATATTTCAGAATTTAAATACTGCTCTAATTATTCGTTAAGCTGCTTCAAAAAGGTTGAATGTAACACTGTAAACTGAAAATATATTTTAATAAAATGCTTTTCATAGTTTTTGTATGCTATTTAGCTACATAAAAATGAACTGATTCCGAGTGCAGTTTTATTTCAAGAAGTATATGTTTTTACTGATATAAATACAAAATTTAGCTGAATTAAACAAAAAGCTTTATTGATTTCGGTTTTCATAATCGAGATTTTCTTTTTATACTCTCTGCAAGAGAGAGTATATTGGGTTTGTGCAAAAAAAAAGTATGTAACAGGCAGAAGGAGGCGTGGCAGACCCCATAAAGTATATATATTCTTGATCAGCATCACAAGCCGAGTCGATATAGCCATGTCCGTCTGTCCGTCTGTCTGTCTGTCTGTCTGTCTGTCTGTCTGTCTGTCCGTCTGTCCGTCTGTCCGTATGAACAAACAGATTTCAGAGATGGTAAGAGCTACAAGTTTGAATTTGGTCTCTATCGACTCGATATTAAGTCAGTCAATACAAGAATCTTTTTTTTTTTCAATGCCACGCCCCGTTTGCCCACAATGAGCAAAAAACTAGAAATACCTCGTATAATATTGATGTTTTAGGCAAATATCTCAGTAACTATGGCACTTAGTAACACCAATTTTGGTATGTAGGTTCCTTGAGACGGCGTAAATGCATTGTTATTAAAAATTTTGAACTGCCACGCCCCCTTTTCCCACAAAAAATAAAATAATTTGCAAACTTCAATGCCGATTTTAAGGCATATGTTCTTATCGTACAGTATTGTTATTTCACATTCATTTGAAGACAAAATATATTAAACGATCCTGAAAGTTGCATCTAAATCGGACAATAAACAAAAGAGGTAGACATGTAAGAAACTTGATAATTGAACGCAATGCCAATGCATGTGTGCGAGCGAGATAGAAACATACAAACAAGTGAGCGAACGTTTTCGCTGCTTGCTAGCGGCAGCGCTGCCCGCGAATGCTGGCTGTGTCAACCACATATACATATGTGCGTGCATACATATAATGTCAAATGTATATGTGTGCGTATACAGATGTTTTTGTTTCAACGCGTTTTATTGCAAGTACTATGAATTGATATACCCGGATATCGATTTTATTAAAATGATCGGGAATAAAATGCAGAGAGTATTCTACGGTCGGGCGTGCTCGACTGTACTTTTCTTTCTTGTTTTTTTTTGGAATTTAAATTCAATTTCAGTTTTTATATTTTTGGTTTGAATTTCAGATATCGATAAAGCGCATTTCAGGCTTAATAAAAATATATACTTTAGGCTACAGTGCCTGCAAGTCAGTTGTTAAACGCTTTAACTGATACTCAATTAATTGCATCGCTTAATAAACTGAATGAAAACGCGTTTAACGCATTAACACAATACGCATTTAAGTGTATTTCCATTTCACTGGCCCAGATGGATTAAATCTGTCTCATTGTTTTTGTTGTTGTTTTCGTCGTTATTGCATCGGTTTAGTCCACTGACAAAATTTCATTTGCTGCCGCAAGTGACCCAATAACTTGCAAACTTCAATGGCAAATTGCATGGCCAACAGGCACACACACACACACACACACACACACACGCATGCCTTGTGTGGCATAAAAACATTTTAAATTTATTGAAATTTAAAAAGAGAAATATATTGCATAAAAAAATCAACAGACTTGACCAAATGTTCATTGCCAACAGCTGGAGTATTGCCTCTGTAAAGCTGTTACCAATATGTACGAGTGTGTTGGTGTGTGTGTGTGACTGGCAAATGGCAGCCGCTTTTTGAAAATTTCATCATGGCGTTTGGGGTTTTCTGGCTTCGATCGTCGCGTCGCTTTGGCTTTGGCTTTGGCTTTGGCAGTTAAGCATTTCTCTAGTGCCTGCCGTTTTTGTTGAGCGATTTTGCTTGCCTCCGATTGTGGCACTTACAGTCGCGTCATTTTGGCCATCGTCTGCCTTCCCTGTTCTGTTTCCGCTGCCATATTCAAGCCCTGTGTCTGGTATATGAAAAGAGTATTCATTTGTAAGATTTTTTATGAATTAGCTGCAAAAAAAACTAATTGTTTAAGAATTAAATGCATCTTAAGAAAGGAATAAATATATTAATAAATTCTTAATGAAATACATATTATTTATAAAAATTAGAACTTAAAGTTCTTTAACTAATGTATAGGAGTATGCTTAACGCATCGAAAAACTATAAAAAACACGAAAAACATTCATAATTTTTTCTTCTGTGAACAATTTTTCAGACTGTACAGGGTATCCTATCTGTTGTGTACGCTCGGCTGTAACTTGTTCAACAGTTTTTGTTATTTTTTCGTTGCATTCGTTGCCTTCTGTCATGGCTGAGTGCCTCTTTAGCGTGGCTCAAGTATTCCAGTTGAAGGGTGTGTGTACTTGTGTATGTGTGTGTGAGTGTGTGATTGGGTGTTTGTGTTGTTTTGGTAGGGGTAACGAGAAGCAGATCTGCACACGTATGTGTCCTCACTGCTTGTTGAGTGACTGCTCAAATCTGACAGGCATCGTTCCCCAGCTCGTTGCTCTCGTTCCTGCTCCTGCTCCTGTTCCTGTTCCCGGTCCCGGTCATGTTACTACTCCCGTTACTGTTCCCATCCCTGCTCCTGCCTCAGCTCCTTTTGTATGTCATTTCCAATGCTCATTGCCGAGTTCTTTGCCATTGATTTGTGTCGCCTCTCAGGCCCAAAATCCCAGTCGCACCAGCAACAGAGACACTGAGACCAGGAGAGCAGGAGAGGAAGAGAGGAAGAGACATAGAGACAGTTAAGGCCCCAAACCGCTTGGCACATTTCGCTTGATTGCCCAATTCGGGCAGCACGAAACGATTTTCTCAGTCCCGGCCACGCCTACTTTGCAGCCTACCAGCAGCGCATTAAAAAAAGAAACGAAGCGTCTGTATATCAACATATATTGCATGTGAATACACTGTTCAAAAATCAAAACTTAAATGTATTAAACAGCACAAATCTAGTGACGAAAGCGTTGCCACAACTCTAGTGAATTCTGATATAAAATTAATAACTAAGGCCCATAAAATTAATAAAATTAAATTAATTATAATTATAGTTAACAGAAAATTGTAAATAACTAGCATTTTTGAGCAGTGTATAGATATATGACTGCTTTTTTAAGTCAATATGTGTGCAGGGAACGGGACAGAGAGGCAATCAGGCAAACTGCTTAAACTCCGGCCACGCCCCATTCCACACACACACACACACACACATATGGCCCCATTCCAGCTTTATCATTATCGGCAAAACAGTCATCATCATTTCGAGTGGAAGGAGAGTGGGGGTATGGGGATGATAGGGTCTGAGGGTATGTGGGTCGAAGGGAACAAAATGAACTCTCATAAAACGGCGCATAAAGTTCGCTTCCTTCACGACTTCAACTTCAGTTTCAGTTTCAGTTTCAACTTTGCACCCGCGCTAATAAAAACATTAACGTTCGCCCCTCGCACATATGCCAGGGGCTGCTGCAAGGGGGGAGATGGAGGCCGAAAAGGAGTTGGGGGTGTGGCAGATCAGACAAGTTTACTCATAAATAAATATTTCCTTGGCCAACATTTTAAGCAGACACAAGCTGAACACAATGCCGCCGCCGTCGCCGTAGCCGCCGCCGACTTAAAGCCAGACTTTTGAGACTTTCGAGACTTTCGAGTCTTAGCCCGGAGAGAAGGCCGCGTGCCAATTTGTTAATAGAAGAAAAGTTAGTTGTTGTAATTTGAAACTGTTTACATTTGCCCAAAGGAGTTCTTGGCCACCATTTTACCCATGGGTGGGGGTAGCGGCGGGGGTGTTGGGGGCTTCTAAAGGGGATCAAATTCCTTGTCCAATTGTGTAAGTTTCTTAGAATTCCAGCAGATAACAAACGCGAACAGTAAAAGTTTTTGGTGCTTGTAACAATGGCATTTAACTTGAGAGTAAGAAAGGGGTGCAGACCCGTTCTCCCCCCCCTTCTACCCACACCACTGACAAGGGCACTTAGTGGAGAGCACGCTTGATTGGCTGATTGACTTGGCCTGAATGGCCCGCAGCGGTCTTAATTGTTCGTTGCTCGTAAAACTATTTGCCACAGAGTTTAAGATCTTTGACATGACGCTAAATAAAGGTGCTGCCATGTGCTGCCAAGTGCTGCCAACTGGTGAAAAGTGGCCACAATATGATAAATCAATAAAATCTAACGCTGATTTAACCCCAAAAAAATACAACTTTGAATATTTAAGCCGAAATTCAGTTTGAAGCCTACAGAATTAATGACGTCATTGAAAATTAAATTTAGCTGCCAACGAAATTTCAAAATTCTTTAAGTATCCACCGCTTTCCTTTCCCCCTACCCTTTCTCTGCCCACTCTCCCTCCTCTTCCCACTTCTTTCTGTCTCTCCCTTCTCTTTTGCTGTTTCTTATTTGCTGATAAATTGCCGCGCCTCAACTCTCATATGGCTGACAGCTCAACAGAGTTGCCAATTCTTTAGTGCCTGAAAATTGATTAAAAAGTGTTTAAATTAAAACTTTTAAGTAGTTTAAGTATTTTTTATGTTTTAGAACGAAGTCTTCTGGTTCAGCTATTTGTTTCCACTGCATTAATAAATCTACTTAAAGAACTAAAAAGTTATTTTTACCAGTATTACCTTTGAAGCTGAACTAATTTTGGAGTGCTTCAAGCTGCTTTTATTGAAAAAAACTCTAGAACTGGCTGAAAAACAGCTAGACTGACAGCACTGTAGCTTAGCCTTACATTTAATGTGTAAGTTGCATTGCTTCATCTCTCCCTTTCCCTCACTCTTTGTCTCTTTCTCTCCCTTCCATTTTCAGTTCACTTTCCTTATCACCCTCTCTCTCTCTCTCTCTCTCGCCCGCTGTCTCTGGCTGTGTATCACATGCTGCGACTGGCATGTTGCATGCCTCACTGAGCAATAAGTTCGACAAACTCATTTCATTAAGCTCACAGCTGCATAAAAAACGAGCTAATGTGCTGCCATTGCCGTTGCCGTTGTAACAGCGTCTCACACTACTACAGATTTTCCTGCTCCTGTCTCTGCAACTTTTTCCACTTCTCTACCTGCTCCCAGAGCTGCGATTCCCTCGTGCAACTTCGATAAGTGCATGCAACATTCCTGCTGTTATTGTTGTTGCTGTTGTTGTTGTTGTTGCTCGTTCTCCACTGCCGAGATGTCTCATCATTTATTGGCAAGCGCTTTTCAACGGATTGGCAGCAGCAACATACGCGTCGATACACACTCACACACTTAAACATACACTAACTTGGCTCAAAGTGCCTTAGGCATCAGCTTAGACTGCGACTGCGACTGCGGCTGAAGCTAAGACTGAGACGGCGACTGAGACTGAGACTCAGACTGGGACTAAGTTTGAGTCTGAGCCTTCAGCTGCAGCAGCTTTGAACTGAGTTTCAGGACATGCCAGAACATGCGAGGACATGTCGGTACAAGAGAGCTGACTGCCTCACGGTTTGCCTGTTTGCTTGCTGGTATTTATTGCCAGACAGCAGCTTCAATGCGCCGCACTCCAAAGCCATCAATTTTTTATTGGATTAAATAAAATTTACCAACGATTTATTTAAGCTCACGGTCGCGCCTGTCTTCCTCCTCCTCTTCTTCTTTTACCTCCTACCGCCTGTGGGTCTTTTCTCCTGGCTCTTCCTTCTCGTTTCTTCCGTCTCCTTTCGACTTGTGCTCCCACGTGTATGTAGCCTGCTCCTGTTTATCCGATTGGCAAGGACAATAACAACAGCAGGATATACTGGTTGCATTTAATGCAACTATCTGATTCACTCAAACTCCCTAAAAAAAGAAAATAAAAATAAAAACAAATTTATAAAGGAACAAAATATATATATAGAACTCACTCATTCAGTCAACGACAACATTGTCGAGTGAATAAACCAGTTTGAAAGCACTCGAAGGACTCTTTGCTTTGTGACTTGAATTTTTTTGTTTTTGTACTGGAAACTAAAATTAACGTTTTTTAGTTGGTAAATTTTTAACATAGTCAATGCTGATTAAGTGTTAATTTAAAATAGTTGTGATACTTTTAATGAAGTATTTTCAAATAAATTCAAATTAATTTCCCACCTCAATCGAATATTTTAGTATTTATAAATAATTTATTTAAATTGTATTAATTTATTATTTATTTTATTAATTGGATTTATATATTTAATTTAAATTACTTTCAATTACTTTCAAAAATTTATATTTTTTTTTTTGCAAATTGTTTTAAATTGTAAATCAGAAAAATTAAGTTACTTAGCTTAAAATTTTTCAAAAATCCAGGCTGAGTTAACTTAAATAATTTATTATTGTCACAAAAAAGCAAGAATTACTCACTTTAATTGGAATAATACTCCAAATACTTGTTTAATCTATCTTACTCTGTATTTTAGCACCACTTAGTCTCGTCTAAAAGAAGGATAATTTTTAGACCCCGCACTCTAAAAAAGAGTATAGGGGTCTATTAGGTTTGTCTGAAGCGAATTGTGCGTAACAGGCAGAAGAAGGCTTTTCCGACCCCATAAAGTATATATATTCTTGATCAGCATCAACAGCCGAGATGATATAGTGATGTCCGTCTGTCCGTCTTTCTGTATGAACACATAAAATACAAGAGCTAGAGCCACCAAATTTGGAATGAAAGTCCGTCTGCTTCGCGAGCAGATCAAATTTATTTCAAATCTTCGCCACGCCCCTTACCGCCCCGCAAATTGTGAAAAACTATTTTCACATCACCATAACTTAAAAACGACTAGAGCTAGAGAGACCAAATTCACACATTATGTGTATGGTACCTATCGTACTATCCTCACTAAATTTAGTCCGGATCGGACAACTTTAGCCTATAGCTTCCATAGGACAAATCGTTCGAAAATTACTTATTTTACTACACTTACTAAGGAAAACTTATTGAAAATATATTTAATTAAATGACGAAAAGTTAACCTTTGTAAAATCAAATTAAACACACAACGAGTAATCATATTTAAATCCATATTAACTTAATACATGCAATTTGTTAAACAAAAGACAGGCAATGCTTAAGTTAAACTCTAAACAGTTTTTAATTGAAATTTAATTAAAGTAATATTTATTGAAGGCTTTGTTTCTGTAATGTAGTGCATTTAAAATCAATTGATATATATATATATATATATTTTTTTATCGTCGGATTATCGTGGAAATATTATGGCAAGCACTTTGTTCCATAAGTCGTTTGTTAATTCTTTTAGCTGCAATATTGTTTATTTAATCGAATACAAAAAACCCATTAATCGCATTTCCCAAGTGCCAGTCTCTTACTCTGTCAGCTCGCAGTCTCTTTCTCTCTCTCTCTCTCTCTCTCTCTCTCTTTCTTTCTGTTCGAATTGCCGATCAAACTCTGTTCGAAATCCAGTCTCGATTCATTCATTGCGATTTCTTTTGGTATTTTTTTGTTTTTTGTGTGCCATTGCCAAAATGGAACTCTTACGTTCGTGCTGTTGCTATTTTTGCTGCTGCTACTGCTGCTGCTGCGGCCACGCCCAATGGGCGCACTTACTCCCCAGAGCATTCAGACGTTGCACAGACTGCGGCAACTTTTCCATCTTGTCGTTGTTTCAGTTTCTCTTGCTGTTTCAGCTTCTGTTTCTACTTCTGCTCCAGCTACTGCCACTGCATTACCTCAGCAGCTGCAATGAAAATACATTAAAATGCAGTTGCAATTGCTTTTGCAGTTTGCCACGCCCATGCCCACATACACGCCCACTTCGACGCCCACGCTGAGGAATGCCAAGCGTAGTCGCTGCAGTGGCATTCATCAGAGTTATCCTGTCTCGTTATCCTTGTGCTTTACATGCAATACGAGCAGTTCGGCGGAAAAGCCACTTAGCATTTTCCTTTATCTTCATCGCCAACAACTACTACTACTTGCACGCCCCCCACGCACCAACCACTCCTATTGCCATTCAATTGCACATTTTCACACAACGCACTATTGTTGTACACAATTCACATTCATTTTAGAATAAACAACTGAATGAAAATGAATTATATAATTGATTTCAATGCATTTACAATTTCCCTTTATATTTTCCTTCTTTTTCTTCTCATTTCAGCCACTTCGCTACAGCATTGAGGTAAGTCGGGGAAAAATGCAATTATCAGCTGCAATTCGAATGCGAATGAAATTAGCATTGAAATCGGTTGAATGCGAAAAGTTTTAACGTGGGCGCCTGAAAGTATGCAACACATTTCAGTTTGTTGTAATTGATGCGATTTGTGAAATTTGAAGTGAAATTCCATTTGAAAACTTAAACATTGGCAAAATGAGCTGGCTTTAATCCAACAACAGCAACCAGAGCAACAACAACAACAACACCTATAACATCGACAACTCTGAAATGAGCAAACACAAAAATATTTATGAGAATTGATGGAAGTCGAGTGAGAGAGTCCTTTATTCATTTATTTAATGTGCATCCTTTGATGGCATTTGATGTGCGTGTTCGGTGTATGTGTGTGTGTGTGTATGTGCGTGTGTTTGTGTATTTGAGTTGTGCATGTAAATGTGATTCGAAATGTGAATGTGAGTGTTTCTGTGTAATCAAAAACGCTCTGGCATTCACGATTTAATGGCAAGGACATTAGTCCTGCTGTGCTGTGCTCTCTTCTCTCCTTCTCTCTCTCTCTCTCTCCCTCTCTCCCTCTGGTTCTCTTAATGTGATGCGCTGTCGTTAAAAGCGGCAAGCAAAGAAATTGCCACTAAATGTTATTGAAATCGAATACCAGCCACGCCCACTTATCACATATCCCTAAAGTGGGTACACTGAAATAAATTGAGCAGTTTTCATGCATGTTTGGCATCAGTATTTTACTTTTAAAATTAAAAAATATAAACGTTGGGTCAAAAATTAATTTGTACAAGGAAAATTACTATAACAAATTCACAATTTAATACAAGAACTCTCAATGGGTTAAAGCTAGCCTTAAATTTTCTTTAAAAACTCAAATAAACTGATCATTGAGAATGATTTCGTTTTTTCAATGGACCTATCAGTGCTGCAGAGCTTTTTATCTGACAGTTAAAACTATATACAACTTATGATTTGGAAGCAACTGCTGCGGGCAACTGTTTGGCTAACGTTTACTAAAAGTCACTCAACAAATCCTGACTACAATTTGACTCATAATTCAAGTTGATGTAAGACTCAGTCTAAAGTTTATCATAGGAGGCCATAATATATAGAGGTTACAACCTCCAACTATAAAAGCTCCCTGAAATTCTATTGATGCTCAAAACTGTGTCCAATCTTTAAATTAAGTCAGATTTTACTCCATAAATACAACCACAATTCTGCAAATTTCTGTTATTCACATAACGACACACTTTATAAAATTATAATTTTATTTAAATGAGTTTTGCTTTCAATAGATTTAATTAAATAATTAACTTTAAGCAAAAGCCTTGAGTTACTTGATCAAAGCATTAAAATATCTTTTCGAAATGTTCTGCCTACTTTTCTCTTAGAAATGTTTGCTTTTCGACCACTGTGCTTATCAGTGTATACAGCTGCTTAGCTGCTCAGCGATGCGTCGACTCACTTGGTTTATGTTTTATAATCGCAAATTGATTTGCCACCAAAACAGCGAGCAATGCTTCGAGCTGATTCACTTCCGTTTATCAGAGACCAAAAAGGATATTAGCAATGCAGCAGCTAAAGCATACGGCTGACTGGACAATATACCTAGCAGGCAGTATATGCGTATGTGTGTGTTCATATCTTATGTGTTGTATATGTATGTGCTCTGTGTGTGCTGTGTTTACTGTGCTGTATGTTGTTGTGATTTTGACTTATTGCCCGCAACTAATTCCTAATTATAATTTCAATTAAATATTTATTTTAATTAAAAAGCAACTTCAAATACACAACCCACATCCGTTTGGCAAATGCCACCAGAAACAGTCAGAGACAGGGACAGAGTCAGTGGCAATGGCAGTGGCAGTACCATTGCCAGCGGTTTTCCCACTGTTTTCCCTGTTTTCACCATACACATTTTTCCCAGTCTCCTGGTGCCTTCAGTCAAACCATTCAGCTTGCCTGCTTCATTAAATTTCATGAATCGCCCGCAGCGTTACCCCATATCCTCTACATGTTGTTGATGCTTTTACACACAAGCTTAAACATACGCACACATTCTGCTTTAGAAAGAGAGGGAGACAGAGTCAGAGAGAGAGAGAGAGAGGGGGGGGGGTGAAGTTGGATCGCTTTGTTGTCTACTGACTGAAACATGCGAATATAACTCAGCGAATCTCGCGGCCCCTATGCTTATATCCCCTCTATAACCAACTCTCTCTCTCTCACTCTCTCTCACTCTAGCTAACTGACCATGTGCTGGCCCGTATCTTGGCTGGGATATCGCTCCACGTTTCTGTTGTTTCAGTGAAAGCCACAAAAACTGTTTGCGCTTTTATTTATTTGCTATTGATTTCCACAGTCCCAGGACGCAATTTGTTTGCAATAAACTTCATAACAATAATTCATGTCCACACAAATAAATAATTCATGGTTTCACTCGATACGACTCGCTGTTGGTCGCATCTCCCTCTCTCTCCCCACTCCCCTCTCTCTCTCTTTCTACACTCCCATCAACCCACTCTCTGCTGCATTCACTTGACCATCCAAATCCATGAGTTTGCCTTGAGGCCTGGCTAATGCCTGCTCCCCATTCCTTTATATAGTAGTAGGGGGACTCCTCCCCACTCTCACCCTAAAAATCAACTGATTTCTCAACGCATATATCTCGCTCACGATAGATAATTTCATTGCGCAACGTTGGGCAGAATGAATGGCCAAGGATATAGGCTGAAGATGTTACAGAATTCACAGGACGAACATTAAATGTCAGCGGAGAGTTAATAAATTCACTTCGCGTTCCGATAATAAAAACTAAACATTAAATTAAAAAGGTGTTTTCATGCAATGTCAGTGGCATTCATGCATGTGAAAACATGAACAGAAATATGAATGAGTGCACAGTGTCCACAAAACAGGGCAGCACAGTGGGCAAGGCACAGAAACCAATTTAAATTTAAAAAGACTAAGAAAAAAGTATTAAAGTTATTCAGCTTACTATAAATATTGATTTAACTTATTTAATTATTTAACTTATTTTAACATAAAACTTTTTTTATTTTAAAAAATATATATTTTAAAAACTTTTGTTTGAGTGATAAAATCTTATTAAGATCTTCAACAATTTGATCAAAAATGAATTGTAGTTTATTCTTGAATCGATTGAGAGTACTGTTTGATACTTTTACAAGACAAGAAAAAAAAAACATTTAATTTTAAAATTTTATTTTTTTAATTTTAAAAATTAAATCCATGGAAATATTTTGTAAATTACTGTATTCAAAATTTTATTTATGACCTTAACTATAAGGCATTTTTTATATACTTAGTTTCCATAAAGAAAACCAATAGTTGAGTTCTTTTGACTATCTTGCTTTTAAATTAAAGTATTTAATTTATTATTAATATACAGCATAAACTGAATTTCTCATTTAAACATTTATTTTTAATTAATAATTAAATTTTTTATTTCCACAAAAATAAGGCAAACAATTTGTTAAACATTAATTAAGCCGATGAAAACTGTATTAAAAATCGTTAGGCACAATAATTAAATTTTTTAAAATTATTTTTTAATAAGATAAATTATTAAAAATTAAACAATTGCAAATAATTATGCATTGAAGTTGAATTGTGCCAAAGATAACTGAATAGTTTTCATGCTCTTTTGTCTGTTTGTCTGTCAGTCTATCAGTCTGTTTGTCCTTATGTCTTGTTATTATTTTCATTCTTCGCTGATCCCTTTTATGGGGCACTTCCTTCAAGCTATTTGGCATTGTGAAATGCTTACGAAGCTGTCAAACATTTCTCAAATGGTTTTATTGACTTTGCTACACTGTGAATAACTATTCCAATAGTTAAGTGGTTTTTGCTGGAGTGTGGAGTGTGTTTGAGTAACTTTACTTAGCGACTCCAAAAGGGGGGAACACGAGAGGAAAGTAGGAAAGTGATAGAAAGAGGGGGATGGAGGGGTGTGGCATGTGATATCGCTAAGTAATCGAAAACAGAAAACGATAACCGAAGCAGACACACCAGTGTGTGTGTGTGTGTGTGTGTGAGTACTGCCATTAGCATTTCCACACCCATTGTCATTCCCATTACCCCTTTTTTTCTGAGCTCTGGAAGGCAAAAGGAGTAGTTGGAGCTACAGAAAGAGACAGTGAAAAAGTCAGAGAGGAAGAGAGAGAGAGAGAGAGAGAGAGAGAGACATACGCCAAATGTGTCGGACGCTATGCATGGGAAATTGAATTTCCCATTATCGTATAAATGAAAATTAATGAAATTTTTGCGAGCTTCAAGCTCTTCGCTCGCATTTGTAATTCCAAAGCTGGGAGAGAAAAACTTTCAGCGCTGTTAGCTGATTGAAAGCATAAAGTGACATGGACATATCAGACAGGGACAGAGAGACAGAGACACAGAGAGAGAGAGAGACAGATAGAGAGTGAGTGAGACAGACAGAAATGGGTAAAAAGAAGAGTATTGAAGAGGTCAGCTAGTAAGAGTGTTTGGACAAACGAATCGAGACTGAATATACTCGATATAAAGCAGCGACGCGACGCTTGTGTTTTGAATTCAGCATTTGCCGTATTACTCATACGCCACGTGTAACGCTTTGATTTTTGCTGTGCTGTCATAAAAAAGACTGGATGAATTGGACACTCATTCGAATTGATTTCGTATGTGTCGCATAAGTCAAACGAATCAGCAGTGAAGACACACGGAAGGACACATACGGTCAATGGAACAGGCGTAAACCAGAGCGAACAGCAAGGATAATGGAGAATCGGGAAAAGGGGAAAGGAGAGGGAGAGGGAGAGGAAGAGAGAACAACGAGTGCCGGTCAGTCGGGCAAATATAATAAAAATGAAAAGAAAATAAAATATTTACACATGCGAGTGCAAACAAATAAATAAACACAAATAAAATATGGCAGAGCGAACAGCGAACGGCGATGACAACGATAAGGACAACGACATCGAAATGGACGAGAGCCAATTGAGAAAATGAATTTACTGTGTACGAAATGGTTAAGTACAAATATGTTGAGCCAGCAGCAACAACAACAACAGCAACACCCACTCGAACAACAACAGCAGCAGGATAAGAAGCAACAGTCAAAAGTACAGTGGCACAAAGTCAATAAAAATTGATTTTAATATAAAAATGTTTAAATTATTGAGAATAATATTTAAAAAATTGATTTTAACAAAATTATAAATCAAAGTTTAATGTTAAATAGAAAGGCAATTTGCCCCACTGTGCCTATCTAATCTTCGTTCAAGCTGTGAGCTAATGATAGCTCCTGGCAAGACTTCTGACATGTCCTGCCCACGCCTGTCGACTCCTGGCAACTGCTGACGACTGCAACCGACTGAGCTGTTTGCTGCCGACTGCGCTGCTGCTGCCGACTGCGCGTGCATGACGCTTGTTTACAGTTGTTGAACGTTACCTTTTTGAAAAGCTAAAGCTGAAGGCAAAGCCAAAGCCAAAGCTAAAGCCAAAGCTAAAACTGAAGCTGATTGAGGAAATGCACATCAAGCGCTCCGAGGCACTGCCAATAAACTATGCGCCTGTCTCCGTCTCCCATTGATCTCAAGAGCAAGAGAAAGAGAAAGAGAGAGAGGAGGAGAGAGAGAGCGAGAGGGTGAGAGCAAAATCCTATAAATATGCCATTTGAAAGATAATGCAGCAATAACAAAGTGATGGCCAGGATGCTGCAGGACGTGGCAGGACAAGCACGAAGCTTTGGACCAAAGATAAATAGGCAGCAGTAGGCAAACAATATGAGCAAACAAACGTCGACGATGCTGTTGCCAGAAAGCGATTGCATTGCTGCAACTCCAGCACTGACTACACTGAAAACAATTTATGAGAAACTTGTTTCTTCTTTCATGTTGAAAAATAAATTTTATTGTAAAAACCAAACTATTATAATAATTCTTAATATTAAACAAAATATTGTCGAAAAGTAAACTCCTTACTACTACCAGTGCTAATGGAAATCTTACAATTTCAATGCACATTTTTAACAGTGTACTGCACTGTCAGGACTCTCTGGAACTGTCGACGTACAAACAGGATAGCGCCAAAGGCGGCGAAACGCATTTGGAAACGCAATGAGAAACAGTTGCACACACACCCAGGCACACACACACCCAGGCACACACACACCCAGGCACACACACACACACACACACACTCCAACACACATACTGAGACACACGTAGACAGAGACTGAGGCAGTCACATAAAAATGCCAACTGTCCGCTTGTGTGACTGAGCCTGTCAGCAGGACATGTGCATGAGACACAAGAAAATAGATAGATTTCGACGACTACGACGATGAGGACGATGAGGACGAGCTGGGATTTTCCAAAAGGAAAAATTAGAAATGCAACAGTAGTTAAGGCAGGGAGGGAAAGAGACGGGGATAGAGTTAAGTCAGCAGCGAGCAAATAACAAAAATAAAAAAACAACAACAAAATAAAATAGTAAATAGTTGGTTCGTTTGAAAGTTGTTGCGTATTTTATATGAGACTTGGCCAAAAAGCAGAGATACTGCTCTAAAGGGATAGTTGTGGATGTCTTGGCTTATACACACACACATACACATAGATACATACACACACACAGTTGTTTGCTAGATTAAATTTACTACATTTGAAATTGAATAACTAAAGCTCCCGAAGGATCATCTTCATTTTGTATTTATCCAGAATGAATGGTAAACGACAGTTGGAATAACACACATAAATACACACACACACACACATACACATGCAAGAACTTAAAGAGGGAGGAAAGTGAGTGAGAGGGAGGAATAGGCTATGGATTGATGATAGAAGCAGCCGTAGCAATAGCAAACAAAATATTGCAGAAATACGACTGAAAGCCAACGACAGGACAAGCGGCTAAGACAGACAACAAGACAGACAGACCGACAGACAGATAGACAGACAGTCAGACACACATACGAAAACAATCAGTAATGTAATAGAAATGCCGACGAACGAAACATGCAGCATGTGGCACGAGGCACGAGGCAAGCCTCTGGGGCAGCACAACGGATCGACTGAGAAAGGCACACAGTCAAGCTAAAGAAAGAAAGAAAGAGTATAAGTGGAAAGTGGAAAGTGGGAGTGGGAGTGAAAGAGATGACAGCTAAAAGGACACGGGATTCTGAAGTTGCCTTTGGCATTCAGCAGGAAACAGCTTGACAAGCCGTTGAAATTTATATTGAAATATGTTTGTCTGGTTGCATGGATTAAGTAACTGTACTTGCATTTACCTTGCCACACACTCACACACACACACACATAGTCCCAATGCACAATCCACACACACACACACACACACACACACACACAAGCAGCAACAGAGCCAAAAACGGCAACTACTTTAATTAAGACGCATACATAACGTATACGTAATAAGTTCCATTGGAAATACGAGACTCTGGAGTTGTCATGGGCAGTTTTAGAAATATTTAATTCTGTCAGCAAAGTGTTAACAAAAAAATAATGTGTGTCTAAAACTGTGTACTTAAAAAAGAATTAGTTAAAATTAATAGTTAAGCTATAGGAACTAATTTTAAAATATAAAAACATGTATTTACAGGGTATTTTTGCATAGAAACTGAGGTACTACTTTGTGCATTTTGCAAAAATAAAACAACTGGCAAAGAAATCAGAATAAAAGCGAGTCTCATGTGATTTGAAAGGGGTCCAAACGGAGTTTAGAAAGAGGGAGAAGGGAGTTAAAATGGGGTAGAAAAAGAGTTGGAAAGGGGCTCGAAAGGGAGTTGAAATGGTGTCGGAAGGAGGTCGAAAGGATGCCGAAAGTAATGGGAGTTCAAAGAGGCTCAAAAGGGGGTCGAAAGGGGGTCGAAAGGGTAGCAAATGTGCGCTCATTACGGATTTAGCGATTTGACAAAACACCTGCCACATTTTCGCGAAAACGCGTCCAATGAAACCTATTCAAATCGCAGTCACAGAGTGATGAGTGATAAGGGAAGAGGCAGCCAGAGAAAGAGGGGGGAAACCAGAGAGAAAAGGGATCTAGAGACCAGAGGGGACCTGAGGGGACCAAAGGATATGTTGGTGCGTTAAGGGATATGCAAAAGAGGCCGTCAAATGCTTAAGTCAATGCGTGTTTATGTATATTACCTCAGTGGCAGAGTGTGTGTGGGTATGCGTGTGTGTGTTTAAGCCATTTTGCAACAATGCTTAAAAGAGGTAACTGCTTCTGTGCCTGAGAATTGGGTATTAAGCATTGGGTATTGGCGTGTATTTTGCGTGTATTGTGTGTGTCAAGGCATGCGGATGCGGATGTTGAGTTTCTTTTCTTTTCACCGCCTTTCTTTGCTTTTCTTTTCATATTTTTCTTTCTCATTTTTGCCTCTCTGCCTTTTTCTGCCTGTTCGCCCCGCCTATTAGGTTGGCCGTCGCCAGTGTTATGAATAAACATAAAAGCGTTTTGACTTCTTATCGTGCAAAGCATCGTGAATTCAATTGTATTTAGTGCACACACACACACACACACACACACATACACACACCCACACACACACACACACAAACACACACACACACACACACACACTCTTACACACATACGCACTTGCACAATCGATTGGCAAGCACAAAAGAAAATTTTTTTTATATTGGCGAACATAAAACTGAATATTACTCATACGCCAGCGTGGCCCCATCTGAGGCTAAGCAAAGCATTTGATTAGCAACAGGCGCTGCAGTCAAATTCCAAAAATTTCCGCTTGAACCTTAGCGAATGTGAACATTTTAAAATTACACTAATCAAATAAAATTTAAATTTAACATTTGCATTTTTAAAGCTTTAAAATTATTAATTCAATTTGTTAAATTAATTTTTTTGTGTAACATTTTTTGTGCTTAAAATAATTTAATTAATTAAAATGTAGTCTACATAATAAATAAACAATTTTTTAAACATATTAATTTATACTATATAATATATCAGTTTCATATTTATTAATTCTATATACTTATCAGTTTATATATATATTTTTTTCGTTGTTTTGAAGCAACAAACTTAAAAGTTTTCCATAAAATAAATTTTAGAAAATGTCAGAATTTTTTTCCTGAGTATTCCTGATTTTCTCTGCATTTTTAGCAGTGTAGATTTACATTTCCAATCACAGAACTTTTTTTCTATAAATAACTTACTACCGGAAGTACGAGTACTGCTGCGATGGCAAATTGATTTGGAATCCGTGTGGAATTGACAGTTATAACTGGTTGGTCTTGGCCCAAAGTTAAGTAATTATTTGCCCAAAAAACTAAAATGCCCAGCAGGTAACAGTCAAACTGTGAGCATTGAAGCTTTACTACCACAGACCGATAAAAATATTTCATTTGATTTGTTTTGTATCTCAGCAAAAACTGTGTCTTTTTGCCATAAATTTTTGTTGTTTTTCTTTCTCTTGGGCTTGAACTGGGAATTGTGGTCATTTTTTGGTTGTATTGTGATCAAATTGCATTTGAATATAAATCACAAATATTCGCATTAAATCAGAAATCAAACCCCAAAAACCGAATTGCAATTAATAAACGAAGCAGTTCCAAGCTCAAAGCTTGAAACTCTCATGCAAATTTAATGTTTTTTTGGGTTGTTTTGCATTTTATTGTTTTTGTCATATTGCAGAGAAAGAAAACGAGAGAGAGAGAGAGAGAGAGAGAGAGAGAGAGAGAGAGAGAGAGAGAGAGAGATAGAGAGAGAGGGAGGGCAAAGATACGAATGTAAGCCTGTTTGAATTCTTAGCAAAAACAAGTAAATTATTTGAGCTTTAAGTTGACTCTTAACTCGGAATTTTCTTACACCGTTTTGAGGCAAATGAAAAGCCCAAAGAAAATTACCGCAGCGTCACTTTTCATTTGCTGTCACTTTTAACTTAAACTTTGTTTTCTTGGGTCCCCCCACCCCACCCAAAAAAAAAAAAAAAAAAACTTGAGTTTATTGTTGTTGCCTCGATTCTTAAAATTCAGTTCAGTTCAGTTCAGTTGAGTTGAATTTTGTTTCCGCCTTTTTGGTCTTTTTGGCTGGCCTCAAACACGTGTTTAAGTGCATCACCTGAGCCTTTTCGTTTTTCCTTCCTTTCCTTCGCTTCCTTTCCCTATTCCTCTTCTACTTTCCTTCCCGTTTCTATCTCTGTCTTGCTCATGGTCAAACGAATTCGTTTCGTCTTTATCTTGATCCCCGTCCGTTCGTCGGGGGCGACCTACGTTAAGTGTCAAACACATTTTGCTTGGCAATTTCTTGGGTCGCTCATTGAGACGCCCTTCCTACCCGCCACGCCCACTGCCCCAATGTGGCACTGCCTACCGCCCTCCCGCTAGCCTTGACCCTCCTTAAGTCAACCCCTAGACGCGCAAAGTTCTCATGTCTCATGCTCATGTCGTAGGCGTTGCCAACTTTAATGAAATGATTCATTTCCGTTTTCCGTTCTATTTGTATGTACATATGTCTGTGTGTGAGTGTTCATGTGTGTTTGTGTGTGTGTTTTGGTGTGTGTGTGTGTGCTTCATACACTTGACACTTTCTTTCCGCTTTGGCTCGTGGCTGCGGCTTTGCTTCGTTGGCTTTGACTTTGCCACGTTGATAAATTTGTGTAAATCCGTTTTAGCCAATTTCCACACACACACACACACACACACACACACACACACACACACACACACACACACACACACACACACACACTTACACTCTGTCACACACATACACACACATGCTAACACGTGCTAATGTCCATGGAGAGCAGCGTACACCTTTTTGCTGCCACAGCTTGTGGTTTTTCGCTCTTCTTTTCGGGTTTTCCCACTTGGGAAATCGTTTTCACCTCCTTCCAATTCAACGCTGTTTATTTTCTTTTTTCCATTCGTTTTTCTTGCCTATTTTCCTTCCCTTTGTATCGGCTTTGCGTTTTCAACTTGCCACAAAGATAAACGATCGTTGATATGTTATTTTTGATAATTTTCCTGTTTTCATCTTGAGTTCAATTTAATTTTTTTCGCTTTGTGCAGTTTTTCTGTTAACTAAATCAAACCAAAATGTTTAAAAAATATATTTTTTTGATTTAATTTAAAAAGAAATGATTATAAAAAGTTTAATATCAGACTTAATAATGTCATAAGACTATTAAAGACATTGGTCACAAATCAAACTTGATCAAAATGCATACTAAAAACTAAGATTGATTTTACTCATCAAATCAATTCGATTCAATTCAAATCATTTCATTTTTAAAAGATATTTTACCATAAAGTAAAAACAAATTTTGGTATTTGAAAAAAAAATTAATTAATAATTAATAAAAATTGTCTATAATTTATTAATATTCAAATCAGACGCAAAAATAAATATAGAAATTATTTTTATGCTTTCTGAAAACAATTTAAATTTTAATTTCTATTTTAAAATATTTCTTAGTCATCAGTAAACAGAAACTGATATCTCTCTACCCGGGATCAATGTATCTTTCTTAATACAAAATATATATTTAAAATCGATACTACATTGCACTGGTATTGCTCTCTAGACTTCTACTGTTTTCCTACCCATTTTCAATATAAACTTGCTTAGTTGGCTGGAAAATCGCGTAGGTCCTGTGCCATTGGCATCCTTGCGGCCATATGCAACTCGAGGAAAATTGCCTCGTGTTTAAATAATTTGTGAAATTTCTTTTTTCGACGCTTTGTTAAACGTTTTTCGCTTTGTTTGGCATTTTTACGTTTTGCTTTGACTTTTTTCCTTTCCATGTTTCTTTTTTTTCTCAATTTCTTTTTTTCTTTCTTTGTTTTTTGTAATTTTTTTCGTTTTGTTTCATTTTTTTTGCTGAACTTCTGCTGCTGCTGCTACTGCTTTTTTGTAGCCACTGGTCTGTGGTTTCATCTGCAGCCGACAGGGGGCGGCTGTGTGCCTGGTCAGAGCTGTCGCGGCTTCGGCTTCGGTCACATGTTTCATGCCAGTTACAGCATGTGAAAGACGAGCATCGCTTCCCAACACTGCCCCCTTTCACTCCCACTCCCTCTCTCTCACTTCCCCTCTCTCTTGCGCTCTCTTTCTGGCTGCCTCTGATCCCAGCTCATAACTTATGCCAGAGGCTGCAAAAATGTGCCAGGCCCAAAATGGCAAATGGCGGGCAGCGCAGCGCATTTGTTACCACCAATGGCAGTGGAAATGTTGTCACACACACACACATACAGTCTAACACTAACACACACTTCTCCCCCCTATCACCCTGATGCCCACCGCTCCCCTTTGCCCAGGGGCGTCACTTTTGAAACATTTACTTTATGTTGTTCACAGGAAATTAGATTTTTTTTTCTCTCGCTTCTGCTGTTGCTGTTGTTGCTACTGCCACGCCCACAATGAGTAGCAGTCCCCCTTTTGGCAGGCTGTGCGGTGCAGCACATTTAGTTTTAGCTGAGTTGTCAATGGCAGCAGCAATGTCGCTGCCATGTCCTTGCGGACAGGAAGTAAAGTCATTGCGGAAACAGCTTTTTAGCCATAACAAGCCGAACACAAACACACACACACACACACACACCCAAACACTTCGAACACACACATACACACATTGAACACACACTCACACACTCTCGAGTTGCCAGAGTTGCCAGCTTGTTTGCCATGCTAATTTATTTATAGACAGCATTTTAAGAGCCAGCTGAAATAGCACATGAATGGGGATGTATTGTGGGTGCACATTACCTGGTCAGCACTGTCCACTGTCTTCTGCTGCTTCTTCTTCCTCTTTTGATTTTACTGATTTTTCTGCTGTTGTTACTTTTGCTGCTTACTTTTGTGTTAGTTCCGTGCAAATTTCCGCTACAGACGACAAATTACAAGTGTACATACACTGTCCATCCAGAATTCAGTAACTGTTTTTAGTCCTCTCCACGTGGAATTGTACTGTACTGTTGTTCAGCTGCGTCCTTGTTTTTCCAGAGTTTTATCTTTTTTTTTCGGGGATGGCCGTTTTTTAATTCGATTTCGAGCTGCACAAACAAATCATTAAATGGCCGCCAAACTCATTTGAAGCCATGGAAAAGTAAAAGAAGAAAAATGTGAAAATCGACGGAAAAGAAAGAAAAACACAAATTTGGGTCAGCGTTGCGCTTCTGCTTTTTACACCCTTTACTTGTGGAGTTGGGGTATAATGCACTTATGTAGTTAAAAAAGGAATGTGTTGAAATTAAAGCCTACAATTTTTTTAAGTAGATTTAAGGTTATGTAAAGCTTAATATTAAATTAAGAAATTTTTTTATTAAAAAGTTTCAATAAAATATTTTGAATCATGAACGAGATACGAAAAAAATTGTTAAAAACAAAATCCATGGCTTAATAAAGCTTTCCATAACCAAATATTTTGGGTTCTATTTCCTTAAAAATCCAATTAAATTAGATATTTATATATACAAAAGAAACAAATTTGGGATAAATAATTTAGGGGTAAAAGGTGGTCGGGTATAGCCCAAGTAAGTGGTAAAATGAGTATGAAACTGAAAGATTTATGTGAGCGCCACAAAGTATGCAATAGTTTGTTTAACTTGCTTGTAGCTTAAGCTTTAAATTGAGTTTCATGTATTAAAACACTTAAATAGGCAAATGGGTATATTTTAAAACTAAAACAAATTTGTACTCAAAGTTAAAAAGTCTTCTAATGAATTAATTTAATTTTCTGAAGCCTTTTGGTGTCAGCTATGAGTGTTTATCATATTATTTCTATGTGCGCTGTCAATATGTCAGAAATCGATTTAAAAAACTGCAAAAAAAATGTTAGCAAACAACATTTCATCACATGATTGATACATCTATTAGTCTAAAAAACTATCTTGACATATTAAGATATTCAAATAGAGTAAAGGGTATCTGGAAGTCGAGTGTACAATTATTATGCTTGAGTCAGGCATGCAGTCTTGGCTCAACTTTTCCATTACGCGACCATTACTGACCCACCTGCAGTTGCCATTCATCCCCCTCCACTCTTACTCCCAGCGCTTCTCTGCCCCTACTCCATCGGGGAAAAAAAGTTCCGTTGGCTGCAAGTTTCAGGTTTCGATGGACAGTGGTAGCAGCAGCAACTGCAACTGCTAGGCCCACGTGGCATACCTTTGCTATTACCGTTACCTTTCGCCATTGCCTGTACCAGTACCTTTACCGTTGTCCTTGCAATCGTTGCAGAACATGATAAGTAGCATAACCATTAAAATCAAAAGCAGCGAACAGAACGTCCGCCAGTTTGCAAATGGAACGCGACCACTTTGGTTAATGTTTGGCTGGCAGCAGTAAAAGCATATCGCTAACAGGCAAAAACAGCAACACGGTCACGCCCCATCGTCCCATCTCCACCCAAAAATCCCCCAACCACCTTTGCGCCCACACTGCATTTATTTCGACTCAATGCACTGCGGGGCGTTGTTATTTTTGGACGACAAGAAATTTGTTGTGCAGTTTCTATGGCTAAAATTGGTTGCAACTTTTGTGTATATATATGTGTGTGTGTGTGTGTGTATACCTGTGTGTGTGTGTGCAGCACTTCTAAATATCTGATTACAATTATCATGAATCATTGAACATTGCTCACAATTGACCAAATCGTTGAATAGTTTGCTTTTGAATCAATTCTCTTTACAAATGATTAAAGTGTGCTTCCGCTGAGTAAATTCTTCTCTCTATAAGTTTCCATGTTTCTTTCTTTCTTACTTTCGCTTCCTTTGTCTCCAATTCGCTTGTCTCTAAGTCTCTACTCAGTCTCGTGTTCTGTGTGGTCACGATTGTGTTTTTTTTTATTTAAGTGAGCGTAAAGCTTTAAAGTATTAATTTAAACAAAGTTTTTCTAGGAAAAGAAAGACATCGAAATGATTTGTGCTCTAGAGAAATGTACAAATGTTTTTTAAAAATTGAGTCCTTAAATTGAAGAAGTTTAATGGATATTATTTAAAATTTATAAAGCAAAAACTTTATCAATAAATTTATTTTAAGCACTGACATCTTCTGAAAAAGGGACATAATTAAAATTGTATATATATATATTATAATTATTATTTTAATTATTTATTAATTGAAATTTTCTATGAAAAAACGTAAAATTAACTTTAATTTTTGTTCACTGCTCAATCAACAAATAGTTTATTTCGGGCTTTGAGTGCGTTAAATCTTGCTCCACTGTGCCGTCAGGTTTATTGCACCTGCAGCTGGCACTGCTGATCCAGGTGCTCCATTTTGATGCCGTCTCTCTCCATCTCTCTCTGTTGTCCTCACTCCGTCCCGCTCTCGCTGAATCATATTCTTCATTTCTGCGGTGTGCGAATGAAATTCGTTTCAATTTGTTAAACGTATTCATTGTGAATCTTGCGACGTGGTAAATTTCATATTTTCCTCCATTTTTTTTTAAACGAGAGAAAGAGAGAGAGAGAGGGAGAGAGAGAGGGAGAGAGAGAGAGAGAAATGACAGACGAAACAGTTGCAATGCTCAGATCTGACAGCTGTTGATGTCATCCCGCTTTTCCGCTTTCCATCAGTGTGCAAAGTGGGCGGTAAGTGGACAGGGGCGTGGTAGAGAGGGGTAGACAAGCTGGAGCTAACAATAAATGAAAAGCAATTTACGCCGTTAAAAGTGCACTGGACATGAATGGAACTGCACAGTGGTACAAAAGTAAGAGAGGGGAGATAGAGGTAGAAGAAAGAGCGAGAGAAGAGAGTTGCAGCTTAAAGGGTTAAGTGAATTTAGCTAAAGAAAGCTTTCAACTGACATGCCCCCTCAAAAAAACGCCCCTTCCACTTCCCCTAGCAACCCTCTTTTCCCCTCGTTTTAGGACAGCTGATTTGTTAAAAGTAATTTCAAATATTTAATTTATAATAATTTTTTAATTATTGGTCAAGGAAAAAAAACTGGAGCTATCAATTTTTCTTACAGTGGGTCAAAAAAACGTTTCAAATAAGAATTTCGTCACAACGTCGTCTTTTTAACGATGAAAATAAGATAAGCATATTTGCTTGGAAATACTTAACTTCCTACCCCTCACACTTTCGACTGGAGTGTGATCAGTCAGTAAGTGGCTGAAGACTAAAAGTATTATATATACGCTATGTAGATATACTTGTAGAATATATGTATATTCAACATATTCAAAGCTGTTTTAATGGTCGACAACATTTTTGAATATTAAAATGTTTGACGCATCATAATGCTGCCACTTGCCACTTGCCACGCCTGTTACCCAAGGGCAGTAGGCGTGGCCTTGAAACGCCTATTGCTTCGCTGAGTGTCGAAGAAGCCATAAATAAGACAATTTTTCTAAGCGACTGGCTACACAGCTAAAAAAAAGGCTAGTTTCTTTAAGCCAGAAAATGAGTCTTACAGCTAAAAATTGTAGCTGAATCTTAAAAGAATTATTATTTTAGAATTATCAGATGCAAAATGTTAATCTCTTAAAATTGCACAGCTTGAATTGTTTGGGTCTTCTGCTCCAAGTAAAAAGTCGACTAAAAAAATGAAAAATTTGTAATGTTTATTAAAATATTCTTTTTTTATGTAAAAAAATTTTTTAAATATTGGTGTCTATTTTTGGAAGCTTTGTTTTTCAACTGGAAAGCTTTACTCTTTTAGTAGTTAAAAATTTGGTACTATCTATGGTCGAGTTTAAAAACTTATTAATTATTTACCTTCATATATATTCTTTTACAATTTTTTTATCCTGAAAATCTTTAAACTACTAATTAACTTACTATTGTCTTTAGAACAAAATTTCTTAAGTTTTCAGATTCCAAAAATAAGCAGTTGTTTTTTTTTTCAGTGTAACAGGGCTTCTTTTGAAGAGCACAACAAATCGAAGCACTTGACTTTCTTCTTTTTTCCCTTCACGTGTCAGAAGGGGGTACAATGGGGGATGGGGGTATGGGGGCGTGGTTATCCCGCTGGGTACATCACTGCGGACGCACACCTTTTGTTGGTCCCTGGAATTTATATTTTATTCGATTTCATTTTCATTTTTCTTTGAAAGCAGCAGGAAAATATGAGGAAAAGCTAAGAAAATAAATACAAAGGGCAGCAACAAGAACAACACGTTTACAAATTTTCGCTATAAAAATTTATGCAAATTAAAAAATGCTTCATTCGACCTATAAACCGCAGTTCCTTGTTCGTTGTTCCTTGTTCCATGTTCCCTTCCCCCTGTTCCGTGTTCGTTATTCCTTTGTTCCTGCCACAGCATGTGGAATTTATGGTTAAGCAAATGCAAATGCTAAAAGGCCTTGAAAAAGAGAAAAAGAAACTGATTTGCCAGTTGAGTTTTGGAAAGCAGAATATTCCCTAGACCAGCCACATAATCATAATTTTATAGCCCTAGGAGCATAATCCAAACATAACAAAGTTTAACCATCTGCCACACTTTTGATTAACTTAAGTTAAGCCTGAAATTTCTTAAGACTGCATTAAACTCAATATATGTGTTGCTTTTGAAGTGTTAATTGAGAATTAATTGAAAACTTGTAAGTGGCATTTAAAGCTACTCAGACAAGTTATGTTTATAGCTGTCTTAAAGAAACACTTAAGTAAGTATTATTATTTCTTTATTAAATATAAAAGTTCAACTTAAAATAGTAAAAAACTAATCATTATCTTAAATAACTCTGCCAAAGAAATATGCTCTACATCGTCATAATTTTAAGAGCTTTAAAGAGTGAAATAGTTTTTTTTAATCATTGAATTCCTTGCAGATTTATTGTTCTTATAAAGTGTATTAGGGCTTTATCTTGAAGTCTAACGAAGTTTGAACAACGTAGACCATATTTTGGGAAGAGGGAGTTTTCAGTTTATCAATTGAGTTTTTTTGAGATAAAGTATACAAAAGTTGATTAAAAATTCATCAGCAAATGAGTTAAGCTAAAACTGTTTAATATAATGTATTTAATTTACTTTAAAGCTCTCTATAACTTACTTTAAAATCACATAAATTCAACAGCTTTAATCCTAAGTGTTTGACTGTAATCAGCTGTACTTTTAACTAAGAACTCTTAATACCTTTGTCTGACTCATATAAAGTGAAAGCTTTCATCAAAATATAAAGTCAGCTGATTGGTGGCGACTTCTGGAAAATATTTCGACCATTTTGTCGGACCATTGGGCAAAATAAATAAAATACATTAGTGTGAGATGGTTGTGTGTGTGCGTGTGTGTGTGTGTGTGTGTGTGTGTGTGTGTGTGTAAGTATGAGCGTGTGTGACTGCCTGCCTGCCTGTCAGTTTTGTAAGTATTTTAGCAATTTTCATTCCCCAACTGATGCGACAGTCATTCAGCTGCTTCCGGCACTCACAGTGCTCATAATTATCTCATCGTTCTCCTTTTTTTTTTTATATTTTTTGCTGCGTGCCACAGCAAATCCTGCGAGAATCCTGTCATCTTTAACGTGTTCATTTGCAACGCCTTTTTCTGTTATGTGGCTCAGTGCGTCGAGCCGTTAGCGAAGCTCTTTTAGCCACAACCCTTGGGCAACTCACCGCACAGTGGGACAGAAGCTGTCAAACCCGTTGTGACATACACAATTGCATGGCAATTGAGCACACTGGGCTCAATGTGCGTGCAGTCCTACATAAACTAGTGGTAGTCCTAAATAAACAGTCGAACTGTCTGCAAAAGACCCTGTAGTCCTTTTTTTCATACTTAACACTGTTTCTGAAAGATAGTCTCTATGAGAGGTATATGCTATAGTTGCACGATCCGAACCAAAGTTGGTCAGAGTACTTCGTATCTTACTAGACATATAATATATTACTTTGTTTGAGATAGTTTAAATGGTTTTCAAGTTATGTTCATTTCAAAATTCATGTTTTTTTCGAGTTGGGCGGTAGGTGGCTTTTTATAAGAATATAAAATGTTCTGTTAAACATAGAAAGCTTAGCAGTCCAAATTTGGTAGCTCTAGCTCTTATAGTCTCTGAGATACCGGGCTGCATATGTATGTACAGTCACACCTCGCTATATGGACTCGACTGTTTAAGTTCACATATGAGTCTGGTGTCGACCACGCCATACTCTGTCTATAACTCACACATTTTCTGTTCCACACCCATTATACACTGCATTCCTTTCAACTACAGGGTCTACAAAAAGAAATGGACTTTGCGGTGTGTCAGGGTGGACCCAAAAAACCAAAAAAAAAAAACCAACAAATATAAGTACCAAAAATCCCAACTCTCCGTCGTAAGTTGCCTTTGCCTGCGTCTCATTTCATTCCATTTCATTTCATTTTGTTTTAATAAATTAAAATGTCAAGTTGATAAATGAAGGTTCCTCGAGTAGAGTCGACTCGACTCGACTTAAATCGTGTTTGTCGGCGACGTTGGCGGCATTTTTGAAGCCGCATCAGCCAAAAGACCCCAAACCCCCCTCCAAAAGAAAAAGTGTCGCATTGTTGTAGGCGTGCTGTGAGAAAGAGACAGCTACAAGGATACTGACTGAGACAGAGCAACACATTAGCGTTTGCGGGACAGTGTATCGCACAGTGTCCATTTTCCATTGTCCCGATGTGTCCCATGTCCAGTGTCCAATGTCCATCGTCCATCGTCCATCGTCCATTGTCCTTTATGCTGCTCTCCATTCTGTGCACATCCGTTTCAGTCGTTTTGTGGTCGCTCACTAAATTATGTTGTTGTAAGTTGTTGCAGGCTAAGAGGCATATGTGGCAAAGCCGTGGGAAAGGGGGGCGTGGCAGGGCGAGTAGAAGTGACAGGCATTGGGGAGCAACTGTAGCGACATCATTTGGTCTCAAAGCTGTGGGACCTCGCTGCGGTTGTCTAAGTGGTTATGAGTTAATTTTATTTATTTATTTATATTTTATTGTTATCATTTATTTCACTTTTTTTTACCCACTGTCGCCGCGTTACTTGTGGCAGCACTTGGTTTTGCCTTTTGCCATGCGGTTCTCTAAGTGCGCATTATTTTATTTCCCATTTAGAATGTTGGGCAAACATATGTATTCGTATTCGTATTCCTATTCGTATTCCAATTCCTATTCGCATTTCTATTCACATTTATTTCTGTTGTTTTGTGTAGGCTTGATTTCTATCCGGACCGTAATTTTTATGGAGCGTTATTGCCTTTGGCTTAAAAAAGGTCCTGGACCTCATCTCCATCACCATCACCAACTCCTGCTCCTACTCTCCCCCCCTGGCTGGACAGAAAAAAAGGCATAGAGCCAGAAATGAGAAAAACAGAATGAAAAGACATTTCCGTCGCTCATTAAATTTGTCTACGCATTTATTTGTCAGCAAGTCGTAAAACTCGAACACGAATTTTATTAGTGAATGCCCACAAAAATACAGAAATATCCGTTGGCAAAGTAGAGAGCCAGCAGGACAGCAGTACGTATTACTCTCTCACTCTGCTTCCTACCTTCACTCTCTCTCTTTCTCTTTTACTCCCTCACCTGGGGTATATGGGAGTGTGGAAAAAGGTCGCTTTGATGGCTTGGAATAAATGACATATGCGTAATGTTTTGGGATAATGAAAGCAGGTGAACCGTACAAACGACAGGTGAGAGAAACAACAGCTGACAAAAGCTATTAAATATTTCACTCACACACATTCGTCAACTCTTTGACAACTTTTGAAGTTGTCAACTACAAAACGAACTTTCAATGAGCATGGCAACTGAAGGTCCTCTAAAAGTAGTTCGTCTCCAGGCATTCCTTTTGGTATTTACTACAAATTTTAATCGGATTTATTTCGGTTTTCTTCCACTGTATTCATATTTAACATACAAATGCAAATATTAAATTATTTTCAATGCCTTTTAAATGGTTAATTAACACAAATAAGTTAGTTCTAAGAAATAATTTCAAAGCCACCGCATTTAAAAGTTTCCTTTTCTTTTCTTTTCTTTTCTTTTCGTATTTTCCTCAAAGAGTAGGAGAAAAGTCGCATTTAATTGCTGGCAAAAAGTGCGACAAAAGAGACAGAATGTCTCTCGAGAATTTGTTGGGCGACGAATCAACAAAACTTGACTTTAAATAAATGCACTCAGCCATGCACTTGGGTAAGTTCACTGAGACAGGCTAAAAGAAGGCAGACAAGCAAAGGGGGTAAGGGGAAAGTGGCTGGAAACAAGGGCGGCGGGGCATGGACAAAAGGGGGAGCAGCTGGTGTGCGCTTGAACTCGGCCTAGATCGAGCAAATGTTAAAGTTTTTGTATTAAATTAAAACGCTGAGCACAGAGAAGTTTGCCACGCACCCGAGGGTCGACTCGAATCGACTCAAGACTCGAGACGGTGTGGCGTGCAGTTGGGTGGATGGGCGCATGGGAGCATGAGTGGGTGGGTGAGTGGTTGGTTGGTCGGACGACCTGGCGTATACGCGATGCATTCAGACGCTGTGGGAGAGGCAAAACTTTGGACCATTGTTGCCAGTTTCTCAACGTAAATCGTTTTTTGTTCGCTGTGTGGGCCTGCTGAGCATTTGGCCGTCTTGTATTGCAACTATTATTAGCAGCATGCAGCGTGCAACAAACTGGGGCAAGGAGCAGATGCTTCTGCCTACTTTGCCGTCTGGTGCTTGTGTGGCGTCTCTGAAGTGCAAGTGCAACAACAGCAGCTTCCAAAATCCCAAAAGCAAAAGTTTTTCTTGCCACGCGGTTAGTTACTGCTAAGACAGCTTCTTATTGTCCTTGTTGTTGTTGTTGTTGGCGTTGCAAGATCTTGTTTGGGTCGAGAGCGCACAAAGGCATTGATGCCTGCGGCTTCAGCGGCGTCTGTGGCAAACAAAACTCAAGTTTGAAGCCCGAATACCAAAAATAAGTACGTTATTTGAGATGCAGTCTTTACGCGCCCAAAAAAAAAACAAAAAACTCGTTTAAATCATTCGAAATTTGAACTACGCTGGCACAAACTGTTCGATATTGAATAGTTTTACTGTAATTTAGTAAGGGATTTTCCACTCCAGCCAATTGTATACTTGTTAAAAACGCTATAAATAATGCATTGCTTTCAAAACGAAAATTCCAAGTTATCTCAACAATATTTGAGCTTATTTGTAAAAGAGTCAGTAGAAAGTTAAACTCGATAAAATGTTTATTTAGTTCAAGTTCTCAAAGAAAAGCTTATAACATTTTAATTAAATTTTATTTAAGGTGCAGACTATGGTTGGTTTTTATACTCCGTTTAATAAAAGTAATTTGATTAAATAAATTATTTACCATATAATTAAATGTGAAAAATTAAATCAAATAATACATTTTGGTAGACAGTTCTCTACTATTTTCAATAAATATGTTTTTTAATTAAATTAAATTGAATTTAATTGCTTTAAAAAAAGAGTATACTATTTAATAATTTGATATAAAGTTTAATGTTTAAATAAAAATAGTTTCAGTTGCTTTAAATAGTGAAAGGAAAAAGTTAATTTAAAAAAAAAACACTTAATCATAGTTCCTCTAGCAGTTTAGAAACAAAGCCAATTTAACAACAAAATTGCTGAATAAATTAACAAGAATATTAGAAAATTGATTAAAATTATTCAATAATTTGTTTTTGACTTTGAATAATATGCTAATTAGTTTCTTTTTACAAATTGGCATGTGCAATACAGAATAAAAGTGGTCTGATATTATACAGAAGTGTTCAAATAATAAACAAAAACATTGTATATTACATTTATCGATATATCGAAATTAAAAAACATAAAAAAAGAACAATTTATGAAAATCAAACACAAGAAAATAACGCAATTAGTGGCTGGTTGAGGCCTTAATAAATTGTTACCAGTCTGATTCTGGGTGTGTGCGAGTGTGTGTGAATGTGTGTGTTTGTGTGGGCTTTGTGTGTGTTAGTGTTTGTGTGGGCTGTGTGTGTATGTGTGTGTGTGTGTGTTATTTTATGAGTTTTTCGGTTTAATTTCCTCCTGGTAATGGAAAAGCTCTTTTGCGCGCACACTTTCTCGCTCTCTTGGTCTGTTCCTCTCTCTTTTGCTGGCATATAATAAATATGAGTTTGATACGAAAAATGCAATTAAAATGTATGAAAGAAACTCGGCAAAGACGCACACTCCGACACACAGACATACACGGGTAGAGACTGTGGAAGCCATTCATGCAAAACATCAAAGTGCCTGCGACCTCTGAACATTTCCCATAGTATACTTTTAGGCACTCGCCTAAAAGAGAAAGTTAAAAATCTGCAATCGAGAAATACAAATGAAATTAAATGTTTGCCTTGCTGCGTGTGTGTGTGTGTGTGTGTGTTTGGTACACCCAATGTGTGTGTGTGTGTTAGTGTTGCTTTAACTGAGCTTTGTATTTATTAGCAGACACCAATTGAGTTGCCCAAGCAAACAACCAAAAACGAGCCACTTTAAAGCGACACATTCAACGACAGCGTTTGAGGCGTTTGGCAGCTGGGCGTGGCAAGGGTGTTGACTGAATCTGTGCTTGACGTTGACTTCAATTCGACGCCTTTGAAAGTGCCCAAAAGGCGCGAGTCTTGAGTCAAAATATTGCTGCTCTGCTGCTTCAACTTCAACTTCAACTTTGTTCCTTTTTTTTTAAGCCCTGAGCCAGTGCATTGTTGTGGTATGTGTGTAAGTGTGCGTGTGTGTCTGTGTGTGTGTGTGTATTGTACACGGCTCACAGTTCTTAAATAGTCGACAACCACCGCTGAGTACAATAAGAAGCTCTCTTTCTCTTCCTCTTATGCCATTGTTCTCTCACTCACTCACTCTGTTTTTCTCTTTCATTTTTTATTACTCTCCTTCTCCTCTTTGCCTGTCATTTTGTGCTTCAAGCATTTCTTGTTTCTTTTGGCCTCATCGTTTGCTGTTGCTGGCGGCTTTTCACATGCGATTTCCTTATTGTTGCCATTATGTGATTTGCAGTGAAAGTGCAGCATTTCCCCCAAACACCACCACCACCACCACCACTACCACACTTTCCTCCCTGTCCTAGTGCCTTCAGGTTCCGTTGGTTTGGCAGCCGCCTTCAATAAGCAGCTGCTTTATGCCTCACTTCCTTTAGTTGCCCCCCCGTTTATGGCCAGCCTCTTGCCCTTGAAGCCATTGCCACTCATTGTTGCTGCCAAAGAGCCATCGGAAAACGGAAGTCAAATGGCAGACGAACAGCACAACGATGGATGGGTGGGGGGTGTGGGGTACACTTGCCACGCCCACTGGCACTGACTTGGCATTCGCATTGTTGCGCTTTTGTGTTGTACATTTTTATTAACGGCAATCAATCGGCTTAAATGGCTGCCTCAAAGATGATGGGCTTAAAAAGAAGGTAAAGCACACAAAGTGGTTTCAATATATACATATATAATAGCTAAGTAGTGTATAGCTGGATATATATAACTATAACTTATATAACTTAATAAAAATCATAAATTGGATTCAAAAACTTTTTGTTTAAATCAAGTAATCCATAATCGATTGAAGACTTTACGAAATTACCCAACTTCAGCACTTAATCCTGATTTTTTTCAGTGTACTTTTATGTGCTTGTAAGTGTGTGCAACTGTGCACCTTAACGAGCCTGTTGATTACAAGCTCCAGCACAAAAGACAACTCCAACAATGAGTTAGAGCAGCTAAGGGCAACTCCCACTTTTAACAATTTCCTTGAGGATATTCACTTGCAACAATGAGTGGCAAGTATGTATGTATGTATATCTATGCTCGGCAGTCCAAATTAGTTGCACATTTTAGCTAAACTGTTATTTGGCTTGTCTGAAAATGACATGAAACTTATCATACTGTAAATGCCAGAAACTGCACTGTTCAAAAAAATACCGAAATTATGAATTAAGTCTTTAAATACCGCAGAAAATATATCTTAAAAAATAATTAAATAAACAATTAATATATTAAATATATTTTCTCAAAGTAACTTTTTATTTAAGTGCTTCAATGCTGATGAAATCATTAAAATTATTTCTGTTGATTAACTCAATGATTAAACATAATTATTCTAAGTAAATGGTATAAAAAATATTTTTTTGTTGATTAAAATATGTTGCTGAATGTAAATTATTTTATTTTTTGTTAAATAAATAATATAAAATTAATATAATTAAATAAATAAAATAAATTTGACTAAATTTCATAGATTAAAAGTGCGATATTTTTTCAGACAAACGGGGTAAATTATTAAAAAATTTATATCAGACTAATCAATGTATTACCAAAGTTATATTTACTAAGACAACACTTTGAAATTAGCAGTAATATATAAAAATATTATTTTCTTAAAAAAGTAAATTTTATTTCCAATTTTATTACCTTCAAAAATCGCATGATTTTGAGTGATAATAAAAGTTGTTCATTTCTAACAGTGTAGAGGTGTTTGTGTGTATGTGTGTGCGTACACAGCTTTTGGCCATAAATATGACTCACTTTGGGGCATGGCAAGTGGAGGAGGCGGCATAAACAAGCAAAAGAAAATCCAAACACGCTGTCGAATTCATTTGCATGCCAAGCCAAATGTCAATGAGTTTTCATTCGTTTGCACACAAGTATACAGTGTGTGTGTGTGGGTGTGAGTGTGAATGTGTGTGGGTGCGTGTGTGGGTCGAATTTAAGGCTAGGCTGCTGACAAGTATTGCTTTATTTGCGTGTTAAGCTGTGGCTGCCACATTGAACACCAAATGGCCATTTGGTTCACAGCTGCACAACGTCTCTCTCTCTCTATCTCTCTCTCTCTCACTTCCCCTTCCTGTCCCCCTCTCTTTCTCTGTGCTTTTGTCCCCCTGCGGGACACAGTGAAAACTGAAATCCGTTTGTGATTTACATATGTAAGCCACTCGTCCATGTGCAGCTGAAATCCCAATGAAATACTTAAATGAAATCACAAACTGTTAACGTAGAGCACAAACATCGAACATCAAACAAACATTGATGATGAAACTGGATGCAATTGCAATTGCAATCCGCATGTGAGATTCAACATTGTCAGCAACCGATGGAGGCCAAGATTAATTGCCATCTCCAATCTCCAATCTCCAATCTCGAATCTGCAGTCTACAATCTGAAATCTGTAAACTGCATACTGTAAACTGCAGTCCTTGACAACGAAATGCAATCTGAAATTTTGGTGCCCAAATGTGAAACAATGTGGTCGACTTCTGTTTAATGGTTGGCCATCATTCCTTTTGGACTGGACAGGCATACAAATACACTTGCCACGCCCACTCTAGGCAGTTGTTAATTGATTGCTGCGTTTATTTTAACAATTGCGAGCTCACTTATGTTAATTTATGCTAATTCATCTCTTACCATCTCTTACCCCAGCCTACTCTGTTCTGTGATCCTGTTGAGCTGCCACAACTCATTAATTTCCCTGTAGCAAACAATTAAGCACATATTAATGAACAACAGATAATTTGTTAGGCGTTAATCGTACGCAAAGTAGATCTCCAGGCATTAAGTATACGTCTAGTAGGCGACAATATTTCATAAATGTTAATTCAAGATTTTCTTGTAATATACAAAACAGTTAATCAATTAAAAGTGCTTAAAAAAGATAAATAGTACTCCGATTTCTATGAATATATACCCAATACTATCTATACTCAATATCGAACTTCACAAAAACTTAAAAATAATAAACTAATTTAAATACAAATGAAATGAATTAAAAACAGTTGTTTAGTTTCATCAAATCGGTGGAGAAAAAAAGTAACACGTAATGAAAACTGTCAGATTTTGATTTCAATTTGGTTTCAGGGCTTTTTTTCCCACGAAGCACCGAGAATTGAGAATTGTAATAAAAGGTTTTCTCATGACATGATGATGATAGCATCGTCATAACCATAACTCTTGCCAGGATGCCTCTACCAATTTACCAAAAAAAAAATCTAAATAAAAAAATGCAATTTTGTGTGAGGCAGAACAACAGAAAAAAGTGTGTGTGTGTGTGGGTGCGTGGGTGTGTGAGTGCGTGTGTGTGTGGGTGCGTGGGTGTGTGAGTGCGTGTATGTGGGTGTGTTATGGTGTGCGTGTGTGTGTGTGTGTGTGGGCGTGTGGTTGCGAGGTGTGCGTATTAGAAGCATTGTACCAGTACACAAAAAAGTAAAGGGGTGTATTAAGTTTGCGCAAGAGAAGTGCATTGCCAAGTCCATAAAGTATATATATTCTTGAACAGCATCAGTAGATGTGACGATAAGGCGATGTTCATGTGTCTGTCTGCGTGTATCAGAGACTGTTAGCAAAGAAAACTTTATTAATTTTCAAAGTATTCCAATCAAATTTCCACTTTGTGTTTTCTATTCGATTTTATATATCCTATTCAAATCGGGTCGGAATCTAATAACATTATCAAATATTTTCCATAAAGTAAGTCAATCAAACAACATTGTTTAGTTTAAAAATCTTTCTTGCCATCACATGAATGGCTTCAGTAAAAGTGCAGGGTCTTTCACAGTCATGTTGTTCAACTGTAGAATTTTCCACTAGTTTTCCCTACATTTAGCACACTGTGTGCTTTTCATCTTGTTCTCTTTCTTTTGCATTGCACAGTCGATATATCAACAACTTTCATTTGCGTGTGTTGAGCTCCGTTCATGCCCCGCATTGCCCTGCCCACTTTTTTCCGCTTGTGCCCCATCCTATTGCTATCCCTTTCCCTCCCTGTACTCCTCCCAAACTGTGCAGAGTGGGAATAACCCTTTAAATGCATTTATGTCTGCTGTTTGCATGCGTTTAGCTTCGTTAGTTGTCGTTAGTCTCTGAGCCGCTTGCCAGTTTGCCAGTTTCCAGCTGTCCTGCATCCAGCTGGCAGCTCCAACACCACAGGCGTATGCTGAAAGTGTTGACAAGGGGTGCAACTAACAGAGGAAGGTCGTAAAGGGGGCAGGAGCAGGGGGGTATGTGTGTTTAATTGTCGCAATGCGACCGGCAACAAAAGCGCGCCAGTCTGAAATCGCATCTCAGAGACACACCCCCAAAAACACAGCCCTTCTTCGCCCCCATTCCTTCCTAAAGCCAGCCATTTTTCAATGCATTGGTGTGAGTGTGTGTGTGTGTGTGTGTGTGTGTGTGTGTGTGTGTGTGTGTGTGTGTGTGTGTGTGTTTCTCACTACTGCTGCTGCTGCTGCTACTACTGCTGCTGGCAACGTAAATCGCCAAAATTGTCCCGACAACGTCGCGTTGTCAGCTTTCGACGAAATTTGCCTACAATTTTTGCCAGTTGCCAGCAAACTTGGCACGGCAAAAAAGGACCAAGACAAATATTTTCGTTGCTTATGTGATAAAAACTGCACTAGCAGCACTGTATGTGTGTGTGCGTGTGTGTGTATACATGGGTGTTTGTGCGTATGCCGCTCGAGAAAATATGGTGCAATAAACTTTGTGCTCGCGACATGCGCGCATTTTTGAAGGCTCCTGTTGAGCGCCACAAATACACACACACACACACACACGCACACACTAAAACACACACATACACACTCACACACACACACTCTGACACACTCAGCTCTTGTTGCTGCCAAAATTTTTAATTTCATGTTACGCTCGAGGCCTTTTTAAGTCAAGAGTAGTTTTAGCTGCAACGCGTCTGTTTTGTCGACCGACTTGTGGCGTTGAGTAATGGTGAGAATGGGGCGTTAAGGTGTGCTAAAGGGCGTGGCTATATATGTATGTGCCAGGGCGGTGCGCTAATATCTGGGCTAACAGAAACAACTACAAGAACTACAACAACTGGAACATCAGGAGTCTCAAACTTATGTGCGTTAAAGACAACGCGATGAAAGCTGGAAGCTTCAGGCCATAAATTTAACTAAGGCTCAGATAAAAAGTTGGCAATCGATTGGCTTAAATATATGTATTTAGAGCTGGTACTTAAAAGAGAAGTGCCAGAAAAAGGCTAAGAGGAAAAGAAAAGAAGGATTGTAGAGAGAATGGAAGAAGTTTAAAATATTTAAATTTTACTATTACTGTAACAGAATCACTTAAAATAAGAGTAGCCGAGAACAGTACCAGTAAGAGTAACAGTAATCGTAACACTAACAGTTACGGTAATAGTAATAGTAAAAGTAACAGGAATGGGAGCAGTAACAGGAACAGTAAAAGTAACAGTAACAGTAACAGTAACAGTAACAGTAACAGTAGAAGTAACAGTAATAGTAACAGTAACAGTAACAGTAACAGTAACAGTAACTGTAATAGTAACAGTAACAGTAGAAGTAACAGTAACAGTAATAGTAATAGTAACAGTAACAGTAACAGTAACTGTAATAGTAACAGTAACAGTAACAGTAACAGTAACAGTAACAGTAACAGTAACAGTAACAGTAATAGTAACAGTAACAGTAACAGTAGAAGTAACAGTAACAGTAACAGTAACAGTAACTGTAATAGTAACAGGATTAGAAACAGTAACAATAACAGTTATAGTATCAATAACAGGAATAGGAACAGTAACAGTAAAGCCAAATGAACAGAAGAAGACTGCCAGTTCAGTTACCAGTTACCAGTGGCAGTAACAGGACAAATAACAGTAAGAGTAATGGTTACAGTACCAATAACAGCTACACTAAAAGTAATCGTAACATTAGCAGCTACGATAACAGCAACTTCAACATTTAGTAACAGCTACATTAACAGGGAGTGAGAAATATCAAGACTTACAGTACGTTAACAGAAACTGTAATAAGTACTTAAAACACTTATAAATTACTTAGTGGTAATAAAGTTGCAGCAACTAAAACAGTAGCAACAAAAGTAATAACAAGAATCCCACAAGAATTAAGAACAACAACAGGAACTGTAAGGAAATTAAAGTTGGAAGTTTTTATTACTTAACTAGTCTTTGTTAATTCATCACTTGCATGTGACCAAGTTAAAGTTATTATTTATTAAGCCTACAGTTCATGCTAAAGAAATTTCAAAGGGATTTCTTTTACTTATATAGGTTAATTTTAATGTTTTCTATACGGAATGGATCAGAAACTAATTCAAGTTTAGGATTTGCTGTCTAAAAGTTAAAGATAAATAAATAAATAAATATAGAATTGGGAAAATAAATTATTAAATCATTTACAAATAAACTGTTTAACAAACAAAAAATGTGATAACGAAATGTAAGTATACTTTTATTCAGCACTGTTAAAGCAAGTGCAACATAAAAGTAAGCAATAACAGTAACAGTAGCAATAACATCACGAGTATAACCGTTAACAGTTAACAGTCAGAGAATAACAGCGGCAATAAACCACATGGAGAGAAGAAAGAATTGTAAAGGGAAAGGGAAGAGTGGGAGAGGGGGAATCGACCAGAAGCTTAGTTAATTTGACGCGCCAAGGCGTCTAAGCTAAGAGGGGATAAATCTGATAAAGGGTGTGTTAGGAAGAAGCAACAGAGAATGAAGGACGGGATAAAGATGTGGGCGAGGCAGATAACAACAGGTGTCTCCGGCTCAGTGCTAATGCCGAGCCATAAGCTCAGCTGCAGACGGCAGCCAATTGGGCGGATTTATGAAGTGTGGCGGGGCTGAAATAGACCAACGAAGGGTGGTGAAGGAAAGGGGTTGAAGAGGAGAAAAGAGAGGAGTACAGGGCAGGGCGGGGCAGGGTAGAGGAAGAGCTGGGAGCGAGCTGCTTAGGTGGCGCTTAGGCAAAACAAAGCCAGGAACATGCACACAAATTGTGCAAACAAACAAAGCTGAAAATGGGAGCGACCACGCCCACAATAAGGCGATTTGCAAAGAGAAGCAGCAAGAAACAAGGAATGTATTGGTGTGAGTTATAACGGGAATGAACAAAAAGATACACTGCACAAAATGATGAAGTTTTAAAATGTATATTTCAAAATTTATAATAAAGTTATTAATGTTAAATATCCATAAGAGTGTCTATAATAGTGTCTATAAATATATGAAATTGGAAATTTCTAACAATAAACATCTTAAACTAAAATTTAACTAATTTTAAACATAATGCAAATAATTAAAACAAATTTCATTTGCTTTTTACAACTTTTATCCAATAATTAATAATATTATTTAACACCTGTTGTTGGAATTAAAGTCAAATAAATATTATTTTTATATTGATAGGTCTTAAATAATTACAAAGTTTTCTATAAATGATTTAATTTTTAGTTTATAATTTATTATTAAAATGAAGCTTGACGATATAAATAAACAAAAAAATAATTAATATAAAGTAAATGTCAAGAAAAAAAAATTTTTTTAAATAATAAGTTCTTAATAGTTTACAAATTTAACAATTAATTTTTTTCTTTAAGTTTGTTTTTTAATTTTTTTGGTTTAATATCCATTAAATTTCTTTTTACTGAGAATAGTTGAAATTACGAATTTAACCATTTAATTTTTTTTTAATAATTATTAAATTATTTTAATTTTATTTATAGAATAATTTAAGAAAAGTTTAATTTTTAATACTACTTTTTTTTTCCTTAAATTATAAATAAAATAAAACTATATTTTAAGATAAGGTTCCAAACCTTCATGAATTCACCAACGTACAATTAAATGAATTTTTCCTAACTTCATTTCATAACTTAAACACTTTTTTTTGTCAGTGTAGATTTTGGAATTTGCTTGAATTTTTGTGACTTGCAGGTAACATTTTTATTAACAATAACTTATTTTGTGTAATAAACAATGTCTGCATTGTCTGTTTCCGCAACGAAGCAACAGTCTTGGATTGCGGTGTCTGCAGCACGGAGTCAAGAGTGAAAGAGCGTAGGACTGGGGGACGTGGTAAGGGGGGTTGGGGGAGAACTGAAAAAGCTGCCTGAGCTGGCACTTGAGGCGCCGCTTCAGCTGCTCGACATGGAAAGCAAATTCCTGTTGTGAATTGTGTGCCAAGGACTTTGTTGGTAGGATTACCTCAATTCCTGGCTGCTGCTGGCTTCCGGTTATACCGACAGCTCCACGCTCCATGCTCCATGCTCCATGCTCCGACTGCTTAAGTTGCTGCAGCAGCATTAGGCTGCCAGTTGCCACTTACCACTTACCACTTGCCCGCTCCCCCTATTTGCCACCTGCCCCTTGCTGCTTACCACTTGCCACTTGTCCCATTCCTGTGGTTGCCACCCGCTGGCGTTTTGTGCGCTCACCTAATAAAAGCTACAAATAATCACGCATTTATTATGCTGCTACTCAGTGTGACTGTGTGTGTGTGTGTGTGTGTGGGCGTGGCATTGTTGTCGTTTATCATATAATGCCAGGAAAAAATGTTACAAATTTGCCGCAACTTGTCTTTTGGTACTAAGCTTCAGCTGCCCTCGAGATTCCATTGCTGATTCTGATTCCAATTCCAGTTTTTCCTTCCCTGTTCCTTGCTTCATCCCTCTCTCTCTCTCTCTCTCTCTCTCTCTCTCTCTCTGTTTCTTGTTCGTTCTGCTGCTTTGGTTTTTTGCACATTGCCATCGCCTTTATGATTAACATTATAATGAAAATTCTTGCTTTGTTTTTGCTCCAAGTCTTAGCCTTACTCAACACAGATTTTCCATCTTTAGGGATTGCAATCTTACTTCCATTTTCTACCCTCTCTTCCACTTTCCTCATCCTCATCCCCGTCCCTTACTATACTGTCTACCATCTGTAGGCTTTCTGAATATAGTTTAACTCCAAATAAAGTTCTCTTTTGAGCAGCTTAATTTTATTATTTATTTTCGTTGTTTTTTATCACCAGTTCAGAGTTGAAATTTTGTGGCTTACATTTTTATTGGTTAGCCAAAATCCTTAGTTGATAATTGTTACTTGATTTGCTTTTAAACAGATTACAAGGTGATTACAAATTCATGAAATTTAGTTATAAATAAGAAAGAAAAGCACAGTCGGGCACGCCCGACAGTATAATACTCTCTGCATTTTATTTCCGATTATATTGTTATTTCAAGAAAATCGGTATTGGTACATTTGTCAATATTTGACAAAATTTCAAAGGTCAAGTCTCAATATGCAATTTGAGAAATTGGGTTCGATTTTGAGAATTTTAGATTTTGATTGCGATTAATTCTGCTAGTTGTCCAGAGTATAAAAAGATATAGCTTTTTAATATATCGCTTTATTTGGCGGAGCTATGATCAGTCAAAGTTGGAAAAATTGTGAATTTTAAATATTGGCCTGAGGACCACATATCTGAGGACTCTTTCATCCAAATTTGACAAAATGGGTTCGATTTTGATAATTTTAGATTATGAATGCGATTAATTCTGCTAGTTATCCAGAGTATAAAAAGGTATGACTTTTTAAGATATCGCTTCATTTGACTGAGTTATGATCAGTCAAAGTTGGGAAAATTGTGACTTTAAAATCTTAAGCTGTGGACCACATATCTGAGGACTCTTTCATCCAAATTTGACATTTTAATTGCGTTTAGAAAATACAATTTTTAATTTGCTTTATTTCTAGTTTTAGTTCTTGAAATTATTTATAGTATAATCAACTTTCTCGTTCGATTTTTGATTAATATATCTTAATGGATCCGCGGAGATTAGGACTAAAGATTGCCACTTTAATTTAAAGTTCATAAGTGGAGCAACTATAACATAAGTGTGTATTAAATCTTTATTTATTACTAATTTTAAACTTATATGAAAGAGAAAAGCATAACTTGACTTGACTTCTGGTACAAATATAGCTAATTTGTTAACCTACTCTTTATAAATTTAACCTACTCTTCGTTTTTATGACCAATAAAAATAAAAAACAGTTTTTTATAACTTTTTCGAAGTGTTGTTAATTTTGTAAATACTTCTCTTCTCCCAGTTCGTCTCCCAGTTTCCGTTAAAGTTTAATTAAATGCCACTCTCGTCTAATGTAATTTGACGGACTTTGGCTTATCGATAAATTGTATAAAAAAAAAGTGTGTATAAAGTCCGCCAAAGTTTGTTATGTTTTATGGCTGTCCATTCCACTCTTTAGAGTACTACCTTTGGGTACTTTGAAGGCCGCTGCGACGTGTCCACTGTGAATCAGGTAAAGCTTTGCCATACCAATCCCAATTCTAGTGCCAATCCCTGTACGAATCTCTGTACCAATCACCGTCTCAGTATCTAAGTATCCAAGTGTTCAAGTGCTTGGAGTATTCGAGTGCTCATCATCTAGGGCAGCTGTCGTTGAAATTTTTGTGTTTAGCCAGGACACATTCCAGCACCGTGGTTGCCCTTTCTCTAAGCCAATCGACCCAAAAAGTTGGTCAATTGGCAATAAAATCAAAAGCGAAAAAACTTGAAGAGCAACAGTAGCAGAAGAGGAAGAAGTAGGAGATGGAGAACGTAGAGGAAGAGGAAAAGGAATGGGTAACAGAAACAGGGGACCAGCATGGCGGAAAGTTATTCGACAAAGTCCAGGCGGCGTGTCTGGCATCCCAAATGCGACGCGGTCAGCTCAGGAGTCTGAAAAGGGATTGGGTATGGGTACCACAGGCTAGCGGGTATATCAGGGTCATATCAGGGGCTCGGAGTTGGTTCATAAAACGCTTTGTACGCTCAAACAGACACAGTAATTGGCGATACACCAACACGCATACACAGACACACCAATACACATGTGTTTTGATCCTTGGCCAGCACTTTGTCTTACGAAGTTGAGGACCACTGGGTGCTGCAGTGGGAGCCAGGGGGAAGCACGAGGGGTGTGGCAGCAGCTTGCCAATGAAAAAAAAAAAGACGAGAAACTTTGGCGGCGACGCGCCTTTCATAAACTTTGAGTGTTTCTGGTTCTGGCATGCACTTATTTTCTTTATATTTATTTATATTTTGCTCAGCATTGAGGGTATTCCCGTACACTCCCTTTGCTGGCTACTCAATGTCCTTCACGTCCTTTGGCCTCCCTCTGTATTCCCTTTGCCCTTTTTTGCCCTATTGCTCATACTTCATAGCGCACATATTTTCATCATTCTCTGCTCGCTTTTCATTCTCCCCGCTCCACTTTTCACTCTCCACTCTCCACTTTTCCTGCTTCTCAACGACTTTTTTACTTCTTATTGAGTGGTCATAAGTTTTGGCCAAGTCTTTCCAGCTGCTTCCATCTGTCAGTTTTTGGTCGCGAGCTGCTGCTGCTTTCCTTTCACCAAATTTTCAAAAGAAAGAAAACAAAAAAAAATACAACTGCGAAAAAAAAAAGGCCAACAACAACAAGATGAAAATATAATAATATTTATAATAAAATACAGCAACGAAATTATGTTTGAAATTTCCGGTCTTTGGCTGTTGCTGTGCAAAATTTATTTCGCATTTACTTAGCTCACAAAAATATTGTGTGAAGCCTTTACATAATATCCCCTCAGCCCTCAGTCCTCAGCCCTTAGCCCTCCACCCTTCACCCTTCACCCTCGTCAGAGTATCGTGTCCATCCCAAACGATACTTACAAATCGCAATTGCATTTCAATGCAATAAGCAAAGTTATTCCTTTGCATTGCCAATTTGCCAGACACTGCAGCATCCTTGAAATTCAACATCCTTTCACCAGCTGCTGTTCCATGGATCTCAGTGTATTTTGTTCTACTATGAATCTATGGCTCTGTGGGTCTCTGGGTGTGTGGAGGAGTGAAAATTGTTTCACATTTGCAGTCACATTACAATGCAGAGCTGCATAAATGCTAGCACAGTTACTGCATATGTTGTTAGCTCACAAAACTGTTTTCGAAATGAACCCGAAACGCCCATAAAATTACACTCAAAATAACATAAGTCAAATGCAAACGCCTTCAACAAATATCACTTTACAAATATCAAATGTAAATGTTATTTTAAAAACACTTGTCTTTAAAAGCCACTTAAAACTTACTGCTACACTTAGTTTGTTTTAAAGTTAACCAAATTTTACATATACCTCACTTAAAAGCATTTTGTTTAAGTAACTTAAAACAAACTTTGAACTGTTTCTTACCCCAAAATTGTAGTTAAATCTTTACCACACTCACAAGGCATTTAAACGATTTAAATCTGCAGCTGGAAGTAGTCAGCTTTCAATTTCGAAACATTAACTTATATAAACAAAAGCAATAAAAAAAAATATAAATATTTATTTTAAGGTTTTTCAGTCCTTAGCACACTGGGAAAAAACTAGAAATTTTAGTTTACTTGGGGATTTTAATAAATTTTTTACAGAACTTTAAACTACTTAAGATAGCTGCAAGTTACATTACATTTTGTATACATATTTTTACTATAAAAATAAATAAAATTTTACTAATCAACTCTTTAAACTTCGCCAAACTCAAGAAACTCTAATTAAAGTCAAGAAATCTCCTTGTTAAAATAACACAAAATAAAACAAATAAATTATAAATTAAATGTTTACTTTACTTTGCTTAGAGCCTCGAAAAACTCCTGAAAAAATTAGTTTTGTTTAAAGATTTCATCAAACTTCTGCTGGCAATAACTAAATCAAATAAACAAATTTCCAGCTTAAAAGCACTAAAATAAACTATTTCACAGAGTTGGAATCAGAATTCTCTTTTTTATAAACAATAAAAATAAATAAACAAAATTTATTTCACTTTAGGTTTTTTGAAATAAAGTTAAGATAATATTTTTATTTAATAAATACAAATAGTAGCCATAAAAAGCTATTTGGATTTTCCAAAAAAAAGCTAATTTGGGCTGCAAATATTTTGAAATACATCAAACTGAAAGTTAAAAGGATTTTCATAAATAAAATTGACAGCATAGTTAATATAAACTAGCTTAAAACAAAGCTATAAATTAATACGAGCAAACACACAATAAAAGTCACAATGGAAAATGGAAAATGGAAAACTGAAAACTGAAAACCGAAAGCCAAAATCAAGAGCAATACGAAATCAAAATCGAAATTTGAATTTGAAATGGAATCAGATTAGGAGGCAGCGAGAGAGAAAGAGAGAGAGAGAGAGAGAGAGAGAAAGAGAGACAGGGAGAGAGAGAGAGCGTGAGAAATTAAAGCGACAATGCGAAACGGAAAATGAAATTTGCCAAAGCTTTGCCAAATTACCACTCTTCGCCCCCTGCCACGCCCTCAACACGTACAAAAACAATGGATGCAAGAGTCTGAAAATATAAATGCAACAAAATGTTGCACTTGCTGGATGGCAATTTACCACTCATTAATTTGCGTTCAAGTTGTATTTGTGAATTTGTGGCAACTACGGGTCGTATGCGTGATGAAAACGAAACTCAACTGAACAGAGCTGAACTGACCTAAAGTGATTTGATGTGAAGAAAGGCCGAGGCAGTGCATCATTCTAATGAATTTGCACTTTCGTCAAGGGGCACAAAGAAGTAATTACTTAATGCACGACGAGTTGCAGGGACAACCAATGAGTGGAGTCCAAAAAACCAACCGCAAAATCAAAGACCCGTTTGCTGTGAGCTCTGCTAAAAGTGTCGGTGCCACAATTCAAAGGCAAAAGCCAAGCAGATGAGGCTGACTGCTGACTGCTGACTGCCGACTGCTGACTGATGGACAGCCAGGACACACAACTGGACAGAGGGACAGACGGACTGAGTGACAGACAGACGGAAGGATTGGTTGACTGACTGTCCGGTTGGCTGATTCGTCCTGCACTTGTAGCACTTTTCAAGCACTAAGCTCACAGAGAGTTACCAAGTGAAAGGGGAAGAGTAATGGGATAAGTGAGGGGATAAGTGAGGTGAACCGAGAGCAGAAGGGGGATGAGTCAGCGGTACAAAGTCCAACAGAGCAGCACCAAAAGTCAAATGAGTTCAGCGCCCTGTTACCCACTTGAAGCTGGTCTGAGTACAGGATGTGATGTGAACAAAGACGAGTCAGCAGCTGAAGCAGTGCCACTGGCTATGGAAGTCCCACTGACAGTGGCAGTGGCATTCACAGTGGCAACTGTCAGTGGCAACGTCACACCATTCAGCCGCTAGTTTGCAACTAGAGATGGCTTTTATTTTTGGGGCAGCAAAATCTATCGATGTTTAAATATCACTTTAAAAGTTGGGGAATTTAATAACTAAAACTGTAAACAATTTAAGTCGGCTGCAGTCTATAGAGAAGTTTAATAAATTTAACTTTTTATTCAAGCAATAAATGAAGACAAAAATTTTATTTTTATTAATTAGTTTGCCAGTGTTTTCTGGTATCAATTCAACTCATTTTAAGATACTAAAATCTGGAATTGTTTTTAAGTTTTATGTTTACTTTTCTTTATAGAAAAAGTCACAGGTTTAAGCCTAAAATACAAGAAAATTCAAGTCTTCCTTGGAGCTGATTTCGTTAGCTCACAAAATGAGTCAAGACTTTAAGATTTTGATACAAGTTTTATGAGCACTGTCACCATTTTGTATGAAAAAAGAAAATCACATATTCTAAAACTTATTTAAAACTAAAATCAACCCGTTAAAGTAGTTATATAATTATTGTTTTATGAAATTAAAAAAATATTATTTTCGATTTATTTCCTAGAAAGTCGATGCTTTCCAAACTAATTGATTAAAAATAATTATTTTTATTTAAGTATACTAAAAATTAATTTTCATTCAAAAAAAAATACGTTAAATACTTAAAATTAAAGAATTAATTCCAATATTCTTAAACAAATTTTTTGATTTTAAAAAGCAAATTTATTAAAAATATTATTTTTTGTGTAACTAAATCAATTGATAACCAAAGTGTTTAAATTTTAAATTTTATTTCACGCTTTATTTGAAAATATTGAACTATTTCCAATAATTAAAATCAATTTTCGATGAATCACAAATAAAATATAAAAAAATATTCCGATTAACTTATCGACACCATATCGATATCGGTAGTCTATATCGATATTAGTTGTCTATCTCTAGTTTTAGCCACTAGTTCTTGTACTGCCCTTTCTATCTTTTCTCTCACCGCCTCCCACACTCTTTCGCTTTGTCTTTGCACTCTGCTAACGAGTGGCAAGACGAGCAATGATTGCGGTTACTTGTTGGTTTTCATTTCATTTTTCATGCCACAGTTCTTTGGCCATGTTGGTGGCACTGCAACTATTTTCTTTTTTCTTTTTTTTTTTTTTGGTGTCCAGCTGCTTGTTAAGCACTTTAAACAATGTGGTTCCCTTGGCCCTTTTGTTGCATTTTACATTGTTAAATTTAATTTTGCCACTTGTTTAACCAATGACAGAGAGAGAACCAGACAGCAAACGCAGCGCATCTGCTTTGACTTTGACTGCGATTTTGACTTCAGCTACCAACTAAGACACCCACACAGCACAGGACTTCTCAGTTTTCCGTTGCTGTGTGCCAAAAGCGCAATTTGTCAAATGAATTTCAAGTCATTTCACTAAATTGCACAACAAACGGACAGAGGGACAGACGGTGGGGGGGGACAGTTGGAGGGACAGAGGGACGAATGGACAACTGGACAGCTAGAAAACTCCAGCGAAGCTACGAAAACTTGACAGCTGAGCGAGCACTTGACACGTCAACTTCTCAAGTAGACACAATGCAAGAAAATAGAATGAGACAAAGCGAAAGAAAGCAAAAATAGGGGGCGTTGGGTGTTGTGGGCGTGTCTGGTGTCGTGTTGCAAATGCTTTAAATGTATTATGCTCGGATATTACCTTGTGAGGCCTGACAGGTGAGCGTTGATTTGTGCCGCAAATTGCTTCTGACTGAAATGCCCTTAAAAATCGCGTATACGTCGTGATGGCCAGCTCATCTGACCGCTCTTGTTCGCATTGCAGCAGCGTTAAATTTAATTTTCCAATTAAATGCCAAAAACTTTTGCCTTTCTTTTTTGTACATTTCCCTCTGCCACTCCCACTCGCACTCGCGCTCACCGCCCACACTTCCCACCGTTGCCGTTGTTTGTTGGAAAAAGTTTTTTGCGTCAAACTGACATCGGGGAATATTACAAAACTCGGCACGCAGCAACTGGAGAGCTACTGCTGTTGCAGTTCAGATAAAAAACTAAAGCACACACACAAACACACACACACACACACACACACGCACTGCAATTGGGTTTGTTTTGGTATCGGTTGCACAAACATTTTCGAAAAAAAATGCGACTAAATAAAGCAAAATGCAAAAATAAAATACGCTACAAAATCAACAACAAACAAGCTGAAAAAAAAAAATCAAAATTAACAAGAAAATGCACAATAAAAATAGCTAAAAACGTAAATTGCGAATGTCGAACAGCGCCAAAAGTTAACCGTGAACAGAAGAGGGACAGAGAAAGAGAGAGACAGAAAGAGGGGAAAAACAAAGAGGAAAAACAGAGCGGAAAAACAAAATGAAAAACTCGAACATTGAGTGTTTTCATTTGGATTTCTGTTGGGAGCAGGGAAAGAAAGGCAGTTTGATAGCCACAATGAGATAAACATTTTCAATGACCACCCGATTAATTAACCATCGAGAATCCACTCACAAATTGTTTGACAATCAACCCGAATTGCCAGATTGTTTTGGTTTTTTTTTTTCGGTTTTGTACGGCAATACGGTCAAATTTAAGTTCAACAACAATTAAAGAGAAATATTTCAAAGTTTATAACTTTAAGCTACTTTAAATTTGCGCTCAGTAATTATAGTAGAAATAAATATTATTAATTAAATATTATATAATTTTTATAATCACAAAATAAAAGGAAATTGTTATGTTAAATATTTATTTAATCGTTATAAAAATAATAATTGACTTTGTTTAAAATATGCAATTCAAGAGATATTTCTTTATGTTTGAGCATGGAATAAAACTTAAAAGTTATAATTGTTTTTATTTTTTTTTATTTATACAAAAAAGTAAGTAAAGTTGTAATTTTGCCCCCTTTTACTCCAAGTTTAAGAACGTTGGCTGGAGTACAGATATTTGTAAATCGAGTAAAAATTTTAGAAAAACATTATTTTAACCAAAATAATACTATATTAAATTACTTTTTGAATTCCTATACAGAATCTTACTTAACTTGAATTTTTAAAATGTGTTCACTTCAATTTATAAACAATATAACTTAAAAACTCTGCTTAGAATGGCTTAAATCAATTGTAGAGTTTTGTTTAAGGTAAATAGATTAAATAAATGACTTAAGATTGGGCGGAATACAACTTATTCAACTCTTTAAGTGCATCCAATGAAACCTCATCTCCTTAACAAACATAGGAAAATTGAAGTCTTCAAGGGGAGCTTTGCATGGTAGTCGACATTTTGGAGCAACCATTTTGTTTTATTTTTTTAGACCCGTGCTCTAAAAAAGATTAGAAGGGTCTATTAAGTTAGTCTGAAGCGAAATCTGCGTAACAGGCAGAAGCGACCCCATAAATTATATATATTCTTGATCAGCATCAGCAGACGAGACGATATAGCGATGTCCGTCTGTCCGTCCGTCTGTATGAACACCTGGATCTTCTAAACTACAAGAGCTAGAGCCACCAAATTTGGAATGAAAGTCCGTTTATATGTCAGGCAGATCAAATTTATTTAAAATTTTTGCCACGCCCCTTACCGCCCCCGCAAATTGTAAAAAACTATATTTACATCACCATAACTTCAAAACGACTAGAGCTATCGGGACGAAATTGACACATTATGTGTATGGTACCATTATAACTATCCTCACCAAGTTTGGTCCAGATCGGACAACTATAGCCTATGCCTTCCATATGAAAAATCACTCGTAGATTGGTGATTTGTATGGAATAGAATGAGTACGGGGTCTTTTAAAGTCGGCTCGCTCGACTGTAGATTTTCTTACTTGTTTTTCTTAAATTTCAAAATATATTACAATTTTTGACGAATCAAATAATTGAAAACTTAAGCTCCAATGTATTTTCCTTGTGCCACAAAAAAATTTAAAAAATTGCCTATATTTTCAACAAATTCTTGAGAAGGTTCCTTTAAATAGACTACAAACAACTGTTAAGGAGATCAAATAGCTTAAGGTAGTACTTTAAATATTTGATATGTTAGTATGTTTTCCAAACATACAGTAGTTACACACTAATAATAACTTAAAAATCCTTGGGAATCTTTAAATGTTCCTCGAATAAGGGCAAATCTATGTTGACTACTCAAAGAAGACATTTAAAATTTATAAACTGCAGCTGTCAGTTAATACAATTGGCTTAAAACAAACAATGTTGGCTAATTTAAGATATCTCTTGCATTAAATAGAAGCTCAGTAACTTTGGCCAAGTCTAAGATGATCTTAGCTACTTTTTTTTTGTTGGCCACTTGTTATTTTGTGCCTTTGCAAGTTCTCGACAGTTTTTCACGTGAAATTTGTATAAATTTCATTTGACATTTTCAGCGTAACTTTTGCTATAAATTTTGAAATATTTTTTTGGTCTGTTGGCCACGTTAAGGTGTACGCTGGTATGGGGTTAGTAGTCACATTAGCTGCCAGCAATTGAAATTAGGGAGGGAGAGGGAGAGGGAGGAAAGGAGGGAGGTAGGGAGAGTGCGTCCAGGCAGTTGGTTTTGGTTTGGCGCGGACACTGTAAAAGTTTTTTGCAAATAACTTTGGCTGCAATGTGGCGGCAAATTGCAAGTCGCGGTAGAAATTAAGCGGCCAGCCGCAGGAATCAGCAAACTACAATCATTCAACCCCAGCTCTAGTTCCCCCTTACTACCCCTCTCCCAACCCCCTTTGATATTCTCATTTTTCTAGTTTGTAGCTTGAGAACATGTCCAACTAAATAAAAGTCAAAGCAAACAATTTTCCATTTTATTTGCTTGCCAAGTTGCGGCCACAAATTCGAAATTTTAGCTACTGCCAAAGCAGTGTGTATTTCTCAGTGCCCTACTGCCACGCCCCCCAACCCCCATTCCCAGTGTCCCAAGTGGTGAATGGCAGCACATTTCAACGCATCTTATTTCATCCCATTTCATTTCGTTTTCGGTTCGCTTCGTTTGGCTTTGACTTTGGCTTTGGCAAAGTGTCTCAGCTGCTGTTGCGGCTGCTGGCAAATAATTAATTATGCAGCGCCCGAAACTATGCAACAGTTATCAGTAGCGAGTTGGCTACCCTTCGGTATCTTCCTCCCTACCCTACGCTCCCCTCAGCCGTCTTAACCACCTGCCAAAAACTTTTGTGTATTACACGCGGCGCGCTCATCAAGCCAAAAGCATTTGACGTTTGCCGGCCAAAAAAGTTAAATGAGTTTTTATGCCAGTATGCGCACAAACCCCTCACCCTCTTACCACCCCCTCCACCTATTACTCCCACACCCCCCCCTCGACCACTTTGACCCTCTGAGCAGCGATTTCTAATTGGAAAAAGACGCGCGTCCGTTCGCTGGCAATGACAATACAAAAGTTTGCAGCTCGCTGAAATTGAAATAAATTGCCGGCAATAACAACAAAAACACAATAAATAACAATGAACGAGTTGGCAGCACCTTTTACGCTGCGGTACTGGCAACTTATGGAGCGCAAGCTTTCCATCCAAGTAGGGGTACGTGAAAAACTCGGAAAATGCCTGAGTTGCGGCCATTTAAAACTTGATTAAGGCGCTGACGAGTAGGCGTAAGGGCAAGTCGAAAAGAGGCGGGGCTGAAAAAGGGTTAATAGGAGTGGGAAGGGGAGGGTAGGAGAAGGGGTAGAGGCAGTTATTGCTGTCGAATTGTTAAGTTTTGAAGGCAAATGAGAGAAGCTCTCATGCATGTGGGCCGTTAAATCGCTTTAATTGCCAATTTCCGGTTAAGTAATTAAAAGCGTTTTGCCCGCTCGACACGGAAATTGGTAAAAGAGCAATTAAATACCAAACATATTTTGTGTGCTCTCTCAACCGACTCGCAAAACTCCACAAAAAAAAAAAAAAAAAAAAATAAACGAATCACAAATTACGAATTGACGAACTCTGATGTCTGATGTCTGAGCTGGAAAAGGACTCTGACTGCGACTGTGACTGCGACTGAGATACTGATTCTGATACTGATACTGATTCAGATTCGGCGAAATGAATAAATTAATGCTTGCACGAATGATTGCCTGATTGATTGACGGACAAACAGACGGATGGATGGATGGATGGATGGATGGCTGGACGGAGTGAGTCAACTTCAAGCAAACTCCTTTTCCTGCCTTTAAAGACATGGGCATGGCACATCAATCAGTTTTGCTTGAGCATCATTTCCAATCAACTTTTCAATTTATATCATTTTTCATGTCACAAAATTTCAGTTTCAATTATTTGCGTATTATAAGTTAATTACACTCGAATTTAAACGTTCGAATCGTTGGAATCGTTGGTATCAAGACGTAGAACCTTTTGATATGTTACTCAAATACTTTGACAAAAGGAGCTCAAAAATGTCAACGATTCATCATAAGGAATGAGCCGAGCTGTCAATGGATTCTTGGGGGGATTCTTGGGGAAGCCTTTTATTATTTTTCTTATATTTTCTCCATTTTTTTTTAAGGATTCAATGATTTTCAAGCAAAGCTTTGAAAGGAATATATGAAAAAAACGAGACGGTAAAAGCGAGACAGTTTTTCACAAAGAGATCAAAAATGTGTTTGCATATTAAAAAAAGACAGAGAAAAATTGTGTCTAGAAAATTATTTAGTTTAAATTATTTAAGATTTTCTTTATTAAATCTTTAGTAAGTTAAATTCAGCAGTGGTTTTATAAATTTGCAAAATTATTTATTTATTTAAAACAAAATATTTTGACACTAAATAAAACACTATAAATTTGTTTTATAGTATTTGTATTTAGTTTCATGGTTGAAATATTTGGGAACACCAGGCAAAAGTATTGGATTAGGAGATCGCAATGGCCAGACTTCATGTATTAAATAATACTTAATCTAGTGTTGAAAATTTATTTTTATTTGTAGGGGTACTCCAACAATAGTTAGTTAACTTAATTTAGTTTGAAAAATAATTTAAAATTAGAAATCGATGATTAAAATGTTTATAATAATTGAATAGAATAATTCAAGTCACGTATTTTTCATAGATTGAAAAAAAATTGCCAAAGCTATGATTAATCTTAACTTAGAATATTCGCTTAGCTTCGAGTCCTTACAGTACAGCAGTATCTTAATGAAACCCAGAAACTTTGTGCCCTAAAATTTAGTGGTGGATACGATTAACTATTTAGTTTCTCTGGTGACGTAATGCAGTTTACTCATGAATTTGAATGAAGGAAAACACGTAATTTGCTGTTCACAAAACTGTGTGGTTGATGGCTCAGTGGAGCAAGCGTGCGACTGTGAAGCGTGAGCACAACGGTTCGAGGCTCGCCACCTTCAAAGATATTTATAACAAAAATTTTAATTTTTAATTTCAAATGAAATATTTAAAAGAATTTTCAAAAATGCGTTTACTTTTTTCCCGTGCAGAAAACTGTTTGTTGCCTCTTTTTCTTGCAGACTCCAAAAGTTATACTAACTTAATTGTGCCTCACTATAGCAGCGCCACAAAATATGTTTCTTTCTATCAAGTTTCGGGCTCGTTTGTTAATTACGTTTGCCCCCATTGGAACACCGCACCGCCCACTCCCCCCGCCCACACCATTTGGGAGGGAGGAGGAAGAGTAAAAGATTCTTAGCATTTAATTGAGAATATTTCCACGTTTATTCATTCGCATATTTCGGCGTTGCAATAAATACAAAAAATAATTAACTCATTAAATAAGCATTTGGCGTTTGCATTTGCAATTTGCTGTTTTGCCATTTCGCTGCGGGTACAAAGGCGTGTGGGGGAGTGGCAAGAGGTGGGCAACAGGGGGGGTGGGTAAAGGGAGGGTTGTGTCATAAATATTGCTTAATGTTTTGGCATTAGGCAAATGGCGTCGTGGCAGGACACTCAGGACATTCAGTGGTCAACAAATGGTAAGGAGAGGGCGGGAGACGGAGTGGAGGGTGGGTAGTGGCAGTGGGAGTAAGAGTAGGAGTGGAAGGCAGTGGGAAATGGGATATGGCCAATGGGCACCGGGTGCCATTATGTGTTTGTGTTTTGACTAATGCACGAGCTTTGCCCAGTCGTGGCAATGGGCGCGTGGGCGTGGTCCAGGGAGCTGCTGAAGGCGGTTAGAATCAGGTAATTTTCGTTGGAGCTAGGCCGCAATTAATGCCAAATGCCAAGAGGCTGACATACATGCGACTAGATAGTGTATGTGTGTATGTGTGTGTGTGTGTGTGTGTGTGTGTGTCTGTGTGTGTGTGTGTGTGTGTGTGTGTGTGTGTGTGTGCGAGTGTGTGTGGTTGTTTGCACTGAGCCAGCACATGGCCGGACATCATCATTATTGTTCTTAACAACTTACAGCAAATAATAAAAGCATCATTTATAATATTTGTGTCAGTGTGCGAGTATGTGTGTGTGTGTGTGTATGTGCCTCTGTGTGTGTGTGCTTGGTATTTTGCTGTACACTTAATAATTTAGTTAATTAATTTGCACATACACAAAAGGCAAAGTCTAAAACTCTTGCCACACTTAAATTTCTTACACTCAATTAACATTCAGAATTATTTATCTAAATTGTCGCACACACACACTCACACGCACACGGGCATACCTTTACACACACACGTGCAGGTGTGTGAAAGAAATCTCTGGCATGAGCATAATATCCCAGTGAGAAACTATGGAATTTCAGCAACAACAACAACAACAACAACCAGAAATGTTCCAATTGCTGGCATTTGCAATTATTCATACGCCACGTAAACAAATGTGCTGACAGGACACGTACAGAGCTCGTACTTATACACACACACACACACATACACACACACATACACATAGTGCACTGCATACAATATGGGATAGATACACAGGACATGACAGGACATTCCAGTTTAGATTTGTTGCCGACTTGTAATTGTCGCAGATAATTAAGTTGCAAGCACTCGTAACTTAAACAGAATTCCACTTGTTGTTGTTGTTGTTGTTGTTGTTGCTGTTGCCTCTACTCTCCGCCAGGTGTTCTCTCTGCACCTGCTGGTAGCAGCTGGCTGCCATTAGAGCAACAAACAGTTGCTCAACCGTTGACCATTTTTTGCCTTGGCTCATTGCACTTTGGGCTCGTTTTAAGCACTTCGCATAAGTAATTAGAGAGGAAGGGAAAAAATTATAAAAATAAATTTTATTTTTATAAAAATCTGATAAATTAAGTTTTTAATGAGTATTACAACTTTAGTTTGATTTTCTTGCTTTAATTTGATGTAAATAAAATGTAAATATATTAGTTAAAATTTTAAAAATAATTTTTTTTTTAAATGAAACTCAGCTAAGAACTTCAAAAATATTAATGTGAATTTTTTTTAATCAAAAAATAAAAATTTTAATAAAAATAATAATAATAATAATAATAATAATAATAATAATAATAATAATAATAATAATAATAATAATAATAATAATAATAATAATAATAATAATAATAATAATAATAATAATAATAATAATAATAATAATAATAATAATAAAAATAATAATAACAATAATAATAACAATAACAATAATATTTAAATAGTGTTTTATCTATTGTTTTTACGACTCAATAAATAAAACAGAAATAAAATGTAGAAAATGTTAAAAAAAATTTTAAAAAATTAAAAAAATTTTAAAAAATGTTATAGTTCGTTGATTTGTATATATTGTTATAAACAAACACTCAATAAAACTCAAAGAAACTAAGCTGCAATTCCCAAAGATTTCAAATATAATAAAAAGGCAAGAAAAACTGAGCAACAAAATTAAAGTTATGACTATACCACAAACTCTGAATTATTTTGCATACCTTAATTGTATAAAAAGAGTTGTAAATCTTTTATAATCTTCTATTTAAATAAGAAGACACGAATGAATTACTTCAAGTCAGTTCAAGTGTAAAAACTAAGCACAAACGAAATGCAATTTTTGGTCTTTTGTCAAAGTTACGAATATTTAGAGAAACCTTTTTCTATGACAGTTGTTACTGAAGTGCCAGAAGGAAGAAAGAGACAGAAAGAGATAGAAAGAGACAGAAGAAGAGATAGAGATACAGAGACAAAGGGGTTAGACTATGCTACAAGTTACAGATTTTGCCTGCTTTAATTTCTGGTCCAACTCGCTGCCTGATTACGGCTATCAAAAGAAAAAGGGGGAAACGACAAAAAGATTATAAACAAAATGCTCAGTTTTTGAGTCTTTGTAAAATATTATAAGACCTAATTTACAGGGAAAACCGGAAGGAGCCAACACTCTGACGCCGGAGAGGACAATGCTGATGATGACACTACCAACTCAAAAGACTTTGTCCGAGCCCAGTTTTCTGACCGGATTAAAACTGGTTGCAACTGCAACCAACAATAACAAAGCCAACACAATTTGTTGGCCAAGAAGTTCAGCTGTAGTTGGCAGGGCTATAACAAACTACACAATACTGAAGAGAGTAGTGAGAAGGGGTGTGGGAGGAAGAGGGGGAGTGAAATGGGGAGTAACAGGGGATGAGCTTAAAGAAGGTTTTATTAGAGATATATAAATACACTAAAAATACATTTAATTGGATTATGTTCATTAGTTTCGTATGTACAAACAATTATTTTGTTTAAAGTAAAGTTGGGTAAAGTTGGGATGATACGACTTGAATATACCCTAAAAATGACAAATGTTATAATTTTGCTTCTAGAAACTAAGGGTAAAGGCTTAATATGGGTTAAAATTGATAACTTCCAGTAAACTTAAGATATATGAGTGTGTGTGTGTGTGCTGGTGTGTGTCACATTATTTATTTATCGATTCTCAGTGTTTTTAGACCCCGTACTGTAAGAAAGAGTATAGGGGTCTATTAAGTTTGTCTGAAGCGAACTGTGCGTAACAGGCAGAAGGAGGCTTTTCCGACCCCATAAAGTAGATATATTCTTGATCAGCATAAATAGCCGAGACGATATAGCGATGTCCGTCTGTCCGTCTGTCTGTCTGTTCGTCTGTCCGTCTGTCTGCATGAACACCTGGATCTTCTAAACTACAAGAGCTAGAGCCACCAAATAAGGAATAAAAGTCCGTCTGCTTTGCGAGCAGATAAAGTTTATTTCAAATCTTTGCCACGCCCCCAACCGCCCCCGCAAATTGTAAAAAACTTTTTTCACATCACCATAACTTGAAAACGACTAGAGCTAGAGAGACCAAATTCACACATTATGTGTATGGTAGCATTGTTACTATCCTTACCAAGTTTGATCGGACAACTATAGTCTATAACTCCCATAGGAGTAATCGTTCAAAGATTGGCGGTTTGTATGGAAAAACGCGCACTAGAAGGAGTACGGGGTCTTTTACAGTCGGCTCACTCGACTGTAGCCTTTCTTACTTGTTTTTATTAATTTATGTTAACCTAAGCGGATTTTTATCTTTGACTTATAAGATAAAATATGATTCCATAAATACTTATCTTAAATGGAGGTAAATTTATCAGTTTCACTGCTATATAAATATAAAATATAAACAAATTTTATCAAAATACATACGATAAAGTTTTAAATCATAAAAAATTAACAATAAATTAGAGCGAGCATTATCCTTGTGGCCAAAAGAACAAGGAGTAAGTTTAAAATAAGGTTACATTAGTTAAACTCTTACATACATACACATACACCAACACACACACTCACACACACACTTTTGGCTTCTCTCTTTAAGCCATTTAATGGAAATGTTTAATATTTTGTGTTGTGCTTTCGGCTTTGGCCTGGTTTTGCAGCTTAGCCCGTGTCCTGCGGACGCTAAAAGTGCCATAAAAACTTCATTATGGCACTAAGTGATAAATAAAACTATAAATAATTATGAAAAAACAATTAGGAAAAAAAAAATTAAAATGCGAGTGAATAAATGAAAAAGTGAAAAAGTAGAAAAAAAATTGTGAAGTAAACAAACTTTGAGTTACGACAGGGATCAGTACAAGAGGCTGTTAATTAAATGGCTAACAAACACACATACAGTGCTGCACACAGACACACACACACACTCACACACACACACATGTTCACACCCACACACACACAGGCTGTGCATCATTAACAAGGCTCTAAAATAGGAATATAAACATGTTAGCACCTCTATGAGAAGCACTCGACAGCATGTACCTGTTCTCCCACCCCCATCCCCTATACCGGCCGCACCCCTAGCTCTGCCACTACCCCGCCCTAAGCCCTCGACCGCTTTGCTCTCGACCATCTCATTGACTCACAAATTTGAGCCGAGTTCTCTGTCGTGCATGTATCATAAAATTATATGGGTTTTTTTTTTGAGGCACTTGAGGAATGCGCAGGGAAAATGGGAAATGGGAAATGGAAAATGTGTATGTGAATGTGAATGCTAAAATGGGAAATGGTCGTTAGTGGGCAGACTGTGAAAACGAGTTAATCGCGAGGAGCGAACCAAGGACACAAGGCAGAGGACGGCGCTAATTGCGGCAACCTGACAAATGTCGCACCTCTTCAAGCGCTGCAAACAGCAAATGGGAATGCGGTGAACGTGGGCAAGGACAACAACAGCAACAGTAACAGTAACAGCCAAATGGCAAATAAACATTACACTAAAGATACAACAACAGCAACTGGAACAACAACAACAACAGCAACAACATCCCATCAAATGTTCGCCCACACGGCCTGTATCCTTTTTTCCTCCAACTCCTGCTGCTTCTGCTTCTTCCTCTTCTACAGGACATCGGCCACACAATAAAAGCGCAACACGTAATTGTTGTTGCCGCTCTTGTTTTTTTTCCCACTTGTTTTTCTTCACTCCCTCTCTCCCTCTAACGACGCTGACCAAGTGAAAAACTGCCTCATCGAAAGGATAATAAAAAGTAAAGGAAAATAGCAGCAAAGCAAAAACGACAAAAACGGCAAAAACAATAGAAATGAAAGCAATCAGGCGCACGGTAAATCCAGCAACAAATGTCGAGCAAATCAATTCGAAATGGACAACAAAAAATGGTACGAAAAAGCAAAGAAAACTGAAGGAAAAACAACCCATTTTCCACGTGTATCCTCGGTGCGTGTCTCTTGATCAAAGTCTATAAAAAGCCATTGGACAGACTCTGATAAATAACATAAAACTCTATATATTTGTTTAAAATTCAAAATGGGCTTTAATGGCATTTTATAGTAAGAGTTCGGGATATATTAATTATAGTAAAGACAAAAATTTTGCATATTGTAGTAAATTGTAATTATCATTAATCAAATAGAGTATTAAGTACTAGGCTACATAGTTATATACCAATTCTGGCCAACTTTTTCCTTGGCTACCATAGGTCAAATCGGTGGAAATTAGGAAATTTGTAAGAAGACATGTAGTGTTAGTGAACCGATCGTGACCAAACTCACAAACTATAAGTGTTTCTTGATTATAACTATCGTCACCAAGTTTGGTCCAGATCGAACAGCTGTAGCCTATAGCTCCCTTGGGATACATCCTTCGAAAACTGGGTATTTGTATGAAAAAAAGTGCACCAAAATGAATACAGGGTCTTCTGCGGTCGACTCGTTTAACTGTAGCCTTTCTTATAGTACTTGTTTTGAATTAAAACTAATTTAATGGGAAAGTCAATTAGTTGATTCCTGCTCTGATTCGTTAGATTTAAAAAATCCGCTATAAAACTTGCTTTCCATCACATACAATTCAACACACATGACAAAAAAAGGGACACCAACTGCAGGACAAATAAAGTGCAGCTAAGCAGAAGACATTCAACTGATCAGAGTTGGTAAATTAAGGACTTTAAATGTTAGAAACGAAGTGGAGTCCTTTAAAGTGTCCTGACAGTTAACAGAACTAGAGCAATTGCAGTCGCAATGCAAATTGAGTGATGAACTCGTCCTGGCGATAGAGAAAAATGTGCACGAGTCCGGTGAAATTGGAAGCCAAGCGAATGTTTGTTTGTATCCTGGCCAAGTTGTGGAAAAGGGGCTTTAAAGTCCAACGACTGTCGACAACTGAAGTGCTGGGCAAACAAGGACATCGCGAAGTAATCAAAGCGCATCGGGATCGAAACTGAATGAAAGAACTTGGCTGCAATGTTTACACTGCTCTTCTATTGGCCAAAAGAGTGACAGGGAAAGCAACAGCGCATAGCATCATAGACAGGACTTGCAAACGGACATGATTAGACACAATTTGACATGATTAGACACGATTGGACATGATTAGACACAATTGGACATGATTAGACACAATTGGACATGTTTAGACATTAAACTCGTGCTCGTATTCACACTCTTCGCTGTTCTCCCTGCTCCGTGACGTCAGCAGTCGCAAGTGCCGATCTGGCAACAGCAGCGGCAGCAGCACATGACCCGAATGCCTTGGCAAAGACTCCAACTCCCGACTGCGACTCCAACTGGGACTCCGAATTGGATCTGAGCTGCGATACGGATCCTGCTGTTCGCTCCAGTGCACGCAGCGCGCCAGCTTCGTCCTGGATCTGCTGGGCGAGTCCTGCGCTGATTGGCGGAGATCAGGCAGACTCCGGTGATTGCTAAGTCCACTGCTGCAGGGAAATTCGGGAATTGGAGTCACTCCCGCTGTCTGCACAGTGGGCGCACTTGCCTGTTCTGGCGGATTGAAGAGCTCCATGAAACTGGGCACGGGCGGACTTTCGTCCTCCACGTCCTCGGCAGGGCGTGGCTGCTTCAGCCTGTGCAGTGTTATGCAAAAGTCCTGAAATCCGTGCACCGTATGATAATTACTGCCGCAATCCTTGCCCTCCACAGCCCCTCGAGCCTCGGGTTTCAAACGTGCTCTGCAAGTTTTTCGTGCTCTTATCGTGCCTGGGGACCAGGTGTGTTGGTACTGCGGTGCCTCGAGATCGACGCGACGTCGCTCGCTCGTGTCAAGCCTCGCAATGGCGCTGTGCAGCTCGGGATCGTTAAGCGCCACCTGGCGGGCGAGCCGTACATCGTGACGCCAGAACTGCTGATCCCGCTGCACTGCCGGTGCAACCTCCTTAATGCGCAACACGATTACGCCCATCAGCCACACACAGACCACATTGACCAAGGTCAGAGCCATACTCACTGTGGCGCACACGAAGAGCTCAATGTGCAGCTGCTGTGAGTACTCCTGATGTTTGCCTAGACTCTGCAGCAGCTGTGCGTTCACCTGGAAGAGACGACTACAGATCGCCATCGACCAGAGCAGGCCGGCATTTACCGCCGGTGGCAGCAGTGAAGCCGATATGGCAACGCCCACCAGGGAACCCGTATTACCACCGAGTACGCCTATTGCAGCCGCTGCGCCAGAGACCAGAGCCGTGCAGAGTCCTATGGCCAGGGAATGGGTATCGCAGCGGGAGAGCATCTCCTCGGTGAAACCACCGGCGAGCACAAAGAACCGAGCCAGATCACCCAAACATATGGCAACGCCAAAGACAAAACCCGTTACCACCGAGATGGCAATACCAATCAGCTCGTTGCGTATGCCCAGCCAGCGTAGCCCTCGATCCCCAATCACCGAGCCGAAAATGGCGGCGATTATGGGTCCCATTAGCGGTGAGATGAGCATGCTGCTCGAGAGAAAGAGAAAGCTATTCTCCACGAGTCCCACACACGAGAGCATTGCAGCTGCCATCAGCAACACGACAAAGTCAAAATTGATGGTCGCATCGCGTCGCACCACTCGCACCACCTGATTCACATTGAGGCGACAGCGCACGGAGTCCATGAAACGTTGCCAACCCAAACGCTGTCCCTCGGCAGGATCAGCTGTGGCTCCCATGGACCCTGTTGCCTCCTCTGTTTCGGCTGCAGCAGCTGTTGCCGGCGTTGCCGTACCTGCAGTCGTACTCCCCTTTGGTGCCGTGCTCAGCTTCACACGCGTCTCCAGGCAATTGATGGCGGTGACATGTGTGCCCGGTCGATCGCCTATGCCCCAATCCTGCAGCGTGCAGAGCAGCCGTTCGTAGCGCTCATCCTGCAACAGATCGAAGCGGGCCTGCAGCTGCCCTCCAGCCACATCGTGGGACCAGAACACGTGCTCCAGCCGCAGATGTAGGGCTATCTCGCGGAGTACCTGCTCGAGTGGTGAATTCTCCCGTAATTCGGGCAGTGGCAACGCTCTGCTGACGTGTGGCAACGCTGTCGTTGCCTGCTCCCAGTGGCCACACTTGCGGCAACTGTACACCTGAAAGCGTTTCGTCTGCTGCTGCCACTGACGTCGCTCCTCCTGCTCCGTGGGTACCGTTACCATCACACACACGGCCGCATTCATGATCTTCAATCGGATCGTTATCCCGATCCCGATCCCGATCACGATCTCGATCCTTGGTATCGTGCTCTGGATCACACTTCTTTTGTACACTTGAAATTTATGCAATGAACGCAGTGACCGAAAGAATAAGCCAAAGAATCGATTCCTTCAGTGGTTTAACCTGAGGCGCAGGTTAACGATTACAGTCACTTGTGTTTTACATCTAGAATTTTGACTTCTATTAACTGACTGACAAGAAAGACACATCCGGAATTCAACTACATACTATGCTCGACAAAAAGTGTAGTAAGAAATGTAGTAATAGTACGCATTTTACCATACAAATCCAAGGGGAGCTATTGGTTACAGTAATCAGATCGGGACCTATTTTGGTAAGGAGATATACAATCAAAAAGCCATCGCTCAACTAACACAACATGTCTTCCTACAAATTTCCTATTTTTGACCGATTTGTCCTTTGGGAGCTATAGGCTATAGCTAAGTTCCTTCACTCAAGTGATAGAAAGTGTTGGATGATAATAGAAGTTAAATCCACAACTTTAGCAACAAATCAGAAATGGAAGTCGTCGTATTTATGATTTTGTGATTTGTGTCCTTGCGGCATTTTTATGCGATTTGATGATACTCCCGTGAATGTTCCTCTTTCTGCTCCTCTACCTACTCCTCTTTTACTGCTCCTGTTTCCACTCTCCTCTTAGCTCCTACTCCTCTACTTCTCTCCTCCACCTTGATGATACTCCCGTGAATGTTCCTCTTTCTGCTCCTTTTCCTACTCCTCTTTTACTGCTCCTGTTTCCGCTCTCCTCTTAGCTCCTACTCCCTCTACTCTTCTCCTCCTCCCACTCTCTCCCTTTTTTTTTGCTTTTCCGCTGACATCCGTTGCAGTTGTCGCTGGAATGTTGAATGCGTTTTTTTAGCGTTTTGTTGCGTTTTGTTGCGTTCTGCTGCCGAACGTGGCATGCCGCGTGTCCTGTTGCCGCATAATCGACACGGCGAAAGCAAAACCCAAAACCAAAAAACGACAAAAAGAATCGCAAAAACAGAAAACTAAAGAAAGCAGCCGGCAAAATGTCAACAAACTGCAACAGCCATGAAATATTATGAGGCCGCTTGGCAGACGGCTGCGGTTTGGCAGTAATAACAAACAGCACAAAGTCGTCGAACAGATCGTGTGTGTAGAGAGAGAGAGAGGGGGCTGCGAAAAATGGGATGGAAAACTGCCAACGAGCACGGAAAACGCGTGAAAATGCAAACAAAATTGTGCAAAAAACGCACGCAAAACGACGCAACAACAACGGGAATAACAACAAAAACAACAAGAACGGCGGCAACTCAATGCAACCATTGTTCTGTAAACACACACCACATACACACACACCCACAACACACACTCGCATATGTGTGGCATTTTTTGCTGCTGCATTCCTCGGTGTCCATTATCCTGCAGCATTTTTTTCCATCTGCCATTTGGCAGTTCTCCTTATATATGTGAATGTGTGTGGGTCTGTGTGTGGGTGTGGGGGTGTGGGTGTGCGACTGTGTGTGTGTGTGTGTGTTTTACCGAGATCAAGCGTCAAAATTACATTGTTGGCATACGCTGTGCAACTTTTTGCGCCATTCGCTGTTGGCCAACAATTTTTTTTTTTTTTATTGTCTTTTTTTTTGTAAGCACTCTGCCCACTGTGCGCGCTGCGCTCGTCCCACTGTGGCACGCCTTGCATTGCCTGTACTTTTTTGTGTGTCTGTTTGTGTTTGTATCTCTGGGTGTGTGTGCGTGTGTGTGTGTGTGTGTGTTTTCGCCATTGCAAAAGCAACTCTTGTTATTGCGGCTCCTGTTGCTGCCGTTTGGTCACCTCGAAATCCTTGCCAGCCATCCAAACATCCAGTCATTCCGCCATCGAGCCATCCAGCCATCCAGCTATCCAGCTATCCAACCTTCTGACCATCTGACCAGCCAGCAATCCAACTGGCCTGGCCATTGTCTGGTCTACATCAGTTGCTCGTTTTTTGGCTGTCCGCAAAATGTGGGCGGCAAAGCCAAACAACAAAAAAAAAGAGCATTTAACAAAAAGAGAAGAAGAAGAAGAGAAAAAAAAACAGCTAAAAGATAGCCACAGATATTTAACCAATGCTTGAATACACTCACGTGTGATTCGATACAGGTAAGTGGGGAAGAAAAAAAATTACTTAAAGTGTTTGACATTTTTTCAGAAACTTTTCATTGCTTGAACTGAAATTTTTAAAATCGACACTATTTTTATTATTATTATTATTATTATTATTATTATTATTATTATTATTATTATTATTATTATTATCATTATTATTATTATTATTATTATTATTATTATTATTATTATCATTATTATTATTATTATTATTATTATTATTATTATTATTATTATTATTATTATTATTATTATTATTATTATTATTATTATTATTATTATTATTATTATTATTATTATTATTATTATTATTATTATTATTATTATTATTATTATTATTATTATTAGTATTATTATTATTATTGTTCCTAAATGTCCCATTTTAAGACCTTAAAAGTTGTTTATTAAACAGCTGATATCTCCAATTAATTAAAAAAACGTTAGAGTATTAAACTTGTCCAAAATGAAAGCAAGGCTAAATGGGCTAAAGAACAGAGAGCACTACGATGCACTGAACGTGGCTCGCAGGACCTCGGCACAGTGGACACAGGCCGCAAAGGAGATGATGGATAAGAAGGAGGCAGGATGCACTGAGCAGCGTTGATTGTTGCAATTTCTCGTTAAATTGAATTCAGTCGTTCAATGTGAGACCAAAGCCCACAGCAGAGTGCAGCGATTGCAAGAGAAAAGGGGAGAAACTGAGCGAGAATGAAAGAGAAAGAGGGTGGGAGAGGGGGTGGGAGAGACGGAAGAGAGGGGAGGAAGGGAGAGAGAAAACTGCACTGCTTATTTATGACAAGTGGCAGTACATGAACCGCCAGGATACAGGACAACGAGCAGCGAACAACGAACGACGGAGAAAAGACAACGGGGACGACGAGGACAACGGACAAGAGACAATGCCAATGACAATGACAATGCCGATGACAAGGACAATGACAATGAATACAGAGCATTATGAGATTGCAATTTCGATTGCTGGTTTGGCTTTCAAATTACACAAAACACATGGCCAACAGCATTTATGCTTGTAAACTGACTAACGTGTATTGTTAACCATTTTATATCAAAGATTTAAGACTTAATTAAAAGTTAAATATATAAATATAAGAAGATATATCAGACAGAGTGCCTTACAGCAAAGATGAAGTAAAATAAAGAACTTAAAAAAAATACATAAAATCAGATAAAAATAAAAGAAATGACAGATTTTATGATAGTATTGGTAAAGAAACATTATAAGGATTAAAATAAAATTAGATACTGAAATCTTTATATGTAGACAACTTAACATTTAAGTATTAAAAACTGTTTGTAGCTGAAAAACGAAAAAAATTTTTACATGAGCTACATTTGGAGAGACCTTTAAACAATTAATTGCTTCTACAAAATTAACTAATTTTCTAAATTTTAAATTAGCAAAATAAATCGATTATAGTAGAAAACTTTTTTGATATTTACACATGGGTTAAATGTTAAAATGCAAAATTTTCTAAACTTAAATAATATTAAATTAATGAAATAAATAAATTTAAGTTGAAAAGTTTTTAAACCATTTTACATGGATTGCATTTGGAGAAACCTTTAAAAAATTGATTTAAAAAGTTGCTTTAAAAAGATACAAAATTTTCTAAATTTAAAAAATGTGTAATAAAAAAAAAAAAAAAAATTTTAAAAATTCTACTTTGTGTGCAGCAAAATTTATTTATATTTTTATTTAAACAAAGAAAAATTCCTGAAGAAATTTCTTAAGTTTTTATGAAATAAATTTAACTGTCCTGTAGCTTAAAAAATGAAAGTGAAGATACTTTTTAAGCTACAATTTCAGTGACATAATCTTAAAACATAAAATAAAGTAGGCTTTACTTTACAGCTAACTCAATTAATACAAGATTTTTATAAAGATAAAGATATATAAGATAGAAAATTTTATTCAATTTTTATTATTGAAGCTTAAATTCTTCTCTTTAGCACTTGGAACTGCAGAGAAGAATTTAAGCTTAAACTTATTTAATTAAAGTTAAACAAAAAATATTTTTAAAATGCAATCAAAAGTGGCTTGTTTGTATTTAAATAAATTGTATTAATTAAAGTACTTATTAAAGAATATTTTAGTTCAAGCTTTTAAAATTTTCAATAGCTCCAATAAATCTTTCAACAAAATTAGCTCCGATTCTCTGAACCTGAAACAGCTGCTGATATTTTTATGCAGATTTGAGCACTTCACAATTTCTCTACCTCTCTCCCTGTCTCTCTCTCTCTCTCTCCCTCTCTCTCTCTCTCTCTCTCTCTCTCTCTCTCTCTCTCTCAATCACATTAGTGAATTTTGCAAATTCAGAATTTAAGCCATGCATTTGTTGCTTAAATTAACTGGCGAATGCAGCATAAATGAAGCACAGTTAAGTGAGCACTACAGGCGGTTAGTTAAGGGGTTGTGGGGAGGGGAGGGGAGTGGAGTGGAGGGGGATAAGGTTGAAATCGAGGGTTTATGGCATAGAAAGCGACGACTCGTAAATAACTAAAATGGCAACCACAGAGCCACAGGAAAAGGCAGCCAAATGCAAAATTATGCGCCACATTTAAATGTAATTTGCATTTATTGCCATTAATTGAGTTGTGTGCATGTGTGTGTGTGTGTGTAGAAGTATGTGTGTAAATGTAGGCAAATGAATGGCATCAAATGAGCATTTAAGCCTTTTCACTGCAACAACAAACAACAAAAACAAGCTGAAATAACAAACAGGCCTCTCGGCATATGCTTAACTAATGAACCGAGTGTTGGCTAAATCCGCTCATAGATAAACTCACAAGATAGCTACAGATCCAATTTCAGATATAGATACAGCTATGGATACTGTAGATACATTTACAAAGAGTGTCATTAGGTAAATGTGCAACAACAACAAGAGGAGAAAAATTTTATTGAAGCGTCAAATCCCAACCATTCCAATTACTTAACACGAATGTTTGAATAAGTGGCCAAGTTTGAGGCACAACTTCACGTGTGTGTAGGTGTGTATGTCTGTGTGTGTTTGTGTGTGTAGATATGTGTATGTAGGTGTGTGTGTATGAAGTGTGCTCGTAATGAAAGTGCCAAATAAATAAGGTGTAAACACGCCTCACTGCTTGCCTACAAGTGTGTGTTTGTGTGTGTGTTTGTGTGTGTGTGTGTGTTTTATATATAGTTGTATGTGTGTTAGTGTGTGTTTATACTCGCCTGCAGCTTGTTTGGCATCTTAAATGCCAACAAAATCGCAATCGCTTGACGTTATCCTTATCATTGTTATACTTAAGTTAACAGCAGCTTAAACAACACTGTTCACTCACACTCTCACACACGTATGCACACTAATCAAGAACTCACACACACACACATACACATATACACGCATCCATTCACACTTCTGCTGAGGCACCTTGAGTTTTATGCGCCGCACAGTGGACAAAACTCTTACTAAAATCAAGTAAAATATTTTAATGAATTTTTTAATTATTTTTTAATTTAAAAAAATTTTATAAATTAAAATTTGTAACGGTACCATACAAACAATTTAATCGAGCTGGCTTTCAAAATTTCCAAATTTTATTGTTATTTTACTACTAATATAATTATTAACTATTCTTGTTCTGCGTGACACATGGAAGGACTTTCGAACTAAACTAAGTGGCTGTATCCTCTAGCACTGGCTCCATCTCAGATCCAGGTGTTCAGATGGACATTGCTATATCGTCTCGTCTTTTGATGCTGATCAAGAATTTATATACTTTATAGTGTCGGAAACGCCTCTTTCTGTGACGACTCTTATACTTCCAGAAAGAAAATATATTTCTTTGCATAGATTGTGAGGTGTGTTTTAGGCCCACTGTGCGACAACTCCATTGGCATTGATACTAAAGATCTTGCATTCATTTGAGTTGTGAGTTTGAGTTGATAGTTGGCTTGCCACTGTTCCTGTCCCTCTCCCTCTTCCTGGTCCCGTCCCACTTCCCTTTCCCTGTCTCTTCCTCTTTCTCTACTCGTCCCTGTCTCTCTCCTTCTCTCTTCCGTCCCAACACAATCCATATGCGTCAACAAAGTGTTGTAATGGCAAGTGGCAAGTGGCAGTGGCATTGACTGGGCTAAAATGGGCGGGATGGGGCTTTTAGCCACGCTCATTTTGTGGCAGGCGCAAATCCACATAATCAGAAAGCTTTTGCACTTTATTTGTGTTAGTTTCAATTATATAAACAACGGCAACAGAAGCGGCAAGAAGAACCAATTACCGCTTGATTTAGCACACGCACACAAATGCAAACAAAGCTTAAGCACACACACACAGAGACACAGAGACACACACACACACACACATACATATTAACGGCTGCCATGACAAACTTATTGAGATTCATTGAGCAGATTGTGAAGCTTCTCTTCAGTTCAGTTCAGTTCAGTTGAGTTCAGTTCAGTTCTGAGCAGAATTGCACAAAGCCAACGTGTTACCGCTTTCCCTCTCTCTCTCTCTCTCTCCCTCTCTCTCTCTCACACACACAATCTATCTCTTTCTCACTCAATCGCTCCCTTTCGTTTGACGAACAAACCTTCGCTCCGTCGCTTTAGTAGGCAGACAATAGCTAATGCTTCAACTGGCAAATACAAACACAAACAAAACACACACACACAAACAAGAAGCTGAGTTATGTACGTATGTAAATGTGCATTTGTATAAGTGTGTGTTTGTGTGTGTGTATGGGTGTGTGTGTTTGTCAGTGTATTGTTTACTTTGCATAAAAGCTCAGCCATTGAAAACTAAAATACTGCACAACACATTGAGACTTTGTATTGCATAGCATTAGGCGCCGTTTCATTTATATTTTATGCACACACACACACCCACACACAATGTACAAACGCTTAAGTGCGTCGTTTTATCGTCCTGAATACAGTGTGCATTTGAGCTTAATAGTTAAATAAACAGCAATTTCCTTCTGCCAGCAAAAAGTTGCCATTTTTGCCAAGCCATTTCAGCTGCACACACCCAAACACACACACACACACACACACACACACACACACACACACACACACACACACACACACACACACACACACACACACACACACACACACACACAGACACACTCAACACTCAACACACAACTTTTTCTTACGTAATTGAAATATTTTATTTATTTTACCCAATTCGATATAGTCAGACAGTTGCATGGGGTGGCAAAAGTGAAAGGAAAGGGGAAGGGGAAGGGGAAAGGCAAAGATTTAAGTTACTCAAGTTTGCAATTTTAATTTTGATACATTTGGGAAATTGTTGATTTGTTTGAACTCTATGAAATTGCATATAATAAACTAATCAGCCTGAAAGTATGCTACAGTTAAATAATGAATATTTCTAGTCCTATTTAAAGATTGATATTGCAAACAGTTTTTAATTGAAGGTAAACCATTTTTTTAAGCTGTTTTACATTTATTTTTTATTTTATATATTACACAGAAACATGTCCAAATCTAAATTAATTATATATAAACCAACACCTAATTTAGTTGTGAGGAAAATAATTACTTTAGCTGAAGAGTTGAAATTTAGAAACTTTTGAATTTTTCCTCAACCCAATTTTATTACAAACAAGTCGCATTTGAGTCTAAAAAATACAAAAATATCTGTCCTTAAACTTTGTAATAAAAGGTTAAGTTGAAATCTCTTACTTATACATCAGTATTCCTGTGAAATCAGAATTCTATTATATTTTTTGGTATCAACTTTTCAAGTTAACGAAAGTTGCCAATTAAATTTATACTATTTCTAAGTATTTTAGTTAATTTGATCTTCTATATTACTTTTACAGTTATCTAATATTTATGTATCTATAAATTTCCCTTTGCCAGATAAATTTTAAATTCGCTGTTTAAATGACTCAATAAAGCCCATAAAAAATTGTATAATTCTGAATAATTATCATAAAATAAAGCAATTTTATTACATATTTAGCAAACGTGTCTATCATTCGTTACAAAACAACCAGTAGATGGCGCTCATGGGCATGCCAAGCTGTTGCGCCGATAGATGGCGATAAGGCAGACCAAAATTATGCACGTTATCAGCAAGCGAGGCAGTTGAACAAATGGCCGGGAAATAAACAGCTGTGCATACCTATTCACAATCACACTCAGAGTGTCGCACACACACAAGTACACACACGCACACACACACACATGTGTACAATCTCAACTGGTGCAATCAACGCTTAATGCAGATCGTTAGGCAAAAACGTATTTCAGAATTTCTGCTATATTTTTCTAGCTCTGTCACAGTCTCTCTGTCTCTCTCCCTCTCTGTTGCTCTCTTTCCATCGCTCCCTCTCTCTCTCTCTCTCTCTCTCTCTCTCTCTCACTCTTCGTTTTGTAGTATTTTATTCGCCTTGTTAACATGCCGTCTGCATATGTTTACCAAAGAAAATTTCTGCGAACACAAAAAAGAAAAAAGGAACGAAATTTTCCTAATGGCATTTGGTACACGAGGAAAACATGGAAAACGCACACCAGCAGCATCATCGACACCTACGCCGGCTGCAGGCAAGTGTGACAGATATTTTAGCATATTACACTCGCGAGTGTGTGTGTGTGTGTGTGGGTGTGCGTGTGTGTGTTAAGTGTGTGTTGTTTGTGCATCCTCACGGGAGCCAGTTTCCTCTCGCTGATTTTGTTTCCAGCCTTCGTCTTCGCTGCCAGCTGTCGTTCACATCCGCACTCGCATCCGCAGCCTTATTCGCATCCGTTTTCGTATTTGGCATCTGCATATTCAGCATTCGACGTTTGTTTGCCTCTTTGGACCACATTTAACAGCATTTTTTGGACAACTGAAATTTAGAGTTCTAGATTTTATTTTATTTTACTTTAGCCAACTCTTAATTGGCCCTCACCTTGGTCTAGACTTGCAAACCGTTTTTGCCATACAGTCAAGTATTCAAAACTAAACTTGACCTCAAGTTGTTGTGGTTACGCCCACCGCCCACTGCCCACTGCCCACTGTACGTTGCCCTTCATTAAACTTGAATGGAATTTTTTTATTTGTAGCTTCTTTTCTATTTTGGACCAAGTGTCCTTGGCCAAGTTGCTGTCTACCCGTCCGTCTCTCAGGCTGTCTGGTCCAACTTAATCCCGCATAATCGCACCAATTCATAGTTGAAAAACTTACCACAAAGTCCCGAGCACACAAGCGACAATTTCTCATTCTCAAAGTCGCTCGAGAGTTTCGAGAGACTAAATGAGGAGAAAGGCTAAAAGTCTTTGGCCGCAAACTGTGGCTAGCTATTAAATCACTAAAAATGAAAGCACCAGAGAATTTGCTCGGACATCCTTTATGACCCCCGTGGAGTAAGGCAAAACTATTTCTCTCAGTGTATAAATAAATACCGCATTTAGTATTTTTGGAAATCCATTTAAAGGATTTGAAGTGAACTATTTTTGTGAATTTAACTACTATCTTCGTCCTCCCTTCGATTTGTGTTTACTTATAGCTTATGCCCACCACAGCCAGTGTTGTAAAACGCTTCTTGTTTGTTTTGGTTTTTTCTTTCATATTTTCAATTGTTATTTTCTCGTTTGTTTTTAAGACACCAACAGGAAAAAAAAATGATTTACTTTGATTTATAACTATTTACATGCATTACAATTAGTTTACAATAATATTTCTTGTATTTTTTAATTATTTTTGTATTTTTTTTTGTAATCTTGTTTTTGTTGTATTTCGTTTTTGCATAAATATTACGCTTAATTAAAGTATTTATTTATTATTAATTTATATACTCGTATATCTTTGAAAATGTTTCTTCAACAGCAACGCGACTTTTCACAATTTCTTCTTACTTTTCTTCGATTAAAAGATCATAAATCATGGCCTTTTATATATAATATATATATATATGTACACAGAGACAATTACAAAACGATGCTTTACATTAAAAAAAAAAAAAAAATTAGAGATTTATATAAGTAGTTTATCATAATAATGTTAGAATATTTGTTTGGGAAAAGAGAATTTGCAAAAGAATTTATGTTACAGATAACTATCATTGTAATTAATATTGTTAATTATTTGTGGACTAAAAACTAGTTATAACTTTAAATAATCACAATTAAATATTGCTAAGGTATGCAACAGCAACAGCATCGACAGCAGCAGCAGCAGCAACAGCAACAGTTGTTGGCGTGCTCATGCCCCAATTGAGCACATTAAATAAAACTATTGTACATGTAAAATGCGCAAAAAAAAAATAATAATAATAAACTATTAAAATTAAATCAACAACTTAAAAGATGCAGCAATTTAAATAACATGACGAAAAAAAAAATGATAATAATAATTTATAATTATAATAATAATAATTGTTGACAAAAGTATTGAAGAAAGGAAAAAAAATTACATATTTACATACAGAATTACACAGAATAATGTTTAAAATAATAATTAAATAATTATAGCAGTTGTGGGGTAGTGGTGGGTGTGATGGGGGGTGTGTGTGTGTGTGTGAAACAGTTAGACGCCATTTGCAACTGATTAAAACAAACTTCAACACAAAATTGAAACGTTGTTGTTGCCGCCGTCATCGATTTGTGGCACGTGACACGCGTGGCACGACAGCAATTCTTGCCCCTTTGTGCCTGTTAAACTCCAGCGACTCTCGACACTGGCGAGAGCAGCTAAGAGATTGCCCTAGAAATGCATTAAGCCTGCTGCAACGTCAATGTTTATCGACGCGACGGCAATGTTGCTGTTGTTGCAGTTGTTGTTGATGTGTCGCCAGCACGAAACGTTCGAAAGAAACGCAATAACAATGAACGATCCTCACCATTCTTATCCACTTCACGATCCAAACTTAAACCTAGATCGGGAAACCACCAAAATGGTGTACTATTGCTGCTGTTGGTTGTTGTTGTTGTTGCTGTTGCTGTTGCTGCTTCTGTCTCTGCTACAGTTGTTTCTGTTGCTGTTGCTGGTGTTGTTGTTATTGTTATGGTTGTTGGATTTTCAACTAAACTATCCATTCGTATTATTTTACTATTTCTATTGCTACGATTTGTATTAATACTTAAATTTGTTGCTGTTGTCGCTGCTGCTGTTGCTGCCGTTGTGCTATATGTTGTTTCTGCAGTTGCCGTTGCTGTTGCCGTGACTGTTGCTGCTGTGGTTGCTTCTGTTGTGCTCTGACTTAACATTGGCATTAATTTTGACCAAAATGTTGTTCTTTCAGTCGCTATTGCTGGCGTTGTTGTTGCTGTTGCTGCAGTTGTTACTGTTGCATCGCTTGTGGCTGCTGTTGTTGAACTGCTTTCCATGTTCATTGTTGCCGTGCTTGAGCTTGTTGTTGCTGTTATTGCAATCGTTGCTGTGCTGCTGTCCAACTGTTGCTGCTGTTGCTGGTGCTGCTGCTGTTGCTGCGGTTGCAGCTGCGATAATCGCCTTTTGCCCTTAACCAGCTCGTTTATAATGCGCAATTCTTGTTCGAAATTCACTTCACTTGGCCCCTTCTCACTGTCCCCCTGTCCACCAATTGTATTTGTCATTAAATTGTCACTGGATGCCATATAGTTCAGCACATCCAAGTCACCATCAACATTGCTGCTGCTGGCGATTGTTGTACTCGTACTCTCTGTGTTGCTGTTGTTGTTGTTGTTGCTGCCAGCAGCGTTTCTGACAATATTCTGATAATAAAACCGGTCATCATCTCTCGCATTGCCATTGGCATCTTGATGTATAGCAGCAACTTTGCTTTCAGCAGCAGCAACTGTTGCTGCTGTTGTTGTTGTTGTTGTTGTTGCTGCTACTGCTGCTGCGACGGTTTCTGCTGTAGATGTTGCTGCCGTTGTTGATTCTGCTATTGTTGTTGGCATGGCTATTGTTGTTGTTATTCCCGCTGCTGCTTCGATTGAAGTTGTTGCTGTTGCTGCTGTTTCAGCTGTTGCTGTTGTTGTTGTGGAACTGAGCTGAACCGGTTGCACTTTCGATTTTTTCAAATCAACTCGATTTTCGTTTAGTTCTTTCAACTCTTCTTTGCCTTGCAGCGTTGTTGTTGTTGTTGTTGCTGCTGTTGTTGTGGGTGTTGCTGCTGCTGCTGCTGCTGCAACAACAACATCGGCTGTTGGTGCCATATCCGTGGCACCCGTCTCATCGCTCTCATCCAAATCAGCGCTAAGCAGCGGCGAGACACGACGATGACTGAACGGCGGCAACAGATCGTAGCTGCTGCTGCTGTACGCCGGCAACAATGTGTCGACCTTGAGCAACTGCGCCAAGGCCTGCGCTGACGTCTTCCCCTCCATCTCCTCCTCCGTCTCCTCATCTGTCGCTGTCCTTGTTCCTTTCTCTGTTTCTTTCTCTGTCTCCTCATCTGCATCCGCATTCGATTCGCTTGAGCTCGTCACCAATTGTATCGTGGACTTTTCATCCAGCGACAAACCCGCTGGCAATACAATGGCATCAATGTTGCCGATGTGCGTAAAGGTTGGCATGCTGCTGTCGGACAGTATGCTGCTGCTGCTGCTGCTGGGTATACTGAGGGTGGTAGTGCTGGGCATGGCACGACTGGCATCAGCTTGCAAATCATCTGATTGCTCAGCGATGCGATTATTTTGTTGCTCTTTCAATCTTAAGGCCTCCTCACGCATTGTTGCTATTGTGGGCATGGCCGTAGTGGTTGCCGTAGCCATACCAATAGCAGCAGTTGCTGTTGTTGCTGCTGTTGCTGCTGTATCAGCCGCTGTTGCTGCTGTGTCAGCCGTTGTTGCTGCTGTTGTTGTTGTTCCAATTGCCTCGGGTTGCACCGAAGTCTCGATTGCTGTTGGATATTTGTTTTCAAATATATTGAATTTTAGTGGTGCATCCTCGCTGGGCAATGCCTGATCCTGAGCAGCCGAGGAGGCAGGAGCAACAGGCATTTTCCCACGTTGCATCTGAGGCACAAGTGGACCCAGAGGAGCCACTGGCACCTGGGGCACACTGTCGTACAGCTCCTCGCTGTCGCCTTCACTGTCGCTGTAGTCATAGTCCGTGTTGCCAACAGGATTCCCAGCGCCGTTAAACAGTTCCAAAAGCTCCTGTTCCACCAGTGCGGTTGGATTTATGTTAATCTGTGAGACGCAACGATTACCGATCAGCTTGTGTCCCGGCGCACAGTGGGAAAAAGGCAGCGTAAATATCGATTTAGCAGTCACTTTCTTCTCCTTGCCGTACGTTCGCTGATCCGGTGACAATTGTTGATACTCCTCCCATGCGAACAGTTGGACGTTGCCCTCGATGGGTCGTGAGGTGATTGGCAGCGCAGTGACGTCATGCAGACTATTGTGCGTCAACTGCAGCGCAGTCAACGCCAACAATGCGTGCCACAGCCACATCGATTGAATGCCCCTCATTCCAGCTGTTGTTGCTCCTCTTGTTGCTGCTGCTGTTCTTGTTGTTTTTGTTGTTGTTGTTGCCATGACGGCAATCCTTTTAGCTCCAGTTTTGCCAATCCTTCGCTCGCTGTTCACTGCTGTTCTCGATCGCTGCAATCAGAGTTGGAAATCAAATTGAGGATTATTGCGATGATTTAAAAATATAGCAAACACGCCTCCACTGTACTCCCACCCACTTAGTCGACCTGTGCACCATGGGCAAAAAAAATCAAATTTTGCAAAAATAATTTTATCTAATTTCCCTACGTAATTTATATCTAATAAGATATAGAAAGGGATTTTAGCCCTTTTGAGAAGAATCGGAAAATAGTGTTTAAAGGTAGTGTTGTGCAACGCAAAGCAACAGGTGTAGTCTAATCAAATAGTTAAAGGGAATTCCTATAAAACAGACGAAAATTTGAAAATCTCTCAATCAGTTTGTTTTAAAATTAACGCTTAAAGAAAATTGACGAGAAGAAAAAAATAAAAAAATTTTAAATTTCTTAAAAATTTAACTTAAGATTTAATTTTTTTGTTTACTTCATCACAATTTAGATAAATTTCAAATAAAAATTAAATACATTTAACTAAATTTCAGAGTTTTTGCCAGCAAATGTTTGCTTTTTGACCACTGTGCAGTGGGTGCAACAATTCATCGCTGTCTGTTGTGGTAGATTGTGGAAGAATACCGGTTTTTATAAGTACCACACAGAGTGTGGCACAGTGGCACACATAATGCCACACATTTGTCAAACAGTCAAACATATTACCCCCTCTTCCCAGTCTCCCAACTGGCCCTATCTCCCCCCCCCCCACTTTCATCACCAACTGCTTCCCTGTCTATGCCACTCGACTTAGTTAGAAATCAATGAATTTTTACGCAAGTTATTCAGAGAAATAAGCGTACTGAGAACTCTATGCAGACACGCCACAGTCAACACTCGCTACAATGAGCGACTACTTATGCACAGTTTACAGTTCTGCTTAATCTTGTACATTTTATAGCGAGTTTGTAATTTATTTTAGTGGGAAATTAAAATGCGTATCATTCACTAGAAATACTTTGAAACGTTTTACAAAATGCAATTCATAAATTCTTAAAAGTAATAAATATTAAAATTTATTTTCTTAGTTGAAAGCAGAAAATAAAGATTTTTAAAAGATAATCCACAGAAAAAAATTAAAATTAAATAAAGAAAAAAAAAAAAAAAAAAAAAAAAAAAAAAATTATTTTATTTTTATAAATAGTTTTCGTTTTTAAGAAAGTTTTGTATTAATTTTCCAACGTATTAATGTTCCACCGTCTATCAATTCTTTAACTATTTAATTTTTTTTTAATTTTTTTTTTTGCTTAACAAAGTTAATAAAAAAGTTAAAGAATCTTTGAAATTTCCTTTGTGTTTTCCTCTTTAAATTCATTAACTACGCTTACTAATTAAAAATATCTTTAAAAAAAATTGTTTTCCTTTCATATTTTACGATGTTTTGTTGTTTTTTGTTTAGTTTTTTTTTTTTCCTTTTTCGTTTTTGTCACATTTAATGACTAATTAAACCACTGTGCGCTGGCGTCTGTTGTTGTCGTCACACACAAAGATTGTGAACTTGGGCAGCGTTTTAATGTTTCAATGGGAATATCGGCGGTGCCACACACGCACACACGCACACACACACACACACACATGCATACATACATAACTCACATCAGTCATCGGTGTTGTCATAATCAACAGTAACAATAATAATAACAGGCACAACAACTGCATCAACTTGTTGCTGCCACAGCAACAACAGCAGCAGCAGCAACAGTAACAACAGCAGCAACAGTATTCATTGTTGATGTTGCACTTGGCTTAAGCACACACACTCACACTCTCACACGCACACACACAGCAAGCACGCACAATGTTTATTTATAATGAGTGTAAGGGCAAGAGAGAGAGGGAGAGGGAGAGGGAGAAGGAGAGGTAGCGAGAGTAAGCGAGATGGCGATATATGTAGGTTATCTGCGGGTTCTTAGAATTTATGAGTTCAAGTGTGTGGCACATTGCAACCGCGACTTTTCCCACTGTTGCACTCAATTTTATGGCTCTTCTTCTTACTGTTGTTGTTGTTGTTGTTGTTCTGGTTGTTGTTGTTGTCATTATTACTCGTTAATAGCTTTTTAGTGGGCCCGACTCTGCGTATCGGTCATAAAACTGGACGATGTCCGCTGATGTTTGTTGTCTGCTCTGCTTTTATTATTTTTTTTTTTTGGGCTGCACGCTCGTGTGAATGTCAAGTACCTCTTTACAGTGACACACACACACACACACACACACACACTTACGCACACACACTGTGTGCTCTTGATAAGGTTAATGTCATAACGGTATTATATAAGACAATGACTTTGACACCCGCAGCATTTGAAGTGCTTCATAATTCAATTGGAACACAGCAGGGGATAGTAGGTTATAGTCATAGAAAGGGGTACAGTGGAGCTCAGGGGGTAAATAAACAGCAGATATGCACAGCACTGAGTACTATGGGTAAAATAGCTATATTTTTTAAACTAAATATTATATTTTAATCTTTTAAATTGTAGTTTTTTGTAAAAACTTAACGAAAAGTAAAAAAAATGTATTTATCTTTTAGTTCAGCACTCAAAATGTATGCCACTGTGCCCATAGTACCCCAAAGATATTAGGAGAAATAGCTCTACATAAGATAAGAAGAGTAGGAGAAGGAGAAGGGCAAAGGTTACATCAATTGCTACTGTTTTTCTTTATAGTTTTCCCCTCTGAATCAGTCACTTAATTTTCTTTGTGCTCAAGAACTGCATTTCAAATGTGTTTGTCAACAGTCAAGTATCACTGTAGCCCATTAAACATATTCAAAACATTTTTTAAGTGATCTTTTTGAACTCTTAGGAGTTTCTTAAGGAGTGAGTTTAAAATAGATATTTTTTGGGCAAAAAAAAAGATATAAAGTAATGAAAGTAATGAAAATAAAGATAAAATAATGAAAATAATAAAAAATATTAAAATATATAAAAAAAAAGATTAAAAAAACTTTATAAATAATTTTGTTAAAGTCGAAATTTTAAATAACTTATTAGGACTTGAATTCAATTGTTTTCTTATCTAATTTTCTAAGACATTTAAAGAAAAATGTTAAAAAATTTGTTAATAAATCTTAAAAAAATGCTATTTTATTTAGACTTTCTTTAACTTTCTTTCAGTAAAATTTTGTAATCAGTTAAAAATTTTTGAATATTTTTAAATAGTAAAGAGAGCAAAATAAGGCAAAAAGAACTAAGAAAAAAACTCTTGAAAAATCGATTTAATTTAAGAATTTTCTTAAAACACTTTAAGTCCCCATCAAAAAGAACTAAAAAACTGTTGAAAATCCTACTTAGTTTAAGAAATTCCTTGAGAATATCTTTAACTAAATAAAAAACTTTAATTCCTCAGCTCGATCTTAATTAAAATCGCTCTTAAAGTCAGTGATAAAGTCAGTGACAAAGTCAACACATTTAATTACAAAAGCAGAACAAATTAGTAAATGCCAAACGAATCAATTGTGATTGTCAAAACGAATGAATGTGTAATAAAATGAATATTCATATCAAGTTAAACATTTGTTGTGACACATTCGAATCCATTCACTCGCAATTAACGCATTACTTGTCTCTAAGAAAATGTATCTTATGGATACAAAAAATAAATCAATTAGAGCGCATCTCTGGCAAGTGAATCAAGTGAATCGTTCCATGAGTTCCACCCCCCCCCTTCCCCCTCACCCACAACAATTACTGACACTCGTGAGTGCATTCACTTTCGCAGCTGGGCTAATCTGTGTTTTGAAAAGTGCATTATCCGGTGTAAAATGTATATTTTTGTGTCTGGCATATCAATTTGAGAGTCGAGTTTGTATCTCGACTATTTAATCTATATTTATGAAGCGAGTGCATCCATTTTGCTTGTGAATACAAATGTGGATGTGACTGTGAATGTGGGTGACATGTGATGACTTCGGTTTGCTGTCACTGTTCATGTTGTTACTCATCCTTTGGCACATCCTCATCCTCATTCTCGTCCTCATCCACTTCCAGTTTCAGTTCCTGTTTCCTGTCACGAGGCATCAACTGTTATTTCAACGAATCAGCTAACCACGCCCCCCTCTACACTATCGCCCCTGTCTGACTGTCCAGTCATGTGGTCAGTCACGAACATAAAAACACTGCCTCCCAAAAATATATATCATCTTCTAAGCGTACCCAACTAAACAGCTCAGCTGCTCGCATTCTATATCTTTGTATCTGTTCATCTGTCAGTTGACCCATGCCCACGCCCACTACTCCTCCACTCCCCCCCCCCTCCCCTCCTCCTACTCTACGGCATCACAAAATTGAAATCAACTTCACACGTCGCAAATTTTTAATTAAAAATCAGCAACTGATGTCAATTTTGGGGCCACGACGACTAAAGGATCCACGAATGGATAACACTCGACTCCAGTTTTTTCTCTCTCTCTCTCCTTTTTTTTTTGTTTGCTTTCTCTTTCTTTTTTTTATGGTTTTTTTTTTTGATATTTTGGTTTGCTCGTCTTTTTGATGTGCTCTGCTTTTTTCGGACAACATTTGATGCCTTTTACGCGTGTGATACCATGTGTTTAGCCGGACGTACTGGCTGCACTGTGGGACAGCAAGGCCTATTTTTGGGCATAAATAAACTGTTCCATTTTTTTATACATAAAATTTGTTTTGAAAAAATATCTGTAAGCTTTAAAAGTTTAACTTAAGCTTGCAGATTTTTTAGCTTTGTTTTCAGAATTATTATTATTTTTTTTTTTTTTTTGAAATTTAATTTAGTTATTCTTAGTCAGCACTTAAAATTAAAATAATTTGTTTTCATTAAAATTAGCTGCAAGTAATTTAAAAAAAAAATCTTTAGTGATAAAAACAAATATTTTAAACTCAATTTAACGATGTCTAGAATAAGCATTTCTTTTGGTTACTGATAACAGTTTGGAATCCAATAATTTTTCAGTAGAAATTTGTCTATTTTTGGCTACTATCATAAGTTTTGCTTAAAAAGAAACTGTTTTGGTTACTTATTAAAATTTTTAATGAAGCTCAATTTACAACTTCCAAAAAATGTTAATAAAATTTTAGTTGAAATTTTGCAGTTTTTGCATAAAATTTGAGTTTTTGTTACAGAGTTGTTTTTGGAATAGAATTGCAGAATTCTAGGATTTTTGTACATACATAATGCCAGGCAACACACATTGACATCCTGCTAATACACAACAGCAAACCAGCAACAAGAACAACCGCAACGACAACAAGAACAACCGCAACAACAACAACAACAACAACAAGCTGAGGACACGTAGAAATGCTTTCTGTTTCGTGCTCGCACGTATTCAATTCAATTCAATGATTCAATCCAATCCGGCATCCTGCACAACACCAACAACAAGTGTGTGTGTGTGTGTGTGTGTGTGTGTGTGTGTGTGTGTGTGTGTGTGTGTTGTCCTGCTATTCATTTGCCATTTTTTATGCGTGAGTTGTTGCTGGTGTTGAATGTTGTCCGCGGAATGCCACATTCACAATCTCATTCTCATCCTCATACTGCCCCTCTACCCCCTCCTCAGTCTCCTCTCTCTCTCTCTCTTCAGCTGTTCATGCTTATCAGCAACAGCTATGCGCCTGTATGTGTGTGTAACTGTATGTGTATGGTGTTGACCATATTCTCAGCCAACACTCGGACATGAGTCTCAGTTCAGTTCGCTTAATGCTTTTACAATTTTTCGCACAATAATTTTAAAAACATATAAAATATTTTTTCTCTCTCTCTCTCTCTCTCTCTTTTTCTCTATTACAGCCGCATTAACCAGGTTCACATTTTGGTCAAAAGGTGAGTGTATAAAATAAATAATTAAGCTGCAGTTAATCATATACACATATATACAGCAATAAGTTGTTGTTGTTTAAATTTTAAACATTTTATGGAAATACTACAAGAATTTAAATTAATTACTGCATTAAGTGAAGTCAGCTGAATTTTTTAAATATTTAAACAAATATATTATGTAACATTTAAGAGAAGAATTTAAAATGCAGAAACTTTAGCTGAAAATGGCTGTTGAATATTTGAAATCAAGCGGTAAAATAGCTAAAATATTTATATAGCTATATTACAGCTTAATGTGCTTTTAAGAGTAGATGAATTGAAAATAATTTGTAAGCTTCTTAAGCTCTGCCTAAAGCTCACTTTAAACTTTATTAAGGAGTTGTAAAATATTTATTATAGACTTAGCTGTTTTTGAAAATTTTTTATGAATTTACACCACAAACTTAACAGCTTTTTTTAAGCTGATAGTGTTCAAATTTCAAAGACTTGCTTTTATACTTAAACAAAAGCTTCGCTTAGCGAGCTTTCAGTTCATAAGCTTATCAAAAAAGCTTTTAAAAAATCATTCTATGTTTTAAAATAATAAATTTATTAGAGAATTTACTGGATTTCCAAAATTTAGCTTCTCTTAAAAGCTGTTTATTTTACAAAATCCCGAAATGTTTTATATCTTAATCCACTTTGGCTATAAAAGAGCTGAAAAGCTTTACATTTAATTAACTTTAAAGCCCAAAGCTCAAGCGAAAGCTTAGCTGTGCTCTGCCTTTTAGCCACTCTCATTAATTATGCAAAACTTATCACTAACTGAGCTTTAAGTCTCACTTTATTATACAACTTGCTGAGTGTTTTGTGCCAAGTAATCAATCAAAATGTTTTTTTTTTTTTTTTTTGGGGGAAATAGCAACTTAATATCTATATTATCAATCAGGAACTAGTATTAGATTGATCAATAGTTGCCGACTGGGCAATTGCATCATTAGTGAGATCATCAGCAGTTGGAAATGCTGTTTACTGTTAGAGTGCAGTAAGTGATCAGTAAAAGGAGACAGAGAGCGAGAGAGAGAGAGCGAGAGAGTGAGGGGGACAGAGAGAGAGAGAGAGAGAGAGAGAGAGAGAGAGTGATACAGTGAGAGAGATAGCAACTGTTGAGCATTCAATTAGTCAGAAACATTGTGGCTGCATGATCAAAGTAGTCCAATTAGCAGCAACCCGTTGCAGTTGTTCTTGTCAGTGTTGCTGTTGTTGTTGTTGTTGTTAGAAGTATCTTATTATGCATTCAGTGAGCCACGCAAAGATTAGACACACCGAGTATGTCAATGTCTGACCAAGAATTATACAATCGAGGCAAACGAATGAATCTATTTCAAATCTGGTTTCAATGTTGCCATTGCCTACGCACGTGGATTGCTCTTGTTGTTGTTGTTGTTGCTGTTGTTATTGTTGCTGTGGTTAGTGTTTGTTGCTAGTGCTTTTTTGTTCTCTATTAGCTGTAAGTAGTTCGTGTATCAACCAGTTTTTTTTTTGGGCCTCAACAAAGTCATTAAAATTGAAAATGCAAAACTGTCAGCTAAGCAAATGAAACAAAATACTAAAAACAATACAACAACAAATGTTGCTGTTGTTGTTGTTGTTGTTGCAACAACCACATTTAAGGGGTTCGTAGCAGTTCAACTGGCAAATGGAACTCTGTCTTCTGGTTTATTTATTGCTGTTGCGGGCGGTGTTGCTGCTACCCGTCAGTCATGTAGTTGGGGTATACTTATACTCTGAACTTACTAGTATTACTTGCTAAAATATTACCTAAAACTTATTTCTTATAACTGTATAGAGTTTTTCTGCAAATTTTTCATAATATTTTAGTAAAAAATTTTAAATTTTGATGCTGAACGCTGCCTAACATAACTATCGTTTATACCAATAAGTGTCATCCAGATCGTGTCATTTAAGCTATAGTTATAGCTGTTTGTAGGCTTAAAGAATGCTTATAAGCTACACCAGAAATCGTACACGTTGGCTTTATCTCCCATCTCACACCCAATATTATACCATCAAGATCGTGCAAATATATTGTAAGTTATAGCTCTTTTAAGACTAAAAGTTTCTAAAAAATGGTATTCTTGTAGATTAATCGCTTTATACTATATTTTTTTTAATAATTCTACTAATTATCGCTAAGATCGTGTAGATATAGCAATAGTTATAGCTGTTCTTAGGCACTCTTCCCTCTTAATCCCGTGAAGATCGACCAAATGTAGCATAAGTTGTATCTGTTTCAAAAAGAAAATATATCAAAAAGTTCCCCATACAGTAAGATACACCTTTTATTGGTTGAAGAATTCTTCTCTTAGTGCTGTCTAGACAATTCTACTGATTTTCGTTAAGATCGATTAGATATAGCAAAAGTTATAGCTGTTTAAAGTTTTAAAATTCAAGTTTCAAAACGTTTGTGTAGTATATTCAAATGAAAGCTATTTAAATCAATTAACGGGTATTCTTAAGTCGAAAGCTCTAGCAAAGCTTGCTAGTTGCTGTTGTTGCTGCTGTTGCTGTTGTTGTCGTGCTTCAAGTCGTGTCATTTAGTTTTCATAGTCGTTGAACTGCTTTAGGATGAAATAACAACAACAACAACAAGAGAGAAGGAAAAAAAAACAAGCCTGCAAGCTGATCAACTTGGCCAAGCTGCCAAAAGGTGGCCCAAAGCCAATGGCCAACTAGACGACAAGCTGTTGCCACTTATTGTTGCTGTTGTTGCTGTTGTTGTTGTTGTTGCTGTTGTTGCTGTTGCTGGCAGACTTGAGAACCGTTACAGTTCGAGCAAACTGTTAAACTGCCATACGTCTTGATGCAATGCAACGGGGGAAAGTGAAGCCAGAGTTGTTTTTTTTTTTTTTTTGGCTATTTTTAGCTACCTGTTGACTGTTTTTGGCTCGTTACCTGCTGCCTGACTGTCACCTGCAATTAGCGACAAAACTGATCGACAGCAATTAACTAAAAGTAACTCTTGAAGCCAATGCCGAGACCCATGAGATCAGCACAAATGGAGGGACTAACAGACGGTTGGACAGACAGACGGACGGAAAGACGGACAGACGGACAGACAGACAGTCGGACAGTCGAAGAGCATTGTTATTAGCCTCAACTGGAAACTGAATGAATGAATTAATTTGCACATAAATCAATTCTTCTTTATTTTATATTTTTATTCTCTTTCTTTGTAGAATCAATAATTATATAAGACATGCATGCGCATTAACTAAATGCCAAAGAATACAGTAATAATAATTACTATACTAAAAAAAATATATATATATATATAAATACACTGATAAAAACAAGGAAACAAAGAACTTCAATTCTTCAAATAAACTAAATTGACTTAGTGCCAAAAGAATATTGTAATTATAATTACTCTACTTAAAATATATATATATCTTTAAATACAGATACACTAATAACAAGTAACAAAGGCTATAGTCGATCGAACCGACTTGAAAAGACCCCGTACTCATTCCAGTGAGCATTTTACCATACAAATTAGCACTTTTTGATCGATTGGTCCTATGGAAGCTATAGAATATAGTTGTCTGATCTGGTTCAAACTTGGTGAAGATAGTTATAATCGTGTTATACACATAATGTGTTAATTTGGTTCCGATAGCATTAGTTATTTTTAAGTTATGGCGGTGTGCTAAGAAGATACAGGTGTTCATACAGACGGACGGACAGACTGACAGACGGACATCGCTATATCGTCTCGCCTGCTAATGCTGATCAAGAATATATATACTTTATGGGATCGGAAAAAGCCTCCTTCTGCCTGTTACGCACATGTCGCTTCAGACAAACCTAATAGACCCCTCCACTCTTCTTTAGAGTACGGGGTCTAAAAGTGGTTTTCCTTACCATTTTAATCCCTTAACTCTTTGAAAAAAAAACTCTTTGCTAATTAATGACTTAAATTTGTTGAAATTTCCCAACACTGAATCAATCTTTAGGACAATTTTCGCCGTCTGAGGTTTCAGTTTCAGTTTGGTTAGCTGACATCATCTAACTCTGAGAATTCCATGGAGAAAACTGAGCAAAACTATCAACTTATCTAATAAAATGAAATGAATACAATCGACAACGTTTGTTTCGAAACGCAAATGCATCCGCAAGATACAATTTTGCAAATCGAGTGGAAATTGCATCTAAATGATGCATGATCCAAGCACATCAGACAACAGACATTAGCAATATCTATATATATATATATATAGTATCTATATGTATAAATATATATATATATTTCTACTTACTGAGTGGAAAAGATTCATTTGATGCTTGGCCTACGTGACCGTATAAAGATTGAACAAATTGATGAAATTGAAGAAATTGGAAAATTGAAAAATTGGAAAATTGATTTGGTTCACAAACAAAACCGCGTTGCGTGTGAAAATGCGTGTGAGGAACGCAATTACTATTTGAATATTTTCCCCTCTTTGATTTCAATTTAATTTTTTTCTTCTTCTTATGAATTGGTAGCAGGTGGCACACAGCTCTTGCCACAAACAAGTGGGCGTAAAGGGGGGCGGGGAGTGGGAGTGGGAATGGGAATAGAAAAGTGATTGCAATTGCAAAACAAACAGCGGAAAAGCCACATTGGAAAAATGATCCGCAAATTGTTATGAGTTTTAAGAATATTTTTGGCAGCTTGTTATATTTCAAATTTTGATTTACTGACCAGCTGAATAATGTAAATGGCACTCAGTGGGAAGAAAGCGAGAAAGAGAGAGGGAGATACCAAGAGAGTGAGAGAGAGAGGGAAGAGGGAAGAGGGAGTGAGCTAATTGAAGGCAGTTTTGAAGACATTTGTGTGCTTTTGTGGGTGTGCCTGACTGCCTACTTATACCACAACAAGTTGGCCACAAGTCTGTCGGCACACACACACTCACACTCACACTCTCACACACACACACACGCACACCAATACAAACAGACTGTGAAATGCGCACGCAGACGCGTGCCGAATTCATAAAAACGCATTCGAATCGATTTACATTTAGTCGCACTTAGGCCAGGCCTAAAAAAAAAAACCATCGAACGCGCGGCGAGACACGAAATTTGAGCTTTCAATTGAAATGAACAAAAACAACAAAAAACGAAAAAAAAAAAAAACAACAACAATCAAAAGTAAGAAACAAACAAACAAACGCGATTTACCGCCAAGAACAAAGCAAATTAAACAGTAAGTTCTCAGCTGAGAAAGGGAGAGCAGAGAGAGAGAGAGAGAGAGGTAGAGAAAGGGGAAGAAAGAGGCAGAAAGAGACAGACAGTGCTAGTTAGTCGAGTAAAAAATGCTCTACTAATATTCCACAAACAAAATACATTCCAAAGCAACTGAAACTAAGCCCAAATTCTTACACTGAAAGAAACTGAGGCTTAAGTGTGAGTAAGTTGCTTAAAACAAGTGTAAGAAGACTTATTCAAGAATTTGATTTAATTAAATTTTTATTCACAATGTTTAAAAGCACTGAGAAAATTCTTTAATACAAGCAAAAAACATTAAAATGTTTAAAAACAAAAAATAAAATATAAGAAAATTCCAAAAAAAATTCTATTTAAAATATTTAACAAATATTATATATATAAACTGAATAATATATTTAAAAAAAAAAAAAAAAAAATAATTTTTAAGCGACTTTCTTTGAACCTTTTTCAATTATATGTGGCTTTTTACAATTATTTTTTATCCTTTAATGCATTTATATTTGTATACACAAATTTTGTATAATTTTTTATAAAAAAAAAAAAATATATATATATATATTTGTTAGCAACCTTTTTTCAAACTTTCTATATTTTTATGTGGCTTCATTACTTTTATTTTATATACTTTAATGCTTTTATATTATATATAAAAATGTTCTACAAAAATTAAAAAATAAAAAAAATATAAAAAAATATTTTTATCAACTTTCTTTAAAGTTTTTACATTTTTATGTGACTTTTATACAATACTTTTTATTTTTATGTCATTTTAATGCTATTCAACTTTATTTATAATTTTAAACATTTTTAATCATTTTAATTCTTGCTTAACTCGAAGTATATTCTCAATTTAAATGACTAATTATTAATACAATTAATCCATTTTAATTATGAACGGAAAGATTTTTGAATTTAGAAATAGTAAAATAAAGTAAAAAGAATTTAAAATTAAAATTAACATTTTAATTTATCACTTAATGAACTTTTAAAGTTAGGCATATTTATGCACAAACAACTAAAAACTAAAAATTCCTCAAGCAAAAAAGTATCTTTATTAATTCAAGTCTACTTTAAGAACTTCTGTTTCATCAATTTAAGTTTTCAGTTTTTGTCACAGTGTATTTAGAATCCGCTCCATTTGCATAAGATGCGATTAAAGGAGACCCACAAAGAATCTGAGTCGAATTTGTTTGGCGGCAAACTAAGTCTAAAACATTGAAATATAAGAATTCTTGTGTAGCCCCAAAAAAAGATTGAAATGTTGGATGAATACATTTTGAGCTACTGTTCTGAGCCCCCACCCACTCGCCGGCCCTGTAAGACAAGAGCGATGGGTATTCCCACAAGCCGTACGAAAAGTAGGGGAATTTTTCAAGATTTTTTGTTTTTTTTTTGGGCAGTACACACAGATACAAGACACACACACACACACACACACACACACACATACGCAGATACAAAGTTTTATTATTGTTGATTGTTTTGCATGTGCTTTTCGTTTTCTTTTCAGCTCACTTCATTCACATTTACACTCACCGTACTAAAGTGTGGCAGAACTTGAAGAGGTCATGGCTGTAGATGACCCTCTGCCCAGTCCCCCCAGTTCCCCCCACCCCCCTTTTGGCCCCCACACTCTACTTTGCTGCCAGTCAGGAAAAGCGGAAAGCTGCCAGCCATGGGAAATGTTTCTCAGCTGAGAGTCAGTTCAGCCAACAGGTTGCTTGTCCGTGAGAACCTGAAGCTTCCTCAACCTGGCAAACGTTTCCCTCTAACCCCCTCCCATTCCACCACTGTCTCCCCCCTCTCTCTCTCTCTCTGTCTCCACCTCTACCTGTTGGGGCAATTGTACTTGCTGTTGTTGTATTTACAAAACACTCCTAAAACAACGTTTGTTTACCATTCAAAACCGAATGTATCTTTCAGCCTCTACACAAGTATCTGTATCTGTATCTGTAACTCTGCTTTGTTGCTGTATCTTTTGATAATTACTTTTGCCATTTTCAAAACACACACAAAAGTTTAATTTGCGCACTTTCAATTGAAAAACTATAAAACGCAATTCATTAAAGATTTTTCCCCATTTTCCTCATTTTCCACACGTTTCATTATTTGGCTGTTTGTTCACTTACTTGCCAGTATCTGTATCTGTAGCTGTTGCTGTGTCTTCCAAGGCAGCAGTTAAGTGTATCCAATTAGTGCAAGGTTTTATTTATTTTTTAGTTTTTTATTATTTTTTTTCTTTTCTATTGTATCTCAAACTTTGGCTGTAACTGTTGTTGTATCTCACACACACTTTGACTTCAAACTTGGCATTGTCAAAACCAAAACAAAAAAAAACACTGAACACAAAAATAATATGTAAACTATTATTATTATTAAATAAATGATTTGTTGTTAATTTTTTTTTATTTTTAAAATTTAAATTTTGTTTTGAAAAATTGTTGTTGTTTTTTTTTTGTTGTAATAGAAGTAGAAGAAGGCGCGTTTAACGACTTGTTTTTAGCTGAAGATCTGAATGCAGACTGAGTAGAAAATACACGAAATTTTCGTATCAACTAATAGACGTACAAATCGCCGAGAAGACGACGACTCTGAGCGAACCAAAACAATCGCCGAGAGCAGCAAGAACTACACTCACAGAGAGACAGACAGAGAGCTGGAGAAAGAGAGCCAGAGAGAGAGAGAGAGAAAGATATGTGTGTATATATCTGTGGTAAGAGCAGAGAACAAATGGACTGAGAGACAGGCAGATGAGCAGCCGGGAAATACAAAAAAAAAAAAAGTAAAAGATAAACTTACGCAACGAACAACAAGTAGAAGCCGCTGCAGCAGCAACAACAACAACAACAACAACAACAACAACAGCAACACTGCTGTGCTGCAGACAACAAGCGCAACAATTTATGGCCACAATATCGGCGATTATATATGATCGCATGGCAGATATTGAGTAGACTCCGAAGATGGAATGAAACGAAGGTGACCAAAGAAGGTGCTCGACACAGGTTGTTGTTGTTGTTGTTGTTGTTGCTGTTGTTGTTGTTGCTGTTGATTTGGCGGCAAATCATTGCCACTTGTTGTTGTTGATCCTGCCACACACCGAGCAGACCCACACACATACACACACTCGCACACACACTCGCACACTGCTATGCAGATGTGTGCCTTTGTGGAATGTGAAAAGTGTGGACAGGTAGACACACTTGTCACTTACCTGCATCAGTTAGAGCAGCCTTGAGTTACAGCCGTTTATTGTGCTAAATGTATCTGACAGATACAATTGTTACAGTTACACCGTGAGACAGACAGAGAGAGAGAGAGAGAGAGAGAGAGAGAGAGAGAAAGAGAGGGAGAGGGAGAGAAACGGAGTGAGCTGATAAGAACTGAGCACGTACGTGCTGCGTCCTTGTCTCACAGCAACAGCTGTTATCGTCACAGCAGCAACAGCAGCAGCAGCAAGGTAAAATGTATCTGAGCCAAGTAGCTGTATCTTTGTGTAACACACTGTGCGTATGTGTGTGTGTGTGCTGATAAGAGCGCAATGGCAAGCAAAAGATACCTTGATGCGTTGACTACTTGCCCCGATCTGGCCAAGGGTATTGACTGATTGTCTTCGCATTCGGTTGATAAGACAGTTATCGAATGTAAATGTGATGAGAGCGTGGAGCCTTGTGAAAGGAGTCTATAGGGGTGACGTAATTACAGTATGAGCTTAAGAGTTATCGATTAATATCGGGCATGGCAACGATAAATTACGTAACGCCGATATATTATTAGGAGTTAAAGTGATAACAGAGTTGTATATAAATCGATTATTTCGGTGTTATCGATTTTTAGATTTTCATCGACAGTTTTACGAGCTTTTAACCAATCATTCACATATTACATTTGTAGGAATTGCGATTCTCTGCAATCTTCTGATGACTGCATCTATCGATAAGTTATCGAAATGCTTAAGAAACTGTAAAAATTAACACAGACTGACAAAATACCATTAATATTGATTGCTGACGCAATTTTATATAAATTCGCTTACTAAAGTATATCGATAACATATCGAATACAAAAATTATTTTATGGTTTGTGGTTGTTTATTGTAGTTTTACCTTTAAAAGCTGTGCAGAATGACATATTGAATAAGTATAGACTATTAATTAAAATATAAAAATATCGATAACGATAACAAGCTATATAACAGGCTAATGCTCAAAGCGATTTATATACATAACTGATAAAAGTTCTACCATAAGTTCTTTAATTTTAATTCATATGTCAAAACTTTAGATACAAATTTTTGTAAAAAACTACAAACTTGTTGTTCAAACGATTTGTAGTTGTCTTAAAAAGTGATAACAAAGATAGAAAGTGAAATGTACACGAGAACACGATCCCCAAGCAATGTGTGAGATACAGATGAAAGTAAAGATACAAAAAAAGATACAAATGAAGCTCTTTATGTTTTTATCTGTCAACTAATTGTTAAATTTGTGAGCTGCGTGCCCAACTGATAAGCAGCTGTTATCGCTGTCAACAAGTGTATCTGTGAGATACACGTGCGAAATTGGCAAAGGTCAGTAAAAAGTGGGCAACAGAAAGAGAGAGAGAAAGAGAGAGAGAGAGAGAGGGAGAGCGAAAGAGAGAGAGAGTGTGTGCTTTGAAGTTGTCGTTTTAATCAATCCAATTTCGATTCCGATTGCAATTTTTTGCTGCAATTGGAGAAGCTCAAAGAAGCTTTCGTTTGGCATTTCAGCAGCAACAACAACAACAACAGCAACAACAACAACAACATTGACGTGTTTTGCTGTTTGCAATTCAATTAACGTTGTCAATGTCAGACGCTGACAGCGACGCCAACGTCGCAGTCGACAACGACTTCGCTCTTGTTGTTGTTGTTGTTGTTGTTGTTGTTGTTGCAAGATCGGCAACGGAGCAAGAAACCCAGCAAAGACCGTGTTTGATTTGGCTGCAACTCATCTATCTCAATATCTCTATCTGTATCTTTTGTATCGGCATCGGTATCTGTATCTGTATCTGTATCTTTGTATCTTTTGTATCGGCATCGCTGTCAGTGTACTTGTAGCTGTCAGCTAGAGCAAGCATATATGCACATAAATCGGCGGGCTTTATGATCAATGTTGTTATTGTTGCTGCCGTTGTTGTTGCTGTTGTTGTTGTTGCTGCTGCTGTTGTTGTTACTGTTGCTGTTGGGTGTCTGTGGTTTATCAAAGTGTTAGACAGCTCGCGACTGTTGCGGCTCCAGTTGGTTGTTGTTACTGCTACTGTTGGCCATTGTCTGGCCAAATTCTAAAGATAGACAGACAGCACACAAAGCGCTGCACAAACAAACGACGACAGCAGCAGCAACATGACTAACAGCAGCAACAACAAGTTGTGCAAAGCAACTGCAAGTGCATGTTTGACAGTGCTGCACATTTAGCCTTTTTTTGGCTAACTTTTCTTAGTTTAAAAATTTTCGATATTGGCTATAAAAATGTTCAAAATAAATGCTTTTTTCAAGACATTTTGTTTCCCAGTTTCCTATTCTCTTAGAGACAAACTCTTGGCTTTTATTTTTGGAGGCAAGCACTTGGCATCACTGGAAAGGGGATGGTTTTTCTGTGTGTGTGTTTGTGTGTGTTATTGTTGTGAGCACCTCTCAAATGCACGGAGTCTAATTGCATTGAATTGAACCGAGAGACGAGAGTGAACAATTGTCTGACGGTCGACCGATAAGCATCGATAAGGTCGACTGGAGACACATCAATATTGTTAGGGAAGACAGAAACGACAGACGCAGATAGCAGCTGAAGAAAAACAGAGAAAGAGAGAGAGGGGGAGGGAGAGCGAGAGCGAGAGCGAGAGAGACAGTGAGCAACTTGAACTTGACAAAAAGTTTGGCGTCAAAAAAAAATGTTTTTTTTCTTTCTTTTACAAAATGCAGCAAATGAAAAACTTCGAATTCCCCCTGAAAAGTTGAGACTCAAGCTAAAAATAACACAAATCTAAACTTTAATTATATGTGTAGTGGTAGTAATAAATTCTAAATTTAATTCTATTCATATATAAATTTAATGACAATTTTTTATAACTCAAACACACACATTCCGGACCAGAAATGTCAATTGAGCTCTTCAGCGAGTGTGTGTGTGTGTGATGCCGGAATAGTTCAGCGTTTTGAGTTGGTAATAAAAAAGCATAAAGGCTGTGCCCCTTTATTTGATACCCATTACTTATGCCGCTAGGGTATATTGGTTGTAATTTCTTATTTATAAGTAAGTTTTGCTTTTGTGTGCGTAGTTAAACAGTGATAACTTCTAAGCTATAAGAGCTAAAGACTTCAAATTGGTGTAGAAAATCGCGAATTATGGCCACACAGAGTGCTGTGTTCCTATTGCTTGACCACGCCTTATTATGACCCCCTAAAACTACTTTAATATTATGAAAAACCTTTACCATAAACGCAAATTTAAAAAAAAAAGGAGAACTTCTTTTGATGTCAAATAATTTCTTTTACTTTTACTCAACTTTTAAGTTCAATCCCAACTAAATCGGCAGTATATACTGATAGTTATAGCCACTTAAAGTAAGTAAACAGCCATAGCGCCTAGAAGTATACAGCACTTTTAATACAATTGTAGTGTAATGCTTAAAAATCAAAACAAATTAAAGGGTATGTTATAGTCGAGAGTCGAAAAATTTGTATTCTCACTAATTTCAGATTGAAAATTAAGCAAAAACTTTGTAAATTTATGGCATGTGGTCGACGGGTAAAGGGTAGAAAGTGGAAGACAGGGCAACGCGGGGGGTTGAGGTAGGGGCAGGGGCAGGGGCAGGGGCTGGGGAAACTGTATCTAAATGGGAGTAAACAGAGCGCATGACAAATGACAGGCGACCATAAAATGCCAGACCAATTAGTAGATTTAGTAATCATAAAAAGCAAACATACACAACTTTTTGGCAACATACGTACGGACATGGACAGCGCGGGCTTTGAGGTTACCTCTCCCTCCCTACTCACTCCCTAGACGCCACTCTACCCCTCCTCTGTATGCACAAAGCGGAACTGAAGCACTAGTTTTGGGGTTTAAACCCAACATTCGTCAGCTGGCCTTGAGGCTAAAACCCAATAGCGAAGCGTGAAAAACCCGCCTACTATTACGCCCTATTACCCCGCCCTAAAGCCCCCTTCCCTATCCCAACTCTTTTAGCCCTTTTCGTATTAGCCAACTAATTAAAATAAGCTGCGTTTGCATTGATGAAATGCATTTCGTGATATCGAAAATTTAATCAAATTCAATTTCAATTTCATGTTTTATGTATTCAAATGCAATGTGCGTACAACTTGTTGTTGTTGCTGTTGCTGTTGTTGTTGCTGTTGTTGTTACGGTTTTTATATTGCTGTTGTTACTGGTTTGCTTTGAATACCATTTAGCTCGTTTTTGTCAATTGTATTTTATGTAATTTTCGCAATGAAAGGGCCACAAAATACGCAAACGGCGTCAAACGGAGATTCGTGACCAGCCAAAAACAACAATACATCGACAACAACACCAACAACAACGACAACAACAACAGCAACAACTGAAATAAATGGAAAAAAAGAGAAAACAATTGTTTATTATTTGTTGATGTTTACCCCACTGTGGCATATTTTACTTTTTTTGGGTTTTTTTAGACCGCGTACTCCAAAAAAACGTACAGGGTCGATCAGGTTTGTAAGCCAAGAAAAGACAAAAAGTTGGCTAAGCCTAAAGTATATATATTCTTGATTAGTACTAAGTCTCAAAGACGAGTCAAGTCAGTCATCATGTAAAGCTGTTCAAATTAAATAAAAATGTAAAAAACTATAACTTTAAAACTACTTCAGATATGACAACCAAATTTGGATATAATGTGCACAACATGTTTTTATATATCCCTACTCAATTTGGTTATGATCGAACAACTATATCATATAGCTGCCATAGACCTATTGTAGATCAGTGACTAGTACGAATAACTTGAGATAACTCAACCAAACTCATACATTTTCTTTATGGTACTACTTGCTGTACCCTATCCAAGTTTGGATAGTATCAGGCAACTATATCTTATAGCCAAAATAGGTCTAAATTTGGTCTAAATACATAATTTAGTAAGAAAAAAGTTGTTAAAATGTTTCTATAACTACCCTAAAATGACTACAGGGTCTTTAACAGTCGTCTCTCCCTACTCCCACTTTTCCTAATAGTTTTATTTTGTGTATATAGTTTAAAAACTTTTTTTTCTATACGCAAAATTCAAGGCCAAACCTTTATTTGTGCCATATTTGATTAGTGTGCATATATCTATTACTATATACGATATATATATATACATATATATTTCTGTCTGTATATGTGTGAGTGTGTGTTTTATTTGCGGTTGCGTTTGTAGGCGGCATGTAATAATAGAAAATTGCCAAATTAACCACACAAACTGTGGGTGGAACGTGGTGCGAATCGATATCGAATTGAGATTTCAGTTTAACGAAATTCGTGTTGCTCTCTCTCCCTCTCTCTCTCTCTCTCTCTCCCTCTCTCTCTCTCCTTCTTCCACTCAATGAGTTGAAGAAGTATCTAACAGATTTCTATTTGCTTAGCATGTGAAAGTTGCGGACCATCAATATAAATTGATATACTACTTCAAGAGCCTCAAGTATTTTCTAAGTGGTACATCGAGTGCTTAAGCACTGTATCTCGTTGGGAAGCTTTAGATCAGAATGAGACAGCTTTGGATTTTGATAACTTGATTTTTGGCACTTGTAGCAATGCGATCAGTTATAATACCAAAACTTGCCAAATAAATATATTTCACAGAGTTTTCTTAAAGTTATTTAATAAATCTAATAAATAAATAAATAAGCTTTACAGTGGCTACTATACATTGTTGTCTACTTTTAGCGATGAAAGTCAGTTTCCTTTAGGCCACTAAATAAATTTTTCCCTAAATGATATTTGTGTATTTAAAATATAATACCAAAGAAGTATTTAATATATATAAAAAAGTCAGAACGTTTTAAAGTAGAATAAATATATAATATTTAACACTACTGTATTAAATTTTAAGCCATTTTTTACTCAAAACAATTAAATATTAAAGAGCAGAAGTAAGTTTTAACAAGTAAGAAAGGCTACAGTCGAGCGAGCTGACTGTAAAAGACCCCGTACTCCTTCTAGTGCGCGTTTTCCATACAAATCACCAATCTTCGAGCGATTTGTCCTATAGCAGCTATAGGTTATAGTTGTCGGATCTGGACCAAACTTGGTGAAGATAGTTATAATGGTACCATACACATAAAGTGTTAGTTTTGTTGCAATCGCTCAACTAAAACTTCATGTCTCCATACAAATCACCAATTCTCGACCGATTTGCCCTATGGGAGCTATGGTCTATAATTGTCCGATCTGGACCAAATTTGGTAAGGTTAGTTATAATAGTACAATACACATAATGTGTGAATTGGGTCTCTCTAGCTCTAGTAGTGCTCAAGTTATAGTGTTGTGAAAATAGTTTTCTACAATTTGCTGGAACGGTGGGGAGCGTGGCAAACATTTAAAATAAACGTGACCTGCGTGCATCATAGACGGACATTCATTCCAAATTTGTTGGCTCTAGCTCTTGTAGTTTAGAAGATCTAGGTGCTCATACGGACAGACAGACAGACAGACGGGAAGTTTAAACAAATTAACCCAAGTAAAGCTAACAAAATGATAAATTAAACTTGATCTGCAAGCAGCAAAAACCTAAAAGCCATGATTTAGTCGCTCCCTCACCTCATTTCCTCCCAAATTTACTCGTTTTTTACTGAAAGACAGTTTAAATTAACTTGATTTGTGAGCTTAAGGCTTAAAACCGACTTTAAATAATATTAAAGTAAATAAATTTAATTTCAACATTTGAGATAATTGTGGTAAATCATTTTTTATACCACTTCAGACATTAAGAAATGAAGAAAAGTATTTGCAATAAATGTATATAGATATAGGAAATGCATACAATATATGCTGGTTTTTTGGCTTGGTGCAAATTGCAACAAAATGTGGCAATTGCGGTTGCATTTAAAGCTTCCCCATTTGGGCCTCAATTTTCATTGCGGCTTATGCAACACATTTTGCAAATGAATTGTTCGGCAAAATCAATTTGCATATTGCGCGACACATTTTGTGGCTACAGAGAGTAGGCTACCCAAGAGGCCACGCCCCTAAAAACACACCCCCCTCTCGCACACATACAGTTGTACAATGAAATGACGATTTACAAAATATTTTTGTGTTCACACTCAATTAATGCCAATTGACTGCAAAATTGCAAACACCTTTGACACGTTTTCATTTGCCATGTGAAGCAAATGGAAATGTGGGCAATACACAGATGTGACTACAAACACACACACACATATATAGATATATATATAAATTTAGGAAGGGGGTGGGGCAGGGGTAGGGGCAGTCAGGTCATGCCAATTTGCTGTGGGGCACATTTGGCAGGATGGAACCGACTGTATTTGTGTTTAGTTAGTTGTTGTTGCTCTGGAATGTAAAGTAAATCAATAAATAAATTGTCGCATGCAATATGCATGAGACTACAACAACAACAACTCAACAACAACAACTCGACAACAACAACAGCAGGAAAGTGTATCAATAACGGTACAACAACAACCGCAGCAAATTATTGACATTTTGAACGCAATTGAACTTTTGCGCATAAATTTAGTCAAATTACAATAAAAAAAAATCAAAAATAATATTTAAATCAATTGAGTGAAATAAGCGAGAGAGCAACGCTAGAGGTGCACGACTATTAAATGCCTAGTCTCGGTTACAATTTAATTTTTTAAAAATATAAAAATGAGAAAAAATACAAAATAAATTTTTATAAATATTAATAAGCATAACAAATATAATATGAGAATATTGGGTGCAATTTTAAAAAAATTGATATAAAATTTAATAAAATTAAAACTCAAATAATACTAAATAATTTTTTTTTTATATATAATCATGAATAGCAAATAAAATTTGAGTGCATTGGATTCAAAGTAAATGTTATTTTTAGTTAAAAAAAAAAATTATATAAAAAAAATGAACTGATATAAAATTAATAAAATTAAAGCTTAGAACGCAAATAATACATTTTTTATTATTATTTTGAACATCAATTAAAATTTGAGAGTATTGGATTCAAAAAAGAATTTATTTTTTAATTAATACCTTTTTTAAACCAAAAACCGATAAAAAAAAATTTAACAAAATTAAAGCTCAAAGCAAAAATAATACTAGATAAAATTTTTAATTATTCTTATGCACAACAAATAACAAAAAAAAAATGTTGGATTTAAAATAAAATTTTATTTTCAATAAAAAAATTTTTTAAAAATAAAAAATTTATAAAAATGTTAATTAAATTAAAATACAAATAATGCCAAATAAATATTTTAAGAACTTTCATGCATAATTTTACTAATTTTTATTTTTATATATAATTGTTGAGCCCCAAAATAATTATTTAATTTAATTCCCAAACAACATTTATTTTCGCTTATTGGAACTACTGAATCCCATGACGTCATGAATAAAACTAAGTCCTAAATTACTTATATGCTTACTAAGAAATTGTAATGCAATTTTAAGTAGATATTCCTATATTAGTACAAAGACTTTCTGCTTGATCTGCGTACACAGCAAAGGAAATTTGTGAACAAATTTAAAGATTCTATGTCTTATAGTAAATTAGACAAAATTGTTCATAAATAAAAGTATTTAAATACTGCCTCGTATACAATTTCAGTATTTAAATACTGCCTCGTATACAATTTCAGTATTTAAATACTGCCTCGTATTCAATTTTAAGCAATTTTTCTTGTTTAGACAAATTTTCTCACAACAACATTATCTCTTTCTACCCACTGATAACTGGGCTTAACATTTATATATTTATGTGCAACAGTAATTTAGTAAAATATATATATATATATATAAACTTATGTCTGATTTATGTTTAAAGGCAATTACTCATAAATACCATCATCAACGAGCATAACAGAAAAAGTCACTGAATTGCCACTGAATTTAGCATCAGCATTTAATTGAATTAAATGCAAGTACTTAATTGATAAATAATTATTATTATTATAACATTAAAAGACGTGACTTGCTTATTATAGGGTTTAAGTAACTTATTCATAACTTATTTGGAGCTGATTAAGTTTGTAGAGTAAATTTGTGAGCTTGGATCAGTGATAAAAATGAGTTTTGCTCAATTTCTTTAGTTAAAAAATTTTCAAAAAATTAAAAAAATAGTATAAATTAAATAAAAAGTATTAATAATTATTAATAAATTATTTTACAACAATTAATATATTGCTTAACGTCCTTAGAAATAAATCTTTTAATAGTTCAACCCAAAACAACGCTAGTAATATAGTAAAATATAGCTATAGCTTTTTTTTTTTTCAAAGCACATCAAATTCTGCTAAAGTCACGATCAAGCCAAGTTCATGATAAGCACGCTGTATACCCTGTACAAATAGTTTAGCTGAAGGGAGTATGCTTAACGTGTAAAAGAAATTACTTAATTAAGAAATATTAATTTTAAACTATTTTTTAAATGCAAATAAATTTTAAATTAAATAAAATGAGAAGACTTAAAATTAATTTTAGTTTTTATAAGTTTTATTTAAAATCCAGAATCATTTTTAAAACAGTTGAAAATTCATAATCATGACTTCAGTATGGTTTGACAACCCTGATTTAGCAATCCTGGTTTGACAACCCTGGTTTGATAACCCTGTTTTGACAACCCTCGTTTTACAGCCCTGGTTTGACGACCCCGGTTTGACAACCCTGATTTAACAATCCTAGTTTGACAACCCTGGTTTAACAATCATGGTTTGACAATCCTGGTTTGACAAACCCTGCTTTGACAACCCTGGTTAGACAACCCTGGTTAGACAACCCTAGTTTAACAATCCTAGTTTAACAACCCTGGTTTTGCAGCCCTTGTTTGACAACCTTTGTTTGACAGCCCTGGTTTAACAACCCTGGTTTGACAGCCCTGGTTTGACGACCCTGTTTTGACAACCCTGTTTTGACAACCCTGGTTTTACAATTCTACGTAACTAGCGAAAAACTCTACACAATACACTCTACCCAATAATAGTTTATATTCTAAGCCAAATTTACTATTAAGCTAATTGGCAATTCATTAGCGCAACCTTTGCATGAGTTGACAACCCTGTGTGCATTTTTTTTCTCTTAAATTTTTTGCATTTGTCACAGAGAATTTCATAACAAATGAAACGACCACACAACAAATTGACTCACTTCCGCTTGGATCGGATATGAACTTACGACGGAGCACGAATCCATTAGCTATTTATATATATATATATACATTTCTACATATATACCCTCTGAACGTAGAACTTTGCACATATAGTATAACCGATACTATATATAGCATTCAATTTACAGGATATTCTGTTACAGATCGGTAAACAAGTCTTTTACTCAAGTTCTTAACGCACTTGAGTGCTATAAATCATGCATTTATGCCGATCATCAGTTGGATATATCTATCTGTAGTACATATGCATTAATTTACATATATACAATCGTATGTGTAGTACTTAGTACGTAGATCTGTAGGAATTTTGTGCTGATTTCATGTGATTTGCAATGCCAAGCACCGCAAGCTGCTCAGGGGCAAGTAGTTGGACATAGGGGAAGGGGAAGAAAGAGGGGGAAAGAGGCAGATTTGGTAGCAAGTGCTTCAACGGTTTTAGTTTAGACCCTGTACTTGCTAAAACCAACACAACAAATGACAGCTAGATTCCTGTATACACCAGCAAAAAGCCTTACTTTAGTAAAGGCATCAAATTTTTAGACCCTGTACTTAAAATAGTGCAGGGGTCTACTTAAAGGAGAAATGTGTATACTTGATCAGCATCAACAGTTTAGTCGGTAAAGCAATGCCCGTCGGTTTGTCCGTCCATATGATCTATATATTCTTACAAAATTTGGTCCACATCAGACAACTATATTCCATAGCTCCCATAAAATAAATCAGTCGAAAACTGTTGATTTGCATGAAAAACGTCACACTCGAACGAGTACAGGGTCTTTTACAGTCGGCTCTCTCGACTTACTATAGGAATTAACCGTTAATTTCATAATTAAAAAAATATATTGTGCAGTATTGTGTGCTTCAACATAAGTACAGGGTCTTATGCAGTCGACCTCACCCCATGTAGTCTGTACTTTGTACTCTTCTTCGGCTTCCTCTGCTACACATGGTCACTTATCTGACCATTTGGTTCACAACGCTATCGCTTCCGGGTGCGTTCCAATGTCGGAATCGGAATTGGAATCGGAATGGGAGTCTGAACTGTAAATTGGAACTGAAATTGGAACTAGAGCTGGAGCTGCTGTGCTGTCAAAGACCGTTTCGAAGGTGCCTTTGTGCTTGCTGCGTGTTTGGCATAATTGCTGTGGCGGTGGCGGTGGCGGTGACTGTAGCTATTGTTGAGGGTGCGGGCATTAGGCATGCAGCCCTGGTAAGTGCAATTAAATGCAAATATCGACCCCCTGCAATGAGCTTGACTTGGCCATAAAGACCGATAGCTCCAAAAGGCCCCAATAGTCAGATAGCCAGATTGTCAGATAGTCGTATTGCTGGTCAAGTGCTCGATTGGTTGGTTAACCCCGTTAGCGGCAATTTCGACAGCTCAGCGAACTCGGCTTAAAATTCATTGTGTGTTTGCTTACAGCTCCTGTTGCTGTTGTTGTTGTAGTCACTGAAGTTGTTGTTGTTGTTGTTGTTGTTGTAACCGATTTTATTTTAATTAAAATTATGTCAACGCAATTGAAATGTTATTGAACCAATTTAACAACAGCGAGTTCATTAATTTGGATTTTGTAATTTTTATTCAATACGCGACAACAACAGCAACAACAACAGCAACAGCAACAGCAGCAACACCTACAACAACAGCAACAACCATCGTCGACAATATTGCCAATATTTATGCTGAGCACAATTTTTTTTTTTAATATTTTTTTAATATACATATATATATATATATATATATATATATATATATATATATATATATATATATATATATTCTGATATTTTTCGGAATTGGGTATACGTAATTTATGGCAATTGTGATAAAGAAACGTGGAACTCTGGCAAAAGTGGGGTGGGTAGTGGGAGTGGGGGAGTGGGGGGGTAGGGGAGTGAGGGATTGTGGGGGGAAAATGCATTTCCAGCAGAAAACGCCGTACGTAAACAGTTGTGTTTAATCAACTAAAACAGCAGCGTGAAAAAAAAAAAGAAAATATAAAAAAAAAATTACCCGAAACGAAATGAAACTCAATCAAAAAGGGAAGTTTACCCATTCACAATCAACTGCTGACCCCAGCGGCATCTCCCCCCAACCCCAACCCTCCCCCACACCTGCCACGCCCAAAAAAAAAAAAAAAAAATATATATATATATATTTATGCAATTTATGACCACGAAAATTATCAGCAGAAAATGCGCGAAAACAACAAATTAACAAAAATCAAAATAATTTATGTGCTACAGTCATCTGTGGCTAAGGCGAACGAGAGTAGAATTTATACACCCTCTTCTATAGCGAAGCTGCACTGTAGCTACAGTACTCCACTTCCATTTTTTTTGTGCTTTTACTCACCCCAAAGCAGGCGACATAAATGTTACAGTGAATATAACAAATGTAATGTCAACAGTTTTCCCTCCTCCTTTGGTGGATTGTGGGCACGCCCCTTTGCCACGCCCTTTTGATGGGTCTTCAACTTAGGGAATGGCTGTAAAACAGAGAGAAAAAAGAGCTTTAATCACATGAAAGTTTATTAAACAAGCTGTTTAAAAGCTTTTAAGAAACTTAAAATGAATTCAAAATTTAAGTAACTTTTAAAGCTTCTCGAATTTGTATTAATCCAAACTAAAAGCTGCTTGAAAGCTTTATCAAAGACCTTAAAATAGAGTTGTGTATTTTGTGTTAAAGCTTTAGGTTAATCTTAAAGTTACTCTTAGTTTCCTGGTTCCGAACTTTAAGCTGTTGAAAAAAGCAATCTATTAAAAGCTCAAAGTCAACCTTTAAAATTTTGCTTAAGACTTAAAGTAACTTTAAAAGCTACTTCTGAACTAAAAGCTCATTAAAAGCTTTACCGAGAAGCACATTAAAGTTAAGTTGTGATTTTTAAGCCATTTTTAAAGCTCATTCAAAGCTTTAAATAAAAGCACATTAAAGTCAAGCTTTCAGCTTTTGCTAAAGGCTAAAGTAACTTCAAAAGCTCCTTATTAACTAAAAGCTCATTAAAAGCTTTACACAAAAGCACATTAAAGTTAAGTTTTGAGTTTGTGTTTAAGGCTTTAATCATTTTCCAAAGCTTATTCTAAGCCAAAAGCTGATTAAAAGCTTTTTATAAAGAAAGCACATTAGATTCAAGTCAAGTCAACGCCATTTTTAAGCCAATTAACCCAATTTAAACCTAAACATAACTAAAACAGTCTTTTTTTGGATTAATCTAAAGTGTAGCCCTCAAAAAAGATGCGTAGTAACAAGCAGAGTAAAGTTTTAGTGATAAAAACAATCAAATTTTTTCTATTTCTTCCTGTTGTTTTCAAGATTAAAACCAAATTAAACTTAAGAATTTGTTGAAAACGCACAAAATATAATGAAACTAGAATTTCAAACTGATAGCAATGAAAATTTATTTAGAAAGGAAGTTCGTGTGTGTGTGTGGGCGTAAGCGTGGGAGTGGGCGTGGGCATGGGCATGGGCTTAGGCGTTGGAGGCCTTAGCAGATACATCTCGCCATATTGACCTTGGCGTACGATTCCATAAGAATTTCAGATTTGTATGTTACATCGAAAATGTTAAGCACAATAAAATTCCATAGGCGATTAAAGTTGTTTGTTTGTTAATAATACTACGTAAAATCTAAGCTGGTTATCAGTCGACGCCTTTTTTTTTTTTTTTTTGTTATTTTCGAATGGAAAGTACTGGAAATATTTTCGGTATATTCGGCTATGCCAATATTCTGGGCAAATCTGTCCCCTAAATATATTGCCTGGCAATATTTTGGTCTTCCTCCCTTCATGTAGGTTTTTTTAAGACCCCGTAGGCCTTAGAAGCTGAGGGTCGATTGGGTATGTGGGAAGAAAAAGTTGGCCAAACCCCTAAGGCTTATATATTCTTGACCAACATCAGAAATCGCATCGATATAGCGTTATATAGCGTTATATAGCGTTATATATACACTTGGAACTCAGAGATTATGAGAGATAGAATCACTGAGTTTGATACATTTTTTGTCACTACCCTTGGTGTTATAGCCACATAAAAACAACTGTTTACAAAGCAGCATAACTTTTGAACCCCTTTATATAGCACAATCATACTCTGAGATTATGTTTATGACATGACTGATTATATATCTGCCAACTTTGGTTAGAATTGGCTGACTATATCTTATAGCAGACATGGAAAAAACAGCTGAAAAGTAAGAAAAAGGCATAGAAAACACTTATTTTTTCTCAAATGTAGCTACCGGGTCTTTTAGTGTCGATTTGCACCAATCTAGCCAATCCTACAGTGTATTTTTTTCCTCTTTTGTTGGCATTGAATGTAACAAATCCAGTTATTTGTTGAATTTGACAGTTTAATTCTACGCCTCGATGAGCGTTTGGCCCCCGAAATCGATAACTGAACCCAAAACCCATATCGAGCCCAAAACCAAAAACCTGCCCTATCCTCCCTGGGTTTCATTCTACATCCCTTGTCCTTTCTGAGACCATAATTTGTGTCTATTTCAATCTGTGATGTGCGTTTGCTTTATTTGGATTCGCTTGATTTGGAAATCAAACAGGTTTTGCCATTCAACTTGACATTCAATTTTTTCCTTCGATCCGATGTCAAGGAAAATTACAAATCAGTTTCCCTTCGAGTGTGTGTTAGGGTTTGTGTGTGTGTCTAGGATCCTTTATGAGGTCCCCAAACAAACAAACAGAGTTGCAATCAATTTGTTACTTGATTTTGTTGTTATGGCTAAAACATGAAACAATAAAAGTAAAATTTGCATTGAGGCGAGAAATTTCTATGACGCCTATGAGTGGACACCAGATTTTCAGGTTCCTACTATTGTTAACCCCTCCATGAGGGCGTTAAAGGGGGAGGGTTAAAAGCTCTGGGCAAACAAAAATAAACCGACAAAAAATTGGTGAAAACTTGTACAAAAGGCAAACAGACGAAACGGCTAAAAACGGCTAAAACGACGAACAGCGAACGGCGCTATAAAAACAGCAAAGCGCAAATCAAGAAAGATCATAAAAAATTGAGCAATAAAAAAGAAAAAAAACCAAAAAAAAATTTATATGAAAAGCAAAAAAAAACAGCAGCGACAACAACAATAACGGGCCGCAAGCTAAAAATGCCGTCAAGTGCCAAAAACACGTTTAAATGTCAAAATGTAACTGCCCAGACAACAACAACAACAACAACAACAACAACACTAGTGACTACAATAACAACTGCAACAGCTGCAGTCGCTGAGGCGCCGCAAAAGCAACAAAAATCAAATTAGCGCCAAGCAATGTCGCCGCTGCCAACGCTGACGTCGACTTTAACGTCGACACCGACGCTTCTGCTGACAGCGACGCGACGCGATGTGAGCTTTGCAGCGACAGCTTCAGCGTCAGCTTCTCCGTCAGCGTCAGCTTCAGTTTCCACTTCCAGACTTTTGCAATCATCTTTCGGTGTTTGTCGTCTTCTTATTCACAGTTTTTTTTTTTCTCTGCTTCTCTTTTGATACCCTTGCAATGGGGTATTATAATTATGTCAGCCATTACGTAATGCACTCAAGAAACCAAAGAAGTATATATAGATATATATGTGTATATATTTGAGACGATATCAGAGAAGCCAAGTTAATGACTTGATCTGAGTTTAAGCAAACATCTCAAGACTCTCAGCTTCGTCAATGACTTTAACTTGTTGAAAGTGCATATTAAAGTGGTTGAATTTTAAGATACCCTATAATTTATATTAAGTTAATTTGTTTTAAAGCTCTTTTGGCACTTTTAAGCTACTTATAAATACTAAGAAAATTTAAAAATAATTATAATGAAATTAAAATTAAATTATTTACTTTATATTTATTTATAAAAAACAGTATTTTTAGAGTATTTAATCTTCAGCATATTTAAAAATACTTTAATTTTTATTTTAGTTTTTTTTGAACGTCACTCTTCCTCCCCCTTTACCCCTCCCCCTCTCTCCCTCTCTTTCACTCTCTTTCCCTCATTGATGATACTTTTTATTGCTGTTCATAATTCGCGCTTATGCAAAAAAATATTTTTAAATTAAACGCAAATTTGTAGCTGTTTTTTTCTTCTTCTGGCAATAAAACGGCGACAATTCAAAAACCCACCAAAACAAAAAAAAAGGCTAAAAACCAAGTGAGAAACTGAGAAACTGAGAGACTCCCGACAACAATGAGATATAAAATGATTATATCATTATAGCACAAAGTGCGTAAAAATTTATGAACAATGAAAAGTTTTTTTCTTGCAGCGAAAGGGCCAAGATTCCCCATGGGGCGCTACGAAGTACGTAGTGCCCGGGAAAGGGTTAAAGAACACTGCAACCACACAACTGTTCTCCTCTGGAATCAAACGAGTTGTGTGTGTGAGAGTGTGTGTGTGTGTGAGTGTGTGTGTGTGTGAGTGTGTGTGTGTGTGAGTGTGTGTGTATGTGTGAGTGTTCATGAAGAACACTCGTAAATCTATCAAGCCATTCTCCACAGTCGTGAAACTTTTACTTGTAGAAACAAGTCTCAGGGGAATACCAGAGAGATAACCAGATGTTAAAATGCCCACATACGATTAAAGTGGGAACACTTTAAGAGTATTTTCAAAAAAATACCAAACTTTTTTCTAGGACTGTTCTGACGTTAACTGTTCAAATACGTAAAAAAAAAAGTGTTAAAAGTGTTTTCAACTAAAATGAATTTACTCAACACTTTTCTTATGACGTCACAGTATTCCAAACTGTCTTTTAGTACTGTTAGAGCTAAGTATTTTCCCAGCCCAAAGATAGTTAGTACCCTATCACAAAATATCTTCTTAAACTGTTATACTACTAACTATACAATTCCTTGTTTACTTTAGGGTTAGTTGTTATACCTTAAACATCTTAAGAAGCTGTTATACTACTAACCATACCTCAAACATCTTTAGAAACTGTTATACTACTAACCATACAGTTCATTGGTTAGTTTAGGGTTAGTTGTTATACCCCAAACATCTTTTAAAACTGTTATACTACTAACTATATAGTTCATTGGTTAGTTTAGGGTTAGTTGTTATACCTCAAACATCTTTTAAAACTGTTATACTACTAATTATACAATTCATTGGTTAGTTTAGGATTAGTAGTCATTCTCAAACATCTTATAAAACTGTTATACTCTAACTGTTCCTTCGATATATACTTCATATAACTATTTGTAGTACACACTGTCGACTGAACCCTTCTAAAAGCATCTTCCAAGACTGTCATACCATTAAACCTCAAACTGTTCCCTCTCTACTCACATCAAACTGTTCCCATGATTCTAGTACCTGCTATAACTTATAGTTCTGCACACAGAACTCTACTCCAACGTTTACCAACACTTCAAAAAAGTGTTCTAAACAGCTAAACAAACATTTAACTAACTATTTTTCCCATAGAGTTGAAAGAAACTTATCGACTAATTAATGATTCTTCGTTGTTATCAAACTGTGCACAACGAATCAAATCGAATCGAATTGAATTCATTGGGAGTGATTAATTATGCAATAATTTATTTTGAAATACAATCAAGAGATTCATCACTTAAATTATTCATAACTCGGCAAAGATTTCAACTTCGTCTTCGACTTCGTCTTTGACTACGACTTGGAGTACTCGTAATTTGTTTACCATTCACACTACTACTGAAGGTGCTGTATTGCGGTGGTAATGCGGTGCAGTGTGTGGTGCTAGCAACTTGAATGCAACTTGGGGTTAACTCTCTGTGTGTCGATTGCAACAGATCCAAAATGTGATTGCATGACGAGCGACCAAGACATGATTAAAGCTCAATTAATTGCAACTGACAATGACAAGGAAAAGTCTCATTTTGAAGCTTGAAGCTTCATCTGATGTCAGGGACAACAGTCGTTGTCAAAGAGGGCGTGAATGGGGTAGGGGGAGTGGCAGAGAGTAAGTGTGTGTAGAACAGGCAGAACGTGTGTGTGTGTATGGACAGTGTGCGCCTATGAAAGAGACCGATACAAGAACTTATGTCCTCAATAATAATAATAATAATAATGATAATAATAATAATAATAATAATAATAATAATAATAATAATAATAATAATAATAATAATAATAATAATAATAATAATAATAATAATAATAATAATAATAATAATAATAATAATAATAATTTGCATTACGAATATTACGTATACGCAAAGAACACGCAGCTATAGCTAAGTATATAAGTTGTAGCTGTATTACTTTATGGCTATATATAGCTATAGCTAAAGCTATATAGCTATAGCTAAAGCTTCTTGTAATCTATATGACGGCATAGCAGCCCTTGTCCCTCTGAGACACTCCCACATGATTCTCTTTCTTTTTCTTCCTTCTCTCTCTCGTACTTTCTCGCCGCCCCTGCCACGCCCCCTCCCCCTTAATTGGGGCCGTTGCACGATCACTTTAATGGAGGTCAACGTTCTCCACGTTTTAATATAAATTGTTTTGTGTTTTTTGCGACTTTTAATGCGGTTTGTTGTCGATTTCGATTAGACAAAGTTGCCATAAGATTACGACTGCTCTCTCGCTCTCTCTCTTTCTCTGTGTATCTCTCCCTCTCTCTCCCACTCTTTGTGTCTCTGTTTATATCTCTCCTACTTCTCGGCGCCTTTTACAAAGTCATTAAACTTTCTATAGCTGCGCTTATCAGAGTTGTTGCCGCCGTGTGCTGGCAGCAACATGTTGCAGTTGCAGTTGCAGTAGCCGTTGCTCATTAGTTCAATGATTTTGAATGTGGAGCAACAACAATGCCGCATCTATTGCTGTGGCCGGCATTGATTTATCTGCCATCTCACGTTCCAATGCACGACAACAACAACAACAACAGTGGCAGCAGCAACTGCTAACAGCAACAACAACTGTGGACAACAACAACAACAACAATGAAGGGCTACCGCCTGGTTGTCGTGATCAGTGGCCCGCTTTGGTCCGATCCATGGCCCACCCATGACTCGCATTGTTTAGTCCGCAACAACAGCAGCAGCAACAGCAACACCAACAACAACAGCAACTTCATTATCATGATTAGCATCATGTTGTTCATCATCATCATCATCATCATCGCCTATTGCATTTTCAATTGAATTGCTTGAACCACAAAATCATTGACAGCAACAATGCGAGCAACATTGTTCTCGTTGTTGCTGCTGCTGTTGTTGTTGTTATTAGTTGTTGCTGCTAGAAGCATCAGCAACATGTCAGCAACGGTCACACGGCCAATCGCCCATTCAGCAAAGAGGGCGCCTTCAGTTCATGGGAAACTGCTGCACAAGATGCCACACACAGCAAGCAGCAACAACAGCAACAACAACAACAACAACAGCAACAGCAACAACCGGCAGCTGCTGCAGCTGCAACAACTTTGGCCCCGCTGCAATCGCTGGCATTGCTGGCATTGGTGTGGGCGATTGCTGATGAAAAAGAACAAGAACAAGAAGAAGAAGAAGAAGATGATGATGAAACCAGAGGGTTGGCGGTGATAGTTCTACAGGGGGGCGGGGGTACAGTGGGTGTTGCTGGCAATTTGCTTGCTTGCATTTCGCTGTCGCAACAAATTTTAATACATTTCTCACATAATTCGACTCTTGGCCCCGTCGAGACAACAACACAATGCGAATGCAATATTGCATGTTGTTGTTGTTGTTGTTGTTGCTGTTGTTGTTGTTGTTGTTGCTGCTGTTGCTGCTGTTGTTTGCTGTGCGCCCCCAAAACACCCCAAGAGAACCCTGAGTCTGAGCATCTGGTTTTGTGGTATCAACTCATATTCCATGTTAAAATATCGGACGATGAAACTGGAAGTATTATAATAAAGAAACTACTATATAGGAGAACTGGAAACTAGTTTTAAGCGGGGACAGTAAGCAGTAGAGATTTAGCAGAGAGAGAAAGGGATAGAGCGAGTCGACTTTAAAAGACCCCGTACTCATTATAAAAGCAATTTTTGGGCGATTTGTCTCCAGGGAGCTATAGTATATAGTAATCCAATCCGAACCAAACTTGTTGAAGACTATTATAATGGTACCATACACAGACGGACAGACGGACATCGCTATATCGACTCGGCTGTTGATGCTGATCAAGAATATAAATACTTTATGGGCTGGGCCACGCCTCCATCTACCTGCTATGCACGCTTCTGACAAACGTAATAGACCCCTCTACTCTTTTTTAGAGTACAGGGTCTAAAAAGTAAGTTAGAATGAAAGTTATGGCTAAAAAAATACCAAAAAGTATTTCAAATTTAATATCTTAAAAGATAAAAAATACTAAAGAATTTCATAGAAAGAAATCAAAACTTCCACAGAATGAGACAACTAAACTAATCGCAAATGAAAGAATGCAAAAAAAAAAAGTTAAGATTAGTTTAGTATAAGCTACTAAATAGTTTAGATATTGGCATAAACTAATGCACGATAAGACATGTTCAAAGAATTCTTTTGGCCACATATCAAATGTGGCTATAACAATTTGTATTTGTAGATTTTTTTTTTTAATTTTATTTCCAGATGAGCTGCAATAAGAGCACGTAGTTCTTTGTGGCATGCCACCATGATTGCCACTGACATTGCCACTGCCAGTGGCACCGAATTCCCCACTACCCTTTCCTCCCCTCTCCCCACTACACTGTACTGCTCTGCTCTATTTTTTCTTTAATTTTTTTTTTTTTTTTTTTGGTAATGAGATCATGGAATTATGTTGTTTGTTATTTTGTTGCTGTTGTTGTTGTTGTAGACGTTGTTTTCACAGTCATAAAATTAAAATATAAGAAAAAAAAACCCCCAAACGCAACATACTGCATAATAAACAAGCCAAACAACAATAACAATAACAGCAGCAATGCTGATGTTGCTGTCGAGGCAACAACAACAACAGCAACAAAATATGATAAAAAGGCCAAAAATCCAAACGAGAATTGTCAACCAAAACATCGCTGGTTACCGCAAACAGCTGTAACGGATGCCAACGTCGTTGTTGTCCCCCAAACACACACACACACACACACACAAATACACCCTCTCTAGTCCCTAAGGCAATGAGGCGTCGCTGTTGCCGCTGGCATCAACAGCAGTAGCAGCAGCAGCAACAACTGTGGCGAACAAAAACACGCGTTTTCATTTTGCGCACACCAAAAACTGCATTGCACAATGTGAATAATCCAACAACAAGCCCGCTGGACCCCACTCTCCCTGCACCTTTCCATCTCTCTATTCCCTCTCTTACAGTTGAGTACCATTCAAAAGCCACAACACACAACATACACTAGCAGCGCTCTTCCGCTCTCCCACTCTCCCGTTCTATCACTCTCCCGCTCTTCACTGTCCCCCTTCCTCACACATGCTCTTGCTATCCCGCTCTCGCTAGCACTCAGCGCCCATCACGTTTGCTATTGTAAAAACATATGCTTTCACACTTGACACACACACACAAGCACATGCTCACATGCACTCACACATATGCACAAAGGGTTCTGCTAGCAGGTCAAAGTGGGTGGAATAGAGAGAGTGGATAATGGGGGGGCATGTGGAGGTGTGACTGCCAGGTGCATAGGATGCATGACGGCACACCCGACAAATTTGTCAATTTTCAAAATATGGAATGGGAAAGAATGCAAAAGAATTCTATGCAGACAAACATAAGTAAATAAAGTGAGGGTTAAAGAAAAAAATTAAAACTTAAGTTTCAGCTATCAAAAGTTGTCGCCTGTCAGATTGTCTTCGGTTGTTTTGTCGCCTGTGTCTGGCTATAGCCTTGATATCCTGCTGGCCAATCCTAGCCAGACTCTCTCGCTGTTTTCGCCTCCACTTGGCGCTTTTTAGTACATGCATGAAAATTAAGTGCTTGTCACATTTGCGGTTGACAACGTTTAATTTTCAGTTTATTTTTATGCTTTTCCCCAAATAACATTGCCAACTATATGTGTAGGGGCGGGCGAGGCGTGGCCACTGGCACATGCAAATGTGTCCAACTCCAAAAATGAAACAAGTGTACAACAAAAAGCAAAAGAAATAAATGGGAAAAATAAAAGAGAAGAAGAAGAAAGAGGGGAAAAACGAAAAACAAGAATTTAAAATAATTAAATCATTTACCAAAAGCAGCAACAGAAGCGACAACAACAACAACAACAATGTCCACGGCAGCAGAAATAGAAATGAAAACGGAATATAAAATGTGTAATAAAGTGTAATAATAAAAATACAAAAACAAAAGCAACAACAAGAAAAAAAAACAATTGTAAGCGGAAGTAGCAGCGACGCATTCAGCTGTGACGTCGACTGAGCTTTGGCTTATATCAGCAGCGGCAGTGGCAGTGGCAGTGGCAGTGGCAGAAGCAGCAGCAGCAGCAGCAGCAGTGCTAGCAGCAGCGGAAGAAGAAGGCGCTTTCGTTCTTCCTTTGCTGCACTCTTACTGCCTTGCTTGCTCTTCCTCTCCCCCACTCCCCTCCCCACACCACACCACTCCACTCCACTCTCTCTCTCTTCGTCGCCTGCTTGCCATGACGAAGGCATCATAAAGAAAGACAAACGACGACTGTCGGCCATGGAGTGTAATGTAAATTACGAGCGGAGGCAAACAAGAACAATAAAAAGTCGCATTGTAATAGTCGCTGCTGCTGTCGGCGTCGCAGCGCTGCTGCTGTGACTGCTTTTGCTGCTGTCGCTGCTGCAGCAAAAGACGCATCAAATGAGGCAGCCAAGCGACCAACGAAATGCACCTGTGACCAACTCCAAGTCCAGCGATTGGCGGTGATTAGACGCTGCCGCTACTGCTGTTGTTGTTGTTGTCGTCGTTGCCGTTGTTGTTGCTGCTTCAACTGTTTACTGCTTCCGCTTGCACGCCGGCAGCAACAGCGATGACCACAAAAGCGTAACATGCGCTGCCGCAATCAAATCGCCGCGAGTATTGTTCCTTTACCACGCTCTCTTCCCTCTCTCTCTCTCTCTCCCCTCTCCACATTTCCCCTCCTGTCGGTGCGACGTTCGTCGACACTTTGACGCTTCGCCGCATTTAGGCGGGCGGAATCCAAAATGATGACTCAGAAAATGCGGCACAAGCCGCCCTCGAGTCACCCTGTGGCGGTGGCGGAGACGTGGGGCGGGGTCACAGTGGAACTGAAGAGTAGGCGGCTGGGTGGAAGGGGGCGTTGTTTATGACACGCTACACTGCACATGGTTGAGGCAAGTTGGAGTCTACACTGTGAAAAAATTTGGGGATTCTACACTTAAATTCGTTGTAGATTAAAAGCGAAAATTCTTCAAGTAGAATTTAATAAAAAAAAAAAAGTTTTTTTCATTTAACAGTTAAGAAAATATATTTTTAAACTCCTCTTCTATACTTTAAAGCTTTTCTCTCAGTGTACTTAATGCTATTCGTCTGCTAACGGGTGTATTTATTCATCAGGTGGTTCAGGTGTGCTTCAGAGGCCAAACGGTGTTTTTAGATATGAGTAAACACGACCCTACGAATCGAAAAAACTACTATATATACTACTTATACCCTTATATGGCATGAGATCAGAATTAATTATTTCATTTTGAGCCATGAAATTTACATTTTCAATTTTTGTCACTCACTCAAAACAATTTAAATACAATTGTGTTTTTAAGTTAACAGTTAAATTATATGGAATACGGATGGAGTAATCATAGGAATAAACACAAGTCGAATATTGGATTTATAACAAAAAGAAAGTAATTAAAAAAAAGAAAAGTTTGTTAATACTGTTAAAATCTTGAATATAATTAAAACATTAAAAAGATTTTAGACAAGAAAAGTCTTCAATATGTCAATAAAAACTAGCTCTAACAAGTAAGAAAGGCTACAGTCGAGCGAGCCGACTGTAAAAGACCCCGTACTTATTCTAGTGCGCGTTTTATCATACAAATAAGTAGTTTTCGAACGATTTGTCCTATGGGAGCTATAGGCTATAGTTACCCGATCCAGACCAAACTTGGTGAGGATAGTTATATTGGTACCATACACATAATGTGTTAGTTTGGTTGCAATCGCTCAACTAAAACTTCATGCCTCCATACAAATCACGAATTTTCGGCCGATTTGTCCTATGGGAGCTATAGGCTATAGTTGTCCGATCCGGACCAAATTTAGTGAGGATAGTAAGATAGGTACCATACACATAATATGTGAATTTGGTCTCCCTAGCTCTAGTCGTTTTCAAGTTATGGTGATGTAAAAATAGTTTTTTACAATTTGCGGGGGCGGTAAGGGGCGTGGCAAAGATTTGAAATAAACTTGATCTGCTCGCGAAGCAGACGGACTTTCATTTCAAATTTGGTAGCTCTAGCTCTTGTAGTTTAAAAGATCTAGGTGATCATACAGACGGACGGACAGACGGACATTGCTATATCGTCTCGGCTGTTGATGCTGATCAAGAATATATATACTTTATGGGGTCGGAAAAGCCTCCATCTGCCTGTTACGCACATTTCGCTTCAGACAAACTTAATAGACCCCTATACTCTTTTTTAGAGTACGGGGTCTAAAAACTTGTATTATTGTTAACACACAGCAATACAAGTCCAAAGTAACCCAATTAGTTATTAGAAGCACAAAATTCAGTATCATTAATCTTATTAATTTAAATCTTTAGTAAATTTTAACAATTATTTCCATCTCTTTCAGTTACACAAAGTGTATTGCACCCACTGAAGCCCCAAAATTGGTGAGTACTCGATGAGTATATGGAAAATATAGTTAGTAAGGAGATAAATCGTGTCAAGAAAGTCGGTAAATCTAAATAATAAAATAGTCTAGACTAAAATACATTTTATGTGTCAGTTTAAAAGGCTAAAACAACTTTTGGCTCGTCTTATCAAAAATATGTATAATTATCTGATATTTATGGCTTTAACTATTAATTTCTTTAACTACTTGGTATTACTTCCTTCTAAAATTGAAACACAAATTCTGTTTTATACCTTTAAGAGTTCCTCTCAGTCGAAGTATTTCGATCGGAAGAGTAAAATAAAACACAAATTTGACTATAAAATTCTAGAAAGGTTCTTCTTAAGCTTTTTGGACTCTAAAGAACTCCAAAAATTCCAAATCGTAGAGTCGTTAATGAACCCAGAGACTGATAGGGCACAAGAGTCTTTAGTTTTAATTGCTTTATCTAACAAATCGGGGGAAAATGGGTGAAAAGTAGCCAAAGACTAGATGAATTTCGAGTCGGGGGAGAGAAATGAAAGAGTAGAACGATGCTATAGAGATAAATATATAGAAATATAGCTGCTATATAGATGGGGAAAAGGTATGGCAGATTAGATAGAGATAATATAAATTTAAATGGGGGCAAAAGGTTAGAAGAGAAGACGAATTTTCGAGTTGGGAACGGAATGAAAGAGTAAATCGATACGATATAGATATAGTATCTCTCTATAAGCTATAAGTACTATATAGAAGGGGGGAAGGTATAATAGATTAGACATAGACAAAAAACATATCAATCGGGGGCAAGGAATGAAAGATTAAAGCAATACTATATAGACATATAAAGATATGGCTACTATATAAAAGGGGAATACGTATGCCAGACTAGCCAGAAAGTCTCACAAAATAAGAATTTAGTGTTTTGTTACCAATTTAATTTCAGTTTCTAGTGTATGAGTACAGAGTGTATGAACTGTGTGTGTGCCGCGTGTGTGTACTGTGTGTGTGCGTACTGATTGTAAGCACTGTAAGTGCCTAATTTGATTTGCGTGCTCTTCGTAACACTTTCTAAAGCTTCGCATGAACTTTTGGTGACCACGCGTTAAATTTCCCACATAAAAAATTTTAAGTTTTCGACTCAAATCGGATGTCACCAATTTTTGGTAATTTCTAGTCACTGCCAAAAGTAAACTACCACCTACAATTGTTGTTGGTGTTGTTGTTGTGGTTTGATAGGGGCCTCACTCACATGTTGGAATTGATTGACGGAAATGATTGGTTTGGTTTGCCTCTGGCACACATAACACCATTTTTGAATACATCCAACCGAACTGATAACACCACACTGAGATCATCATCATCATAATGTTCATTAGTGTCTTCATTAGCATTAAGATCGCAATAATCATCAGTGGGACGACATTTATTTGTTGTTTTGCCAAATATTTGACTGATAAGCAACAAAAGTGAAGGTCAAGTAGTTCAATCGGTCATCAGAAATGTCTTTACTCTTTGTGCGAATATTCCGATTTGGGTCCAGAATGAACACGTTGTACTTTCTCGGGGAAGCCGTTTAGAAAGGATTGAAATACAATTTTATAATGAATCCTTAAGAAAGTCATACGTAATCCATTAAATACTTCTATATACTTCCCGTACAGTTAGGCCACACTAAAACGAACACAACATTTCACAATTTAAAGTAAAGACTCATTTTGTGGTCAACAAATTGAAGGTTAATTAGCTAAGAGTTGGTTATAGCCAAGTTCCACTGTAGCTTGAAGTGCTACACATTTCGACCACTTAAGCGCCTGCCATAAACCGTTGGCTCTCATCAACGAAAGTCACACCTCTATGCAGATGATGATTTCGTTTGTGGCTGAAAGCGAAACCGGCCCACGACTGTCTGTCTGATGCCTTACTGTACGATATTCGCATATTCGCATCCGCATTCGTATTCGCGTAAGCAACAGCAGCAGCAGTAGAGGCAGCGGCAGCCGCAGCCACAGAGAGGCGTGTCGCGCCCTTAATTAGAGAGAAGTCAACTGACTTATTGAAGGAACTGAGCAGCTGTTGGGTAAAGCCCAAGGATTGGTCAGCGTATGCCAAAAGGACGTGTGGAAATGGGTGTGCGTGCGTGTGTGTGTGTGTAAAATAACCAGAGAATACCCACAGTGACCACAGTAAGAGCGCATATAGAGAGCGACAGCTAATCCAAGTTGATACATTTCCAACAACAACTCCACTAATGCCCCCAACCCCACTTGCTCTCCTTTCTGTTACTCTCTTCGCTGCTCTCCTTTCTGCCTCCCTCTTCTTACTTGTTGCTGCCTACGCTGACATCGCTACTGCCGCTGCGACTGCGCTGCCTACTAACGGCGAAATTCAATTGAATTTGCATTAAAAACATGTTTTCATCCAAATTTAAACACAAAGAGAAACAAATTATAATTATAATAATAATGAAAACATAAAAAAAAAACTTACATTTGACTGTTTTATATCCCAGGCGAAAGAAGACGACAATCAAAACGAGTAGAGAGCGAGGGAGATGAAGAGTGAAAAAAAATCGTTGCGCATGCGGCGTTGTTGTTGTTTTTGGTTTTTGCTGCTGCTTCTCTGCTCTGCTCTGCTCTGCTGTTGTCAACGCAGTGCTTGTTGTTGTTGCTCGTTTTATCTTTCGCAGTCGTTTGTTGTTGTTGTTGGATTTTGGGTTAATACCAAATTATTGTAAAATAAATTAGCATACAAATAAATATTAAATTCGAATTCGTTTGTTGCTTTCGTTCTGCTGAGAACCGCGCTCTAATTCGTTGTTGTTATCTCTCTTGTTGTTGTTATAAGTTGTGGACTTGGCCAGTTTTGGTTTTGTTTTTGTTTTTGTTTTTTTTTCGTTGTTTTATCTAAATTTTATTTAGTTGCTTGAAGTTTTCTTGTCGCTTGTTGCCTTTCATTTTTTCGTCGTTGTTGTTGCTGGCATTATGACAACTGTTTGTTGTTGTTGTTGTTGTTGTTGTTGTTGTTGTTGTTGTTGTTACTGTGCTTGTTGCATTGCAAGTGCCTCACATGGCACACACACACACACACACAGGCGCACACTGGCACACACTAACACATATAAGCATAGATAATTCCGTTCACAAAGAAAGATTTGCACACAAAAAATAAATATCGTCACAAATTACACGACAGCAGCTCACTCACTCACACATATACAAACGCGAGCGCGTACATACACATACACATATGCATACAATGTGTATGAAATAGTAAAGGAGGCAGAAAACGCACGCACAGTGGTACAATAACTGTTGAAAAATGCAATGGTAGAAAATGAGAGAGAAAAAAAAAACACAAAATGAAATAAATAATTAGCATTGGTTGTAGTTAAAAAAAAATATATAAATAAAAGATTATAATTTCAACACGAACAAGAAAAAAATAATATATATATATAGGAATATGTGTATATATATTTATTTGAATACAATGTAAAAGATTATAAATTATCGGCGCCTGTTGCTGTTGTAACAACAAAATGCGGCGTGTTTCACAATAAATATATATACACACACATACATATATATACATATATTCAGTATGTTTGTATGGATAACATCGGTCTATACTATATATGCATGTACATGAATATTAAGTATTTTTTTTGTTTATTTGTGCATTTCATTTGATTTTATTTTATTTCTCTCGCTTTTTGTTTCCTTTCACAGATACGCATGTAATTTGTTTTGTTTTGTTTCGTATATTTTAGTATTTTTTTTGTTGTTTGTTGTTGTTGTCACTTGGGTTACACACAGTCCAAATTCAAATCGGAATCGGGTCAAACTAATACCAAAGCGAATCGCACTTTAAAAGAGAAATGCACACGAAAAAACGTTTTGCTTTTGTTTTTATTTAGTATTATAATTAATAATATTTCTTTTTTTTTCTTCGCTAGACATTTTGGCACACGATCGCAAAAAAAAAAAAAACGAAAAAAAAAAACAAACAAAAAATAATGTAATTAAATAAAATTATGGATTAAGCACGTTTCGCACGATTAGTATTTTCTTAGCACCCGAACAATGACATAGTACGTATTTTAGTATATTTAAAATACTACTACCAAATCTTGCTTGTGACATATAGAAACGAAGCACAAGCAAAAAATAAACTGAAATAAAGGGAACAACTACAAAAATAGAAAGAGCAAACGAAATGGAAATAGAAATAAAATTATTGATTGCATTGTCACATTGATCACTTGTTGTCACTATTTGCAGTTCCCTATTATTATTTTTATTTTTATTTTTTTTGGTAGTTGCTTCATTTATTTCTGTTGGGATTAAACATATCGCGATATCGCTAGTCGCGCTACTTGCTGGCCGATCAAGTTAAGTCACACTGCACACGCACCGTTACCGTTCACGTTCACAGTTGTTTATGGAATGAGGCTTGAAAATGTGTGTGCGGGCGTCGTGGCCCCGAGCCCGCAGCAGACGTAGCTGCCTCTGCCGTCACCGTCGTTGACTTTGTCATGACTATGGAAGATTGGGAGAGGCAGAGAGCACAAAAGCGTCAAGAGTCAAAATGTTCATGCCGCTGACTCCCAGAGATCGTTATAAAGAGACACACTGGGAGAGCCAGAGAGAGCGAAAGAGAGAGAGAGAGAGTGTGTGTCCATTGAGAGTCAACTGATAAAGAGAGCGCAACGACTTTGACTCTGTGATGGACTGAAACTGAAGCGCAGTGTCAGAGTCGATGCTATTGCAATTGTTGTTGTTAATGCTGTTCTTGTTGCTGCTGCGCTGTCGCTGTTACTGCTACTGCAGCGCTGCTCTGCATGCAGTTTGCTCTTGCTCTTGTTATTAACGTTGTTGTTGTTGTTCTTAGTTTTTCTAGTGCAATCTGCAATGCTTGCTAAAAGTTACGCTGTGTGAACTTCTTCTTGAGTCAATGTTATTATTGATTATTTCGTCACTTTGTTTGTGCTTAATATTTATGCTCATTTTAATTAAGCGGGTGTTTAAAGTTATGCAAATTTGTTTGTTGAGTAATTACAGTAGTGATCTTCGCTTTAACTCAAACGGAGTCAAAGTTAGTTTTACTTGTTTACAGGGTATGTTCTAGTCGACTAGACTTTCTTTAAAGCATGCCGAATCGTTTGATGTGATGCTTTGACCTTTTATATTTGCAAATTGGATTGTCAGTCATTTTTTTTGTCTTTTATTTTGATTCTATAATAATTTTAATTTATTGTTCAATCGTATGCTTAAACCAGTCTTAGGTCCTCCATGGTCACTTTAAGTTAACTTAAGAACTATGAATTTTTATCCATGCTAGAAACTTTTTATCAGTTTCTTTTTTTTTAATTTTTTAGGTTATGAAAGTAATCGATAATTATCGAAATTATGATAACATCCAATTTGTTTCTCACTTCCAATATTAAATTTAATAAAAAAGGCAATGAAAAGCTTACAATTTGTAGTAAGAATAATTTAGATTAGCTAAAGTTATCGATAATAAATGTAAATTAATAGTGAATAAATAATCGAAATTTTTATGAAATGCTTTAAGCAACAGTCGATGATATATAGCCTCATTATGTTGTTAGAGCTTTATCAGAGCTTCTACATACCAAACTAAGTTATCGATAAAAACGATTAATCAAAAATTTGTTGCGTTTATGATACAAGTAATTGTAGCAGTAGTATTAATGACATGAATCGAGTCCAAGCAGCGTTACTAAAAATTACCGCTAACAAGCTAAATTGGTCTTTGCACCGTTACTCAAAGTTATCGATAACAAGCACAATGATAATTAAAGCCTCAAAAATTTCAGAATTTTTATTTACGTTGCTTGTTACAAATTACTTTGTAGGTTACTGCTTATTTTGATTAATAAGCTTTAACCAGCATCGCACATAGTTATCGATAACACAAAAATGTCACCGTTAGCCACAAAAGCTTAACATTAGCAAATTTTATAATTGAAATTAATATTTAAAGCACCTTTTATGATAAAAGTTTATCTAACTACAACATAGAACCGATTCCAAGTTATCGATAACTGGAAACTCACTGCATTGTGACCGTTTTGGGTATGCGCATTAGCAGTTGGCCAACAAATTTTGAAAACTGCAACTGAAAATGGAAAATGTGAAATGTGAAATGAAAATGGAACTTGAACTGGAACTGGACTCTTGCTGAGTTTTCTGGCGTTGATGGGTCTACGACTACGATGGGCATGACAGATAGACACTTTGCTAGATAGTTGGGATTTCCATGATTAATGACATCGGGAAATGGATTTCTTTGCCTTTGTTTGTGCAACTAATTGAGAAATTTACATATAGTGTCGCACACACACACACACACACACCACACACACAAGCACACACACACACACACACATAAATCTGGGTCTGGCATGGGGTCCAAGCATTGATTTCACATTTTGTACGAGTTTGAAATTCTTTGGTAAATTTCAAAGAAATCAATTTCGATTTTCACATTTCTTTTTTTTTCTTTTGGGATTTTTTTTGGTATTTTTTGGAATTTTTTCGGAATTTTTTTCTATTCAGAATTTGACAAATTGTCGATTTTTCAATGTCGTTGTCAACGCTAGAAATTTGTGTGTGCATTGTTTGATTTTAGCATAGGTCAGGTGCGATTAAGGTACTAAGAGGTCAGTGGGGGTCACTGTGGGTCAGTGGGGGTCACTGTGGGTCAGTTCAAAAACTTGGCTTTAACTGAGTGTAAACTGAGACGCACTAATCCCCAGACATTTAATCTGCTCAGCATCGGAATCAATCAGTGTAAATTCAACTGAAAAATCGAGAAATCGAAAAATCGCAAGAGGAAAATAAGAAAATAGGAAAATTTCTTGCCTGTGATAGCTAAATTCCCAATTCAGCGTTAAGCTCATCCGCTTACATTAACTTTTATTTTTTTCTTTTCTGCGCTATTCCCCAGTAAACAAAATACAAAATACGCATTTCAGACCCTGTACTCAAAGAAGTTGAGGGGTTTATTAGCTTAGCTGGAGAAAACTCTTAGAAAAGACTACAGTCAAGTGACCGTCTGCACTCTTTTTGATTACAGGGTCTAAAAAAGTGTGTAAGAGGAAGAAAGAGTCTAGCCTGAACATATAAAATATATATATTCTTGATCAATCAAGTAGATATGGCAATGCCAATCAGTCTGTCTGTTTAAAAGCTGCCATCTAAGAGCCTATAAGGGGTAGTACAATCAAATTAGGTATTAAAATACTGCCATAACTGAAGCACGACTTTACAGCTTCGCAAAACCGTTTTCAAAACGGCATAACTTGGAAACTACTGGAGATACTTCGGATCGAACATATATATCACATAGCTCCCATAGGACAACTATATTATATAGATGCCATAGGCCAAATCGGTCGAGTATTAGTGATTGATTTATTAGTTTCACGACAAAATTTGGATTAAAAATCGATATACTCTTACTATAGCTACCTTAATTAATCAGTCTTTAACTTTTGATCAAAGTACAGGGTCTGTTGCTGTCGCCACGCTCTTTTGTTTTTGGAATGTGATTTCAGTTTCCATTCCTTTGGGGGCAAACGCAGACAAAGTCGTTGGGATTCAGTTTATTGAAATCCTTAACTTCAAGTTGAACATGTTCGAATCCATTATGGTTATTATGAATGGCATATAGTGCTCCTCTTCCTCTCCTCTTCCTCTCCTCTTCCTCTTCTTCTTCTTCTTGGCAAATTGTATTTCACGCTACTTTTAATTAGCCGCCTCCCAAGTGGCCAAGTCATTTCCCCTACGTCTTCCCCTTGTCCCCTCGTTCTTAGTGCTATACCCGAATTCATTCCCGATTTCATTCCCGATTTCTTGTCCGATTCCAGCGTCTGCTGCCTTCTGTTTTTTAGGCCCACATAATGGCCAATTATGCCCACTTGGTTTCGGACATAACGCCGGTCTACAGCTCCCTCCCTTTCCCTCTCCCCCTCTGCCCCTTTCTCCCCGTCTCTCACTGTCTGCTCTTTACGTTTTAATGGTCAAGTGTATTTGGATGGATATACATATATACATATATATCTGTTCTGACTTTGGCTTTGGTTCGGGCCTTTCCCAAAATTCGTTTTGTACAAACTTTTTGTAATGTTTTTTTCTTGTTTTTTTTTTTGGTATTTTTTTGTTGTTGCTGTTACTTTTCCTGCCTCTTTCGCTTCGTCTTCTGCCTGTGCTTTGTCTTCCTCATCGGCTTCTTCTTCCTCGTCTTCTTCTTCTTCTTCTTCTACTGCTTCTTGTTGGTACTTTAAGTGAAATCAATTAAAAAATTTCTTTGTCTTTCGAATGTTTGACTTTGTTGTAGTATTTTTTTTTGCTGTTGTTGTTGTTGTTGTTGTTGAGCATCTTCCAAGTGGCATTTGGAATTCAATGGAAATTAATTTCTTTTGTTTTTTTTTCACTTCCCTCTCTCTCTCTCTCCCTCTCTTTTAATTCCATTTTAGCTGTCTTATCGACTCCCTCTCCTTTGCCTTTATTTTCATTTTCACTTTTATTATTTTTGGTATTTTTCTGGTTTTTTTCTTGTTTTTTTTTTTTAAGTTTTGCTGTTCTCGTTTTCACTTTCAGACCAAAGTTTTTTTTCTTTAGCTCTTCGTGTAGTTTGATTATTGATGTCTTTCGATTAGCGTTCTTAATTTTATTTATTTTGGGTGTCAAGTTACAGTGGGTAAAAAGTCTAAAGAACTCTACAAATTAAAAAAGTCTTGAAACTTTACAGAAAGTTAGGTTAGAAAAGAATTGACTTTATATTATATTTAAATTTACCTTCATATTTTTCAAGCAAATAATGCAAAGAAAGTTATTTAATAGAATATCAGGAAATAGACCTCGAAAGCCTTAACTTATTATAAACTTTTAGGAATAAAAATAAATAAATACTTTTTTTGTAAAATTTTTTAATACGACATTATTCCTCCCGGGGTCCAAAGCAATATGATAAGCAGTGAAAATCTCTAAAAATATTTGATTAAGTAGATATCAATTAATAACTTGTTGCCCAAATTCAGGAAAAAAATTTTTAATTTTTTTAATTAATTTAAAAAAAACGTTAAAAATTTCTTATTCAGATTAAATGAATAATAAATCAAAAGTCTTAGAATATCTGTAGAACACATAAATAATTATTTTTTATAGCAAAACTTTTTAACATTTGTTCAATTACCACTTTTATTCTTTAATTTACCAACTCTCAATAAACTGAGAACGCTTAAAAAATAAAGAGTGCTTAACGAAATATAAATTTAAAAAATGTATACTTAATTTTAAATATTTTTTTAAATACATTTTATGCCAAAATGTATATATTTTTAAATTAAATAACAAAAAGTCATTACTTTAAGTGTAAAATGTTTAAAAATAAAATTGAAAAACAAATAAATTTTTAACAAATTGAACATTTTATCCCACAGTAGAGCATTTAAAGCGCTTTAATTATAAATTGAATTGTTATGATTTTTTACAAACATTCATAATTTATTTATGGGATTTGAAAAAGCTGAAAAGAAAATGGCAAAGTCAAACGACACCAGCGAGCCGGAAAAACATTTTCCAATCCACAAGATAAATCCTTTTTTTTCATTTGAAATTTTTTGTCCTGTGCCGCTTTGAGTTGGAATTCCGGATACGGGTTCGAATTCAAATGGGGCTTAGAAAGGGGTGGGCGGGGGAGAGGGAGGGGTGAGGAATGGGTGAGAGGGGCGAGGGGGGCTGAGAGGGAAGTGGAACTCAAGTGTCGGTTCTCGATTCATGTCTTTCTTAAGTCAAAACGCAAATTGACAACTTAATGCCATCAAAGTTCAAAGTGCGCACAATAAACACCGGCAACATGCGTCACCCAGAGGCCACCCCCCCACCCCCCAAAACAGCTCCACCCACCCTGCCTTGCTTCTTGGGAAACTCCACTCCATTCCGATATCGACATTGACATTCAAATCTAAACATAAATAATAACAATGATAAACATATCAACACGTCGACAGCATTGGGCTTGCCATCGAAGCCCTACACATGCATGTCAGCTACAGATACAGATACAGATACATCTACGGCAACAGCTTCAGATACAGCTACAAGCACAGCCGCAGTGGCAGTAACAGATACAGCTACAGCTACAGCTACAGCTACGGCTACATGTTACATACACCCAGATGCCAAAATACCGATACGCAGCTTCCAAAAAAATACCAAAAAAAAAAAAAAAAAAAAAAAAAAAGAAGTCAAGAAAAATGAAAGAAAAGGGCAACAGCATTTTTCGGATTCTGGGCCTACAAATCGAATGAAGGCAAAAGAAAACATCGGCACTGACAGCAACAACAACAACAACAAAAATGAGGAGAGAAAAAAAGAAAAGTGAAAGAGGAAAGAGGAAGACGTGTAGAAAAACCGACTCTGACAACGACATGAATTGCAACGATAAAAGGTTGAAACTTGGGTTTAGCACAAAAAGACATGAAAAGTGAACGCCAATTTGGCAGTCGTCAAATTTTGTTGCCTCCTCTTTCTTTTTTTTGTGAGTACAGGGTCTTTTGGGTTGGGCTGAAAACAACAAAGGAGGTATGGTCGATCGCCTTAGGTCTATATTCATGAACAGCAGCAGTGAAAACCATATTTGAAATGAATCAAGACTGTTATGAATTTTTTAAAATTACCGTTTTCAAAACGCTATAACTTGAACCGATTTTGAGATATCTTAGTCAAATTTACATACTATATGTGTAATACTACTTGATTTATGCCTACTAAGTTTGATCTAGATTGGACGACTAAAACATATAGCTGCCATAGGAATAATCGGTTAAAAAACGGTAGTTAGTATGAAAAACTGTAGTAATCTTAACCAAACTCATATGGTATGTTTATAGTATGATTTCATATATGGTTAGCAAATTTGATTGCGATCGAACAACTACAACTTGTTGTAACTATCGAAAAACTCCTTAAACTTGATACCAAACAAATTACGAGGCCTTTTTTAGTCGGTTGTCCTTCATTGTAGCATTTTCCTACACTTGTTTCTTGCTGTGTGCCAAACTATGTAACTGAGGAAGGAATTTTTAGCAGGGAATGCTCAGAGGCTGATCAAAAAGGTTCTTGACTTTGAGGATATTTGAATGCCTAACTACTGATATATAGTGACACGACATAATGAATTCATCTACTTATGAACTCATTGGCCCAGTTCGCTGTTGGTGATAGAAGTGTCCCCTAACGGCACTTTTGGGGCTCCCATGTCAAAGCGAGGCGGGTCTTTGAACATAACCTCTATACCCTAGAGATATCAAAGCATTTACTATGGGGTATGCCAAGTTTCAAACTACTTTGTCTTTAAGACAATGCATACTGCTGACTAATTGTAGGGTATTTAGTGTGTCTGTTACTTATTGTGCGAGACAATGCGACATGTTTTATTGTTTGGTTTTCCATATGAAGTTACCAAAGTGACGACAACTTGAAATATTTTCCGAATGATATCTTAAAAGAGAGAGAGAGAGAGGGAGAGAGAGAGAGAGAGAGAGAGAGAGGCTCAGACAATGTTTTGGGCCCTGATAACCGAACAAACTGTCGTGTATGCGCCGGATACCAGGAAAATTGTGGAAACATGAACCCAAGTGGCCCCTCTCCATCATTCGCCCTGACATCTGAACTTGGCAATGAGTCATCACTAAAAAAACAAATATAGAAAAATAAAACTAAGAAAGGAAAAAAAGAAGAAAAAAAAGCAGAAAAAAAGTATAGAACAAGATACGACTATTTTGGGTATTACAGAGGGTTCTCCCATAATTGTTGTAGTTGTTGTTGTTACAGCATTTTGTTGACCTTCCTGGAATTTGGTGGAAGAGTCCAGCAACAACTGGACAGTCCTATCTCACTTGCCACTCCCTAAATACCTCCTCTGCTTCGGACCTTCTTCTGCTGCTTCTTCTTCTTCTTCTTCTTCTTCTTCTTCTTCCACTTCTCTTCTTCTACCACTTCTCCTTCTTCTTCTTGTGCACATCCGCTGCCAATTTATAAGCCACTTCACATATTTTGTTATTTACCATTTACCAGTTGGTCCAGTTGGACACTCGAGCACTTGATGGAAATGGAAAAATCCTCAATTCAAGTGAAAATCTGGTCATTACTCTCGTTTTTTTTCTTTTTTGGCTATTTCGAATACTTTGAGTGGCTCTGGAGCTTAATTCTTTGGGGCATGACCCATGAATATACCTTGGCTACAATAAAATACTCTTTCAAGTGCACGAAGAAACAATTTTTCAAAATAAATTAAGTTAAGATCATTATCTTAAGCTCCATAATTAGAGTATTATGGAAATAGTTTGGGAATTTCATTTCCTTAGAAAACAGTTGGGTTTTATAACAATTATCAAAACATTTCTTTTAAAAGGTTTAAGATCAATTAAAATATAAATAAGCAAATAAATAAGAATTTATTGTGGCAATCTTATAGTTGTTCATACGAACGGACAGACGGACAAACAGACAGACGGACATTGCTATATCGGCTCGGCTGTTGATGCTGATCAAGAAAATATATACTTTATGGGGTCGGAAAAGCCTCCTTCTGCCTGTTACGCACACTTCACTTCTGACAAAACTAATAGACCCCTCTACTCTTTTTAATAGTACGGGGTCTAAAAAATATATAAACAGTAGAAAACATAACGGAACTCGAGCTAAATCTAATTCGAATCAGTTGTTATCAAAGTGGATGATTTTCCTGTTCCATTTTCAGTTTTCCTTTTCTTTTCTTTTCTTTTGGGAAGGAAATATTTTCATTTTCCTTTGAGGCAATTTAAATATTTCCAAGGCAGCGACTCAGAGTTCGATAAAGGCAGGTTAAGGGGAAGAGGGAGGGGCACAATGCTGACCTTTTGCCATAACAATAATAATAATAATAGTAATAATAATAATAATAATAATAATAATTCTAATAAGAATAATACGAATTTGGAGCGTATAAATGTCATTTTAAGTAAAAATAACTTCATTTCCATGTTAATATGCATAACTAATGTGGGCGTGGCAGTGGGCTATAAGGCTATGCGTGCCTACTTACCTCTACTACCTCCCTCTCTTTCTAACTCACTTTCTATCTCTTTCTCGTGCTACACTTGTTGTGGTCAACAACTAATTATAATCAATTCTAATCGTCTTTAAATTGCTGCTTTTACTACACGAAGTCGCTGCCTTTTCTGGGCCGCACTTTAAAAGGTGTTGTTGTTGTTGTTGTTGTTGTTGTTGTTGTTGCTGTTGTTGCTGCCGTCGAGGCTTCCGCCTTGCAGGAGCTAAAGTTGCTGTTGTAGCAACAATTGCTGCTCGCGTCCACCAACGTCTGACCATCAACAACAGCTGCTGTTGCCGCTGTTGCTGCTGCTGTTCAGTTGGCCATTTCGATTTTTCTGCTCTTGGCCATTTCCAGCTATTCTGTTGTTGTTGTTAGTTGACCCTGTACTAAGCAGAGTACTAAAAGTCTATAAACTTGTTAATGTGCTTAACAAAAAAAACTCAAAAAAAAATCACAAAAAATTCAAAACTTAAAAATAAAAAATTTTTTATTAATTTTGGAGCAGTACGTATATAGCTTTTATTGGAATGATTGGTCAGAAATGTATATTTTTCTCAAATTTTTCTAAATTTTTGGTATTCTAGCTAAATCTGTCTAAGATCATATAGTTTCTGATTGGAATAATTGGTTTAAAAATAAATATTTTTTTTAATTTATATTTTATTTTTATAATATTTCATATTCCCACTAAATCTAAAGTTCAACTGCTTTAAAATCTAGCTTATATTAAAGTGTTGACTTACTTTTCTTACTAGACAACTACAGGGTCTTCTACAGTCGTTCCAACCACTAATTGTTGTTGCTTAGTGTGTGCACGTAACTTTTTTTTTAGTCGCGATTTTTATGGTCTTTTGGCTTTTCCGCTTGATTCTATTTTGAGCAGAAGGAAAAAAAATGAGGCAGCTGCTTATGGCCTTAAAGCGAATCGACATGGCCAAAAATGTAGCAAAATGAAACGGAATGAAATGAAACGAAAGCATTTCTAAACATATATGTATATGTGCATACACTGGGAGAAAAAGTATAGTTCTAAGGCAGATTTATAAAAGAAATAAAAAAGTAAAAGTAAGAAATTAAATATACTTAATAAAAGACGGTATTTTTTTGTTAGTATTTTGGTTTTTAGAATATTTAAAATGTAACAAATCTAATTAAAACTAGTTTTTTAACTGTGCTTAAATAACTTGGACAAAAATTTAATTTTTAAGTTTTTTAAAATTGAAAAAATACTAAAAATATACTAAAAAAATTCTAAAAAATACTTAAAAAAAATACTAAAAAAATACTTGCTAAACTTAATGTTGACTTCTTTTTATGAGAAATGTTAATTTTGAAAGTTATATTAAATTACTACTTTATAAAACCAGAAAGTTCTTACTAATACAAACTTTTGTTAAATTTTGAAAAGTTTCAATTTTTTTGCAGTGTAGCTAGTATTTTCAGTAGAAAAATTTGCAGTTACAAGTGAGAATTGAAGCGAGGAACTCAGTGGAAACCGCAATATGTCAGTTTAACACGACAATCTACTTAAAGAGAGACCCGCATATGGACACAGAGGGAGGATATATAAACATATACATACATATATATGTGTATGTGTTTGTATATAGTGCAGGGCTGGAAAGTGTTTTGAGCATCCCTCGCTGTTGTCGCTGTCAAATTGACATTTTTCATTTTCGCTTAAAAACCACAAATACCGCCAGATTGTTTGTCTTAACAGCGTCTGGAATTCCGGTGCTGTCAATCACAGCTGATGTGACTCACTTCCCGTTACCGCAGGCTTCGATCAACCAGGATTGCCAAGGAGAACGAGTGGTGCGTGAGGGCGGGAGGGCGCTGGAGGGGGATACAATTTTTTTTCTCTCTTTGCCCATTTGAACTTCATTTGACGTGGAATTTATACTACACAAGGCGCTAATGTTTCCTGTCACAGGCGAGCATGCCCAAATAGGCACTGCCCTGTAGGAGGGACTGGCCAATTACCCACACTACACACACACACACACACACACGCTTTGTTGGCATTGGTATTGCCATTCACACGTTCAACTTTTACCGAAATGCGTCGCTGATCTGAGCTCCATTTGATGAATGGGCTGTCACTTTGATGCCGAGCAGATAAAGAGATACAGATAGAGAAAGAGATGGAGGATGGGAGTTGGAAGTTTTTAAATTTAGTATGAGAGTGACTGGGAGTCGGAGGAGGAAGACGTGTAAGAGTGTAAGGGAATGGAGAAAACTACACTTAAGAACAACTAAGAGAGGCAACAATCAACCGAGCCAACTGTAAAAGATCCCGTACTCATTCTAGTGTGATTTATCCTATGGGAGCTATCGGATATAGTTATGAGATCCGTATAAAACTTGGTGAGGATAGTTATGATGGTTTCCTACACGAAATGTGTGAATTTAGTCCTAATAGCTTTAGTCGTTTCCAAGTTATGGTGTTGTGAAAAAGTTTTTTAACAATTTACGTGGGTGTGTAGGGTCGTAGCAGTAATTTGAAAAAATCTTGATCTGGCTAACATATAGACGAACTTTCATTCCAAATTTGGTGGCTATAGCTCTTATAATTAGTGTTTATACAGGACAAACGAACATTTCTTTATCGGCTCGACTGTTGATGCTGATCAAGAATATAGATATGTACTTTATGGAATCAGTAACACCTCCTTTCGATTCTTCACATTTTGCTTTTGACAAACCTTATACACCCCTGTACTATTTTTGAGTACGGGGTATACAAATCAGTGGGTACGTTTCGCTATGTCTTAAAACTGCCGTAGAAACTATTAGGTTAAAATTACTTTATGGTGGTCATACAGCAGATAAGTTATGACATACTGAATATACTTTCTTAAGTTTTATCACAACCTAATACTATATAACTTTATATACCAGAAAAGATCGATAAGAAAGCCTAGAGAAACCGCCAACTCTGCCTAAGGAGTCCAACATATTTAGACCAAAGTAACGATGGAACAAAAAACATTTTTTAAGTAATAATTTTATAAAATTTTTAAACTTTTCTTTTGTTTTTTATTTTTCTACTAGAAGTTAAAGACAGTAAAAAACTCAGTACAACTATAGGCAATAAACAAACCTTCGTTGCGCTGAGATTTAAGCCAAATTTCTGTTAACTGCTTGCCACAAAGTGTAGCACGTACTAGCTGCATATCAAGAAACCGAAAAAAAAGTGTTGCATGTGGCAACAATTCAAGGAAATCTTTTGCTCTTATCACTTGCCAAAGCTGTTGACAATGAGCATGATAATGAAAATGAAAATGATAATGATGATAACGATGATGATGGTCGCTGCTAACATGACCAAAATTGATTGTCGTTTGCAACTGCTGAAGTAGGTAAGCAGCCTTGCCGCATGCCACATGCCACATGCCACAGCTGCCACAGCTGCCGCATCTGCTGCATGTTCTGTGAGTTGTTGCAGCAGCAGCTTTGGACATTGGGAAAAGGGAACTTCGTGTGTTTTTCAAATGAAGTACAAAATTCATATCAAGGGGGCGGACTAGGGAGAGTGGGGGTGTGGGGGTGTGTGGGGCGTGGTCTGAGGTGTGTGTGTTAGTGTGTGTGTGTGTGTGTGTGAAGTCAGTGTCTGTTATGTAATAGCATGTTACGTGTATAACTTTTATTATTATGATTATGCTTTTGCTTCTGTTTCAACTACCAGAGGTTGTTGTAGTTGTTGTTCTTGTTGTTGTTGTTGTTGTTCTTGTTGTTGTTGCTCCTATATGGAGCTGTAGCTGGTGCTGGATCTGGAGCTGCCTGTTACTGGAGATACGTAAAAGTCACGTGAGTCATTAAAATGAAATAGCAGTAGGCAGACAGAGAGAGGGGAAAAAAGGGAGATAGATAGAAGTAGAGTCGGAGGAAGAGAGAAGCAGAGTTGTTGGAAAAGAGGTAGAGGGTGGAGAGAGGGGAGATAGGGGACTGGAACCCACTAAAGGGAGCGAAACAGACAGAAACATCAAACAGAAAAGTTGGGCAGCAAAATGTACACTATAAAAGCAAACACAGGTGCACACACACACACACATCTTCCTATACCGCTCTCACTCTCACACACTTCCTCTCCCTTCTTCCCCTCTTTCCCTTCTTCCCCTCTTTCACTGCATCTCTGTGTGAATGATGAGATGCTTACTACTATTAACAAAGTTGTTTGCTGTTGTCGTTTCTGTTTTTAGCTTTGTTTTCTCTCTCTCTCTCTCTCTTTTTCCCTCTGCTCTCTGTTTTTTATGCCCCTCTTTGCACCCAGTGTTCTACAAAGAGGGGTACATGTGCACTGCGCATATACTAAACTATAAGTGATATAGCTTTTGACAAACTTATTTTAATTTCTACAAACAAATTAAATGACAATGGTATAATTTAATAAAAAACTACATATATTTGTTGAGTATTTTAGGAAAAATAATAAGCTAAAAGTTTAAGTAGCATAACTACACTGGGTATTGCTTTGTCTAGCACACTCTTCGCTTCACTTTTTCTATAATTCTGTTTTATGCTTTACTCCTTTGTCTAACACCATTGTTAACGGGGCTAAAGCTTTAAACTGGCAACCACTTTTTGCAGTCACTGTTAGAGGCAGAGTCACAGTCACACTCTTAGTCACAGTTGCAGTAGCAGTCACAGCTTTCAGCTCTCGACTCTCAGTGATTTGTTTGTCGATTTATTGGCAACGTCATTGCCGGCATTTGAGATCATCATTGTCATTATTATAGACACTAGTTTTTGTTGTTGATTTGTTGTTGTTTTATGTTGTTTGCTGTTTTTGTTGTTGCCTAGAGAAACTGGATTTTTAATTGCAATTAATTTTGAGAGTCAGTGTTGTGGGTAGATCCAATGTCCCGCTGTGTTGTGCTTCATTCTCCACTCTGGCAACTCATCCTCGTTCTAGTCTCTGTGTCGAGGTCTGTGCTTTGGGCCTGGTCAATAGCTATAAACCTAATTGATTGACTTTCACTGATGTGATCATAGAGAGGCATAGAAAGTTATATCGATTTTATTTCAATGTCACGCTCAACGAAAGTTGTTATCGATCTCACACGATAGCTGGGAATTTCATGCCATACAAATATACAAGCCAACTCGATAGGCTTGAAATTATCGACTAAGTATCGCAGTTATCGATTGTTAAATAAATTTACTTGAATGCGCTTAGTGGACTTAAAGTGTAAAATTTGACTGAAGCTCCTAAAACTATTTGTTGTTCTACAAAAAAAATTACTGATTATAAAGTTATCGATTATATATCGTATAGTCGTATAGTTTATGATTAACAAAGTAAACTGATTATTTGATTACTCAGTTAATATATTTATCTTATATTTTAGTAGCTCTTATAAACAATTGATGTTTCGATAAATCGAATTAATCGTTATCGAGTGTTTGTGAAGCTTTGGTTGGACAAATTAAGCTTTTTGGCTGACTAAAAATTAATATTTAGGCTTAAGCACGACACAAATGAGTTGTATACTAAGCAACTAAACAAAAATAGTTATCGATAATATATCGAAAAGTTGATACTTGATTAAACAAACAGATTTAAAACTTCTGATGGACCAATTAATATGCACCAATATTATATAAAATAATATTCAAGCATTTATAGAATCGTTATCGTTATCGATTGTCTTAAATTCAAGCAAAATGTAAGGTCCAATGTCTAGTTAGAGACACCTACTTACACCCAAACTTACATCCACACACACACACACACTCAACAGCACTAAATTAGCTCCTACTGCACACAATCTGTGACATGAAAGATATTTTAATTAACATGTAGCAAGTCCTACTGGGTCGCTGACAAAGTAATTGAGCATCGGAGGAGACAAAGGATGCTAGAAACAGTATTTTGGTATTCAGTTCCTCTCGGTTACTACCTGTTTTTGTTGTTTTTCCCTGGTCATTTGCATAGTTGGCTTCACATACGATATTCGATATACGAGATACGATATTCATATTCACAATTTTGGTTCATTTGGTGCAGCGATGCATTCATCTGAGCTGAACTGCATAAAAATGTTTGCAAATTCATTTTATCACCAGCGAAGCTTGTGAATTATGAGTGCAGAGCCTCAGGGCTGCATAGCAAGCATTGTGTAACCCTGGGTAAGTTTGTCCTGACATGAATGTGATGTAATATGCACATTTATTAAGCAACAAAAGAAACTATAAACATTTCAGTGTTGTACTGTTGCAACTCACTGTGACTGCTCATCAAGTCACTGTGACTGGGAAGCGAAAAATTCTAAAGTTAATTTTTGCTAGGCAATATTTATTTACTTACTTTTATTTTATTTACTTACCAAATTTGACTCGTTTCTTTAAGTAGACTTTTTTTGTTTAACTTAATAACAGAAAAACTTTTAAAAATGGTGACTCGTTACTTTTGGCATACTTTTCATTCGTTGAAGTTTAAATGAAAACACTCTTTCACAAAGCGGCAGTAATTTTTTAAAATTAAATTTTTAACCTGTAAACAGTTACTTTGACTCGTTACTTTCAAAATACCTTTCATTTAATATTCTTTGACCGATGACACACTGTGCCTAAACTGCAATTAATATTAAACATACAATTGTTAACTGGAATATAGTTACTTTGACTCGTTACTTTTGCTATACCTTTCATTCATAGTAGTAACTTTTAAACATAAAAGTTTTAACTTGTAAATAGTTACTTTGACTCGTTTCTTAAAGTATACCTTTCATTTAAAGCTGTTTAACCAATGACACATTGTGCATAAGTAGCAGTTACTTTTAAACATTAAATTTGTAACTTGATAGCAGTTACTTTGACTCGTTACTTTAAGTATACCTTTCATTTAAAGCTCTTTGACCGATTGCAGTTAGTAGCAGTTACTTTTAAACATTAAAGTTTTAACCTGTAAACAGTTACTTTGACTCGTTACTTGCATTATACCTTTCATTTAAAGCTCTTTGACCGATGACACACTGTGTCTAAGTAGCAGTTACTTTTAAACATTAAATTTTTAACTTGAAAGCAGTTACTTTGACTCGTTACTTTAAGTATACCTTTCATTTCAAGCTCTTTGAACGATGACACACTGTGCCTAAGTAGCAGTTACTTAAAATCGTATAAATTTTTAAGTTGAAAGCAGTTACATTTGAGTGTAGTGACTCGTTACATTGCCATAAATTTAATAATTTAAAGCAAACGTCGCTCATCACTAGCCAGGGGCTGTCCAAATGACACAGAGAGAAAAAGAGAGAGAGAAAGAGCGTGGGTGAAAGAGCTCAATTGAGGAAACAATTGCCACAAAACAAAAGACATATAATGTACGGTTAATGACGTTTGGCCAATTAACTGGAATTGCGGCCGCATTGGCCATTTATTAATGCATATGGCCTATTTATTTATTTGCCAGTGTTAAGTGAATCGACGCTGAATATTTGATTTCAGTCAATTGCCATCATTTGTTACGATTTCATTGCACACTTTTTGCTACACAATTAACATTCAATTAATTACACACACACACACAGGTACACAAACACACACACACACACACACACACACACACACACACACACACACACACACACACACACACAGATACACAATGCTTTATGCATATTAAGATACAAATTGGAACTATTTAGTTATTTTACTCTGTTGTATATTGACCGAGTTACTTGCCAACTGACTGACCCATTCAACGACTGGCCAACAAGCCTAATGTCTAATTTTTGGCCATAACCGGCCGTGTGCCACCGCTTTCAGTTGTCATGGCCACATATTGAAAACGGCCAACAGGGGATGACTCGGGGGATGACTTGAGCACTATGGGCCAATAGGTAAATCATCTGAGAATCGCCTGAAATGTTTTCCTCCCCCGGGTCATGTATCGTGTCGCACGGTACAGGTGCATTACCTAATGAACAACTCAAATTTGTTTACAAATTCTCTCACTAACTCTCAACACGACATTCGATTCTTTTTAGAGAAGTATTATTATTAGTTCCTTTCATTCAATTAACAATTTCATTATCTATATTGAGTTTTTATTGACCAAGGTGACCCAAAAGCAGTAAAATTTAAGCGACGTGACTACAGAACTCATCGGCTTAGAGTGTCGAACTTACTACTTTAATAAATTCTGCTTCCTACCTTTTATCGCTTCGAATCCACAACGATCAGTCAGTAACTTTAGCCCATTTCTCCTGCTCACTTGACCTCTGATTTCCTTAAGGAAAGGCTTAAAAATGTCATTCTAGTGCGCGTTTTTCCATACAAATCATAAATTTCGACCAATTTTCCTATGGGACCTATATGCTATGGCTGTCATATTTGAACCAAATTTGGTAGGAATATATAGAGTCATGATATACACATAATGTGTTAGTTTGGTTGAGATCGGTTCAAAATAGAAAAATGTTTCCATACAAAGCACCAATTTTGGACCGATTTGTCCTATGGAAGCTATAGACTAAACTTGTCCGATCCAGACTAAATTTGGTAAGGATAGTTATAATGGTAACGTAGACAAAATCTGTGAATATTTTAAATTCTTATGTGAATTAATTTTACAACTTAAACTTTTTTAAATTTTATTTATTTTTTTTTTTTTTAATAAATTTTGAAACTTTTTAATATTAAATATAAAAACTTTTTATTTAAGCTAACATATTTTTAGTTAAACTTGTTATATACTTAACATTTTTGTACACATACAAGAACTAGCGTGTACCCAATTTATGGCCAATATTTTTGTCTTTTTCCCCATAGTACAAAGGGGTGAACTTTGAGGATTAAATATATAGTTGGCGGCGTGACCTTTGTGCTGGTCTCAGATTCCCTGCAGTATATTTTGACCAAAATCAAATATTTTATGCAGTTTATTTTTCATTCCTTTCTGTTTTTTTTTTATTTTTATTTTTATTTTTTTTTTTTTTTGGCATTTGCTTTTTTTCTGTAGCGCGTTCTATGTGCATTTTGTGGCGTTTTTGCTGCAACATCGGAAATATGGAATAATTAATATTCGCTTCGTTGATGCAGTTATACATATACATGTATATATACCCACATATATATACAAATATATTTCATTCAGTGTTTTTTTGGTAATTTTATAGTGGAAAAAATAAAAGAGGGAAATTTCCGGCTAAGTCCCCTTACGGACAAGTTGGTAGTCAGGCAAAAGCAGTCGACGGCATTAGCTGCCATAATTTTAATTGCGTTTAATGGCGCAGGAATTGAATGTGAATGTTGGCCAAAAAGCAGAGAGAGGGGCGGGGAGGAGGCGAGGGAAATCTGAGCAGTAGAACGAGAATGGAAGGCGAAAAAAAACGCATTAATTAGAAAACGAGCAGCAGGAAAGCAAATGATGTAGAGCAAAGCGAAGAAAAAAATGAAATAAATATAGGAAGAAAAGGAAAAAAAAGAGAGAACGAAAGAGAAAGAGAAAGAGAAAGAGAAAGAGGAGAAAGCCAAAGTAATAAAATAATAACAATATAAGTAGCATGCCAACGTGACCGAGACGACACGCCCTCAAAACCATAACACCGCCCACAGTCCACAGTCCACTGTCCACTGTCCACTGGCCAAAGACCCCGCCAACCAACCACCGCCATTGGACACCCAGAAAGGCAGTAAATTAGGCGCTCAGGACTAAATACCCGCAAAATTCACGCACTTGACACAAATTCCTTTGGGGGCGAATGGCATTAAAATTGAAAAAAATTTAAATGAAAATAAAAGAAATGAAAAAAAAAAAATATAATAATAATAATAACAAGTGGGCATTCTACAATGGGTTATGTTAGACCAATTAGATGCTCTGTAGTCTACATAAATAAACGTTTCTATAATAAAACTTTGTTAAATTAAATGTTAGAAACTATATTAATACCAAATATGTGAAGGTTTTTATTCAAATTCGATTTTTATACTGATATTTTGAAGTACAAACATAATCAAGAATTTTAAAATAAATTTAAAAGTGTTTTTTATAGGATTTTACCCAATTTGCTTAATAATTTAATTTTAATTCTTCTTTCTTTTTTTCAAGTTTAATAAACTTATATTCTTAAATCAATTTTAGATTAAGCCGGACATCAATATAGTTTAAGATTAACTCTTCCCAGAGTCTTGAAATTTTTCTTGGGTAAAGAACATACCTACACAAAGGGAAAACTTAATGAAATGTTTGAATTTTCTTTGGCTATTTATTTTTTAAATTTACAATATATATTTTCAAACAGGATAAAAATTGTTTAAAGACAACTTTTGAGTGCTTAAGTGTAAAAATCATTACCGAAAACTCCATAACCAAAAGTTTAAAATCTCCATACATTTTGTATGTATAAATCTATATCAACTGTTCCATACTTAGTTTAGGATTTTTTGCCATAAAATTTCGGTTTAGTTTATAAACCAGTTTCCTATAAAAAGCCCATTTAAAAGAATCCAAAATGCAAGCTAATGTAATGAATTTAAAGAACAGAAATCTGTCAGCCCAACTCACCAACTTAGTATACCCTTTTTGATACAGCAATTTAAGGTGCACAAGATATAGTATATTTGAGGACGAAAAGTGCTCAAAAAATGCGGTGAAAGCACGCAAGAAAATAATTCATAATAATGCTGAACTGGCGGTGGAATTCGTAACGGTATTCGGGTTGTAAATGAATGGAGATGAGGTGGCAAAGGAGAACAACAGATAAAGGACAGTGGGGTAAGAAAGGGGGCAAAATTTTGGTACCGAGATCTGCTGAGTGGCAGGACAAAATGGCGACCGCCAGGGCGGAAGTGCGCGCAAATGACAAAACGCTGTTAGCCCAAAAGTGTTGGCCAAGAAACGTCGCAAAAAGGGCCAAGACGTGAAACTAAAATAAAAGCAAGACACAACGAACAGAGAGAAGGAGCCAAACTCAATGAATGAAATGTCCTTAAATGGGTTGAAAGTGCGTCTCTCTCCTTCGAGAGAGAGAGAAATTGCCTAACTGCATAAATGGAAAATATGCAATGAAAACATGCCGTGGGCACAGACAGCGTAGGAAATAAGTAAAACAATGGAAAATTCAATAACAGTTGCCCTAATGGAAATTTTTTATGAACCCCAATAAACTTAAAACAACTTTAACTGGCACTTAAAACAGAGCTTAAAGCATATTTAATATGAAGATAAATAAATTATGAATTACAGATAAGTCTAATATATTTAGATGCAATGTAAAAGCAGTATTATTTCTAATTTAAAGTAAAAAAACAAGAAAGAATGCTATAGTCGCCTCGCGACTTTAGGATACCCGTTACTCAGTTTAATTATATTATTAACAATATAATATATTATTAATAATATTAATAATATTACAATCGTTTAGGTAATCGACCCTATTGATTTTAATTCAGATGACTTGAGAAACGCAGAAAATTTTCATACAAAATCATATTTACAGCGTATTTTTGACCGATCGTCCCTATGGGAGCTATACGATATAGTCGTCCGATTTGGATGAAACTTAGTCAATATGTTTATATTATTGACAGATATATTCTGTGTAAGTTTCACTTCGATTGGTTGGCCAACGCAAAAGTTATTCATATAAATTCATATTTGGAGCGTATTTTTGACCGATTGTCCCTATGGGAGCTATATGATATAGTTGTCCGATTTGGATCAAACTTGGTCAGTATACGTAATCCCTAGACGTGTACTTTCTGTGTCAATTTGGTTTAGATAGCATTACTAACAAAAAAGTTTTCTATACTAAAACATGCTATTTTTACCTGTTTTTACCTTTGTATGCACATAGAACGCCCTAAAGTGAGCGTGTCAAAAAACAAAAGCAAACTGTTTGGGCATTTTATCTTTCGTTTGCGACTACTCAGGCCTTTCTAGCTCTTATAGTCTCTGAGATCCTTTTGTTCACACAGACGGACAGACGGACAGACGGACGGACGGACAGACGGACAGACGGACAGACGGACAGACGGACAAGGCTATATCGACTCGGCTTGTCATGCTGATCAAGAATATATATACTTTATGGGGTCTGCTTCTCCCTGTTACATACATTGCAACGAATACAATATACCCTTTTACTCTACGAGTAACGGGTATAATTAAAGTAATTATTATTATTTAGTAATTTTTAAAATTAAACCAAATAATTAGAGTTAGTGCTTTAAGAACGAAACAAAGAACTCTGCTTTCATTTCATTTACACATTTTAATAGCCAAAATTAATTGCAATTCACTTGTTTCCTTCACTTGCAGATGGTGTGCGTTTAAAAACGCGCGAGAAACGCGCGAGACACGCGCGCACTATGTGACGACAGCAAAGAGGATAGAAAAGCAGCAACAACAACAAAAATTTAATAACGCAAAAAAAGGAGACGAAAAAATAACAAAAATAAGTAGTAGAATAAATACTCAAATAGAGCAGAAGATAGAGAGACAAAGAGAGAGAGAGAGAGAGAGCAGGAGGAAGTGAGAGGAAAACACATAGAAATCGAAATCGAAAATGTGCAACGGCAGCAATTCAAACACGGCAACTGCTGCTGCTGCAACGCTCACAAACTTATTAGCGAAATGCACGAAGTCAACAAACGACAGCAACAACAACAGCAACAACAACAACAACGACAGCAACACTAACAATTGTCAACAAAGCCGCATGCGAGTCGGAACTGAAGTTGGAACTGGAACTGGAGCTGGAGCTGAAGCAGCAAAGCCACAAAAACAACGAGCAAAACGTCAAAACATGCAGCAACAGCAGAAGGAAAAGGAAAACGAGCAGCAGCAGCAACAACAACAACAACAGCAACAGCAGCATAATCAGCGGCAACATCAACAACGTCAGAAACAAGGACATCAAATAAAGCAAATGGCAACGGGGACAAATGAAGAGGCAGTTCCCGTACGTGAACACAAACATGGACTCGCACAAGACCAAGAACAACGTCGTCGAAATTGCAATAATGTTGCCAGAGTGCAACAGCAACAGCAACAGCAGCAGCAACGGCAGCAGAAGCAACGGCAGCAGCAACTGCAGCTACGTAGCTGTCTTTGGATGGTGCTGTGGTTAACGCTAGCAACAGTCACAGCAGCAACAGCAGCGACAACAGCAACACCTTCCACAACAGCAGCAACATCGACCTTTGTGCAGCGCTCTGAGCGCTCGCTGAGCAGCGGCGTCGGCAGCAGCATTATCAGCCACAGCAGTGGCAAGAGCAATGCACGGGAGTTGCACTATGAGCTAAGCAGTGGCAGCAATCTGGGCGCAGCTGGAGTTGCCACAGCTGGCATTGGTGGTGTAGGCATGTCAGGAGCCGGCGGTGGAGGTGGAGGTGGCATTGGCGGTGGCGGTGGTGGAGCAGCGGGCATCGAATGTCCCAGCTTCGATGACAGCTCGGCCTGTCCTTGCTACAAGTTCGAGGATGGTAAGTGCAAGCAAGCGAACTAATTGAACGCATCAAAGCCGAGTCAGAGTCGCTGCAAAGTTTATTGCACCCGAGACGTGTGTGGACAAGCACAGCAGCAAATCTGGACAAGTCTTGTCAAGTCTTGTCTAGTCTTTGCCTGTTTTGAAGAGTCCCAGTCGCAGTATGGAGTCGCCCAGTTTGACCGCCATTTAAACATTAACACAAGCTCTGCATGCCAAGACTGTTTGCCTTGACACCCGAGCAAGGCAGGTCCTGACTGCAAATCCATTTGCTGGCACAGTGGGCCGAAAGTGAATTTGTCATAGGAATTAGTGTGGAATAAAACTGTATGAAAAGGAATAAGCGACGGAACTATAAGTTGATATAAAGCTCTCATGAGCTTTAGCATAAAGCAGTTAGTTAGTTTTTAAAGAGCTTTAATGAGCTTTTACTTGATTTGCTGTGAAATACAATTTAAATTGATTTTAAGCCTTTAAGGTAAAAGTGTAAAGCACAATTTCTTTAGCGAACGCCTTTCTTTTAAAAGCTTTAATGAGCTTTTTCTTCATCTGTTTAAGATTTTACTTTGAGTTGATTCTAAAGTACTTTAAGCACAAACATAAAGTCCTATTGGCTTCGAAAAGCTTTTTATTTCTAAAAGCTTTAAGGAGCTTTCTTCTATTTTAATCAAATACATATATTTAATACCAGGCTTCAGCTCAATGAGAACAAGCTTTAAGTTTTGATAGATTTAAGTAGCTTTTTCTTTGACTGACAAAATATGTATTTGTTTAGGCAAATACGTTGGTTTCCAGAAAGTTTAACTTAGGTTAATCTTTCAAGTTCCAGTTTAATCTTTTAAGTACATATTAACAAACTCATGGATTCATTTTATAAATATTCTCTGATTTGCTTGGAATAACACTTTGCATTCCAAACTTTCTTATAGTTGTATAAGTCATAGTAAATGTGCTTTAGCTTGAAAGCAGCTTTGAAAGCTTATTATAAGACCTTTAACTATTTTATGCCTCTAGTACTCAACTAAATTAAACTTTATTTAGATTAATTAAGCTTTTTAGCTAAAATTAGTCTAAGCTTTATGGATTAGCAGTTTTTAAACTACCTGTATTCATTACATACTTGTTTAAGCTCGATTAATGTGCTTTTAAAAGCTTAAAGTTTGCTAAACACTTTAAATTGCTAAATGGTCCTTAATCTTCTGCTTATCATAAATTTACCAGATTATTCAAGCGTTTGTTTGTCTACTTTTTGTGAGTGAGTTCAGTGTGTGAATGAGTGTGTGAGAGCTGTGAATAAAGACCATATTCAAATAGACCACAATTTGGTGGCTTTCCATTTGATCAGTTGCCTGATTACGCCTACATTGTTTGCATTACTATAGAGGAGGCTGTCAGTGGATAGGATTGTGCATGGAGTGCTATTAACTAATAACAAGTCGCTGCAAGGGATAATAGCATAGATTACAATTCCTGATAGCCAGACAGATGGCCAGAAGCGGCAATAATCATTGTGTATTGAGAGTCAGCCAGCTGAAAAGGGGCGTCCATGGATGTCAGAAAGAGATACGAATGGACACGAGCATCGACTTGGCTAATTGAAATGCGACGCACACATTTTGACCCTGTTGTTGCTGTTGTTCTTCTGATTACTATTATTATTGTTTCTGACATTATTGATGTTGTTGTTGTTAATAAATAGTGATTGCATCTTATTTTGTTTCACAGGCCTTTTCCTCGAGTGTCCTGGCACAACAGCACTCTCCCTACGCTCGACACTGGAACGCGTCTCAGCACCGATTCATTCCCTGTCCATTTACGATTTTGATCGCTCAGTGACGTCACTGTCACAGGATGTCATACAACCGGGCGTGCATATAAGACACCTGCAATTCTCACACTCGCACCTGGAGGCACTTAAAGAGAATAGTCTGCGTAATGTACGCGGTAGTCTGGAGTCTTTAAGCATTGTCAATGGCAAATTAACACAGGTAAGCGGCTAATAAATCATATTACGTATACGCCATGTGCTTTAATTTGCAACAAATTGTACAAAGTGTGCGGTGCAAGCAAGTAAATGGGCGGACTGGGAGTTGCATGGGCAGGGGGGCGTGGTCTCTGACGTCACACGTAGTGACTGGGTAAAAAATGCACAAAAATGGGGCAAAGGCAACGCGTCAGACACCAAAATAATTGCATGCAAATTTATTGCTCTTCACAACAATTTGCTGCTGTTGCTGCCAGTCTCTTGTGCAATATGCTTAGTGTCATGCCAGCTTGAGACACGCCCACACAACGCCACGGCATGCCACACCACGGCGGAAATGCCGTAACTAACGGTATGATGATCATTTGTTGCCTGCTCGTCTTACACGACAGGCAAGAGGCAACAACAGCAGCAGAAATTGCGATTAAATTATGTCTGCGAAAGTTCAAAACAAGTCAACAAAATTATGCGGTTTGCTATATGTGGGTTAAGAGCTAGCTTTAAACAAACGTCTCACTATTTTAATTTAATGCAAACAGTTATTTATTAATCATAATTATAGCCTAATCAGTTTTTCTGTTATACAGAGTTTTGATGAGCTTAATTTTAAACATGCCCAAAAGTATGCAATAGAATTTCTAGACTATTAACTAAGCGTTCGTTTGCTGCACAGTTGCCACCTCGGGAAAATTGATTGCAAAAGATTTTTAAGAAAAATGTACCGAATTTGAAAATGTGTAATAAACTTGGGGATTATTTAATGTGTAACATAATTGAATTCCCAAATTTATAAATCAAAGTTTGAATTTTTAGAACTGCAATTATAATCTGTATAGTAGTTGTGTAAGTATGTTTATGATATCCAAGTTATTGCGTCAAAAAATATGTCATTATTTTTTAGTTCAACTTTAGTTAATATTTAATTACAACTCAAACGATTTATAATTCACTGAATTACTTTTGAAACATTTCAATTGTTAAACAGTAAAATGTGTACCTATTTTCGGTACAAAACACCTTCAGCTACTACATTGCTTAAAATGTTGCATACTTTCGTGCTGCCAACAAAATAAACGGTGCGATACTTAGCTTAGACACAATACACTATTTAACATTGGTGGCAAAACATGCTAATTAAGTGCTCGAAACTATTGGTTAAATATTTAATTGCTAAAATTTTGTGATTTAATAAAAATGTAATTGAATTTTAAGCAAAACTTTAACTCTTTAATAAATCAGTATTAAAATATAAACATTTTCAAAATGGCGACTGGAAAACAATACGGCTTTATTAGCGCAATAAGCTAAAAGCAACGAAACCTTTTCAAAAATGCAGCAAACCATTAAATATTGTTTCGCAAAATTAAGTTAATTGGTTATTTGAAAGCAAACCAAAATACAAATCAAATGTTACACGGTCTTCACTTGCCAATTTTCGTTTTAAACAATTTTTCAATCAACGCAACGCCAAATATAAAATATAACTGGCCAAAAACATTTGTTAGGTTATGTGGATTCCAAAGTGGTTGTGTGTAGAGTGTGTGTGTAAAGTGGAGGTAGGTGGTGTGTGTTAAAGGAGTGGTGGTGTTGATGGTGGTGGTGGTGCAGCTAAAGCTAATTAGCAGCACCAACATACGGCGCCAATAATGTTCAACAAAGTTGGGCAACCGAAAAAATGCAAATGGCTTTCTAAGCCATTAAATTTGGAAAAACAGCCGCCACAGCAACAGCTACAGTGGCAGCAGCAACAGTGGCAACAGCAACAGTGGCAGTGGCAGTGGCAGTGGCAGTGGTTGTAGCAAAACCCGCCAAACGGTGCTTCGGCAGCCATAAAAAGTAATTTGCCGCCGCGAAATAACAAACGATCCAAAGCCAAAAACAATTGCGTTCAATAAAATAATTTTGCCGAGCGCCGCAGCGGATACAGGGCAGCCAGGCGGAAATATGTGTTAAGGGCGCTGCCACGCCCATGCCAAACAGATTCAAGCGGTATTTTACTGCACTTAAAGCAGTGCTGTCATTTTAGCTTATTTTAAAGTAGAAGTGCAAAATTTTCTTTAAATTTAAAGGGTTAAAAATATTTTAGCCTATGGAAGCTATAGGATATACATGTTCGATCTTTAGTAAATTTTATAAGGATATATAGAATCATAATATACGCATAATGTGTGAGTTTGGTTGAGATTGATGGAAAACACACACCAAATTTGTATAAAAATCGTAAATTTTCGACCAATTTGTCTAATGGGAGCTGTCGGATATAGATATTCGATCTAGACAAAATTTGTTAAGGCTATATAGAATCATGGTATATACAATAATGTGTGAGATTGGTTGAGATAGGTCGAAAACACAACAAAATTTTATAAAAATCACAAATTTTCGACCAATTTGCCCTATGGGAGCTATAGAATATAGTTGTTCGATCTAGACCAAACTTGGTAAGGGTATATAGAATCATAACATATACAAAATATGTGAGTTTGGTTGAGATTGGTCAACAAAAAACCACGTTTTTTATACAATTTATCTATTTTCGACCAATTTTTCCTATGGGATATAGATAATATAGTTATCCAATCCAAAACCAAACATGTTAAGTATAGGTTTAGTATCTCCACTAAGCTCACAGAAAGTTTTAACTGCTGATGTATGCTGACTTTAGCCTTTTCCGCTAGCCATTTTTTCAATTTAGCTATTTTAGTCTAAGAACTTTCGGCATTCCTAAACTTAACTATTGCAGCACCCAAAACCAAATATTACAGAGATTTCGTTTTAATATTAAAATTGATTTACAGCAGATGAAAAAAAATAGATTGGAAAAATTTGAAGGAAAAACTCGTTAGCTCGAGCTAAAACTAGGGCCTGGCTGTAGTTGGCCTAGCGGTGGTGGTGCTCTCATGCTCCTTGGGTGGCTCCGAGGTGCCAGAACGCGTTGAGGACGGTGCCGAAGGGGACGCCGAGGCAGACAGAACGCTCGTGCGAGGCGGTACCGTCGTGGGCGTTAGCGTTGAGGTGGGCGTGAGTGTGGGCCTGGGCGTTGGCGTCGATCTACGCGTGGACGCAGTTGTTGGCCTTGGGGTTGGCCTTGGTGTTGGCCTAGGTGTTGGCCTTGGTCGAGGCGTGGGCAGGCGACGACAGGCGTGCGGCTTGTCGCCCAACTGCATCTGATCGCAGCGACGTTTGTCCGTCTGGCGCCAGTCTAAAGAAAGCGAGGAAAGAGAGTTAAGAGAGGCAGAACAAGAGAGAAGAAGCTGATGAGCACTCACGGTGACGCGGTGTTCCAAAGCAATTGTTGTTGAGCAATTGACAGCGATTGGTGACCACCTTGCATTGCTGATGATTACGCGACCGAATGCAGATCTCCTGTCCCGGGGGCACAAGTGGACAGATGGCGGGTTCGACTGGACAGGGCTGATGGCACCAGTAGGCGTGTTTAGCGCCTATTTCGCGCACGCGACGACAATCACCACGCGGTGTATGAATCCACACACGAGCGTCAAGCAGCTCGCAAATGTTGGTGAAGCGACGACACATTCCCTCGGCGGTTCTGCCACAAACGCGTGGACTGCGTGCCATGCAGACCGGTGGCAAGACGCATACTGTTGGTTCCATTGTTGGCAACAAGGGACTCACATTTTGGCTGGACAATGTTGGGGGCGTGGCACTTGCCAGCAGCAGCAACTGCAGCAAGCCAAGCACACTGACTGCAAATAGTTTGTGTACCAACTGAAGTTGTGGTTGTTTTTTTTGGCTCTTACCTGTTAACATGGTCATCAACTGCATGTTGTCAAAAGACTTCTTAACGCTTGCCAAGCATCTCCGACGGTTTTATAGCTTCTAGCTGTTGTCAGCGAACAATGAGGCGGCAGTTATTCAATTCTTGGAATCACTTGCCACATTCTTTGCTGCTGCCACGCGCGTTTCTTTTCTTGTTATCAGCTTTTATTGCCGTACATTGACCCAATGATCTGGCTATAATTATGACAATTTTAGGATTATGACTCAGTTTCCAGCAGCACTAAGTTTGGACGAGCTTTATGTATCTATATCTGTTTATGTTTGATAACAAAACATTATAATTTTAAGTTTATAAAAACAAAAAATAAAAAACAATATGTTTTTTTTATACATCAACTTTGTTTACTTATTTTTATTTATTGAAAATTAACTTTCTTGTTAGCAATTATTTTGGAGTTTCCAAAAAAAACTTGCTATTTTTTTTTTTAATTTTATTCTGTTTTTTTTATACTTTTCTTATAGAATAAATAAATTTATTTTTTTATAAAAAAAATTAGAATTTTAAATTTTATGCTATTTAAAAATTTATTTCTTATACTCACGTTTTATGTGCAAGGCTTAGAGACCTAGAAGGAGATGACAATCTAAGCTCGTTCTGTTAAAAAATTATTTATATTTAGTTTATTTTTGTATAAATAATTATTAAAAAATTATATATATTTAGTTTATTTTTGTATAATTATAGATTTCATAATCAAACTGTAAAAACCATAGGCTGGGGTTTTCTAGCCCAATTAAATGAGTATAATCAAGTTTATACGACTTTTAGTTTAATAAAATATTTTTCTTTATAAATTAAGTTAAAAAATTTCGATTAAATGTTTTTTATGCATTTCCATCCTTTAATAAATATTTTTAACTAAAAAGCTTATTTTATATTAAAAAATTTATTTACTTTTCACTATTATTTTTTAATTCTTAAAATATTTTAATTAGTTAGGTGGTTAATAGATATTTACATACCTAAAGAATTATAAATTTGTATGTCATAAAATTGAATTTATTTAAATGGAAACAACTAAGACTTGTTGCAAATCAAATTGAAATATTTTTATATTTGGGAATATATTTTAAGGGAATAAAAAAGAGCTCATGGAAGCTAAAAACTAAAAATAAATATTTAAATATGTTCTCTTAAGAAAATAATGGCAAATACACAAATAAATAAATATTTCAAACAATATGTTATAACTTAAAATAAAAATTTCTTAAACTTTGCTTCAAATTCAAATTTTATACACTTTTTCTAATTGGTTTAAAATAATATTCCAATTAAAAACTAACGACAAACAATGTTATCTGAAGATAATTACTTCAATTATTTAAAATATTTTTTAAAAATATAAGTGTGCTAAAAACTAACTTAAAACTAAAAAAATTAAATTTTTATTACAAATTTTTTAATGTTTAAGTCTTCGGTTTTACTAACTAACAAAAAATCAAAAAATGCTTTAAATAATTACTTAAAAATATTTTCTAAATACTTTTCTGAGGGCACACGGCATTGAAGTCAAGGTGTATTGATATTTGGTTAGAGTTAAATCAGTTTTAAGCCGATTGAGTGTCCTAAATCGAAGCAATGAAATAAACACCCAAAAGCAGCTAAAAATATTTATTGATCAAAATAAATAAATATATATGTGTTTTTTTGGGGGTGTTTACGAGACAAGAAACCAAGTGAATGAATGAACACTGAAAACAATGAAAACATATGCCATAAACCAGAAACAAAAGTGGCTAAAATGAGACTATGGAAGTGTATGGAAGACAATTGAAGACTTGGTAATCACTGTTGGTATAAAAAGGCGATGCGAATTTGTAGTAATCATCAGCTACTGATAACAGCAACAGCTACAATCAAGCGAGCTTCAATTAAATAAAATATTTAATTATTTTTTTTTTTGGTTGTTGAACTAAATCATGTTCAAGGTAACAATTTGTTGTCTACTCCTCACTGTCCTTGTGGCTGTGGGTGAGGCCGGTAAGAAGGAGAGTTGCGAAGGTGGTTGCAACTACAAGGATTTGCATGGCAAGCAAACGATCTGTGCTCGCAGTGCCAAGGGAAATATGTGCACCAAGATGTATGCCTGCCAGATGCGTGAACGTAACTGTGCTCTCAGGGAATTGGGACTAGCTCCAATGCGTAGGACATCGTCTAGACGTTGCCGTCGCATCAAGGGCCGTACGGGCAGCGGTCGTTGTGCATCAAGGAGGAGGAGAAGCCGTCGTCATCGCCGTAGCCGTCGTGCCTCCAAGCTCAGGAGATGCACCATCCGTGGCTGCAAGCACCAGAAGCCAAACAGCTGCTGGCGTTCCAAGAGCGGCAAACACCGTTGGATGAGCGCATGCAGTGCCAAGCAGAGGAACTGCAGGAACCGCAAGCGTCCACACCGTCAGCTGAGGCGCACCTCTGACTGGATGTGCAAGAACCCCAAGGATAAGGACATGTATCACAGGTTGTAAATTGTTCTGCTGATCTGACCAATCCGATGACTTCACCGCACACAAACCTGGACGACAAAAAATGTAACCTTAATTTAATAATCGATCTTTTTTTTTCATAGCTTATAAATTTGTTCACTTAATTGTTTTTTTTAATAATTTTCCCGCTTGAATTCAGTTCTGTTCAAATAAATAACATTTTAAAAAAAAAAGTTAATCTTGTGTATTATTTAACAGTGTGACCTTTTATTTATATCAGGCACTGTATGGTCACACTGTAGTAGTACGGAGGTAAAGCTCGATAGATTTTAAGATGTTTCGATAACGATTATGAATTTCTTTTGAGCTGTAAAACAGCTGAAAATCATATCTAGTTGAGAAATCGATTTAAATTGATTTTTTTAAAACTAATCTTATTTTAAATATAGAACTATATTAATTATACTATATATATTTCAAAAACTGAACGAAAAATTTAAATTAAAATATATAAATTAAATTAAAATATATCAAAAGAGTTAAATTTGGCAGAAATCTTTTTTAGCTTTTAATCAGTGTTTCTTGGTCTAAAATACCGAAAACTATAATTAAAAAATTAAATTCCTGAAAACAGATACACAAAATTCTGAACAATTCTTAAATATGTTTAGATAAAAATAAATATATAGCCTTTTTTTTTAAGCATATATTTTCAAAATTCTTTAAAAATAAATTTTTGTTGATTGATAGAATGCATACATATTACATACGCATCTGTTATGTATAAAAAATAGCTAAATTTATTGCTTAAAATTTTTTTTTACTTACCTTTATCACTTTTAAACACAAAATGGCCAAATATAGCTAAAGCGGCAGCACTGTGCTACAATATTACTTGTCTAAAAAAGCTAAATGTTTGGCTTTTTACACTTGTTTAACAAATTTTAATAAATTCAAACGCTTGCAATCACAAAATGGCTAAATAAACATAGCTAAAGTGGATGCAAAGTTTGTAGCTTATAAAATTTGGCCAAAAACCGTCAGCACTGTGTGCAGCGCATATGTATATGTAAATGCGGGGAATACAAAGTGCATAATAGAAACACCTGATGGAAATCATTCTGCATTTTTACTGAACTCCTTCTCCCTCTCTCTCCCTCCACTATGCTTCGCTCACTCTCCTGGACGGAGATAACCATTATAAAGGCCTTAAGCCCATTCCGTGGATGGCAACAAATTCAAAACACACATAAATATTTCATAATGTAACAACAATAAAAATAAATATCATTTTATGGCAGCAATTTCTTCCATACTTCCATATATATATATATATATATATAATTTTTTTTTGTTCCTGGATTCTCTGCCATGTCACTGCTTTGGGTCCTTTGCAATGCTCCTGGCTGGCATGACTTGGCCATAAATTTGCTGGGGCCGCGTTTAAGGCGCCAACAAACACAATGCGACAGCAACAGCGGCATTGGACACAAGGACAGGGGACAAAACGGAACGGAATGGAACAGAACAGTACAGAACGAGTTGGACCAAAACGACGCGACATTGCAAATGTTCAATAAATTAAAATCGACTGCCATAAATTTGCATGTCAGTACATTAATTAAAAGGCCGTAATTCGCTTGGTTCATGTCACACTGGGTCGTCTCCCCAGACTCACTCGACTCAGTTCACCTGGCACTGACTCAGACTCAGACTCCGGCTCCGATTTCGATTCCGGGTCGGACATTGTCTCCGGGCCCAAAAGGGTTGTAGTGCAAATTTTACAATTAAAAAAGCTAAAAACATCGTTTACACAGTGCCGAATTTATGAATAGAGCATCGAGCTTTAGAGCTGAAACTGAAAGTAGTTATATTTTTGATAGTATAAAATTTAAATTTATAATCAAATATATATATTTAACTAATCAATTAAATTCTTATGTAAAATTGGTAGTTTTTAGAGTCCATTTTTTTTTTTTTTATTTTTAATTTAACTATTAAGCAAATTATTCAGTAGTTTTTGAGTTTGTCGTGATATAAGTTCTTTTCTTAAAAATAAAACTTTTCTCAGACTTAAATCGATCTGAAAAATATGTATAAATATTTTAATAATTAACTAAAAGTTCAGCTCAATGATTTATTACATTTATAAATAACTAAAAAATTTAAATAATAATTTAATTGTTTAAAAAAATGCAATTTTCAGTCTACGTTTTTAATATTTTTTGGGTTCACAAAAAAAATATAAAAAATGTTAAGTGAACAATATTCTTTGGGAAATTTTAAAAACAAGTGGCCACCGGAAAAGGGGTATATAAAATACATAATATAGGAAAATGAGGAATAAAAGTGTCTCAAAGTCTGGAATTTCTGTGTATTGACAACCCTGTTCACGCTTCACAGACGCTGCTGTCAATCGCCGTGTCAAAAAGTGAGCACTGACATTAGCGTCTTCAGGATTTGTGGGTCATGTAGAGAGTCGACCAGTTTTCCACTGCCATTCAATTCTGTCGAGTCACAAGCAACGCATCGTAGCTCTAATAGAAATTACTAAAAAAAAAAAATTTAAACAAAAAATAATTTTTCTTGATTAAAAGATTGAAATCAACTGAAACTGAAAAAAATTTAGCGATTCAAAATGCCAAGAGCATCAGCAGGTAAATCAAAGGTGAACAGCGAGTCGCAGTTTAAGAAGGAGAAATCGGAGAAGGACAAGAAGGATAAGTCGGCCAAATCGGGCAAATCTTCTTCCTCTGCCCCACCGCCCAAGAAGAAGGTTAAAAGCCAGGCACCACCGAGCTCCTCCAGCAGCGACTGTGATACCGATTCCAGCAATAGCAGTTCCAGTATCTCCTCGAGCACCGCCTCGTCCTCGTCCTCATCCAGCGAGTCGGACAGTGAGGCCGAAAAGAAAAAGAAGAAAAAACGTCATCGGTCGAATAGAAAAAAGTCGAGAAAATCTTCGAAATCTACGTCAAAACGCAGTCACTTAAGCAAATCTGCGACAGCAGCTGCAGTCGTAGCAGCAGCGGTGGCATCCGCATCGGCAGCCACAGCCACAGCCGTTCCCTCAACCACAGTGCCATCAGCTGTGAAGACGGCAGTAGAAGCACCGCTGCCTGTACCTGCACCGCAGCCGGTTCCAGCACCAGAAGAAGGAGGAGGTACTGCAGCAATCACAGCTCCTCTGTCAGCAACTACAGAGCCGCCATTTACCATTTGGGCACCAGCCGCGGTGCCAAGTCGCAGCAGCATTCATCGTACCACTCCGGAGTCGAGGGGCAGAATCATCTCTGCATCCGAAACGCCTAAACCTAAGGAGGAAGTCAAGAAGTCAAAGGAGAAGCCCAAGAAAAACGAGCCGTCCTCAGTGATCAAGGTCAAGGAGCAAACTCCGCCACAACGTAGTGATAACCGTCACTGGGATAACAAGGAGAAAGAAAGGAATAGGGATTCGGATAGGAATAGGGATACGAATAGGACTAGGGACTCGGATAGGAATAGGAACTCGGATAGAAATTGGGATAAGGAACGGAATTGGGATAAGGAACGGACCTGGGATAAGGATAGAAACTGGGAGAAGAATAGAAACTGGAACAAGCAGGACGACTCACGCAGAGACTACAGGAGCCGAGGAGGAGCAGAACGCAGATCAGTGTCGGAGGAGAGAATGCAGCACTCGAGAGCCAGGGAGAGCGACTGGCGTTCACCAACACGACCGTCGGGTAGAACTAATAACTGGTGCGATAGGGAGCGTGGATCCTCACGCTCCTTCACCAAATCCACGTACACGGACTGGAACTGTGGATCACCCCGATCGCCGAGGTCAACACGGGCACCGGAGTGGGAGATGCGTCGCGCGACACGTTCAAGAGATCGTGAACGACGCTCCGATCGGCATTCGGAGGAGCGCCACTGCTCAAGGGATCGACGCAGGGCTCGATCCTTTCAGAGGAACTCCAGATCCAGATCGCGATCATCTCGCACGCCGAGTCCCTGGCGCTTAGGATCGCATCGCTTGAAGACCGTACGTTTGCACATCAAGGGTCTCACACGGCAAGTGACCAAATCGCACATTGTTGAGATTTTTGGAAGCTTTGGGCCATTGACCAATGTAGATTTTCCCGTCAACCATTACAATCAGGGCAGCAGGCAGGCACGTACCGGTCGCGGCTTTGCCTTTGTTGAGTACGTTCATCCCAAGGACTGTGAGTCTGCGCTCAAGAACATGGACGGTGGTAGAATCGACAATCATCGGATCATCGTATCGCCCTTTCAGTTCAGCATGCTCCGCACGCCGTTGCGCAGGCGCAATCCTTCGCCCCTAAACTGCCGCAATAGAAGCTCCTGAATCCCGTTTGAACTGGAAGCCAAAACTATGCCACAATTAAAAATTATCTTAAAACTTTGATAATAAACTGTACAAACAGCGAAAAGGCTTTTTTTATGAATTAGAGATGAACTGGGCTTGCACTTTTTGGGCTATCGATAGTTGCTATCGTTTATAGCTTTCAGTTGAACGAATATCGATAAGTTAATATATTTTTAGGGCTGCACAAACATCGCTAGCAGCTTTAGTCTCTGGTGGCCAAGTCGATGTACAACACTTTCATTGATATCGATAGCTTTTTCGATAGCTTAGTTAACTTAATAAGTGACAAAATAAGTTAAAACTCATTCATAAATTATTTTAATCATTCCCACTTTAAAGTGAAGTACAAAAAAACATTGAAAAAAATATGTTTCTCTTTTTAGCTCGTAATTACTTAAATTATTCCTAGTTAAATCTCATTTTAGTCGGAGATTTTTAAAGGAATACTAAAGTGTACAACAATAATAGTTAAAGTTATGTAATTTATTTCTTGTATATTATTATTCTTCTTCTTCATATATATAACCTGCCGATAGTGCTGAAAAGCCTATCGATATAGCGTAATAGTCTGCTACTATCTGCTACTATCGGTAATAAACATTGATAGTCTCGAAGCCTCTGTTCAATGACTATCCTACTTTCATATTTACTTTCGATGTCAATCAAAGTTGGTAACTGTTCCGAGCAATAAACAAAAGATAGAGTTTTATTTTCAATAGGTTTTCAATAATTTCAAACTTGTTGCCACACATTTTATAGGCTTTGTAGAGCTGGCAAAAGGGCAACTCAACGATACCATATTGTAAAGTATGTGAATAATGTCAGTTTGTTCACTTTTTTAGACCCTGCGCTGCAAAGATTTACAGGATGTTTATGGTCCTATACAAAAATAAATTAACTAAAAATGGGCTAAAAATTGGTTAATTAACGCATTTAAAATATGTCAAACTTAATTGTTTAGCAACTTGGTACACGGTCTTTTACAGTCTACTACTTGTACCACTTTTGCATCACTTTTTATTAATTGACTTTTTCTTTAAATCATTTTTATGAACTGCCTATGAAATATATATTAAAGAAAATGACATGTAAACAACTGCATATTCTCGTCATACAAATTGGAAATGTTCAGAGTTGTGTTCTATGGAATACTATATATATATATATGTATAGTATATATATATAGTCCATAGCGAGTAAAAGCTTTGTATTCCGATTCTCATTGTTATGGTCATGTTCTCTCTCATGTTCTCCACTGCAATTTATTGTTGTGCCTTTTTGAAACAATAATAAAATAAATAAATAAAATATATAAAAAATGAATAAATGAACGAAATTTTCAATGAATTGCTATCAAAATGAAATTTAAATAAATATTTTATGGACATGACAAGCAGGTGATACGGAATTGAAGCAGTTGTGCAAATAAAATGAATGAATGAAGCACCAAAATGATTAACAGCCTTATGTGATTAGCTCAGAGATACCCTGCATATTTTAATATATCTCAGCTATTAAGAAATGCATTTAAAATTTAGCTTAAATTGGCTACAGATAATATCTTAATTAGCATTTTTAAAAGTTAACAAAATTTGAAAAAATCCATACTAAATATGCATTAAAATTTGAAGTATTTCAAATATAATTCAACTCTTAAATTGGTTGATAAAAAAATAACTTTAAAGAAATGAGTTTAAGCTGTTTTAAATTTTTTTTTTTTTTTTTTTACGATTGTGTGATTAAAAACAACAGAAACGTGTGCAGTTGTAAGACGTTTTTAAATACATTTTAAGGGTACAGCGTACAGTGGGGAAATACTACCAAAATTACGTAACCGCAAAGTGATGAACATATAAATATTTATTGGCAAAAGTGTTGCCAACTACTTGTAACACGAACTTAACAAAATTAAAATTAATAAAATAAAAAAAAAAAAAAATTTAAGAACATGATCTGCTTCAAGGTATAAATGCTTAAATTTTATATTAATATGCAGTTTAAAAGTATTTTATTTAAACTGAAAATACTAATATCTGTATTTAAATAAGTATTCTAGCTTTAAAGCTAAAATATAAAAATAAATATATTTATAAAAGCTTTTCAAAGTGCAAAAGTTGAATTTCTTTCCCCATGAAGTTGTTCAAAATAAGGCTCATATCTAGCCGAAAAAGGCCAAACTGACAACACTAATGTGCGCACACAGTAATTTATTTATTTTGTATTAACAAAACATTCCTGTGTTGTATATTGCCGGAATTAATTACAACACAAATGAAGGAGAACAAACAATGATATCGGCAGTTGGAATTTTAAGCGGGTTTATTTAAATGGGAGCTTTTGTCACCAGAGTGGACTGCCATGAAAACAATAAATGTAACTGATTTCATGATCGGTTGAGTAAATTTATTTTAATTTATTGTTTAAAATTCTTTGAATTAAAATATAGTAGATAGTACCGATTTTGGTCAAAAATGGCTAACTTGGCATCACTAACAAGTGTTATATCATACAGCTTGCTATCATCTTAACTGCTCTCCTTCTGTCTTGTCTTGCAGCTACCTTCGCGTGCGCTGAGTGCCATGCAAAAGCTGACTGCTCTGGACTTTAACTACAATGAGATCGTGCGCATCGAGGACTATAGTTTCTACGGCCTGCGCGTGTCCAAGTTGAATATAAAAGGTAACCGATTACAGGGTATACCCGAGAATGGCTTTGCCGGACTGGAGGATTGCATGCAGGAAATTGATGTCTCCGAGAACGGATTGCGCACATTTCCTATGATGGCACTACGCAAACTGAGTCATCTGAGAATACTACGACTCTCCAATAACAAGATATCCACATTCTATGGTGACATACAGTTGGCCACTAATAATGCCTCGGCGGCGGCTGCTGCAGCGGCTGCATTGCGTTTGCCATCCCTGGTACTGCTGGACTTGAGTTCGAATCAATTTAGCGAAATTGTACACGATTGTTTTCGGGCCTTTCCACAACTGGAAACCCTGTCGTTTTACGCCAATCAAATCGAGTTAGTTCAGCCGGAGGCATTCCGGAGTCTCAAGGAGCTTATGTCCCTGGATATGTCACACAATCGTATCATTACACTCGATCCGAAGGTCTTTGATAAGAACAAACGACTGCAGACAGTTGATCTGAGTCACAATCACATACACGCCATTAGCGGTGTCTTCTCGAATCTTCCCCAACTGCGTGAAGTATTTCTCTCGGAGAACAATATACTGGAGCTACCAGCAGATGCATTCACCAATTCAACCCTTGTGGATGTTATCTACCTGGAGTCAAATGGCATTGCTCACATTGATCCCAATGTTTTTAGCACTCTGGCCAATCTGGATCATCTGTATTTGCGTTCCAATTTCATACCGCTCGTTCCGGTGACACTTTTCGACAAGTGCACAAAGTTGTCATCGCTGTCGTTGGACAACAATGAGATACAGGATCTGGAGATTGGCATGTTTCGGAAACTGGAGCAGTTGAGAGAGGTGCGATTGCACAATAATCGCATACGTCGAGTGCGAAAGGGTGTCTTTGAGCCACTTCCATCGCTGCAGGAGCTACACATACAGAAGAACAACATTGAGGACATTGAACCTGGTGCTTTTCATACCTTGGCCAATATGCAGCACATTAATCTGCAGGATAATCAGCTAACTGTACTGGAGGATATCTTTCCCGAGCAGAATTCATCGCTGCTCTCAATACAATTGGAGGCAAATTACCTGCATAAGATACATCAACGAACCTTTCGGCAACAGCAGCGTATACAGATCATGTGGTTAAGGGATAATCAATTGATCAAAATTGATCGTTCGCTGTTCGTGGACACACCGCAGTTGGGTAGACTCTTTTTGAGCAACAATCTTATACGTGAGATCGAAAAAGACACTTTTGCGAGTCTTTTGCAATTGAAATTTCTCGATTTGAGTGGAAATCAGTTGAGACAGTTGAGACGTGATTACTTTGCCGCTCTGCAGAGCTTGGAGGAATTGAGTCTGGCTAATAATCAGATCGAGGCCATTGAGGGTTATGCTTTTAGTCGTTTGAAACAGCTTAAATCACTTGATCTATCGCATAATCCTCTAGTGCAACTCACACGCGATATATTTCTGGAGGAATTGCCGTTGATAACGCTCAATTTGCGTAATACTTCGCTGAGGAAATTGGAACTGCACACATTTAAGTCACTTCAGAACTTGAACGAACTGAATCTCGAACGAAATCAATTGAATCCGGCGGATATACAGAAACTGGATGTGGCTAGTTTACGGCGTTTGCATCTTTCGCACAATAATTTCAGTCACGTGGGCATCGGTGGAGCAGGAGGAGGAATTATGTCGGGAATGTTCGACAAATTGCGTTCACTGCAACAACTCTCGATGGCCAACTGTAGTCTGAGCAGCATTCCCGATCAGTTATTTGCCAAGAACACGAATCTGGTGCGAATTGATCTTTGCGATAATCAATTGACCGAAATGAATCGGAATATTTTCAATGGTCTCAATGTGTTTAAGGAGCTACGTCTTTGTCGCAATAATTTGGTAGAATTTCCACATATAGCTCTCTATAATCTGAGCACACTGGAGACATTGGATCTGGCTAGAAATCAGCTAATTTCAATAGATTTCTTTAAGCTGAGCGGTACGCTCAACTTACGGCATTTGGTACTGAGGGATAATAAAATCAATTCCTTGAGCGGTTTCAATGCGGTGAATCTGACCCAATTGGATAATGTGGATTTGAGTGGAAACTTATTGCTCTCCCTTCCAGCTAATTTCCTTCGACATTCGATCAATTTACAGCGGGTAGATCTGTCCAGCAATCGTTTTCTGCAGATTCCCAGCTCCGCACTGTCGGATGTATCCATACCTCGTTTGTCTTGGCTTAACTTAACCGGTAATCCCATTAATAAGATCTATACGGTTAAGGAGGAACGTTATTTGTACCTTAAGGAACTGTACATTTGTCAGACGAATTTGTCTATACTCACCTCGAAGGACTTTGAGGCATTCCAGGCATTGCAGCATTTGCATTTGATCAACAATCGCATCACACGTATTTCTCCTGGCGCCTTCAAATCCCTCACGAATCTCTTAACCCTCGACATCAGTGTTAATGAGTTGGAAATGCTGCCGAAGGAGCGTTTACAGGGCTTGCGTTTGCTACGTCTGTTGAATATATCGCACAATACATTAAAGGATCTGGATGAATTTAGCGGTGATTTGGCACAGCTGCAGACACTCGACTTGAGTTTCAATCAATTGGATCGCATCTCGAAGAAATCCTTTCGTAATCTACATGGTCTTGGGGAGCTGCTACTCATGGGTAATCGTATGACCGCCTTGTCCAACGATGCCTTTCGGTATTTGCGTAAATTGCATTTGCTTGATCTGCGCAAGAATTACTTTGAGTTGGTACCGCTCGAACCGTTGAAGCCTCTGGAAACAAATCTTCGCACTCTGAAACTGGAGGGTGAGTTGAAGTTATTCAAACAAATTTTGGCTATAATTTTTTAGCATTTTTTGTACTTTTTTTTTATGTTTTTTCTGCAGAGAATCCACTGCATTGCAGCTGTGATGCACAGAAGTTGTGGGAATGGCTACGGGATCATCGCAAATGGTCGCTATCGCCAACGGGCGGTGATAACATTAATTATCTGAGGTGCGAACACCCATCAGAGCTCAGGGGCAAGGTGTTTGGACGCATGGAGCCGCAGCAATTTTGTGATGCCCCATTAATACCAAAAATGGCCATACAGGACATACAGCCCTATTCGGTGGTTGTCTCCTGGCAAAGTCGCGACCATTTGGGCCTCACTGGATTCGAAATTGTTTACCATGCCACCGGCGATGGCCTCGTGCCAGGACCCACTGACCGCGACAGAGACAGGGACCAGAACAGAGCTCATGACATTCATCGCGAGTGGGACAGAGAGCAGGAGAGGGAGCGAGACAGGGACTACGATAGGTCACATAATGGAGAGCGAGAACGAGAGCGAGAAAGGGAACGGGAGCGTGAACGTCTGGCCCAATTTGCTGCTACGGATGAGGTGAGTCAAATTTCCAACCCAACAGTGATGCTTAATTCTGTTCAAAGCTATGAAAAGTGACTATTTTGAAAAAAAGACTAGAAAGCAGGATACAGTTGTTATTCCTTATATTTTGAAAATATTTTTAAAATTAGAAGAGAAAGGATTTCCGTAGATTTCCGAAAGTCTTAGCTGTTTTCTTGAGCATAAAGCCAATATAACCAAAAAGAAGCTAAATTGCCAACACTGTTATGAAGACTTTGACTGGCATTGCACGCTTAATTTAAAAGTAATCTGTTGGTTGACAACCCTCCAAAAACGATTCCGAAAACGACTCCGAATCGACTCCGAATCGACTCCGAATCGACTCCGAATCGACTCCGAAAAGACTCCGAAAACTATTCCGAAATCGAGTTGGATTCGGAGTCTGATTTTGAGCTGTTTTCGGTGTCACGCGTATTAAATTCTTCTTTAATACAAGCTTAATCAACGCTCAGAGGCTTTTGTGTCTCGAGCTTAGGCATGAAGGCGGTAGTGGGCGTGTCCATCGCCTTCGAGGTTCGATAACATGCTGCATACAGAATTTAATTTCAAAATTAAAACAACTTCACTTTGCCTCGGGTTCTTACTGACTAGCAAATGATTTGGCTGTCGCACAGTGGGTAAAAGATACAAAATGGCCAATGATTCCATGTTTGTTTCACAGACTTATTTAAATTTAATTTTCATATTTAAAGCTGATAAAATACGAATGATGAATAGTTGTTGATTATACTTATGGGTTAAATGGAAATTTAGTTGCTAAGTTGGTCTTGAGTTTTAACCATTGTGCTGGCTATTTAGTCAAAGGACAGCCGCAGGGAACGCAAGACAATTTGAATAACTAGACAGGATAGGACACGATACGACACGACAGTTGGGAACAGTGGGAATAGGAATGAGAAATTTGTGGATTAAAGATAATGAAAGACAATGTTGAAACTCGGTTCATTTGTTCCATTCACAGATACACGGAAAGCGGCTAAATGGCACGGCCAGCTCGACAAAGCTAACAAAATTGAGCCCAAATACGCGGTATCACATCTGTGTCATCGGTACCGGTAATTGGCTCTCGGAGCCTTTGACGAATGCGCTTCAAAGATTGCACTACAATGAGACACGGGACGAACTACTGCTCTCGCTGACGGGTGGCAACGCTGGTCAGCCCGGTGACGTCACAGCACCACTACCCGAGACATATTCACCGTATCAGCATCTGAGTGAAGCAGAGGAACAACTGGATCAACTACAGCAACAGCAGCCACTAATCGAGAACAGCATCGTGACAGATAATGCTCTTCATGAGGTGCTCAAGAATTCACACTTTTCGGCCTGCACCGATGTCCAGACATTGGACTCCACACCGAGTCTGATAACGGATGAGAATGGATTGTCGAGCAATGGATTTATACACTCGATATTAACACGTCGTTTGGGTTTAATTGTCGGTTGTTGTCTGGGCATTATAGTATTCATTGTGATGATTTCGGTGTTGAGTTATGTGAAGCTTAAGAAACAACGCATTGAGAATGCCAAGAGACAGGCGACATTGCCACCGGAATATATATCCTATCGACACTTTTCCATACCCAATGAGGAGCTTACACGCACCGCAGCAACAGTTGCTACTGCGGCGGCAGCAGCAGCAGCAGCAAATACGGCATCACAGCAACAGCAACAACAACAGCAACAACAGCATCAGCAGCAGCAACATTCACACACACAGCACACAACAATGTCGAGTGTGCCAAGTGGCATTAGTGCGCACATTAGTGGCACAAGTTTAAGCACCGGCACCGGCACAAGCACCACCACAGCCACAACACCCGTTGGTGGTGTACCCTTGCCGTTGGTTAAGTCTGGCAGTCGTAGTCCAATTGTAGGCATCGGTGGACTTGTTGTTGACAGCGGCAATATTGAGACAGGAAGCGTTGTGGCTGTTGCCACATCACCCGCTGGTGGTGGTGGTGGTGGTGGTGCAACAGCAGCTGGTCACAATCATAGTCACAATCATCATAGCCACAATCATAATCATCAGGCACATCGGCAGAACAATGGAGCTATTGGTGGCTATATGGCAGCTGGAGTGGTACTCAATACGAATCACTTGAGTGTCTGTTAGTCGCACTCAAAAGTAATTCAAATCAATTCATTTGATTGGGTCGCATAATGAAATGAAATGAAATATGAATGTCGAGTCTGTTAGCCATGAAATGCCACAAAGGTTTATTTCAAACCACGCCCCTCCCTCCCTCCCTCCCTCCCTCCCTCCCTTCCTTTCTCCCGATCACATATTTCATAAACTTTTTCAAAGCATTTTTTGTGTCTTTTTGAATGTGGCCCAAAAATGCATTAAATTTATGACTACACAAATCCCAAACAAAACTAAACCAAAAGTAAGCAAACACAAAACTAAAAATATAATAAAAATTAAAATAAAAATAATAATAAATAAAAACATTAACTAGGTTAGTGATAATCATCATGATGCGTTCAACGTTCGTTTAGTTATGAAAGAATTTTAAGCAGAATCAAAACCAAATCAATTTCAATGTAAATAAAAAGTTGAATCGAATTGAAAACTCAGCGCAAACAAATAGTAAAACCATAAACTAAATGCAGTTTTTAGATTTAAAATCAATACTTATATGCAAAAGTAAAAAATAAAAACCTAAAAAAAATACTATGAAAAATGTCGGTTAATGACAAGTAAATCAAATCAAATGCCAGCTATATGTCAGCTAAGCTATTTCAGCTATATATGTAGGGTATAAAAACAAACACTCAACAACAAAAAAACACTTGTAATCAAAGAAATCTTTTTTTTTTTGCTAGAAACATAAAAAACCAAACTTAGTAGTAAAAAAATCGAATTTTTTTTTGAAGTGAAGCGCGGTAAGTAAAAAAATACTACAAAAGAAATTAGGTTAAATGATTGAATGAGAAACATATTAATTAATTAATTACCAAATACAAATATTAAATATATATAAAATACTATAAATATAATTAATTAAGTGCGCAGCAAGCGGTAAATTGTTAGCAAAAAAACAAAAGGAAAACTCAAAGAGTTTCATTTGTAAAATGCATAAATCAGTTGAATATTTTTTTTTGTGTATTTTTTTTAAATCCTCATAGTTAACTTTAATGGTATTTTATGATGTTTGCATTAGTCTACAATTATTATAATTTTAAATTGAATAAATAAATAAATAACTCTAGCTTTAGTCAAGAATTTAGCTATAAAAGAAAATATTAAAGAAGGAAATTAAAAAAAAAAATACATAAGAAATTAACATATTTAGTTATATGGCAAGAGAAGAATAAATAAAAAATTAAAAAATTAAATAAATTGCAAGACAAGTATAACAACAATGTGAAACGAGCGGTCAGAAACCAATTTATGGCAAAAGTGCAACAATTTACATAATGACACAACCAACAATAACAGCAAAGAAAAACATAAGCAACAAAAAAAAAAAAAAAAAAAAAAAAAAAAAAATGCAAATATTGCTCAAGAATTTCGAGCTAAAAGTATTCGTAAGCAGAACAAGAGACAAAAAACAAATCAAATCATAAGAAATGTTGCTCCCCTTTTTTTGTTTTTGTTATTGTGTTTCTTCTTGTTTTGTTATTATTATTACTTCTTTTTTTTGCATAGTTGTTCAGCTTCCACTTCCACTTCAACTTCCACTTCCGCTTTTCCACTAGCAAAGTTCCCCGAGCCCTTCCAGCTGCACTTCCCTTTGAGTCCCAACTCGTTTGAATGGATATATTCCATCTATTCGAGTTATTTGTTTTATTTATTCACACAGCTTGGACAATTGCTCTGTTCAAACTCAAATAAAAATAACAAAAGCCAATTGTTTTATTAGGCTCACCGAATGTGTAATACCCTTGCAGTCAGGCTTCAGTATAAAGTTTGCAAATAAAGTAAAAGGATATATTCATTATTCAACAAAGATCGAACTCTTATAATACCATTGGACTACACAGATTTTAAAACTATATTTAATAAAATAATTAATTATTATTTACAGTATATGTTATTGTTTTAAAACTTATTAGATATAAAATGTTAAAAAAAAATTATGTTTTAACCGAGGACTACATAGATGAATTACAGATCATTCACAGTCTGTTTCACTCACAAAAAGTTTCAATTTCGATACAAATAATTTTTTAATTAAATTTTATCAAATTATTACATTTAAACTTCCCTTTGCTTTGGTAAAAAAAATATTTTTATTGAACATATTTTATGAAATTTTTAATTTTTGTTAAAACTTAACTTTGCTCTTTATAAACATTCAGCCTTGATTGTAATATGTGCGTATTAAATTTTATAAAATTATTATAAATCAACACATATTTTATTTTATTATATAATTTAAGTGTCAGTTAAATTTAAAATGCAAAAAAAGGGTAAAAAATGATAAAAATTTGGTTTAAAAAATCTAGCCATTAATTTAAAATATAAAAATGTTTATAATTTGTTTTTTTTTTTTTACCATTTAATTAAACTATATTAATACTTTACTTGATAAAGAAACGATCAAATTGTATAGAAGTTTTTAGCAGACCACTTCTGATCATGAATATGAAGTATATCAATTTGTTTAGCAGCTGCAAGGGTATAACAACTTGATTCAATAGAGATTTTATATGCATAAGCAGAACTATATAAAAAGAGGAAACTTCAATAACAAAAGAAAACAACAAAAGCTAAAAAAAGAGAGGGGGAAAACAAGTTTTCAGAAACAAACTAAAATAATAAAATAATACGAAAATACAAAATGAAGAAAGAAGAAGAAAAATAGCTGCGCATACTGCAAAATGCAAATCAAAATCAAAAAATCGAACATAAGAAACGAGTAAGCCAAGCATAAATTATTTTGCCAAAGCAAAACAAAAAATACAAAAACAAAAAATAAAAACAAAAAACAAAATAATAATAATGATAAGAAAAAGAGAAAGAAGAAGAAATGGAATCGGAATAAAAATGTGTCGTATTTATGAAGCTTTCAGTGCTCTGCAATGTGTGCTCGACAAAATCTAAAGTGTCGAGAGTGAAATTGGAATGGTTCGAGTCCTTGATCCCTTTGTACCCTTGATCGGAGCACACATTCAGTTCTAGTCTCTAGTAGAACATAAATGGCAAATGCTAATTATAAATATATATACATACTATATATAAAGGACAGACAAAATGAATCTTGCGAGAATACAAAGAAAAAAAAACCTTAAATACAATAAATAAAATTATTACTAATAAATATTGTATGGAAAGCAACAACAACTAACTATAAATAAATGACAACAAATAAAATAAAAAAACTTATTAAACAAATTTGTTTTTATGTCAATCGATTGTGGGAAACTTTTTCTAGAAATTATCAAATCGATATAACTATGATTTACTTCCAGCTTTTTTCAGCTAGTCTTTAGCCATTTTTTAGCCAAGTTGTGGCTTTTTCTTCACTGGCTTTCTTTTTTTTTTTGTTTTAAAATTTTAATTAAATGGAAATTTCCGCTGTCTTGAGCACGTATTCTCATCAACGGCATTAAATGCAATGCGGAATTTTAATTAGGCTCGCAAATAAACACACACAGACACTTACACACACAGACACACACACATACACGCACACATGCACACCCCAGAGGAAAGTTGTAATAAGTACGTGTGGTCCACACACACACATATAGTGATGTAACCAGATTGTGTCGGTGTAGTGTGATATACCTTTGTATGTATATATATATAAGCTACATCGGTGTATGCAACAGGATTTTCAGTACAATTGCAACCGAGCACAACAAAAAACACAACTCGAGTCCCGCCCATGAGTGTGTATGAGAGTGTGTGTGTGTGTGTGCGGTTCCACACTGCTTTGTAATGACACTAGTTTATACAGAAGCAGATAAATCTTTAACTGAAGTTGCTGGCAACGTTTTATCCAGAAAAAAGCTGATTAAAGCTTTTCAGCAAAAGCTGTGGAAGATTTTTATAGGAAAACTAAAGCACTCCTACGAAATTAAGTGAAAGCTCTAAAGACTGATTTAAGCTTTGCCTCATTGAGCTTTAAAAAACATTTTTCTAAGATTTTTGGAGAACAGTTTTCAGCTGAGCTGACCAACTAGACTAACCATCACTTTATTAATGTCAGTATAGTATCTGATTAATCCTTTTACTTTAAATAAACCCTTTTGTTTCAGTCTGCTAAAAGCTGCTTAAAGTAAGAGGCTAAAAGCTTAACTTGTGAACAACTAAAGTACAAATATTATAAGCCAATTTAAAGCCTAAATAAACTTTTGCAATTAATCAAATGATTCCTGACTAAAAGCCTAATTTCTTTGACACCAACTTGCTCTAAATTAAGTATAAAATTTCTTAAAATAAAAGCTCAAAAGCTCATCACATATTTTATCAAAGAGTTTATCTATCATAGACTTTTTGTGCTTTAAGTATTTAGGTTATTTTTAATTTGGAAAACTCTTGTTTAAAATATCTAGCTGGTACATAAACTATCAACTTTCGAAGCACATTACTTAGAACCAATTTACACACATCGTGTGCCAGTTGCTGTGTAAATTGGCTAGTAAACTGAGATGTTGGCACAACAATGTTTGCTTTTGGCCCAAGGTGAACGACGATCAAGCTGTAGGACTTGAAGCTAAACTAAAGCAAAGGATGCCAAAGGATGAGTTGGAGTTGGAGTTGGAGTACAAAAGTTGAGAGACTCTGCAGATGCCGTCGCCGACTGCATTCACATTACTTGCAACAATAAGTAGGTAACTAAATAAGTTGCTTAATGAAAACAAACTTTAATTGGCAAAATTTCCTAGTGTCGTCGCTACATGAAGGAAACTGTAGCTTTCATTTCTGTGTCTATTTCCCATCTTGTTTACTCCATCCACTTTTGGGTTCTGAATGGGTCTGAGACTGGGTCTGTGCTGGGGAGAAAGATACATGACAATATTGACGACCCGATGAATTGACGCTCCACTTAGCTACTAAAACAGTTTGTCGGTTTGTAGCGCAAATTGCAACAGCAAAAGTAACTGTCACAGCTAGTGGCAACGACCACAAGTCAAGTCATGTCGCAGCAAGTTGAGTCAAGTCGTCATCATCATCGTCATAGTCGTCATCATCATCATCATCATCGTCATCGCGACGTGGATGTCAACCGTTTGCCGCTTTTGTCGGTGTGGCTGCGACTTAATTGCATGGCAAGGACAAGGACATGGCTGGCAATGCAATATCCACACCATCACCACCATTCCCTTTCCCATTCCCATCCCCATCACCGCAACCTTCTTCACCACCGCCATCTTTTGTCTCACTTTTTTCTCGTTCTTCTGCCTAACAATTGCAACAATGTAATCCAAATTGAAAGCCATCACATGGCTGGTTGCCTCGTCCTTTCAAAATGCACTTGATGATATATTTTAAGATTTTCAGGTGAGAGCTTGTTCCAATTTTCCTCTCTCCACTAATTCGCCATTGACAATGAATGTGAAATTGTAGATGAAACTTCATTTCATTTCACTTTTGTTACCAGTTAGCTGTGAAAACTGTTTTTGAAAATTGTATGCCAAAAAATCTTAAACAGGTTTCAATTTCACTTTCTTAAAGATATCGTCTTTGAAATGTAAGCCAAAATTGGTCTATAAACATGTTAGAAACAATTGTAAACTTTATACTGCGAACACCTCCAAAAAGTATGCTACACTTTTTAATAATTTATGACTTTTCCCAATTAGACCGTCAAACCGTCTGATACCTCCAAAAAGTATGCTACACTTTTTAAAAATTAGTGACTTTTCCCTATTAGACCGTCTAACCGTCTGACTTAAGTTCGTTTTGTAATCATTTTTCAAGCTTCTACTACTCAATTGCAAATACCATGAATCACAGTCATAGAAAGTTAACTTCAGATACCGATAGGGAAAATAAATACAAAGAACACAATTCGTTATTCAATAACAAAACAAAAAGGCGAGAAGAAAATACGTGTTAGTGGAAAAATTGTAACATATTTTTCACACCGAACACCGCAAAACTATTGAAAACTATTGAAAATTACTATAAACAGCTTCGGCGAGCGTATGTTATGGACTCGACAACAACATCAACAACAATAAAGATACAAGCTTGAAACTGACCACCGCCCATTCGATTTATGGGCATCGATTTGTGTCAATAAAAGAAAAGCAAACGAAAATTTTTCGGGGAAAATAAAAAAGAAAACAACAAAAAAAAAAAATATTAAAGGAAAACAACAAACAAACAAACTGACCGAAAAGTTTTTCCATTAAATCAATGAAGCGTACAAAATATTCGCGCCAAACGACAGCATTAAGTCAGAAGTATGAGATACATATGTATCTCAATCTATGTATGTATATAGTGTACATGTATCTGTAAGTTATGGAAAACTGTTACTGTTACACGCCTAATCCCAAAGTAGTCAAAACTTTTGATTTGCTCTTCGTTCTGCTTTATTTTGGGTAAGTTCGCAATTCGTATATAAGTATGGGTATTATCGGTTAGCATACGGTATCTCAACGAGTTGCATTCATAATTTATCGCATAATGATGGATGTTGGAGAAAATAAAAAGGAATGAATTCATGTCGAAAGTGTTAAAAGATACAAAATTCATTCACATCACTGCACAGAGAGACTCATCCGATTTACCTGACAAATGCTGCAATGGGAGCCCCCAGTTTTGTCCCCAAACCTCGGTTACCCTAGATACCCAATATATATACCCTTTACTTTGTGAAAAGGCTGTGAATGGTAGCAACAGTATACAGAACACTAAAGCTTTCTTTGAACTGAGTGAATTTATAAATTTTAAGCTCATTTGTGGTATTAAATATAAGTCCCAGATACATCATATAATTTCTGAGAGATTTTTTAAAAGATAATCTGTTGTATTGGTTCAAGAAAATGTTATTTTTAACAGAGACTGAATGTCTAAGTTACAGGGCGTCTACAGCTGATTAAGCATTAAACTAAGTCAACATCTTCTTTAATTATGTAGTCAATTTAAACAGCCAAAATTATTGTTAACACTTAGAATTTCAAAAGGTATAAGAAAAACATTAGATAATTCCTTATATTATTCATGGTTTTTTACAATCCTTTTTTAAATTAAGTCGCTACAAAAAAAACACTTAAAAAATACATATTTGCAGGTCATAAACAAAGTCGAGCACTCCCCGTTCATAAGCTTTTAGTTGTTATGTATGATGACAGCTCGAATTTTGTTTTCTAGTTTTTCCACTTTTTTGCAAGAATTCAAAATAAAAAAAACATTAAAATGCACCAAAAGTTGCGGAAAACATTTTGAACAAAAAGCGAACAAAAAGCCAATTGAATGTTGCAACATTAAAGGGGCAGCAAACGGAGAGGAGTGCCTAGGGAGTTGGGTTGTGTACAGAGGGGTAAGTGGGAGGAGGGGAGAGGTGGGGGGTAGACGGACAATGACAGTGGCGACGCGCGGACAATGAATGGTCACATGACAAAACATACGTTTCGTGTAAAAATTTTTGTCATAAACTTCGTTTGGAGGCTTTTGCCCATTTTTTATATAATTTTTCATATTTCTCTATGTTTTATAAAAAAAAATTTTTTTTATTTTTTTTAACACATATGAGTGTGTGTTTCGTGTGTGTGTGTGTGTGTGTGTAAACTTGTTGCCAACTTTCTGCACCATTCATCTGCTGTGTGAAATGTTGTTGTCGAAAAACGGAATTATTAATTGAAATTCGCATAAACTAATTGCGCAATTTACTCAAGTCTAGCAAATATTGGCATAAGCTCAAATCAAAAAGAAAAAAGGAAAATTAATTTCCATTTTTTTTTTGTTTTTTTCATTGTCCGCAACGCAGAGAAAATGCGAAAATTTGCATAGCGAATGGAGCGTAGAGGGAAAGTTTGCATAAGTCTCTAGTCTTTTAATTGCTATTAATACTTTTGCATATTAAATAGTTTAAATAAGTAATTTTTTTAATAATTACAATTAAACTTCTAAGTAGCAGTAATTGATTTGGGTTCATTAGGTTATTGTTTGTTATTATTTGGCATTAAATTTATGGGCATTTAACTTAAATTTCATAAAATTATTATTCATAATGAATCAAATTTATTGTTTATATTTAAAATTTACTTAATTTTCTGCATAAAAAGTTTGTCTTTATTATAAGTTTTTTACTAAATATATATCTTAATCCATGGTCACATATTTCCTCCAATTATACTGCCACTTTTCTTAAACTTTAGCCGCAACTGCCTGTCCTCCATGTTAACATTAATGTACTACATGTTAACATACTTATAATTCACTCAATATAAAATCAGTTATATTTAATATATTAGCACGTTCTCCATGGTCACATAAATTCAACTCCATGCACCTTCAAACTGCCTCCAAGGATAAAAGTTTGCGACATTATTCTTTTCCCCTGTTCGTATCTTCCTTCTCATATACTTATCTCCTTTCTTCGCGGATCAAAAGTCGCCATTATGCACGTTTATCATATGCAGAAATGTGCGTGACGGTGCGTGTGTGTGCGTGTATGTGCGTGTATGTGCGTGTCTGTGTATGTATATGTATGTGGTTGTGGCAATCAAAATAAAAATAACATTAGTGGATTATCAGGCAATGGAGACTGTGGTGACGATGTTGGTGTTGCCCATCGAGGGAGACGCTGCCATTGCGTTTGACAACGAAATTCCATTAAAAATGAAAGTTTTAAATTTGCAGAAAACGCCAGCGACAACAGCAGCAACAGCAGCAGCGGCAACATCAACAGAAACAACAGCAACAACAGCAGCAACAGCAGCAACAGCAATGGTAGTAAATCAACAACAACTGCAAATAAACCACAAAACAGCTAAAGACAACAGCAACAAATGAGCAACAACAACAGCTAAATCAACAGCACCATCAAATGCTACACTGAAAAAAATCTAAATAATATATTTTTTTTGGTTAAAGAAATTCGTAAACTTAAATTTCTAGTTCAAACTAACTTTAATTTTAAATGTCACCAAAGGAAAAAAAAGTACAGTCGGGCACGCTCGACAGTATAATACTCTCTGCATTTTATTTCCGATTATACGGTTATGTTAAGAAAATTGGTATTGGTACATTTGCCAATATTTGACAAAATTTCAAAGGTCAAGTCTCATCATACAATTTGACAAAATGGGTTCGATTTTGATAATTTTAGATTTTGATTGCAATTAATTCTGCTAGTTGTCCAGAGTATAAAAAGGTATGACTTTTTAAGATATCGCTTCATTTGGCTGAGTTATGATCAGTCAAAGTTGGGAAAATTGTAAATTTATAATATTGAGCTGTGGACCACATATCTGGGGACTGTTTCATCCAAATTTGACAAAATGGGTTCGATTTTGAGAATTTTAGATTTTGATTGCGATTGATTCTGCTAGTTGTCCAGAGTATAAAAAGGTATGACTTTTTAAGATATCGCTTCATTTGGCTGAGTTATGATCAGTCAAATATTGAGCTATAATTTTTCAACGTTTAAATTTTATAATTTTATTTTAATGAAACGCTTAGTAAATAAGTTGATTTCGTGCTTAAAATATATTTACGATTTTGACTGAATTGAAATAACTCAATTGTTTGTTTTTTTTAAATTTTTTTACTTCACTTAAAAAACATTTTTAATCAAATTCGCTATTCTTTATATAAAAGAAGTCAATTTTTTCCAGTGTAGCTGCAACAGCGTGTTCGTTACTGTTATTGTTAGTGCTTCAAGGGAGTGTTGTTGCTGTTTTTTTTATAGTTGCTCACAGTTAAAACAGCGAACAGACTTACAACACTGATAGCAAAGTTGCTAGGTAGCTCGTTTAACAGCAGCAGCAGCAGCAACAGCAGCAACAAAAAAGCACAACATAAACACAAGAAGAAGAGGAAGAGAAAGAGGAAGACGAAGTAGAAGAAGAAGAAGAAACAAAAGTAGAGACACAACAATATCCAAGAGCCACAACAAACAGAAGACAAACAGAAACTGCCCGTCTTGTGATAAATGACCACTCCATAAATTTTTATTTCTACTCAACTCAATCTTAAGCTTAATCTTATGTTGCTGTTGCTGTTGTTGCTGGTCAGTTTTATGGCTGGCAGTGGTGGAAAGCACTTTTCTTTTGGGCCATGATTGCAAAACGGGTCCAGAGCCAGCTCCAATCCAAGTCCAAGACAAAGTCCAAAGACTTAAGCCCTACAAAATTGTTTGTCTTCCATTCTGATAGGTAGCATCCACTGCTATCTCAGTCGAAACGCATGTAAATTGATTGCATTGCCAGGTGATAGAGAAAACAAAAGAGCAAGAAAGAGAGAGTGACAGAGAGGGCGGGAGAGAAAAGGAGAGCGAGCGTAGCGACGTCATCAAGTGGGAGACAAATAAATTAAGGCATTGTCAGCGCAAGGCGACAACATTCTTATCCTCAACTTCATTCTTGTCTCCATTGTCATCATCATCGTTGTCATTGTCGTCATCGTCGTCGTCATCGTCGTCATCGACATCGACATCGTTATCGATTACCTACGAGTATCGGCTGCCACTGATGAGCTGCAAATTTATTTTCGCTGCCGCAAATTTCAATTTGCCACATCGCTTCGCATTTGTCAACTTCAATTTCGATGCTGGCAGCCAAATTAAGAGAAATGTTTTTTTTACGCCCATCAAAAAGTTGCTGCAACACTTTTTGGCCAGCATAATAAGTTATAAGTGATTTACCAAACAAATGACTGCATCAACTTGGCTGCCAAACGAGGGCAGCTACGAAAAACAATCAACTAGTTTACAACCATTGCCATCAAAAGTAATCAAAGTAAAAGTGGACAGATATTTACCAAAAATACATAAAACTCTTCACATCAATTTAGGATTACATGTTTAAATAGGGTTTGTTAGACCCTGTACTCAAAAATAGTAAAAGTGTCTATTAGGTTTGGTCAGGAGCGCTGGAGGTGTGCCCGACCCCATAAAGTATATATATTCTCGATCAGCATCAACAGCAGAGATATAGCCATTTTCATCTGCTCGTCTGTGTATGGTACCATTATAAAAATCTTCACTAAGCTTGGTCTGGATTGGATTACTATATCATATAGCTCCTCTCAGGAATCCCATAACATGAAAACTACTGGATCAATCAGGACTAAACTCATATTTTATGTTTATATCATGATACTAACAATCCTCACCAAGTTTAAGTCAGATCGGACAGATATAGCCTATGGGTCCCCTAGGACAAACCAGTCGATAATTGGTGATTTGTATGGAAAAGCGCGCACTAGACTGAGTACAGGGTCTTTTATAATCGGCTCGTTCAACTGTATCCTTTCTTACTTGTTTTTCCCATCCTTATTAGTAACTTTAGAAAACTTGATGAAATTTTGGTTGGAAATTTCTTTGATTGTGCTCCAAATCGCACTATAAACAAAAAGTATAAATTTGCTTAAAATATTTTCATTTTCTCCTTAGTCAGTCAGTATTAAGAAAATAATACTAAAACCATTTTTTTATGCTCTTGCCAAGTTTAGAGGCTCTAGCTCTTAGAGCCCCCAAGATTCCGACTCTGACTCTATACAGTCAGTCAGACTGTCATTGCTTTAAAGACTTCTCAGGTATATTAAATATATATTTTATTAAATTGACCATTACTTTTTCAACCTCTTACTCGTATTTTTCTTTCGAACAAACCCAATATACCGTTATTCATTCTATCTGGCCCAAAGAAGAAGACGTTACTAAAGACGTTACCAAATTAAATTTCGCTTACAATTTTCAAGTGTCCAAGTTAAGAATATTAAATTGATTGCCAATTTATATTTTGTCGAGCTGCCTGTGGGCGACAAATTAGCACCCAAAAGTCCAACTAAAAAGATGTTTTCACTTACCAATTGCGAGTTGCGATTTTGTTGTTGTTTTTGACCAAGTTAAAGATGAAAGTATTTATGAGCTCATTAAATAATACTAACTGGCAATTTATTAACTGTAGATATTACATAGTATATATATAAATTTTGTTTGGCCAGTTTATTTAGCGGACAAAACCATTTTGGAATTGTTCCAAATGGGCTTCTCGCTGTTGTTGTTGTTGTTTTTGGCCATTTTTCAGTTAGGCCGAGAAACTTTGGCCAACTTACTGCAAGGAGAACACCTTCAAGTTGCGGTCATTGTCGCATTGTCTCAGCTTTTATGTGTATTTGTTATTATTCAGCGGAGCACAAGAGGAGTGGAAAGCAAAAAGTAGGGTGGGTAGGGGCTAGGGAGGGGACAAGAGATGTGGGACAGTTGGGAGTAAATTGTAAGCAGACGTTCCACGCACGTTCGCGCACATAAATCAATTACAGTGCTCGGCAAAAAAAAGTAGGGTAGGTGATAGAGTGTGGTAGGGGGGCGTACATGGGCGTGGCTACTGCCTATATTCCCTAGAGGTATGTAGGGGGTGGTGTGTGGGTGTGTAGAAATCGTAGACCTTTGTGAAAACGAAAAATTTTTAACGCAATAAAGAGCAACCTGCACTTTCTTGGGCTCACGAAAATTTGAAAACTTTTTTAATACTTTCCATGCGGAGAGACTGTGAGAGAAATCAAGCGAGAAAGGGAGAGAGAGAGAGCGAAAGAGAGGAAGTGAAAGGGAGTGAGATAGAGCACGAGAGACAGCATGCCAAAATTCTATAGTCAAGCTATTGACTATGGCATACCCGTGACACGAGCTGTTTAAAAGACGCTGCATACTTTTAGGCGCTTGAATTGATAAATATTTTAAAATAGTTATAACAAATGAATTGTATAAACGATTGGGATTTAGACTGATAAATTAGAGATTAGCGTTAAATTGAAGGAAAATGTGTTTGAAATTGTTTTATTTCATTTAATAAAAGATAGAAAAAAAACATTCTTAAATTTTAAAGCTTGAAATCTGAAAAATCTAATATTAAATTTTAGCACTCAAATTGATATTTCTAGTAAAAATTTCTTAAATAAGAAGTATGGACATTACTGAATTCAGTTATGAACCATGGTATGGAAGAGTTTTAATATAATAATGAAATCAATTTAAAACTTGAACATCAATAAATTTGAAGGCGATTCAGAATTTAAGTTCTTAACGGCTCCACTATAACTTTTAACCTTCTACTGCTACCCACTACAAATACTATATACCTCTATTCTACAAATGACCGGTATGAAAGCTAAGCGAGGAATCGAGAGAGTGAAATTTGAGGAGAAGTGAGTTGAAGTGGATGAAAGTGGCAAATGTTAACGTGAACTTTACGATAGCAAGCCACAGGCCTTGCTGTGATTGCTTTAACTACAACTACAACTACAACAACAACTACAACAACAACAACAACAACAAGAACAAGAACAACTTTAGCTTCTGTTTTACGCTGGGATTTAAGGATTTAACAGTACAGACCAAAAACTATGTGCATACATCGAACCCAAATGGGAAACTTTAAGTGCCTTTAGCCAAACTTTAAATATACAAACTATAGCCAAAAAAAAAAGCCAAAAAGTAATAAAAAAAAATGAAATAAAATAGAAAAAGTATAAAGGAAAGATTACGGCAGACAAAAGGCGGAAGTGCAGCACCAAATGCCGGATAGAAGAAGGGGTGTAGGGAGGTGGAGTGGTGTACAGTGGGAAGAAGTCAGCATACGGCTGGTTGGCGTTATTGATTGTTGCACGAATTGGCCGAGAAGTCCGCACAACTAACATGGCCCACATGGTAGTTCAGTGGTTGTACATTATTGATTGATTGACTGGCTTGTTGGTTGACTGACCGCCTGACGAATTGTCCCCTTGATTGATCGTCATTGTCGCACATTAGTCTACTGTCACTTTGTTACCGTTGCCTTTCCCCTTCCCATTCTCCTTCCCTTTCCCATTCTCCTTAGTCTCTCTCCTCTTTTGTTGTTGCTTTGTCAATTTGTTGACCTTTTGGCCTTTGCATGCGATTTGTCTGCAAAAATCTCGATATTCCTACGAAATGGGCACTACTTTATTCGCATAATGAAATTTGCATATGAACAATAGGAAGAACATTTTATTAAAAGTGTTAGAACTTCATAACTGATACTTCATTTCAAAGGGGTCAGTAACTATTTTGTGTACAGCATAACTTCAGTAGTGTTTCTTGGAATTCCAGGAGATCATAACCTTAAATTAAGTATTATTTGTGTAGTGTGGATTCATAGATTCTTTGTGCCAGTTGGAGAGGTAAATTGTTTAATTATTATTAACTTTTGTTTGAGCTTAAATTTTTTTGCTGCTGCTCATATTCTGACCATTTTTACAGAAATTTATATATTAAAATTTTATTTTAAATATTTTTTCTTTTGTACCTTTAAACAAAGAAAGAAACTTAGTTTAAAGATCTCAACATTTGACTGTTTTTAAATCCCACTGTGTTCTCATTAAGTAGAACTATTGTAAGCCTCTTGCAGGCAATTTGCTTGCCACATTGATTTTCTCATTTTCAGCATGAAAACTCAGACTCATGTCACCTGGGCCCCATTCCCTTAGCTCTTTGGAAATCGTGATGTTGCAACATCAGCGGCAAATTGCAGCCACCGTGTGTCAATGTCAGCAGACACTTGCGGCTTTTGCTGCTGCCAGAAGCAACTTCAAATGAGGCAGACAAGTAGGTGTCTTTAGGGAGAGAGAGAGAGAGAGAGAGAGAGGAAGAGAGAGAGAGAGAGAGAGAGAGTTCGGGAGAAGGAGAAGGACAGAGAATAGGAGGCTTTGTCTAAAAAATTAAATTAAAGTTAATATATTTTATATAGAATCCTTAAAGAAAGCAGTACAATGGGTATCTGTCAGTCGACTTTGTCATCGAAGGGCATGAAACAGTTATTAGTTTATGGCGATTTGTGCAGGTGTCTAGGACCTTAAGCAACTTTTCCACTAGCCAAGTAGCAACAAATTGAAGAAAAAATCGTAAAAATGTCGATTTTAACAATTTTTGTTTAAGTACCAATTTGGAATTTATTTGTTTATAAAAAGTATTCATTTTTATGCAAGAATCAATAGCATTTAAATGGAAAAAATAAAGTAAACTATGTGATAAACGTACCAATTTTGATTCTTGTTCATCATAATTTAAATATTTATTTCAAAACGTATTTAAATCAATAGTTTTAAACTTGTTTGAATAGAATCCTGGATTTCCCTACACCTAACACCGTTTAGTATCGCTTTAAGTCCACAATAAAGGATTAATTTTTATCAGTGTATTTGCTGCACTTTGTGGAATATATGAAGTTTGCTAGAGAACTCTGCAATTGTCTACAGAATTTTGAATATCTAATGTGAATGCTACCTGCTGTTGCAACTAGTACTTCTTTGAACGACTTTATGAATGTTTTATTTAAGTATATGTATATACACTGCTATAAAAAAAGCTGTATTAAAAGATCAAATAGTTCTAAAACTAAATAAAATATGAAAATACCTAAAAAAAAAAAAAATATGAAAAATTTTAAAAATATTTTACAATTAAATAAATTTAAATAAAGGGATTGGAAATGCATTAGAAATTAATGAATTTTTAAGAATATAATTAATTTTAGTAAAATTGTTTTTAAAGAAAATATTGTTAACCAAGCAAACAAAATTCCAAGTACAACTTGACTCGACTTTCTATAGACATTTTAAGCCAATTTCAATTTAAAGACTTAAATATATATACACTTTTTTTTTTTTTTTTTTTTGGCAATTTCCCTCCTTTTTTGTCTAAGTGTACTCGACTCTGCTTCTTATTGTATCTTCCGTGTTACGGCTGTTTTCTTCCTGTGCGACTTTATTATTGAGTTCTGTGCCAATTTCCGTTGGCGACAAATGCGTTTTGTAAATAAAACGTCAAAAGGATTTTCGTTTCGTTTTCGCCGAAAACGAGCGAAAATGTATCCTATCAAAGTGTCCTTGTGCCTGCGGTGAAGAGAATCAGCGAGCTGTCATGTTCGCATTTTGTCAATGTGTCACATTTACATACCCACACAGAGCAGCACACACACACACCAACACACGCACAGCTGCAAATATACTTGAACATTTGTAAATGTATTTTTTTTTCTCTTTTGGCTAAAAAGTAAAAGCTGTAGACTTAGCCAAATACCAAACAGATGCGACCAGTTTCTCAGCGCGCGAATGAATTTCTAGTTACAGTTTTCTTTCGCAGCAATATATTTATATATGTATACACATATATACTCGATATATATATATATATATACAGATATTTTAGTTCGATTTGGCTTAAAAAGCAGGACACGCCCACAGGCGCACACTCGCAGTGCTGACGTTGTCGCTGCTTCTGGCACATTTATAGCCAAACGCATTTGCATGTAAATTATTGCATTTGCCCCTCTTACCAGGCACTTCTCCTCCTCCTCCTTCCACTCTTCCTGCTCCTCCTCCTTCTTGAAGCCACCACAATTCGCCCTTCAATAGCCAAACTCTGGAAATACTTAAGTGCCGTCATCTCAAAGGGCTGCCATTGGAACTGGAATTATTGCCTTATCCATAATCATCATTTTTTGGGAGTTTGAGTACGTTGAAAACTCTTCAATGCTTTCCGCTCGAGTGACTAAAATGTCAGCGACTTTTTGACGGCACTGTACTGCCAAAAGTATCTTTTCTGTATTGGCTTTAAATTGTAATTAAGTTAACCTTTTAAGCTTGACTAGAAGTCGGTTTTGCTCACTTCGCAGGTGACTTAAGGGATATAGTAATATATTTATTGAAATATTGACTGAACAAAAAATTCAAACACTTGTTTGAAACTTGCTTTCATTTTTTTAAAACTTTAAATAATTGAAATTGTGTTCAGGAACGATTTATTGAAGACAATTTATGTTGGTAAAAGGTTTATGTTTTTGTTTCATGACCAATCCAATAATTTTAAAAAGAAAAAATTAATAAAAAATAAGTAAGTATCAAACTGATACAGCAGATAAACTACAGTTTGGCATTCCGACTGCAAAAGACCCTGTAGCAAACATGCACAAACATATTATACGAGCATAGAACCAACAGAATTTTATACTAATTATCCAATATTAATAAAATTGGTCTTACGAAACTATGTTTTATAGTATATAATGTGAAATTTTGTTTGAGATATTTTAAGTTTTAGGTGCAAGCCAAAAAATAATGATCGACTAGATCTATGAGAGTTGTATGTGCCTGATATAGTTGTCTATTCCAACTCAAATTTGGTTAGCATATAAAAAATCATGTTATGCCCATTATGAAACAAATTTTCTTAAAATACCTTAAGTATTTCCCAAGTTATGATAATCGGATAATGTTGTTCTACAGCTTTTGGAAAGCCTTATATACCCCTTTGATAATTTTTAAGTACGGGACTAAAGAGATAACTGTAGAGAAAAATGTTGATTAAAATATTCCCAAGAATTATTTGATGTTTTATGAAGTTTAATTTCGATTTCAAAACACTTTTTTTATAAGCTTTGGTCGAACATATAGTTGAAGCTCATATTAAGTTATAGTTAGCGAAGCTCCACTGTATTTGCCAATCTACTAGTCTTGATTTACTATTGCTCTGTAGATTTCTAGCTGCTTTTCTGGCTGTTTTTCAATTGTATCTGCTGGGTTTTTGCAAGCATTTTGGATTTATTTATGGCTCTCCACTGACCACAAATGTAAATGAAAATGCATAAATTGGGATATACTAATCGAAGATTTGTTTGTCTTTTGTACCTTTGGAGATTTTTATGGCGTTGATAGTTTAGTTGTACTTTCATAAGAAAAATGCACACACACACACACACACACACACACACACATACACACACAGACAAAATGCCAGCGCATAAAGTATGAATATATTGGCAAATGATAAGGAATTGCCACAACAAAATAGGACATTCAAGCAGGAGGAGGAGGAGGGAGAAGTGCTCTATTGCTCTATTGGTCTATTGTCCAAGCGGATAGCTGAGAGGGTGAAGGGGCAGACGGTGGTAGGGAACGCTGTTAAGCTAGCAAAACGCATAAACGATAAATGAAAAGAAACAATTTCAATAAAGTTTTGGCCACACTGCAGGGCAAATCGAAAAATCTCACAAGGACGAAATGCAAAACCGGAAACGGAAACTGAAAAACGATGTAAAAAGCAAATTACATTTGACTGCCTGTTGTCTGAGTCTCACTCACCAGCTCTCTGTCTCTCTTTACCCCTCTCTCTCTCTCACTCTGTCTCTCCTACTTCCTGTCACTCCTTTTGTGCAGGAACATGAAAATATTGTATATGAAGCACAGATCTATGTAAATGGCAAACATAAAAAACCACAGAAACAGAACCAAAATGTGGTCAATGTTAAATAAAAGCAAATGATATTCTCTCCTTTTGAAATTCTAACTGGGTCCAGACACTTTTATTTTCCTTTTTTTGGGTTTCTCTACAAAGACAATAGACAATTTTCTTGGTAAAGAAATGGCAATTATGCAATCTAGATTTTATATTGTTTATATTTGTAAATAAAAGCTAATTTAAAATGGCAATCGCATGGAGTAATCAATATAAGGACATGAAACAAGATTCTGTTAAAGGGAAGTTGGCAAGAAAATCTTATTAGACTTGGTAGACTACATTGCTCCTATAGGTTAGTTGGTATAAACTCAGTATTAGGACTTTACCAAAAATATAAGTATATTAATTTCATAGCTTAATGATTTAAATTATTTCTTTTGTTTTACAGCCATGGATAAAATAACGTAGTTCAATAAATTCCTTGTATTTTGTGCCTCTTTGGTCAAAATTTATAGTTAACTTCCCCTTCTGATATGTCACACATAGTATATTAAAAAAGCTAAATATCAATTGAGTATTTTTCTAGTATGTCTTTCATACCCTATTGCAATAAATTACAGAGCATAATATTGTGTAACAAAAAAAATTAAAAAAAATATTATTGTTAACTAATCACACATGAACATTGTCAGGTAAGTACTTTTGTGGGCGTGGTTAAGAGCATAATACAAAACAAGTAAGAAAGGTAACAGTCGAGTGAGTCGACTGTAAAAGACCCTGTACTCATCTAGTATACGTTTTTCCATGCAAATCACCAATTTTAGACTGCTTTGTCCTATAGAAGTTATAGGCTATAGTCTTCTGATTCGGATCAAATATGGTAAGGATTTTTAGAGTCATGGTATACACATAATGCGTGAGTTTGGCTGAGATCTGTTCATTTTGTCATATAAATCACCAACTTTAGACCGACTTGTCCTATGGGAGCTATATGCTATAGTTGTCTGATTCTGATGAAACTTGATGAGGATAGTTACTACAATACCAGACATATAATTTGTAAATTTGGTCCTGAAAGCTTTAATAGTTTTCAAGCTATGGAGATGTGAAAAAAGTTTTTTACAGTTTCCGAGGGAGATACGGTTCGTGTCAACGATTTGAACTAACCTTGATCTGCTCGCGCAACAGACGGACTTTCATTTCAAATTTGGTGGGTCGGATGGACGGATAGACGGATAGACGGACGGACGACAATACTGTTGATGCTGATCAAGAATATATATACTTTATTGGGTCGGAAAGGCTTTCTCCTGTGTGTTACGCACATTTCGCTTCGGACAAACCAAGTAGACCCTTTACTCTCTTTTAGTTTACGGGGTCTAAAAAACAATTCAGTTTAATAAATTCAAAGCACTTGTTCGATATAGGAATACATTGATATTTATTCGGCTATACATTGCTTAAACAACTTGGTATTGTCAAAAGGCACACAAAAATTTACATACGAGTGTGTGTGGGTGTGCGTGTGTGTGTGTGTTTGTGTTTGTTTCTGAGAACAAAAATTACTCATACGCAGCGTTGTGCTCTTGTTGGTTTGCACTGACAAATTTTGACTTGTGCCTGAACAAATGAATGCATACGAGTGTAAGCAGCTTATTGCCCAATTGTTCACTCAGCCAAGAAACAACAAAAAGTACAACAACAACAACAACAACAACAACAGCAGCAGCAACAGCAACAGCAACAAAATCCAGTACTTTCTTAAATGCAACAAATGAACAGGATTTGAAATTCTGGTTTTGGCCAGTATTGTTGACCATATGCATTCATTGTTTGGCCAAGCAAAAGCAGACCGAAATGCATACAGAGCTTGGCTGAGAAACGGCCAAAAAGAGCACTTGCAACTGCAACACACAAAAATACACACAAAATCTGTAAAACAGCAATACAAAAACGGTTCTCAGCTCTAAACCCATCAAGTTTGTTACAAGCGGATTTCATAAATTATCGAATATTTCAACTCACACCTGACGATTACCTTGCTTAAAGTGGTTACAACATGGCAAAATAGAATTTTCCAAAGCATACAAAATCCAATTTTCATAGCTCATTTTTTGTTGAACTTAAATGCTCAATTCATTCATGATTTCAAGTGAAATCTTAATTGAATGACTATGATTTAATACCTAGAAGTTGATTTATATAATTTTAAAATTTACTTTTGTACAGGGTTTTATTTGGAGCAAAATTAAGAGGGCAATTTAGTTATGGTTCGTTGGAGAAAATAAATTTATTGTATATTTATTGAATAAATAAATGCATTAGATATACTTTTGCCTTCTTGTTATATTTATGATAAGTCTGTAAATTTGAAAAAAATTGGGGTTTCCCTTTAAAAATTGAAAAATTAGTTAGTTTTTCTTATAGAATGCAAGACAGAAAGCTCTGTAGAAAAATTACTAGTTGTCAAAAAATATATTTTTTGTATTTATCTAAAACCTTTCACAATATTTCCGACTAGACTGTTGGCAACTAAAACTATGAGCTGAAAATAAATGAATTTTTTAATAGAAATAACTTTAAGAAATTAATAAATATTTAAATGCAATGAATTTAATAATATTTCAAGTCAATTTCTGTAGACTTCACGTGGGTGTAGGACGCAAAGTACAAGGAGCAGCAGTACACTTAAAGAAATGGAACTCTGGTTTGAGAATAAGAAATAATATACTGTGAAAGCTTATATAAAAGAAATTATTTTTAAATATTTTTTATATTTTATAACACATATAAAACTAGAAAAGAACAAAAACAAATAATTTTTGGATATTTTATTAATTTTTAATTTTTTATAAACCATAACGGACTGGAAAAGGACAAATGGAAGTATTTTTGGAATACCTTTATTAATTATTAATTTATTTGTTGATAAGCCAAAAAGGAATAAATAACAAATTAAGTAGTTTTTGTATAACTTATATATTTTCTTTTTACTATGTAACTTTTGCACCATTGATTTACCGATAGGCTTCGATCGCCTTTGAAATTTGTTAATGATTTCTAAACATAAGTTTTAATAGAATAAAAATATAAATTAAGTGTAAAAAACTTATTCGGCAACAATATTCATAAAGTTGTTATATATTTAGATACAATATTTATAATAATACCTATAAGTAAACTATACTTTATGCAATTGTTTGTACAGCTCTTTTCTGCTACTTATTTATATTGGTATATTTCTTGGGAAAATGGTTAAAGTAAGTGTGGCAGAGAGAAAAGATAAAGAGAGTGAGAGAGAGACAGAAAATCAGAGAGCAAACTAACTGGTTTAGCAGCCAGAGAAGTGCATAGATAACATCCATAGAACATAGCGCAAATCCCTATTAGATTTAGTAGTTGCTTTTCATTTCATTCATTTCATTCCATTCCAGTTCAGTCCAGTCCAGTCCCGTACAGTCCCGTACAGTTCAGTCCGTGCGGGTTTTCATTTTTCCGCTGCATTGCCAGCTGAAAGCAACAAACACTTTGCATAATCAAAGACAGCCCGACGGGGCACAAAAAGGTCAGACTAACTTTACTACCAACTCCAGTTCCAACTCCGACTCCAACTCCAACTCCAGTTTCTAGTCTGGAAACTGTTGTTGTTCTGCTGGACTCATGGGAGCATTTTGCATTGCCACGCTTCGGGAAATGAATTTTCTTTCTTTCCTTTTTTTTTTTTTTTTTTTTTTTTGAAAAAGCTATCTGGCTTGGTTTGGGGCAAAGTGGATTACTTAACTGATTAGCGCACAATTATGTTGAATAATTGGTAATGCATTAGGGGCAAATATGAATATTGAATGAGTGTGATGATGATGAAGACGTCAGAGTTGTGAGTTATTTAGTTGTGCAATCATTGTGTGGCATCTCTAATGGAATTACATAAATGACTCAAGTCAAGAGATTTCCCAAATGAAATTGACACGCTAAGGATGCTCACCGAAATGTGGATCGAGAATACGAACCAAGGGATAATGTGGAAAGCAAATCAGTGGACGAAAGCGAAGATGTTGACGAAGACATTTAATCCATTGATTGGAGAGGGGTACGGGTACGAGTAGGAGTAGGAATTGGAGTAGTAAGGGAAGGGTTACTCTAAGGACGCTTGTAGATACATCTATCTAACCAAGCCGCAGCCTGGCAATGACCATTGCAATGCAATTGACGACAATGGCAGCCAGAAACGAGAGCAATGCAAAATGCCGGACGGAAATGCAGACCAGAAGCACAAGCAGAATGGCAGCACAAGTGCAAGAAGACCAAAGGCAAGAGGGGGTAAAGAGGGGGAAGGAGTAAAGGGGGTGAAGAGGAGGAAACAAGGGTAGGTAAAAATGCTAGGAAAAGCAGAAACTGAAGCACACAGGAGGTGAATCCGAATCCGAGTCCGAATCTGAATGTGGATGTGAATGCTCGAACAGTTGGGCAGTTTCTTTGCTTTGCAGCCCAAAGTTGATTCTGCAAATGGCAGGATGTACAAATATGTGAGAGTATCTCTGTGTGTGTGTGCGTATGTGTGTGTGTGTGCGCCTGCTTCCCAAAAAGGACTTACATACACGCATTCTTGTGCAATGGAATGGATAAGCATTCCAAGTCAAATTGCTTCAATATGCGTTGTGCATTAGCTGAAGCTCGTTTTGCGTAAATGCGCGCACACAAACACACACACACACACACACACACACACACAGACACACATACAGTTACTCAGACACACACACATAGCTACTGCTACGCATAATTGACGCAAAAGTCCTGCAGCTGTCGCCAGCTGCGTCACGTTAGCCGCTGCATCAGCACAAAATCATCGTGGGTGCAGAACGGAAAGCAGCAAGGAGCAGCAGTACACTGAAAGAAATTGAATAAACGTTTAGAACTTAGAACAGATTTAACTTAAGTTTAATAAATCAAAATGATTTTGTTTTTCTTTTTTTAATTAATATATTAAATTTTTTATAAATAAGAAAATAATTTCTCTTCTTGATTAGCAAAGCTGGTATATATTTTGAACAGTGTAAGCGAAGCAGGCACTGGCAATGCTTAAGGAAGCAACAGCAACCGCCAAGACGCCATCGATGGCCATGATGATGATGTGAATGTGAATGTAGCTATAGATGATGATCATGACGATGATGATGATGATGATGATGATGATGATGACCAAGTTGAGGATGTGGAAAACAGCGCCACAAACCTTTATTCAAATTCAGCATTTTCATGGCATTGGCGTAAAATCATTTTATTGCTTCCTGACTGAATGACTTTTACAACCTCGTCTCGGATTCAGATTAACCCAAATGCGGTGATGCGGCTGCTGTTGCTCTCTCCACTCTCCTCTCACTCTCTCTCTAGCTCTGACTCTCTGATTTTTTTGTTAGCTAACACGTCTCCCCGTGTCCCTTGGTCCTGTCTTCTGCCTCCTTTCACCCATCTCTCATCTCCTATCGGGCCCAGCCAAGAAGCCTTTTCAATTCAAATAAAATTTCGCTGACTGCCCCATTTGCACAAGGTACGACAGTCGAAATGGCCACACGAGTGCTTCACATTTCACATTTCAAATTTCACATTAGACAAGAGCCATATCACCTAATGTCTTCCTTCTTTTTTTCCCCCATTTCAATCAATTCTATTCTATTCTCAAATTTTTCTTTACTAATGTTTGTCTGCAGAAACTGCATTACAACTTATCCAGTTACAGATGACTTTTGACCACAGATTGAAACATTTGCTTGTAATTTAAAGGAACTAAACTAAACTAAAATTAAAACGTTTTTAAACCCCGTAGTCAAGAAAAGAGTACAGGGATCTATCAGGTTTGTCAGAAGCGAAATGTGCGTAACAGGTAGAAGGGGTCGTGACCGATCCCATAAAGTATATATATTCTTGATCAGCATTAGCAGCCGAGTTGATATAGCGATGTCCGTCTGTCTGTCTATCTGTATGAACACCTGGATCATCTAAACCACTAGAGCTAGAGCCACCAAATTTGGAATGAAAGTTCGCCTATATGTCAGGCAGCTCAAGTTTATTTCAAATCTTGCCACACCTCCTACCGCCCCCGAAAATTGTAAAAAACTATATTCACATCACCATAACTTGGAAACGACTACAGCTTTCGGGACCAAATTCACACATTATGTGTCAAGTACCATTATGACTATACTTACCAAGTTTGGTTCGGATCGGACAACTATAGCCTATAGCTCCCATAGGACAAATCGGTCGATAATGGCAAATTTGTATGAAGATTTGTTGTGTTAGGTGACAGATCGCAACCAAACTCACTTATTAGGTGTCTATCACGATTATAACTAACCTCACCAAGTTTGATCCGGATCGGACAACTATAGCCTATAGCTTCCATAGAAAAAATCGGTCAGAAATTACTGATTTGTATGGAAAAACGAACACTAGAATGAGTATAGGGTGTATTACAGTCGGCTTGCTCGACTGTAGCCTTTCGAACTCGTTTTGCCAAAAGAATAACTTTAACTTAAAGCCGACTTAGTTAAGTCAGTTTCAAGCTGAGCTTTGATGCGATTGAGAGTGATTACAATGATTGAATATAATATGAATTGTGGCTAAAAGCTTTTAGCCATATTGAAGACAACTGAATGCAGTGAATGAAAGTGATTATTCACTAAGGCAATTTGATGTAACTGATTTGCTTGTGAGTGTGGTGTGCATTTGGGTGTGTGTGTGTGTGCATGTATGTGTGTGAGTGTGTGTGTGAGTGTGTCTGTGTTGTGCAAGTGTTGTCAATCAAATGTAACCAAATGTAACACAACCACACTCAAACAAGTCAAATTGACCGACTGTACACACCTATTCAACTGTAAATTCGATGAAATTTGTAATGGCAACAAGGCCAACATGGCCAAAATGGTCAAACATGGCTAACAGACATTTCTACCGTTTACCGTTTACCATTGGCCATTCCCCATTAGCTAATTGCAAAAGCCGCCAAAATCTCAAAAAGAGTCACAATCAGTTAATCGACATTGGTCATGAAGCTCAGTAAAGTTCAGTAAACAAATTGATAAATGATAAATGATAAAGGTGTTAACACAGCACTACCTACAATCCATTATCAGACGTGTTAATTACGTTAATGATCATGTTAATAATCATCATTTAAATTGCATATTATTGAGGTTTATTTTTGTGGTAATAATCACTTTTAAACCAAATGAAAATTGGCAAATTCTATGAAACCGCAATTATTATTACTGATTACGAGATGATTACGCAAGGTGTGTGTATATGTGGGTGTGTGTGTGTGAGTGGGTGTGTGTGTGAGTGGGTGTGTGTGTGAGTGGGTGTGTGTGGGTTTAGTTGAGTGTGCAGTTCAAATTTGTCTAATGAACAGTTTAAAGCAACGGGAATAAACCACAAATCGGCTTACTAATACAATGTGATTAACAAAGATTAAAAGCAATAAATTTAATGATACAAAAATATCAACATAAATATGAATATGTTAATTAATGTTAATATATAGATATACTTATGTTCTCATATTAACTAATTTAGGTAAAAACAAATATTTAAGTTTATGAAAATTTGTATTTAATTTATGTTAGTAAAGTTCGATCTGATTGAATTCTCATATACAAAATTAAAATAAAATACTTAAAAAAATAACGAAATTCTTAGTTTTTTTTCTCTCAATAAAACATATTAAAAAATATTTTTTTTAATGTTGAAATCAGTTGTGCTTTTAAGTGTTTAAGATTTTGGGTTGTATTTTAACTTTCAGTGGATTACAAAAATTAATATTAAAAGTTTTTATATTTAAAAAAATAACAAAATTTGATATTTAAATAGAAAATGGTGAAAGTTTCTTGTAAAAATTATATTTACACCAAAAAAATTAATGTGCGGCACTAAAAAACACTTTTTAAAATAAGAATAATATCAATTTTTATTTTATATTCAACAAAAATTGAAATAAAATTAAGGTAACTAAAACTCGTACTATTTGTTATACATAAATGAATAATAATTTTTAAGAAAAGTTCTTAAAATTTATATACAATTTCATAAGTAATAAACATTTAATTCGAGTGAAATAGACATTTTTGGAACACCCTGTATGCTATGAAGTCATTTAAGCGAGTTTAGAAAATGAAATGGGTTTTTGGAAACATGAAATCTTAAAATTTAAAACACAAAAATAAATATAAATTAACTTGAAGTTAAGTAATTTTTTCGATAGTTTTATTTATCGAATAACCGTAGTTTATTCAGTACTGAATACGAATTAAAGTTGGCTTACTGTACTTAAAGAAAGTTATTGTCTGCTCTTGTGTCTTTTTGTGGGTGTATGTGCGTGTGCGTGTGCGTGCATGTGCGTGTGTGCGTGTGCGTGTGTGTGTGTAGAGCCATAAGCCATGACTGAAGCCACTCAAACTGCAACGCACTTAATCTCACTCGCAAAAATGTTGAGCAACTTTTAAGCAGCTGCCTCGAAGTTGTAAATGGAGCACGTGTTGCCTGAACCATGGTTTCAGGTGCTGCTCTTGGGGTCAGCAATGAATGCCGTTGAGGTGCAACAGACAGACAGACAGACAGACGGATGGATGGTCAGACAGACAAATGAACAGACAGACAGACAGACAGACGGACAGACAGACATTTTTGCTGCAACTGAGCAAGTGGCCTCGTTTCCGGCTCAGAGCATCTCTGTCACTACACTGAGAAAAATAAAGATTTTTATATATAAAAGAATCTCAGACTATTATAATTTTAGGCTTAAAAACTGTTGTTAAAATACGTGTCTAAAAATGGTTTATTTACATAAAATTTATTAAGTTTCTTACTTATGCAAACCAAGACAAATTTCAGTAGATTCATTTTAAAGGGTATCCTATTAGTAGATAAATTATAAAACTTTTAAAAATTACTCAACTCTTTATAATTTATTAAATATCATTTGAAGTATTGAATTTGCTTCAATTTTAAGTGTAAAAAATTTCAAACATAGATGGCGCTTTGGACTACACAAAAACTGATTGCTAACGAAGCTTAAGTATTTTAAGTATTTTCTTAGCCATAACTAGCATTGTATATATTCCAAGGCATAAAGCAGACTTAGTACTAAAACTTTGCTTTAAAATAAGTAATTGTTTAAAATATGTCACTATTTCTACACAAGTTTTAACTTAGTGTAACTTTCTTCAGCTTTAAATTACCCTAACAAACTGATAACATTCTTTTTGTTAGCAGTGTAGTCCGTCAGAATTTTGGTATATTTTATTTTTGCTGTTGTTTTTTTTTTTTGTTGGCCAGCAAACAGTTGGCTTTTATCCATTGGCCGAGATGCGAGAGCACGTGCAAACTCTTGACCTTTATATCAATTTGAGCGAACCCTTAAAACCCATTATAAATTATGTTTCGTGTGTAACAGGCACACACACACACACACACACAGTTATTGTGGGGCATGTATGTGTGTGTTTGTGTGTGTGTGTGTGGACTCCATCAAACACCAATACATATGCACATGAAATGCTGTAACTGCTGCTGCATTTTCCAGCATGAAAAGCGAAAGTGACACACAATTACACTCATTTGTCAGTCAGTCTGTCAGTTCAAATAAAAATACCAAAGAAAAAATGTCAGTTCAAAAAAACAGAAGAGTAGAGGAGAGGAGAGGGGCGGGGAGGGGAGGGGAGGGGAGAAGAGAATAAAAACTTTTCTAATTGTCGCACAAGTGCACTTGGAAGCTTCCACTCGCTACCTCTCTCTTAGCCCCCCTCCCCCCTCTCTCTCTCTCTCTGTCTCTCTCACTCGGTTTGTGCACTTTTCTTGCTCATTATGCATGCAACACTGGGGTAGACATTTTTCTTAAACAGCCGCCAGGTGGCGTCTGTTGCTTGGTCACATGCATTCAGCTGGGAATTCAGGGCCAAGGAAATTGCACGTCTGTAATTTGGACAGACACACATACACACACACATACACACACACACGCACACACACACACACACACACACACACACACACACACACACACACACACACACACACACACACACACACACACACACACACACACATGCACACACATACTGAGACACGTGTTTCATTTACACTTTCTCATTTCATTTCATCTTTCTTTCTCTCTCTCTCTCCCTCACTCTTTCACTCTCTTTAAGTGCTTGCTTTGCATATCCATATCGCTGGAAAAGTTCTCGTAAGTTTTTCCTTCGCCTGCCCATTTTCCACTTGTCATTTGCATTTTAATCGAAAACGTTTTCTGATCGAAAATCGCATCGACGCCTCGTTTCTGTCATCATTTGTGAAATTTGTTTAAAGCGTTAATTACGCAACTTAAATGTGTAAATTTGTAAATTTGTAAATTCTTCAAGAAAACTCAATAACTCAACTTGTTAGTGCTGTCTGTTTGTCTTTTTTAAAGACAAAAGTTGTCAAATGATATTCTAAAACTAGGAAATAAAATCTTAAAAAAATATTCTCATAAATTTAAACAAATTAAAAATGATTTTTAGAAGAATTAATTAGATTCGTAAACCTTTAGCTCAGAGTATTGGCACTTCCGACAGTGAGTATTCTTAAAAAACAGCTGGCTTATATTGTAGATAAAAAACTATATCTAAAAAAAACTTAAATTTGTTGGCTCAGTGTAATAGCTTTAATTCAAGCTTCGAAGTAGAAGATTTAGTTTATTTAGGAGCTTATGACTAGCTCAGGTTTATGGTAGACTGTCACCTTTAAAAATATGTGTTTTAGTAAAAACTTAATTTTTAAGTAATTTATTATTGTTTTTTAAACTGTATATTTTTTTTGTAAAATGCTAAGTTCATGAAGTTGTTTAGGCCCCGTACTCTAAAAAAAGAGTAGAGGGGTCTATTAAGTTTGTCTGAAGCGAAATGTGCGTAACAGGCAGAAGGAGGCTTTTCCGACCCCATAAAGTATATATATTCTTGATCAGCATCAACAGCCGAGACGATATAGCAATGTCCGTCTGTACGTCCGTCTGTATGAACACCTGGATCTTCTAAACTACAAAAGCTAGAGCCACCAAATTTGGAATGAAAGTCCGTCTTTATGTCAGGCAGATCAAGTTTATTTAAAATTTTTGCCACGCCCCCTAACGCCCCACAAATTGTACAAAACTATTATTATAACTTAAAAACGACTCGAGCTATCGGGACCAAATTCACACATTGTGTGTATAGTACCATATTAACTATCCTCACCAAGTTTGGTTCGGATCGGACAATTATAGTCTATAGCTCCCATAGGACAAATCGGTCAAAAATTACTTATTTGTATGGAAAACGCGCACTAGAAAGAGTACGGGGTCTTTTACAGTCGGCTCGCTCGACTGTAGCCTTTCTTAATTGTTATGAAATTAATTGTTATGTAAATTATGAACAGAAATTTTAGATGTTTATTTTTTGTAAATTTGTTAAACTATTTAAATTTAAATCAAAATGAAGTCGTACACGTAATTTTGCACATTGGCATATTGAGTGCTTTATTTTATTTAATTTTTCTTTTTTTTGTGGTTTTTTCACACACAGCAACTCAGACGCTTAATGAACCACTGAGGTCACCGCTTGGTTGCTGATAATTGCATTTGTTGCAGTTCAAAAATTTGTGTGTAAACGAAATGAACTTGAATTTGGCTTCGCTTGCAACTGCAATTGATGAGCTAAGTTTTTTTTTTTTGTCTCTTCTGGTTTGTTGTAACCGAGCTCCTTTCACAGCTATCCTTGTCTTCTCCCTCTCCTCCCTCACCTCCCTCTCCCTCTCTCTCTCCCTCTCTCTCTCTCTCTCTCTCTCTCTCTGTGTGCAGCACAGCGACAGTCGTAAGTAATTCAAGTGAAACCACATTAAGCTTACTTTGCTAATTGCGAGCGACACGTCGCCAGCTACGTCGCAAGCGCATGTGAAAATTGTACACACACCTATACTACCCTCCCCCTCCCCCCCCTCCCTCTCCACAACCCAGCTGACACACACACACAAGCACAGGCATCTCACACGCTCACTCGCTTATCTACATAACGTAGCGGTTGTGCGTGTGGCAGGAGAAATACACTGTTCAAAAATGGGGAGTGTTCTGAATAATATTTGTCTCAAAACTAATAGCTTTAGCTGAAAACTCGTGAGTAAATTTAGTTACTTAAAAATCTTTTTTTATAAATAAAATTTATTAACAAAAACAAAATTTAAGCTCGTTTTTTACAGTGTAGTTTTTGGTGGTGGGGGTAGGGTTCGTGTGGCTCCTGCGGGGACTGGAATAAGTAGCAGGAGTCGGTGGCGGAAGCGGAGTCTGAGGAGAAGGAGGTAGCGAAGGCGGCGGTGGAGGCGGAGGCGGGGACGTGGAACGAGTACGAGGACCAAAAGGAAGACAACCAGGCGAGAGCAGGCCAATCATTTTAATTAATTTGTCAGAGTGTTGGTAACACACAAAAATTTATTATACTCCAACGTCTCCTCAACGTACTCACATCCTTCGTCCTTTCTCCTGTCTCCTGTCTCCTTTCGCCGTGCTCCTTCGTGCTCGTTCTCAGCGTTGTCGTCGTTGTCCTCGCAAACTGCAGCAAATTAAGCAGCGAATACATATGAATGTGAATGTGTACAGTAGTGTGTGTGTGTGTGTGTGTAGTGTGTGTGTGTGTGTGTGTGCCAAAGAAGGAAATCAGTGTAAACGCGCCATGGGAACAAAACTTTTGATTACAAAAACCAAGAAAATCAATGGTATAAGGTACACACACCACACACACTCCAACTCTCTATCTCACTAACTTACCCCTCTCTCTCTCTCTCTCTCTCTTTCTCTCTGTCTCCCTCCCACTCTCCCTCTCTCACTTCCTTTTGTGTGGCAGCAATTGAAGCTAACGATGGCTGCTAATGTGCCGCACCTTGTGCCCAGTGACACCTTTTGGGCGTTGTCCAATGTGATAAAATGTCGCGATTGCCACACAAATGACCTCGACACAGTGGCCTCTCGGTATAACAGCCACAATCCTCTTCCACGCCAGCTCCACCCCCCTCTCCACCACAACCCCATGCCTTGCCACAATTAGCTGCAAGCAGCGCAATCAACTGCCATCACTATTTATCGCACTTTAGCTAATTTCGCACAAATATTTGCACTCCAAATGTTACACAAATCGATATGTTACGGTTATCGATAAATTTAGGAAAATGTTTAAATGTTTATACTTAAAATTTAATTTATAGTTACTTAAACATTATTTCATTGTTGTCGTTTATCAAGTAGTAACAAGTAACTAGGCTTCAGTCGAGTGAGGCGACTGTTAAAGACCCTGTACTTATTCAAGTGCGCGATTATTCATACAAATCACCAATTCTCGACCGATGTGTCCTAGGGGAGCTATAGGTTATAGTTGTTCGATCTGAACCAAATTAGATAAAGATAGTAACTATGATACCACACACATAATGTGTAAGTTTAGTTCTAATTACTCTAGTAACTACCAAGTTATGGAGTTATTAAAAGGGTTTTCTGCAACACTATAAAGAGCGTGGCAAAAATTTTAAATAAACTTGATCTGCCTAACGTATAGACGGACTTTCATTCCAAATTTGGTAACTCTTGTTCTTACAGTCTCTGAGATCTAGGTATTCATACCAGCGGACATTGTTTTATCGACTTGGCTGTTGATGCTGATCAAGAATATATATACTTTATGGGGTCGGAAACGCCTCCTTCTTCCTGTTACACACATTTCGCTCTTGACAGACTTAATAGACCCCTGTACTCTTTTCGAAAACGGGGTTTAACAAATGAATTACGATTTGGTGAAGCAACAGTGAAAGCGTTTTGCAGGCACAGAAAAGTTTAGAGAAGAATTGCAATGTGTGCACTTCATTTGGTCAGTCTTCAGAGAGAGAGAGAGCGAGAGAGAGAGAGAGAGAGAGAGAGAGAGAAAGAGAGAGAGAGAGAGAGAGAGAGAGAGAGAGAGAGAGTGATGGGATGTGAAGTGATGTGAAGAGTGAGAGAAAGAATAGAAGTTAGGTGAAGTGCAGGGAAGTGATGGGAAGTGAAGTGAAGTGAAGGGAAGTGAAGGGAAGTGAAATGAAGTGAAGTGAAGTGATGGGACGGGAAGTGAAGTGAAATGAAGTGAGTGAAGCTGTCACGTTGTTGCATTTGAAGATTTTACGTGTGCGTTGGAGTTGGCGTTGGTGTTGGCGTTGGAGCTGGTGTTGGCGTTGCAAGTTTCTGTTGTTGCAAAGTCAAAATGAAATGAATTGCCCAAAGTGCTGCTGGGTGTTTAATTTAAGTGTGCGCCAACCACGCGCCACAAAATCCTCTTGCCGCTTGCCCCCTGTCCCTTAGCCTGCCCCACACCCCTACCCCAGCATGTGGCATGCCCCTTTTTGTAGACCAACTACTATCTCATTCACTTACCTTTTGCCGTCAAAAGCCAAGCTCTGTTCTCTCAGCTGCAACTTCTGCACACACCTGACCCCGTGTGCTACTCACACACATACACATACGTCTGGGAGGGTGGTGGAGGGTTCAAGGGGGCGGGGACTAACTGAAATTGCACGCCATTAGGACAAGTAATAGGCGAGGCGACCCGGAGTGCACTCCAAGTAGTTTCTTATTGCAACTTTTAATGACTGCCGCTTTTTGCTTGAGCTGCCACGAAAATGTAATCGCCCAAATGCCAAGTTTAAACAAGGTCCCTCACTAGCTATCTCGCTCTAACAGCAGATCTCTTCCTTTAGCGGATAGAGAGCTTAGAAAAATCGGAGTTAATACTCTGTTATCGGTTAGAATACTATAGAAAGCTAAAAAAAAAGTGTCTTTTGTTTCACACTGTTGCCATTTATTCGTTTGACAACCATAATTTTTTAAGCATTATTAAATGTGAGGTTAGAATTCTAGTCGTTAGCCGTTAAAAGTGAACAAAGCTAAATTGTTGTGCACTTTTTGTACTTTACAGTATTAATTAAGATCCTTTTCCACTCTTGGCTTTTTGCTTTTGATCGCAAGTTTTATTCAAAGTGAGGTTAGAATTGAAGATGACTATAACTGAAAAGTTTATGAACTTTATATCAAGAAACTTAAAATATTTTTAAGCTTTACTTTAACTAAAATTTAAAACACTTAAAATTGAAAGTTGTCACACGTTTGTTCGTGTCACGACACGTCGAATCGTGCTCTAATGCGTAGAGCTACTTAAGTAGACTTTTACATGTTTTGCATTCCAGCAAACAAGCAAACACGCAAACAAGCAAACAAGCAAACAAACATGTATAATTCCATAGAGCGAAGGACTTAATGGTTTCACATCTAATCGAACCATTATGGTAACGTTGGGTTTCAATGGTTCAGCAGTTGATTAAATCCGGCTCAAAGCCTATTAGCCATATCAACGCAATTTGTTTCGTATAGACAACTTAACTTATTGACTGTTAATTGACATTTGTTGCTGTTGTTGTAGTTGTTGTATTTGGCATACTTTGTGGGTTTTGGTTTAAGGGTCATGGGTTATGGGTTATGTGGGATTAATATGGATTAGTTGGCAGCCCTGTAGCTGAAATATACAAGTGGTCCATACAAATTTTATGCAACACAAAAAGTAATAAATAATTAATATTTATTTTAAATAGCAACTACTGGGTGTTTTAAAGTCGGCTTACTCGACTACAGCTCACACTCTCCACTATGTACAATTGCAACATTTTATACATATGTTAACTTGGCTGTAATTAAACGGTATATTAAGCGGCTTATCAGTTATTGAAATAATTGAAGAGCAATTTCAATTCTTTAGAGGATTTGTAGGCTTAAATACGCAATCACATTTAAGTGGGGGAGGAGCGAGAACACACGGGGAAGGGGAAACGAATAAAACTACAGTGGCCGTTGGAGCAGATTCAGCGTCAACATATTGCGCGACATTGCAAGCTTAGCAACATGTTGCTGAGCAGACTCAGCGACAGCAACAAATGTTGCCAAGTTGAGGGATATTTTAAAAATTTTTTTGTTCTCTTTTGCGTTTACTTTGCTCTGTTCGACTGCGAACGCAGAGGATAACGGTGCTTCTGCTGCTGCTGTCGCTGACGCTGTTGTTGTCAGTGACGAGAGCAGCGTGGGTGAGGGGGGGTCGGGGGCTTTTGGGTAGAGGTGTAGATGAAGCAACGTGTGTGTAAACAAAATGCGCAAAGACAATTTGCTTGCGTATGAATTGCAAATGCAAATGGAAACTTCTGAAAATTGTATATCATTTGCAAGTTTGCGAAAAGGGGTTGCTGAATGGGATGGGGAGAATGGGGAGTGGAAGAAGGGGAGAGCAGGGCGTAGAGTTGGCAGGGAAGGGGTGGGGGGTGTCATGCGTGCCTTGCAAATCACGTCGTGATATTTACAAATGGTTTCTTGTAATTAAATTAACACAAAACGTGACATTGCCACTGCCGCAGATTTTTAAGCGACACACACACACACGCACACACACACACTGGCTCACCGTTTTACAGAGAGACACAGAGACACAGTGTTGACAGAATTTTTGGGGGCTATAAAAGCTATCAGCTTAATAAAAAAAAATTATTGCTTTAAATGGCTTTAAAAACAACATTGGCACTTTTCAGCGGTTTTTAGCTTGAAATTAATTTACAAAACTGACTTAATACCCGCACATAAATCACATTTTCCAGCTTAACAATATCGGCCTTAACCCTACTTTTGATATAGTTAAGTATTCGATTTTGGCTTAAAATTCCACCATTTTGTTCTGTAAGTATAAAAACGTTCTAATTTTGAATTGATTTTTGTTTAAATAGTTTTAAAACAACATATTTGATAGAATTATCTTCCATTTGGGTAATTTTTTAGATCCATCTTCAAAGCAGTTATAAATCCGGATTCGATGTTAGCTCTTCCCAGTTTATAACTAAAATTATGTAAAATTCTAGTTATTCAACATTTTTGGCAATTAATTTATAGCTAAATCTGGCTATAAATTAGCTAGGATGGCAGCACCAGCGATGTGCCGCTGTGACAGACAGACACAAATCACAGCGAGGACAAAAGACACACAATGCAAAGAAGAAGAAATCCCCAAATGGGGAAAAGGAACCAAGATGTCGGCCGAAATTGTAACTTTCTTTACTTAACATTACTTTTTGCTCATGTTGTTGTTGTTGTTCTTGTTGTTGTTGTTGTTGTCTCAAATGAAATTTAAAACACAAATGAGCAAAAGTGCGTGACGCTCACGCTGTCTGTCCAAATGTCTCTTCCGTCTCTCACTCTCTCTCTCTCTCTCTCTCTCTCTCGCTGTCTGCCTGTCTGTGTGCGTCACTGGGGATCCTGAATTGTGCCTGGACCGGCCTTAAAGTGTAGTTAGTGCTATACACTGAAAAAAATCAAGAATTTGCGACGCTGATTTCGAGCTTTAAATAAAAGTTTTAAAATGTAAAATTTCTAAAAACGTTGTAATTAAAACAAGTAAGAAAGGCTACAGTCGAGCTAGCCGACTGTAAAAGACCCCGTACTCATAGTATTTGCAATAAAACACTTTGAAACGAAACCATCAGTTTGTAATAGGGATGCAAATCTCCAAGAAAATGCCGATATCGATATTAATTAAAATATCACATCAAATCAAATATCGATATTATCAACAACTGAATTCAAATACGATATATCGCTATAGACATAGACATAATGACCAAATATCACAAGCGATATTATATCGCATTTATAATTACTATGGTATTGAATATCGATATATAATAAATCGTATAGTATGCATACATGTGCGTGCATCGTCCGCAAGCAGTGCAGTCGCTACACAAGCAGTGCAGTCGCTACACAAGCAGTGAAACGTTTGCTTTGACGTTGCGTGTAATTGTAAACTTTGTTACGTGTCTAGCTCTTTTGTTTATTGTCCGATTTGTATGCAACTTTCAGGATAGTTTGTGATACTTTGTCTCCAAACGAATTTGAAATTACAATACCGTACGATAAGTGCAAATGCCTTAAAAATGGCATTGAAGTTTGAAAATTATTTCATTCTTGCGGGAAAACGGGGCGTGGCAGTCCAAAAATTTTAATGACAATGCATTTATGCTGTCTCTAGCAACTTACATACCAAAAATGGTATTCCTAAGTGCTATAGTTACTGAGATATTTGCTTAAAACATCAATTTTTCCGAGGTGACCATAGTTTTTTACAATTTGCGGGGGCGGTAAGGGGCGTGGCAAAGATTTGAAATAAACTTGATCTGCTCGCGAAGCAAACGGACTTTCATTCCAAATTTGGTGGCTCTAGCTTTTGTAGTTTAAAAGATCCAGGTGTTCATACGGACGGACGGACAGACGGACAGACGGACAGACGGACATTGCTATATCGTCTCGGCTGTTGATGCTGATCAAGAATATATATACTTTATGGGGTCTGCCACGCCTCCTTCTGCCTGTTACGCACATTTCGCTTCAGACAAACCTAATAGACCCCTATACTCTTTTTTAGAGTACGGGGTCTAAAAAATTAAAAATTTATTGTATATTAAAAAAATAAATAAATAAAAAAATTTTTACGATACATATTAAGAAATCAATCTGTACTTTCAAAACATGTAAAACAAGTGAAAAATTACTAATATTTTTATAAAAACTATTTTAATTACAATTTAATTTTTCACAATTGTTACACATAAATTGTTTCTTAAATTTAGTGACAACCATAAAAATAAATTACATTTTCTTATTTCACTGTGATTTGTTTTTATGTCGGATTTTAACTTTATCTTATCTCTGTTTTTGTTTTAATTAATTTAGCTAACAATTATAAAGAATTTTATTTATCAATAAATTTAACTATAAATTATATTTATTAATTTAGTGATTAAAATATATATATATATATACAGTTAATATATTTGTTGTTCTAAAGTTCTAAAAAAAAAAAAAAAAATTACTAAATTTATCGGTTTTGAAATGCTAAAGTTATTAATAAAATTGTAAAATAAAATAATTTTTAAAAAATTTGATTTTGATTAAAATTATTTAAATTTGTTTTATAAACGAATAAATTTCAATTAAAAATATTAATCATTTTAACAGTGTATACAAGCTCTATGCGTATGCGTGTGTGTGTGTGTGTGTGTATATGTGTGTGTGTGTGTATGAGTGTGTGTGTGTGTGTGTGTGTTTGTAAGTGAGTGCGGCGCCTTGCAAAGATTAGGAATGTAATTTACAATTTACAGCATGCTCGCAAATAAATGTCGACTTCTTTTTATACTGGCACTTATGCCGAGCACCGCACAACCAAACACACAACCATCCCACCGACCCCCCCACCCACACTCCAACACACCAACACACCTTGTGCCTTTTACCACGTCCCTCAGCTCACGTACGCCCCTCTGACGGACTGACTGTGCCACAAAACGATACAATATGTGTATCAAAACACATGAGTTGAATCCGAGTCGAAGACGAAGACGAAGACGAAAATGAAGACGACCATACACATACATATGCATACATATATACAATATATATATAGAAGGAGATGGAGCTGAGTAAGGAATCGGAGCTGAAGCCTGCGACGTTGTCATTTGAGGAGGCTTCATCAGGCAGCAGCAAAAAACTGAAGAAAAAAAAATACAAAAAAAAAATACAAAAAGATTGACAGTTGTTGGCGCTGAAATGTGCAAACAAAACACAAAAGTAGCAACAAAAGTTGCTCGAATAAAGGCACAAAAATAAAAACCGAAACGCATTCAAAACTACAGGGTGTTTCAAATTGTTGCTCGACTCGACTGTTGATGCTGATCAAGAATATATATACTTATTGGGATCCTTGATACGCACATTTGACTTCAGACAAACCTAATAGACATCTCTACTATTTTTACAGGGTATAAAAAAAAAAAACAATAATGATTTGATACAATTTGAACAAAATATTTTTAAAACAAATCTAGAAATTTACGAGATTTGTTAGCTTAAAATTATATTATTGAAAATTCATTTCAAATAAATATAAAGATCACTTCGATCAGTTAGTTTTCCCCATAAAACAAAGCACTTATCAACACTAACACAAGCTGAAGCACCCTGTATTTGAGTGACTACTGAAATGTATATGTGAAGTAAAAGAAATCTGGAAATTCCTTATCGCACCTCAGTGTGCTGCATTAAGTGGGCCTGTGGCACGTTCACATACACCTGTGAGTGTGTACCTGTGTGTGTGGGGAATGGTTGGAGGTGGGCGTAGGGGTTGGGGGTGGGGCATGTAAGACAGCGTTGGCATTGCAAGCGACCGATTAACTACCCGCCAGCGTCAACGTCAACACGAAAGTATTTTCACATACCGACAGCGATATAAATGCGGACAACATGAGGGGGTGGGCAGAAGGGGGTGGGCATAAGGGGTTGGGGATTTGGGGGTTGGGGGAATGCACAGTGAAAACAAGCAGCAAGCATCATCCAGAATCCAACGTGTTGAGAGAGGCAAATGTATCTTGGACGTGCTGTGGCTTCTGTGAGAAACTCGTTATCCGCTCAACCAGCCAACCATCCAGCGACCAACCGAGCAGCACTGCACCCCCTATCCTCTGTGCCATCCCCTACTCCTCGCAGTCCCCATTGAAAATGTCCCTGACTGATGCCACTGGAAATAGTTACAGGATTTTTATGCAACTGCCACACAAGAGCGATAGAGCAATGAAGAGAAGGATGGAGTGGATGGAGGGGGGATAAGGGTGGGTAAGAAGGGTTGGAAAAGTAGGGTTAGGGATAGGCTAAGAATCATAGTCAGAGCTTAGTTTAGAATGACACTCTAATCTAATTCAGTTGTTGACCGTAAACAGAACTGCCTTCATAAATGAGCTTCTTCTTTCTTTGCGCTGCTACTGCTGCCGTCCTCCATTGTCACTTTAAGTTGAGGCTGAGAGTTTATTAGTTGTTTTTGAGATAGAGAACTTTTATAGTTTATATGGGATTATTTAATTAAGTTCGGTCTGAGCTCATGCTAAAACATTTAGTGGTCCTCCATGGTCACTTTAATGTCAGGCAGTCACGCTGATGACAGTAGGATTATTTATGGAAATTCTATTAGATATTGTAATTAAGTTGAATCTGTACTTGCGCAAAAACATGCATTTGTCCTCCATGGTCACTTTTAGTTCGAACTAACGTCAGTGCAAGGGTGAGGTTTGTTATGACTTGATTTATATCTAAACCACTCAGGTGGAATGTATTTAATTTCCATTATCCAGTCCTGACTGCACTGCAGTGGTCCTCCATGGTCACTTTTTGCAGCTTAAGTACAGAGTACAGAAAAAAGTTGAATAATTAGCAGGCATTATGGTTTGTTAGTGCTGCCTGCACAAATACACAGCACAGGTCCTCCATGGTCACTTGCTTTTTAAGTTATTAGCTTCTTATTTTTATTAATACTTTATTTTAAATTTAATCTAATTCAAAATTGATTACAAACTCAATCTTTTAACACACATTTTCCAGTTGAAGAAGACTGAAGAAACCTCAACGAATTGAAAAGAATTTCCGGTTTATAAAACTCGACATATCTAATTAGCAAAAACTCTCAATCTATTTTAAGCGTAACTTATGTCAAAAAAAAACTAAATCTTTTCTTACAAAAGCTTTTGCCATCAGATCGAAGGTCACGTAGTGCTCAAGCATCCGGTGACCTTAACTCGAGAGCTGGTCGGGTTCAGGTCATTAATGAAACTTTCAGATACTTCTTCATTTGGAACTCGTCCGGATTCGAGAACCGCAAGAACTTAAGGACCAACAGCAAAGTCCACAAATAAAAACCAAACAAAAAACAAAAAAAAAGAACAGAAAACAGGAAACTGGAGAAAAAATGGGACGAAGCGAAAGTGAAGTGCATAAATTTTACACCTAATTAAAAAGTAAATGTTCTTTTATGCAAATCAAGTTGTTACCAAATAAATTAACTTGGCTGAGATGGAGAACGTGAGCGGAAGAGAGAAAGAACGAATGAGAGGGATAGGGAAAGGGAGAGGGGTGGGAGCGGGGGTGGGATAGGGGAGGGGAGAGAGCAAATCCGCGTAAACAAAGTTGAGAGTCCAAGCCAAAAGATATAAGATACACGACTAGCGAAGATACACTTAAAGTGAGGTGTGTGTGTGTGTGTGTGTGTGTGTGTGTGTGTGGCCTGCTGTGAAAGTGAAAATAACGCAAAATACTGGACAAATAAACGCACACACACCGACACACCAATACCAAGTTATGGAAGATGGCGGCGTCGCAGCTCGACAGCGTGTTAATCACACTTAATCTCATTTTTATTTCTGGGTCAGCATCTTTATTTATTTTATTTTTTTTCTTTTTTGCTTTCGCTGTTTTTGTTGTGCCTGTTGTCCCATCTTCCTCTACCTTCTTTTCTCAATTTTCTGGCTGCTTTTCTGCCTACCTCTTACACTGCCCAAAACTAAATAGCTTTTAAAAACAATTTTACTCTACACATCAATATTTATGACATTCATGGTAAGATTAATACATTTAATCACTTTTCTTTCTTATATGTATTTTAAGCAAGGAATAACAATAAAGTTAAAAATTATCTTGAAGTTTTTAGCTTTAAAATCATAGCTAAAATATCGAAGCTACTATATGAACTATAGCTTAATTCTTTCATACTTTTTTGGGTCAAAAAATTTATTGCTTTAAAAAAAAAACCTTCAAATATATATATCCATTATTTAATTCATATTTTTTCTTTATATTTATTTATAAAATTGTTTTGTTCTACAACTTTTTTTGGTTTATAAGACTTATTTTTGTCAGTGTAGCCCACAATATCTCACTCTTTTGGCAGTTCGCTTGTTGCCCAGCGTCGCATGCAAAGCAATGCTAGTCACATCGTTCTGTTGCCTCTTCTCTAACTATCGCTCTCTCTCTCTCTCTCTCTCTCTAGCTCTCTTCACTCAGCCTTCAGCCTTCATTCCGCGTGGCTTCTTCGTCCTGCGATGCCGTAAATATCCTTGACAAATCTTTTTGCCCTTTCGGCGCGCGAAGCGCAAATAAAAAGACATTAATTCGTTGTCGTTGTGGGTGAGCTTCACAGTTTTGCCCAAGCTCAGAGCCAGAACCAGAACCAGGTCCAGTACAGAGCGGAGCAGAGCAGAGCAGAGTAGAACAGAGGAGTTTCTGCAGCTCCCTGCTGCCACTACCTCTGCTACTGTCTCTGCCTTCGTCTCTGCTTTAAGTGGCGTTCCAGTCATAGCCGACGGCGACGCCGATGCCGATGCCAATGCCGTCGTTGCCTTTTTCCTCTCGTTTTTTATGGCCAGGTAATTTACGTAACGAACCTGACACTTTCTAATTTATAGCATCAGGCAGCAGCAACAGCAACAACAACAGCAACAACAACAGCAACAACAACAACAAAAACATCGCTGAATTTTCAACGTTGTTCTACGACTGCTGCATGATGACAATAGAAAGAAACGAAGGCCAAGATGATTATGCTGATGATAATAATAATGATAATACTGCCTCTGCTGCTACTGCTCTTGATGTTGATGTTGATGTTGATGATGATGATTAAATGATGATGGCGATGCGAAATGGCGATAGTCTAGCCGCCTGCCATTTCCATTTGTGCCGTTAACCGCGTGAACTTAACAGCTGTGGGGCAGTTCAAGCAGACGGGAAAGAAGATGGGTACGATGAAGGCCCAGTTTACCAGATGCTCGAGGACAGCACCAAGAAACAGTAAAAACAACAGTGAGTAACAAAAAAGTGATGCTAGCTGCGTTGCTTTGAGCTTTGAGGGTCAGCGTGTCAGTTGATGGGGATTAGCGTAAGGTGAAAGCGATTACAATCGATTTAAATAATTGAACCCAGCAGATCGCTATGACACAACAGTGTAGCTGTGTCATAGCAAAGATGTGACCGAAGCAGACAGCTAGAGAGTTGTAATTGTTGCATTTACTTTGAACGAACTCTTAGTAGCAAATCGGGAGTGTCATAGCAGACAGCTATGGAGTCTTAGAAACACGTCATAAGAACTCGGCGTGCCATAGCTGATAGGTATAGTATAACTATCAAATTCATATAAAAAACGTGTTAAAGCAATCAGGAGTGTCATAGCAGATAGCTATGGAGCTTTATAAACTTATCACCACAGTTTGAAGTGTCATAACAGAGAACTTTAGAGTGGGATATGTCGAATTTATATTAAAGACATTTCTGAAATCTAACGGGAATGTCATAGCAGGCAGCTACGGCGTGCGAACTGTGAAATTCATATCAAACAGATCATTTCATAGCACTTCTGAGTAGCATAGTAAGCAACTTTGGAATGAACGATGTCGAATTTGTGTTCATATATTAGTTTTGAAGAAATTGGGAGTCTTATGGCAGACAGCTATGTAATGAAAACTGCTGAAAAACTTCTTAAGAACAGTAAAGAGTTTCATAGCAGACAAATACATAAAGAAACACACTATTTGTACATACTACAGGGTCTAATAAAAATTAAGTAACGAAGCTCTGTATACTTTAGTTCGTTTAACACCGTTAAAAAATGCTGAATTAAATTAAAATCTCTAAGCTCTGATTAAAATTAATATAATACGGAGTAAATTGTAAATTGAAATCGTTGTGAAAATAGAAATCGCAGCTGAAACACATGATACCCATGACGATCTATTAAACTGAAAGCCCAACACTTAATGCTACCCATTAGCCGGGACTCGACTATTACTTGGCCCAACATCGCATCTATCAAAGTGCGTTTTAGCCACTGGAAAAGGCCAAACGGCATGCGAGAATTTTTCACTTTTTTCCATTTAGGCCCCCGAGCGGCAGTTATCGGCTGTTGGGAATACTTTTTTTTTTTTTGGGGGGGTACCAAAAAGAGAAGAGAAAAGGATGTACCAGACTGGGTGAGAGCTGTTGAAAAAGTGCGGTTACGGTTACGGACAAAAGCATATACTCACCTAATATGCAAATTTAATGAAGTAATTCAAAGGGTCAAAACGTAGCAGAGGAAAGCAGCCGTTTTAGGGGGTGTCGGTGGTGGAGGGAGGGGGGATGAATTTGTCAGCAGTGAGCATTTCATTTTAATTTAGAAGCCCCTGTTTGCTCGACACCTTTACCGAGATAAAGGGGTTGAGGGAGGGACGGGTGGAGGATAGAGAGTGGAGGAAGACACACAGCTGAAATAATTCACGCAATTTGCCGCACATTTTGGCCAACGCGTTGACCAAAACCTGAACCCCAATCCTCAAATCGAAAAACCCTCAACCGTTTTTCTGTTCCCATCCCCTCGTCCCCTTCAAATACGGCAGACAGTCACAACTTTAGCCTGTTGGTTAATTAATAAAGTGACCTCTGTCGCAGCTCTACACATTTTTTCTCTTTTTTTTCTAATTTTTTTTACTTTTTTCTTTCTTTTTTTTGTTTTTAGCCGTGTCGCCTTTTTGGCTTACAGACGCCCCCAAAAACAAGTAACACAGAATGCTTCGCATTTAGCTGAAGACAATGGGACAGCAGGTTACCGTGCTGGACTATATCGAGAAACGAGACAGCAATAGAGACAGAGAGAGAGAGACAGAGAGAGAGAAGGAGACACCGAGAGAGCGACAGAGGTGGCAGCCAAAAAGTATACAAAGAGCACAGGCAAAAACGATGGCCAAATAGAAATTAAGAGTTAATTGCGTTGCTATTAAATTTAATTGTCGCGCTGCGTTTACCACTCACACACACACACACACACACACTCAGACACACACTGCCAGCCCCACTAAAAGAAAAAGTGCAAAAACGAATCCTGAACGCAGTTACATTAAGATGAATGTGTGCCGAGTGTAAATGAAATGAATGGCATTCAAAAGCATTCATTGCACTCATTCACTCATTCATGAGCACCAAGTCGACCAAAGGTTTCGATGCCATTTAACGTTACCAACTTGAATAAAGATTGCAATAAAACAAACACTCGATAAGTTATCGAATGAAGCAGTTACTCGATGTTATTCAATGTGATTGACAAACAAATGAGGTCAATGGCTATTTCAAGAGTGGGCTATATAAGGCTATTTAACCTTAAAGATTGTTGAAAAATATAGATTGTTAGGATAATCTATCACAGTCAAATTTCTGGTCCTCAGCTCAATATTATAAATTTACAATTTTCCCAACTTTGACTGATCATAACTCAGCCAAATGAAGCGATTTCTTAAAAAGTCATACCTTTATATACTCTGGACAACTAGCAGAATTAATTGCAATCAAAATCTAAAATTATCAAAATCGAACCCATTTTGTCAAATTGTATGATGAGACTTGACCTTTGGAATTTTGTCATATATTGACAAATGTACCAATACCGATTTTCTTAACATAAACATATAATCGGAAATAAAATGCAGAGAGTATTATAATGTCGGGCGTGCCCGACTGTACTTTTCTTTTTTGTTTTAATTTCATCATTATTTAATTCTAAAACATTTCTGAAGGCTTCCAAAGAAGTATCCTTAAGTAGGTACTGTTACAGCCCCAAAAAGTATGCTACGAATCTTAGTAAGAAGTGTGAATCGTTCCACGAGTTCTTTTTCAAAGCTAGTTTATGTGATATAATATAGGAAATGTTAATGCAGAAACTGACTTTCACTGATCATTGTGTATGAATGTGTAAGTTTGTGGAAACGCTTTGCGAATCGCATAAAAACAATTATGATAATGTGATGTGACGCACATGACAAACGATGAATTCATACGCCATGTTGCCCCAACTGCCACTGCAGTGTATGTGCATGAGTGTGTTTGTGTGTGTGTGTGTGTGTGTGTGTGAGTGTTTTTGTGTGTCTGTGTGTGCGTGGGCAAACCGTGGGAAGATTCCCGGTTGACAGTTGGCAGTTGTGACTCCGCAAGGACATGTTGCCGCACGTTGCACGTTGCAACGAGTTGACGGCCTCGCGTGTATGCAACATAATTGAAAGCTGCAAGCGTCAACATTATTTTCTGACAACTTTAGTTAAGCATGTAAATTAAGTTAAAAATAACGATGACATTGGTTACATAAGCGCAAAAGCATGCAACACACGCACACACACACATAAACAGGCACACACACACACATGTACGAGCAGAGACTGCAACTGAACCGAAACAAACCGAACCGAACCAAAATGGAAGCTGAGCTCAGCTCAGCTAAACCCAACAAAGCTCAGCTGAGCTGAGGGCAGATGCAGTAGCTGAGCCAGAGGGAGTGTTAGCGGCAGAGGGAGTGGCAGAGGCAGAGGGAGCGGCAACGGCAGCGGCAAGCGTCTGTGGCAGAGATGATGGCAGGCCACAACCTACTGCCACTGCCACAGGCAGCCAGAACCTCTGCCTCATATCCCCTACCCAATGCCCCTATCGCTGCCACTAGCCACGCCCTGCGCCGCCTTGCCACGCCTCTCTGATGGCCATCACGTTGCACATTTTTCTTTTGCAACACTGCTGCACGGCAGCTCGTAATTGGAGCGTGGAATATTACTCTTCATGTTATGACATTTTTTCGCCAAAAGCGAATTAATTGTACACTGAGAGAAATCGTTTACAAGCAGCGCATTAAAATGTGTTTTAACAACAGCAAAAGAATTTATATTTAATTGCAAAGAAATGGAGTTTTTGATATTTACTCAAAAGAGAAACTAAGGGCATAAAAAACTGTATATACTTTAAAAAGAAGTGAAGTAAAAAATGTTATTTTAAAAATAAAAACTTATTTTTTACACGATCAAATCGTTCAGCATAAATTGAGGTAAATTGGAAGTTAGGGAAGGGAAAGAAGAACAGTAAGAAACGAATTAAGAAATGAATAGTAAAGAGAAGAAAATCTTACGAATTAAAAGAGTTTTACTATAAATGAACTATATTGAAACTCGGATTAAAAATTTTAGGATCTATTCCGTATAGGGCACACCAACCTCAAGCTCCAGTCTGCCCCTATGGATCCGCCCTTACAACCGAGCACATCATTGTCTCCTGCCCCGACTATGATAGTGTCTGAAACCGAATATTCAATAACATGACATCTATTTCCACCCTCGTATCTCCCACTACTGACAATATAAATAAGATTTTCAATTTCTTTGAACAAGCTAATCTAAGCTACAAAATCGAATTATACCAATATAAAAACGTTATAATTTAACTATAAAACGAATAGAGTTAAAGGCCTTATTAGCTGCTAGTACTTCCTGAAATCTGTATTGCCCTTTTAGATTTCATATTCCATCTTACATCTAACTTAATAATATAAAATAAAATAAATGAATTTACGCTCTATACTTTAAAATAAATTATGTAATTATGAAAATAAATTATTAATTCTATTGGCTATCTTAATCAATTTATATAAGAAATGTCTCTTTGGAGCGCTTGAGGAATCTTTATTTAGAGGTGTTTATCTAATATTTTCCATATATTTCTGTATTACTTGTTAAACAATATTAAAAATGGTAAAAACCTAGAACCAAATAAGCAGTTGGAATGCCAAAAACTAGATGCCACACCCTGTAAGGAAATTAAGCTCATTTATATCTGCAAAACAAAGAAAACTAGACTAAATTACATAGCTTAATTTAACTAATATTTAAAATACTCTCAACACTAAATAACTGTTGAATATTTTTAAAGATTTTTAATAACTTTTAAATTTAATTACACACTTAATACCATTAAATTTCTTGCAGTGCATTATCTTGCCAAGCCTCTCAAAGTATTTATATGCAATACACACCGACTAAGCTGTCTGTGTTAGTGCTGCGATGTTGCGGCTGCTGCTGCGGGTTGCCGCACACACACACACACACGCGCGCGCGCGCACACCCACAAATGGGAGGGCTAAGGTAAGGTGCGCCTAGAAGTATGCAAAGCAAACCGTTAAGCGACGTCAAGGTTACTGCTGCTAACCCAACCAAGTATATCATACACATGCTATAACTATGCACTTACACACACGCACACACACACTTAGACTTAAGCACCTGCCTCACCTGCCCCCGCCACACACACACACACGCACACACACAAGTTAACCCTAAACACGAGACAATATTCGCAATTTCTTGGCTAACAGCGTTGCCCTTTTGCAGATGCAGACGCAGAATGCAGAATGCAGAATGCGAATGTGGCAATAAGGTTGCATGTGGCAGACATGGCTAAAAGACACGCGCATTTCACGTTCCACATTGCAATGCCTTGTATGCAAAAATATGAAAAACATAAAAAATAAGAGCAACAAAACAAAAGAAACAAATGATGAATGAATATAGGAGCAGAGCAGAGCAGAGCTCGCTCGTTAGGCTTCTTGCAATGCCAAAAATGGTAAGACACTTGTTTGGCTGCCTGATTGTTTGGCATGCACAGCAAATAGCTTGGAATGCTCATTTAACAATTCTTATAAGAGAAGGTAGTTAAGAAAGACCCCTGAAAGTTACTTGCGGGACTTGACGAACATATCATACTTTGAAAAAGAAACTAATTGTTGCTTAAAATAAAATATTTGTGGGAAGAAATTATTTAATACTCATTTTAACATCCGTATTTTAAACTTAATTTTACATTAAATGATTCAATTTATTTAAAAGTAATTTTGAAGGCGTCTCGAATTTTTTTGGGATCGATTTTTATTCATTTTATTAAAAACTGTGTATTAAAAAAATAACTTATATTTCTTAACATTTTATTCAATCTTAAAAAATTCAAATTAACTGTAGAAATTCTTAAAAATTTCATTTTTATTTTAATTTTATTTTGTTTTATTTTTAAATATACATTTTCTTGATTTTTTTGACCAGTTTTTAATCGATTTTCGTGAAAAAAAATAAAAAATTTATAAACTAAAAAAAAATTAATGAAATTTTTTAAGCAGTTTTATTTTATTTGTAAATTGTAGACCTTTTCTAATGCACAGAAATTATTTTTTTTTTAAATTTGACAATTTCATTAATTAACTTAATTCAAATGAATTTCTATTTCAGTTGTAAACTGTCTTTCTTATACTTGTTTCTAAAAACAATTGATTGAAAATAAAATTTAAACTTTGAGAGCAATTATATTTTAAGATTGTTCTGAAAAATTAATTTGGTTTATTCCAAAACAATAAAAAGAAACTTTTAATTGTCTGCTCACTGTGCGTATACGTTATATTTAAAGTGTGTTTGTTAATGTCCAGCAAAGTTGGTCTCTCTCTCTGACCCTCTCACTATATCCCTCTCACTCTGGTGCTTCTTCCCTCCCTCTCTTTCCCTCTCCCTCTCTCTCTCTCTCTCTCTCTCTTCCTTGACTCTTAAAGTCAATAAAAACAAATTAACAAAACACAAATCTGATCAGCTACAAGACAATTGCCAACACATCAGCATCAACATCTACAGCTATAACAGTATCTATCTATCTATCTATAAAATATTTATATACTAAATATATATATATATATATTTTTTTTAAATTTTTTTTGTTTGCCACGCCTCATTGCCGTTAGGTTCCGTGGTTATCCGCATATCTAAAGCGCTGCTGCTCCTCCATTCACTTCGCCAGCGTCACGGATGGCCGAAAGCATTTCTGTTGGCCATTGAAGTGTCCTTCACTTTCCACTCTCCCTCTCTCTCTCTCTTTCTATGTCTGGCTCTCGACAACAACACGGTTGAGAACTGCTATTAACGAGAACGCCCACAATGCCCGTAAAGTGCTTCATATTACGCCACTAATTGCATAATTTCGTTGGCATTTTTATTAGTCTCTCAGTGCGATGCTCCCGCCTTTGATGTCGCCAACAGACCACATCTCCCAAATAGTGCTAGCTTCTATCTTCTATCTCCAATCCCAGCATCTCCATTTCCCCATTATCATCAGTGAGTTCTCGCTCACACTCTCTCTCCATCTCTCCTCCACTCACTTCCCTCTTCCTCTCGGTCTCCTGGAGCACGGAATATTTCCGGGCCATTTGTGTTGGAGTATTACGACTACTTGTATTCATTCTATAGCGCCCACAATTGTCATTCGATTATTATAAAACGATACTATTTATTGCATAACATGTTCCATGTACAGGGACTTGAGTTTATTCCACTTTCGCTTTGAGTCTGACTTTCTAGAACGTGAATTAGCTGTTTAGAGATGAGATTGCAAACAGAGAAAACTGTATAAAATTATGAATAAATACTTAAAACATTTTTTTTTGAAAAGTGTTTTTGAATTCATAATTTTAATTATAATTTATAGACATTTTTGTAAACATTTAAAAATTTTCTTTATACATTTGTAGTTAAAGTGAAAGTAAATTGAACAAAAGGATTCATTTCTAGATGCTCATTAGAAGATCTAACTATATGTTAATATTCGCTAATATATATTTCTTGACTATATATATTAATTTGAAATTTAACTTTAACTTTTGCCATAAACATTTGATTTCAAAAATCTTTTAAAATATTTACGAAATGCCAGCAACATTTTGAAAATCAAAACTGTTTAAGAAAATTGATTTGATTTTAATTTTTTGATTTATTTCATAAAAAACTCAATGTTATAAACAATTTAATAATTTTCTAAGCATTGAATTCAAATTTTGGTCTTAAGTTAAATTTCTTTATCTCAAAGAACAAAGAAAGTCTACTACTTAGATAGAGATGACTAAAATCCCTTTAATAAAATATTATTTTAGTTTAGTTGTTATATAAATAATGAAAATTCCTATAAATTTCGTAATTTTCTAAGCTTTTGAATAAAAATATTTTTTAATTTTAATATTTTGAGACAAAAGATCTTGAGACACATCTCTAGTGGAATGTAAATTGAATACAAATGGTAATGCCAATGTGTTCAAAATGTTGTGAATGCTCTTAGGTATGCGCATATAAATGTCTGTTTCGTATCCTGTTCTCAACACATGTCCTGCTCGATTAAACAGCACTTTTCAATGAGTACAGCAATGGCCATGGGATTGGAATTGGGTATGGGCTTCAGTTTGGGTATGGGTATGGGTATGGGAATGTCAATGGAAATGGGTAACAACAAGAACATACTATATTTTATAGATGCTTAATAACCATTTTTCTGCCAACAAGAATTGTTGTTGTTGTTGTCAGTGTTGTTGTTGTCTTGGCAAATGGAGTCGTCGCTTTTGGAATAAAAGGAGAACTCTGTGTGCATTTGGTTACTTGCTACATGAAGTTGCACAGACTCTACCTGACAGATTTAATGAGTGCAAAAGCAAAAAAAAAAGAAGCTGGTTACCATAATATGGTCAGAATCCTATTGCTATTATAGCTGTTGTTGTCCTTCTTGTTATAAACTGACTTCAACTCAGTTGGAAAGAGCTCAAGGGAGAGAGTAGGGGAGTGTGTAGAGTTGACTCTTTCGAGTATGTCTCTGTATATGTGATTGAAGTTGTTTAAATTTCGCAAGGGTTCATTAGACAACGGAAATATTAAGTTGAGCGTCAATGCACGACTGAACTTTGTGTCTGTCGTACAAAATCACTTCCCTTCTGCTCTTTTTCTATCTAAATTATCGTGTAGACAAATTACAATTTTATGGATATTGAATTGACAAACAGTCGAACAGTTAAACAACATTGTTTATCGAATAAAACGCATTAAAAGTGAAAATCACTTTATTTCATGGTCCCCTTTAAATAGTTTTGTGTTTTAAAGACTTGATTACAATCGTTAACAGCAGTTTAACCCCAGCTGCATTGAGCATTCACGTTTGTTCAGTGTTCTTATCAATGCCATCAGAATCAGTTCAGTTTTAAGCAAGATATTGACCTTTGAATTCTTTAGCGTTTCGTGCGCCAGAAAGTAGGCAACATTTTTAGAGAATATTCTTGTCCGAAACTGATTAAGCGTCTCATCTATAATCAACTTGGCTTTATGGCTGATCATATATCGAATGTAATCCGTTGTGTTGGAATATATGTATATACTGTACAAAATCTGCTGTTTATAAAGTTATTAAAATACTCTTGTATCTTTTTTTATTTAAGTACAGGGTCTTGAAACAAAACACAGCCAATTTCTTCCCAAAATATGTTAAATACTTTTAATGTTTTTAGGAAAAGTACCGGGTAAAAGAAACTTTCTTGGTATAAAAACATTTACATGCTCATCTTTCATTCCATATGTGTGTGTAGGTGTGCGTGTGTGTGTGGAGTACCCAAATGTTTTCAGTTTTAATTGAAATCGGAAGTGACAAGGAGACTGGATCGTTAGTTTTATGATCTTTAGCTGGTGCTTAAACCGCAGCGATAAATGAAAACCCGCACTTTTCCGCTCAATTCAACAAAATGCCGCATTTCCTGCACCTACATACGTGCCCCCTCCAAAGCGAGAGAGGGAGAGAGATAGTGTATGTGTGGTGCAAGCGAGATGGAACATATGCGGAGATTACGTATTCAGCAATGCATGAAGTTTAAAAAGTTTCAAGCCCATAAGCCACAATGGCCACGTCTCTCCAGGCTTGACATTTATTATCTGCCGGTTTGGCCCAAAATGAAGTTGTGGCCTCCTCTGCTTCTTCTTCTTCTGCTGCTGCTTCTGCTGCTGCTTCGTCTTTTGAAGAGCCTCCCTTTCTACACACAAACAAATTGTTTGTAGTTTGGATTTTTCAGCTACGAATTTGGGATTCATTTCATTAATACAACAAACTTAACTCAAGAGGACTATCGACTGACAGTCAAATATACAAATTTGTACTACACACGTTAAGTTCAATCACCTAGAGCAGAAAAAATTACATCTTTTCGAAATTTAGCGTCATTTGGCTGAGTTATGCGCATTGCAAATTGAACATTTTTCTTTAAATATAACTGTCCTATCAGCTTTAGTTTTGACCCAGAGAAATAGAGAGAATGTGGGGGGAAGGCAGAGGAAAAGAATACGATAGAGTGTGGGTTGAGAGAGTGGAAAATAAAGAGGGAGAGGAATATTTTTATAGTTTTAGTACAAATATTTAATATTCTAAAATCATTTGAACTGTTTTATTCAGTCACATGTTTATGTTTATGATTTAAAAAACGAACAAAAAAATCCTAGCTATTTTAAGCTAAATTTTAGCTTTTCTGACAAAGTATTTTTATTGATCTGGCTATTTTGGATAGAATAGGAATCCTCAATTCTCTCATTCTCATAAATATGTGTGTTGTAGCCATTCCCGTATCTGAATTTTCTCAGTGTACCACTTTAACCCACCTTACCTCAGCCCCCACAATACACACACATACGTCAGAGGAAGGAGCAGCGTGGCGCAGGGTGGCGCAGGGAGGCGCAGGGAGGCGCAGGGAGGCGCAGGGAGGCGCAGGGAGGAGGGAGGCCGAGGATAGTTGACATCCCGTCGCTGCTCGTTTGCGGTCGACGTCGGCGACATTTGCGTGCCCGGCTGGCCATTTAACGTGTCCGTGTCCGTACTTGTGTCCATGTCCTTGTCCGTGCTGTACTTGATGGGAAGGCAGCATTCCATGGGAGGGAGGCGTGGTTGCTTTTGGCCCCTTTTGATTTGAGAGTGCGGGGCCTAGTCTCGAGGCTACTGTTCTCGCCTATTACGCAGTCCGCACACGTTTCTGGTAAATGTGCATTTTTCGCTAAATGTTTTGTAAATGTTTCCGTTCTCAACTTTATAATTAGTTGGCATGAGGGTGTCGCAAAAGAAAACGCAGTGTCGCACCACAGCAGAATACAGCATAGCACAACACACCGCTTGATGCAACAGGAAGCGGAAAAACGAGAGAAAGCATTGCGGAAATTGTGTAAGTTAAGCGTCTGCCACAGTCCACGACAGTTTTCAGTTCCCAACTCTCATTCCACATTGTGTAGTCCCCAGTCCACAGTTTACATTCTGCAGTCTGCAGTCTGTGGCAAGTTTGCTGCTACATTTTCAGTGGCTTTGCCTCTGATAAGCTCAAGTGCTGCTGCAGCATGCTGATAAGTGCACACATTTCATGCAGAAAGCGCACGTGATCCACAAAATTCTATTATTTATGTTGGCATTAATTAATCAAAATATAAACATTTTAATCAATATAATTTATAACGTCACTCTCTCTCTCCCTTTCTCTCTCTGTTCATATATCTCTTTCTCTCTATTAAACTTCTTATTATCCGCTTTTGTCAACGGCTTACTGCCTATATATCTCGGCGATCTGCGCTCTGATTGCCTCTTTCCCTTTCAGATTTCTCTTTTTACTCACCCTCTATCTCGCTCAATTTTCTTCATATTTTGTCCTTCATTGATCACCATAATACAAAACTTACTGATTCCGACAAAGTATTCAGTCCCACTTTTCTTACTCTCTTCTTTCTTACTCGTTCCCCTCTCTTTTCCTGTTCATCTCTCTCTCTCTATCTCTCTTTCTATCTCTCTGTTTATGGACGACGGTTATAGAACACAAACTGATGCCGTCTAAGTATTATCAACGGTTTCCGTCCTACTGTCCGCTCGCTCTCTCGCTTTCCTCTCTCTTTTTCTCTCCATCTCTCACTCCCTTTCGCTCTCTCCCTCTCTATCACTCCGATCTATATGCTAATTAGCATGATGTGAAACTACTTTGTAAAGTTTACGGCTCAACAAGTGCCGTTTTGCAAAGAGATACGTGATAGAAGGCAATCGTGAGAAATTCCTTCATGTGTTAATCAACAAATTGCAGTAATCTTAGCGAGACAATTCTCAAAATTCTCTCATATGCACACCAGCTACCGCTGACTGATGTATGAGTGTGTAGCTATAAGTGTGTGTGTCTAGAAGCAATGGTCTGTACACTCAAAAAAAAAAAAAGTTGTACTAAAATGTAAGTAAAAATTCTAGATTTTATACGATTTTGGAGGATGGAAAATGAGTATATTAAACTTTAATAATAATTTTTTAGATTTTTTTAATAATTATACATTTTTAATACATACCAAAACTGTTAAAATATTAATAATAAATATTTAATTTGATGTATATGATTTATCAGCTACACCCATCACTACAAACTATACCAATTTGGCTTGATTTATTCTCAGAGAACTCAAATTTTTTCTTAAACTGTTGAATTACTCACAAAATTCAGTAACTTTTGGTATTAAAATACCGATACGGACACCGTTTATGCCTAATTTTCTATAGTCCCCCATCTTTTCTCAGAGTGTAGCATTACGCACTAGCGTGTCTATTGGGAGCAACGTCTGCGAGGCTGTTTAATTAGATTTTCAGCCGAGATGTGCGCCGCGTGATTGAGGATTGAGAACTGTGGATTGAGGATTGAAAACAGAGGGCTGAGGATACTGAGGATACTGAGGACGAAGGATTAAGGATTGTGGATTGAGTGGCAGCTGACTGAGTCACGCAATTGCTGCTGCCTTTTCCACTACCTTTGGCAGTGCCTTTGCCGCACTACCGCATCACTCACCTGCTCCGCGATTCGGTGCCTTCAATTCAAGTTTTAATTAAAAGCAACTACACAACAACGAAACCAAAAGCAGTAGCAAAAGCAGAAGCAGCAACAGTATCTGAATCTGTAGCAAAAGCAACTGCATTCAAGGGGCTTAAGCTACGCATTCGTAGCACCTGCTACTTCCAGCTACTTATTAAAAGCTGTCAGCGTTATGCTAATTAGACAACCTAACCGAAAAACGTCACCGCAAATCAATCAGTATACGGCTTTCCTCCTTCCCTCTCAACACAATCAGCAGAGACAAGTTAGTATAGTCTTAACGAGATACTCTTTGTATGCATCTCTCAATCACCTGTGCCTCTGATCAGCCTCAGGTGAACCACTTTTAGGCATTCATTTAAAAAGCACTGCCAAAACTTTCTATGAACTAGTAGAAAACAAAGTTTAAGACTTTTTTAGATAACTCAAGTCATTTTAAAATGTATTTAAAATAAATAGAAGCATTTAACTTTGTCTTTTTCATCATTAAAAATGAGAAAATTTCTAAAAAAAAACAAATTTAAATTTGTTCCCATTAAAATTTCTTAAAACAAAAATTTAATTAAAGACACCTAAACTAAAAGCAAAAACAGCTTAGTTATCAAATCTTTAAAAAATATTTAAAATGCTCTAAAATAAATTCAGATCACTAAGCGATATAAAAGTCACTTTGGAAGATCATACCTTTATAAAAAAAACACTTTCATCCAAAAGTTAACAAAACCTCAAAGATCAAAAAGTTGTATAAATTTATCCTCTCAGCTTAGTTGTTGGCTAAGTCTAGCATAACCAGTTGGGGTTATCTATGATGACAGGGTATGGAAAGGTCAACAAATTAACGGTACGGTCGTCCAACGCATGCTGATTAGCGGTAATCAGGCCAAAGGTGACAGCGCGACCAATTTCAATGCAAATTTTCAGGTGGCACGCCCAAAGCTCAACATTTTCAAACAAAATTAAAAGCAGCACACACCCTACAGCCCTCTCTTTCTGTCTCCCATCATTTCCCCCCTCTCTCTATCACTCTATCTCTCTCTCTCTCTCTCTCTTAATGCCCTTCGTTTATTATCTGTCTCCCTTACTTCTACTTTCGCTGCTGGGCCTGTGAGGTAGCATACTTTATGGCCCTTTTGGACCTGGTCGGCTATTCGAACTGAAGTGGCAATAAGCTTAGTGAAATTTGATGAAATTTCAGTTATGCTTATGGCGAACAACTAAAAATATTATAATTCCCAAATGGTTTACTACCCATTTCAGTTGCCACGTTTTGATTTATTTTGAAATTCGCTAACTTGAAGTCTTTTTTATACTTTGCTTTTAAGACCACGTAATCGAAAAGAGCACAGGGGTCGATTAGGTTTGAAAGTGAAAAACGAGCACTAAAAACTGCCAGACGAGTTGGTAAAGTGGTGTTCGACCTTTTGAATACTTGGATCTATGAGAATGTAAGAGAAAGGCGCATCTACCGAAAATGTGTATTCAAAGCATCATAACTTGAAAACTACTGAAGGTATGTGAACCAAACACACAGATTGTTAGTAAGGTACGATAAAATTCATTCCTACCCAATTTGGTTAGGATCGCACTTTATATATTTTTTATCGCACAGCTCTATTATATAGCTCCCATAGGGCAAATCATGCGAAAACTTGAGAATAGTATGACAAAATGTTGTATTTTTTTAGAAATCATAATCAAACTTAAGCATTCTATAGTTATAATGATTAAATTTATCCATACCACATTTGATCTAGATCGGATCACCATATTATATAGCTCCAATAGACCAAATCGGTCAAAAATTGGTAATTTCTATGAAAAACTGTAGAGCATCTCCACCAAACTCACACATAATATATATTTCATGATTCAATTTATCCTAGCCAAATTTGGTTAAGATCGGTTAACTATATTCTATAGCTACATAGACCGAATCGGTCAAAAACTTTCAATTTCTACAAAAAAATGTAGTGTATCTCAACTAAACTTATACATTATAAGTATTTCATGATTCCTTTAATCCTTACCGACTTTGATTTAGATCGAACAACTATATCTCACAGCTTCCATAGACCAAATCGGTCAAAAATTGGTAATTTGTTTAAAAAACTGTATTGTGCCTCAACCAAACTTACACATTATATACGTCTCATCATTCTATGAATCCCAACCAAATTCGATCTATGTCGTATATCTTAATCATAAAGCTCCCATAGCCAAAATCGATCGACAATTGTTTGTGTGTATGATAAAACGTCTACGGGGTCTTTTTCAACTAGTTTCTCTTCAAAAATACATTTTTTTTTCCCATTTTTAACAACAATTTAAAACAAATTTACAAACTGGCCAGCAATAAATCCAGCGAAAAATGCTGACTTCCCCTGACGTGAAAGGGAGGTTAAGAAGTTTGGGGTTTCTTATTGTTATTTTTTGCCCATCTGGTGTTGCCACAAAGGGTGGCAAGAACAATATAACAGCGAAGATGTTGCGCATAAAAAGCAAAAGTTCAAGTGTCGAGTACTAAATAAATTTTGCTAGTTGCCCAGCAGCGAAAGGTGGAGTACTGCGGGACAAAAAGGGAGGTGTAAGGAGGTGAAACGAAACGAAACGCTCGCTGATGAGGAAGGAAACGGAAATGGAACATGAACGGAAATGCCAAGCAGCTGTCCGAACTGTGCGGTGTTGTAAAAATAGCGCCAAAAGGTGTTTATTGAAACGTTTAACGCTGCTGGCTGAAGGTCAAAACGGTTGCTGGCTGAACGCTTCGCTGACTGCTCCCCCCACTCCCCACTCCCCCCTCTTCAAAACGGAAGGCATAGCAGAGCTTTAAAGCGTTACAAAAGCAGGGCTTAAAGGGCATCTAGCTATATTTTCATCTATTTATGTTGACGATCTCTCTATTTTGGGGTTAAAGTGCAAAGCCAAAATCTAGACTTGACAGTCGACAACTTGCCACACGAGGCAAGCATCAGCCGTGCGTCGTCTGCAGAGGGGGGGCAGGTTGGGCTGCGGGTTGGGGCAATGGGAGGGGCAACATTATTAGCTATTTCAAACTGCCACTGAAACAGACAAGTAAACGAGCTGCCGGCGTGGTGTGGCAAGCAGCTCGTCTTGGCAGCAACTGCTCCTTGTTGCAACACACCAATCTACATACACTCACACACACACACATCACACATCACACGCACACGCAGCAGCAACATTGACAACGCCATGTTTATATGCAACATTGACAACTTGGCGTGACGCGAGTGATGCCACAGCACGACGAGGAGTTGTTGCCACTGCCATTGCCAGTGCCAACGATGTTGTTGCCGTTACTTTCCAGCATTTCCCATTACTGTTATTGCCGCTGCATTTGCTTGCGTTGTTGCTGCCACTGCCACTGCCAAAGTCATAAAAGTTTTCTGGCTTAGACTGTCGTGGTTTACTGGGTGTGGCACGAAGGTAACTGCAACCGCCACGTGTACCAGTTAAAAAAAAAAACATCAACAACAAAAAAACCTCAAAATGAAATGCAAAATGTGAAGAAAATGTAAAATACACTGTAATTAATTTGTAGGCAACTCATTAAATTCAACGATGCGGCGACCTTAATTTTAAAACTAAACCAAATGGTAATAAAGTATTAAAATTGCTACTTAAAAATAAGTAATAAAAAAAAATATATTTCTTAAGTTATTCAAAAAGTAGAACCCTAAAATTTAAAGCAAATAATAAATACAAATTTGTTTTAAGAACTTAAGACTCAATTCCAAGCTATAAAAAAAACACTTAATATTTTACTTTCAGTTTAGTTATAATTGTAATTATTTAATTACTGTCCTAAATTTCAAAATATAAAATAATAATTTTCTGTAAGTAAACAAAATTATATTATATTCTAGGTATTATTGTACTATTTTCAAAATAAAAATAAATTAACTATGATACGGAATCAATAAAAAACATAAGTAATTTTCATTTAAGAATATTTCAATATTTTAAACATGCTCTCAATAGCAGTAAAAAAAAACCAAATTGATAAAAAAAATTTTAAAAAAATTAATTGCACTAAAAAATTAATATAATAGCGTATAAGTTAATTTAAAAATCTAAAAAACTACTTAAGAAGTAATATTAAATTATAAAAAAATTATTTGAATTTAATTAATTTAAAATCAATAATTCATATTTCAAAATACATAAAACTAAATAAACTAAATGAACCAAATATTAAATAACTGCTTAAAGTTAGTTAAAAATAATTCAATATATTTAAAATTTTAACATAAAAATAAATTAGGTAAAAAAATAATTCATTATTTAAGTCCTTATATTATTAACTTAATGTTTTTATAACTAAATAAAACAACTTTTAAATACCTGCTTAAAATCATAATAATAATAATTCAATTAATTGAAAATTCCAACTTAAAAATTAAATAAATTCCTTACATTTATTTTAATATAATTTAAAAAAGAACTAAATGTTTTTTTTTAATCATAAGTTTTTAAACAAAACAAATAGATTTTTATTAAATTTATCAAACTTTAATATAAAAAATAAATTTAAAAAAATAATAATAAAGTGATTTAAAATAAATATTATGGATTTCTTAAAATGTTGCAACTAAATGTCGTCTTTTAGCAGTTTGTACCAATATGCATCGTGTATGTCAAGTTGCAAGTAGTCGTTTCTTGAGTTGCACCAACTGTTCTCAGCGTGTTGCATGCGGCAAGCAACTGCTGCTTTGCATAATACTGTCGTGGATGTAGCAGCATCTTCTGACGGTCTGAGGAGAAACACAGTGTGTGCCAGTGTGTGTGTGTGCCATTTGTGTGTGTGTGTGTGTGGCTGTGACTATATTACATTTTATGTCAAATGCGCACGCTTTCAATATTGACAGCCGTTGCAGCAGGGGAAGAGGGAAGAGAGTGGAGACGGGTTAGGGAAAACGGATGCGGATGCGGACGCCACCTGTTCCGGGTTCGAGTCTGGGACCGGGTTTAAGGTTGCTACATCGGCATGTCAAGCTAATGTTAACTTATTTTCGAATTTCAGCATGCCTTGCAGCATAACGGAAGTGCCCCCGCCACGCCCATGCCCACTACCTACCTTTCCCCGCCCACTGTCAAGTAAAAACTTTGTTTTTTTCTTTCCTCCATTCCTTCAAATAAAGTACACAATTTTCTTAAACATGCAGTTTAGGGAGGGCTGGCAGTGCCACGCCTCATTTTTAATAGTACTGCAAGCTGAATTAGAAGGGCTCACCAATGGGCTTAATGGTCAGCTCATGCACCTGCACATGCGGGGGCGTGGCCAGGGCATACATAATACCAGCTGCAATGTCCTCCGGCTGCAGCATGGGCAAACCTCTGTATCCGGCTGGCAAAATCTCCGTATCGGTAACACCCGGACTGATGCTCTGCAAGCACAATAGATTCACAAATTAACTATTTGTTTATAATTAATATCACACTTTTTAAAGTTTATTAAAATATAAAAAAACTATTTTTGATGGCCTTGAATAACCTCTAGACACTATGTCTAGTTTGAAAATATTTGGCTATACTTTTCAATACTTTTCTCTTACATAAGTATAAGCTCCATACCTCCTCCTCCTCCTCTTGTAAAAATCAGTATTTCTAGCCTACAGGACATTAGAATACCCGTTACTCAGTTTTAGTATGTTATTAACAATGAGGTATGATAATAAAAATAGTACAATTGTTTAAGCAATGGACCCTAGTCAGTTTGATTAAGATGCTTCGGAAAACACAGAAAATGTACATAAAAATTCATATTTAAAGCATTATTCAGACCAATCTTTTCTATGACAGCTTTACGATATAGTCGTCCGATCTGAATGAAACTTGGTCAGTATGTTTATATTAATATATAATGTATTCTGTGTGAGTTTGATTAACAAAGCTTCGCCAAAGCATTAGTTTTGCATATGAATTCATATTTCTAGCGTATTTTTGACCGATCGTTCCTATGGAAGCTACATGATATAATCATCCGATTTGATTAAAACTTGGTCAGTATGTTTATATTATGAGATTATGTGTTCCGTGTGAGTTTGATTAATATATCTTCGTCAAAGCATTAGTTTTGCATATGAATTCATATTTCTAGCTTATTTTTGACTGATCATTCCTATGGAAGCTACATGATATAGTCGTTCGATTTGGCTAAGACTTGGTCAGCGTGTTTATATAGTTAGATAATGAATACTGTCAGACCTTAATTCAGATTGCTTGCTTAACGCTAAAATTGTTCATACTAATTCATATCAAAAGCATCTTTTCAACCGATTTTGGGGAAAAAGTCATATAGATATAGTTGTCTGAATTGGATTAAACTTGGTCAGTGTATGAACTGCCTCAAAATAAACTTAAAAAACTTTAATTAATAATACTTTAAGTTAGTTTAATTATTTTTCGTTTTAGTTCAAAAAACCGCTAGATTTACACACTCGCTTGAAAAATATTTTAAAAATATTTTTCGATTTCTTTCAGCTTGAAATCCGTGATTTTAACTCTTTACACAGTTTTTAGATTATCAGCTACTCACCGTCACCTTGATCTGCGTCTTAAAAGCATTGAGTTCCTGGCGCATGACCTCAAGTAGAGCGGTAATGCCGTGCTTGGTCAACGGATACATATTAAGGCATTGGATCTTGTCCTCCGGCGGATGAATGACATGATGGCCCGTGAGGCTGTTGATCAACACCACATGTCCGGCCACTTCACGCTGCTGCATTGAGCGAAAAGCACGCTGCGAACAGTTGACCACGCCCATTAGATTCACCTGGCAGACATACTGCATTTGATCCATTTCCAAGGTCAAGACCTGGCCAGGTACTGTGGTGCCGGCATTATTGATCAATATATCGACACCACCAAGTTGAGCCTCGATCCAATCAAATGCCGCTGACACCGATGATTCCAAACTCATGTCACATTTAATCGCATGCAACTTCTCATGCAGCTCCTCCGGCAGCTCCTCTTTGAGAGCCTCGATGCGTTCGACCCGCCGTGCGAGTCCGACTACAATGACACCGGCCTTGACCAGTTCCTTGGTCACGGCGGCACCAATGCCCGAACTGGCACCAGTCACAACTGCAACGCGATCTTGCCAACGTTCCATAATTTTAAATAAATTAAAATTTTTTTTATTTATAAATTTAAAAAAAATTTATTTTTTTAATTTTTACAAATTTTTTTTATTTATTTTGATGTTGCTCCAAACGAAGTGTTTTTGCCACTGAGTGCCGTGTACAAGAATGCCGTCTATTATATGGGATATTCAGTTGTTATCCCCTCACTCCCGTTCTATGCTTACACAACCCCCGCCGTCACCCCCCCGGAATCCAAAAGTTTTTAAATTGTTTACGCGTCAAATTGTCAATTGAATTTTTAAATAGTTTGCGAGCTGAATAATTAATCGGTTTAGCGACTCAATTCGCCACATTGTCACTTTATCAATTTGTTCATTGGTCAATTAGGCAATTTCGAATTTTTAATAAATATTTTGTAGCAATTTTTTAGCTCAAATCTTCTCCATATCCAACTTCTCCCCTGCATGCCACATAGCACCCACAAGTGACCACAACTGACCACATGTGTATTTCACTCATTCATCCATTTATCGAGGTCAGACAAAGCTAAGGTATTTGCAAACACACACAAGCACACACACAAACACATACACTACAGCTCGAAATTTAAGTTCCTAAAAATTCGACGCAATTTGATAACATCTAAAATCTAAAATTTATGTTTAATTTCTGTAATTTATGCTTATCTAGTTAATAAATCTTTTGAATGATTTATAATTACAATTAGTTTATTTATGCTTTTTTTACGGGTAGAAAAAAGCTTTACCGACAATTAAAACCGGTAAGAAAGGCTACAGTCGAGCGCGCCGACTGTAAAAGACCCCGTACTCATTCTAGTGCGCATTACACCATACAAATAAGCAATTTTTGACTGATTTGTCTTATAGGAGCTTCAGGCTATAGTTGTCCGATTCCGATCAAACATGGTGAATATAGTTATCAGTGTAACATACACATTAAGTGTTAGTTTGGTAACAATCGCTCAACTTAAACTACTTGTCTCCATACAAATAACCACTTTCTGACCGATTTGTCTTATGGGAGCTATAGGCTATAGTTGTCCGATCTGGATCAAATGGTATCATACACATAAAATGTGAATTTGTTCCCGATAACTCAAGTTGTTTAAAAGCTATGGTGATTCGAAAATCTATTTTCACAATTTGCGGGGGCGGTAGGGAGCGTGGCAAGGATTTGAAATTTACTTGATCTGCCTGACATATAGATGGACTTTCATGTCAAATTTGGTAGCTCTAGCTCATGTAGTTTATAAGATTCAGGTGTTCAAACGGATAGACGGACTGACAGACAGACATCTCTATATCGACTCGGCTGTTGATGCTGATCAAGAATATATATACTTTATGGAAAGCCTTCTTCTGCCTGCTATGCACATTCCGCTTCTGACAAGCTTAATCCGTACTCTAAAAAAGATAAGAGGGGTCTACTCTTATCTTTTTTAGAGTACGGATTCTAAAAAATATCTTAACTCTAATCCAAAGTCAAGAATTGTAGCCTTCATTTCACTATAACTCAATATTTATTAAACTTTCTTCTTCTTTAAATTGCCCTTTAGAATGGTTCACCCATTGGCTTAAGAGTCACCTCATGGACCTGAACATGTGGAGGCGTGGCCAGAGCATACATGATTGCATTACTTACATCCTCGGGCTGCAGCATCGGCAGTCGTTTGTACGCCTGTGGCACCAGATCCGTATCAACCAGACCCGGACTGATGCTCTACAGAGGAATCGCCGTTAGTAAAAAGATAATATTAAAGCATTTTTACCCACTGTTACTTTGATCTGGGTCTTGAAGTCGCGAAACTCTTGTCGGTAGAGCTCCGTCATTGCAGTCAGAGCATGCTTGGTGGCCGGATACATGTTGAGCTCCTGGAGACTGCCCGGTAGCGGATTGAATAAATAATGTCCCACAATGCTATTGATGAGCACTACATGACCAGGTGTATTCCGTTGTCGGATCGATTGAAATGCACGCTGAGTACAGTAAACTACACCCATGACGTTCGTTTGGAGCACTTGTTCCACTGTATCCAATGGCATAGTGACCAATTGTCCACCCGATAATTTGCCAGCATTATTGATCAGTATATCTGGTCCACCTAGCTCCGTTTCAATCCAATCGAAGGCGGCATTAACCGACTCTACATCGGTGACATCACATTGCCGAATGTGCAGCTGTGGACGCTGCTCTTCGATCAGATCCTGACGCAGTTGCTCCAAACGATCTAGACGACGTGCCAATGCCACTACAATCACACCTGAGGCAATCAGTTGTTTGCTGATCACCGATCCGATGCCTGAACTCGCTCCCGTGACGACAGCAATGCAATTTTGCCAACGTTCCATGTCAGCAATTGTCAATCGAATGAAATGTTTGGCTCCAAATCATCGGCGTTCAGAGATCGTAAACGTAATCTGTGGCAACCGCAATGTGGTTGTCCCCCTTTGGGAAACAGTTACGCCTATGTAACCAGCTCATCGGGTTTCAGTCTTCTCAAGTTACTCACAGACAGTTAGAAAAAAAGTTTAGTTTAAACTTGACTTAAGAATGTTTTTGAAATCTGTTCAAGTTGTTGTCAACTTTTACTTAATTTAAGTTTATTTTCATTTAAGTTTTTAAGTTTAGTAGTAATTTTCAGCAATAAAAAGGTCAATAAAACTTGTTTGTATAACTTAATTCTTTTTTTCTGAGTGTAAGCCTGTCTTTATACTCAAATGACATTGGCTTAAAGCATTAAAAAGGAAAACTTTTTGCTTTTAAGTAGATTTAATTGAAAAATATGTTTTTATTTGTTTACAACATGCTACAAAAATCTTTCTTCATCTTAACATTTTTATATTTTATTTTTAAAACTTAAAAAAAGTAAAACTTAAGTTATATTTAAATGCAATTCATTGCAAATATTTTATTACTATGAACAAATGATTTAATTTTTTCGTATGAATAAAACAAATTCACCAAAACTTTAAGTTTGTAATAAATAATTGGACATTTCTTGTATTTAGCTTAATTTATTTTTAATATTTTTTAATCTATTCCGCCCGTTTTTGAGCTGTTGTTCTACTCAGCTTGGCCTAGATTTTCATGATTCTTAAGCGATAATATATCAATCAATATATCAAAACTTTAAATAAGTAATATTACTAACTCTGAAATATTATATGTTACTATAAAATTATAAATAAATTGATGAAAAACTTGTAAATATTATATTTTTATAAATTTTATGAAAAATTAAATAAATTATATGAAAAACTAATTACATTTTATGAAAAATTTATTTAATCTTATGAGAAATTAAAAACTTTAATATTATTTTAAGCGGTGACTTTTCTTTTAGGTATAGAAAAAGTATTTTAAATACAGATTTTTTTGTTTTAGGTTTAGAAAATGTGTTTTTAAAGCAGTTTTTTAATATTTAATTTATTTTTTAATGCTTTTCTGCCAATATTACTGCCATAGCCTAATTTTTCTTCAATAATAACAATCAAAAACTTAATTATAAAACTTAATTTAAAACTTTTCTGAAACTCATTTAATTGCATCTTTTTTAAGTAATTTTTTTCACTAAGTACTTCAAGACCTACAACCACCATTAACGTAAACACGTGTGCCTTAATCCAGTATGGGTCACGTGGATAAATGTTATTCAATATTTAATAGTGTAAACAGGTTACACAAGTACAAGTACTAGTACAAGAACTAGTACAAGTACTAGTACAAGTACTTGTAAAGGTATCTTATACAAATTTAATTATGACCACAACAGAATGGCAAAGTTTAAGTCAACAGACCTCAAATATATATACCATATATATATCGTAGATATATCTTATATATATTTAATGTGCAAATTGTTGTAGCAAGTAGAGCCTGCTAGGTGTTTAAGCCAAACAGATGGCCAAATCACTGGCAGCTCGATTTGTATTTAATGTCCTAATGGAAATTCTATGAACATAATACAATTTAAGAAGCGGAGCGAAGTTTTTGGCAGAGAAAAAGGAGCAATTTTGTCACAGCTGCAAAGCAAATGACAAATAAAAAACAAGTACGATAAAAAACAAAAGCTCAACAGCTGCAAAAAAAAAAAGACGAAAAAATTGAAGGAAAAAAACTTTTCTTTTGGAATATAAATAAAAATCAATTTGAGGCGCATTTTACAGCGTCGAAACTCAAATAAGAGTATTCGTAGACCTTACACTGTATGCCTTCAATCAAATGTTGGCAATAGTTAGCTAATGTTAGACACCTACTCCTACTGCCACGCCCCTCTCAGAGGATTGAGCACACGTGCTATTTGCACACGTGTTTATGGAAATTGAGAAACGTATTTCAAGTTGAGCGTCAGCTCAAAGCGCCGTTTGTTTGCCCCCAAAAACGACATATAACACAAAAAAACAAGTAGAGTAAAGAAAAGAAAAGAAAAGAGTAAGAAACAAAAACAAAAAGGAAAACGTAAAGAAAAATGTGCATGAAAATTTTACTGATTACGTATTTGCGCAAAGCGAGACAGAGAGAAAGGGAGAGGCAGACAGAAAAGGATAAAATTGGTAGGAAAATGCTAAGAAAAGCGCCTGACAAGTGGGCCATCTTAGTCTGAAGAACTTTTCTTTTTGGGCAAACAAGGGTCTATTAGCCACATTAGACGCACGGCTAGACGGATCAGCTTTCCATTGGCCCATTCCAATTTTGGATTCCTATCTTCATCTGCATAACATAAGTTATGCTCTGTTGACAGTGGTCATATCATATTTTAATATATGTGTATGTGGGTGTGTGTGTGGGTGTGTGTGAGTGTGTACCCATCTTTCGTATAAATATGTTAGTATGTGTGTATCTATTTAAATTTGAAGTTACATTTGCAAATTCAAATTGAGATATCTGCTAGTTATGGGGTAAGCACGACTATGGAACCGTTTGTTACATTTCTCGATAAATATATAGATAAAGATATAGATTTAGGTATAGAAATAGATATACATATGAATATAGATATAGAAATAGATTTAAATATAGATATAGATATAGATATAGATAAAGATATAGATATAGATATAGATATAGATATAGATATAGATAAAGATATAGATATAGATATAGATATAGATATAGATATAGATATAGATATAGATATAGATATAGATATAGATATAGATATAGATATATATATAGATATAGATATAGATATAGATATAGATATAGATATAGATATAGATATAGATATAGATATAGATATAGATATAGATATAGATATAGATATAGATATAGATATAGATATATATATAGATATAGATATAGATAGAGATATAGAAATAGATATAGATATAGATATAGATATAGATATAGATATAGATATAGATATAGATATAGATATTGATATAGATATTGATATAGATATAGATATAGATATAGATATAGATATAGATATAGATATAGATATAGATATAGATATAGATATAGATATAGATATAGATATAGATATAGATATAGATATAGATATAGATATAGATATAGATATAGATATAGATATAGATATAGATATAGATATAGATATAGATATAGATATAGATATAGATATAGATATAGATATAGATATAGATATAGATATAGATATAGATATAGATATAGATATAGATATAGATATAGATATAGATATAGATATAGATATACATATAGATATAGATATAGTAATTTATGAAAAACACATGGACGCCATAAAATTGTTTGGTATTTCCATGGTATTTTCTTGGTTTGATTGGACATCGCATATATTTACCGCAGAAAGCCAGATATGGTAACAAGGAGGTAACTAAAACAGCTGCTGCTTCTGGCCATAATTCAAATTTGCAGTTTTCTATGCTAATTCGTGTGATATTGCACAGAAGATGCCGCTCAGACGACAGCGAAGACCTTTTTGCCGTACCACCAAAGAATGCTACAAATTATGCAACCAATGCACATGTGTTCGCTTGGCGCTACACAGCAACAAACTGGGGGGTTGGTTTAACTTTATTGCTTAACAATTTGGATTTTAAGACTTGTGTAGATATAAAACTATAGAATTAAGTATTTAACCAATTTATAAACTGTTTCAAAAATTGTTATGAAGCTGACTTTATTCGTTATAAATTTAATTTTAATAATTTAATATTTTTAAATTTGAATATAAGATTTATATTATGCACTGATCAGTCAGTAAGTAAATTAGACAAATTAACTTTGATATATAGTACGATCATAAAAGATTAGTTTATGTAGTCAAAAATATAACTTAAAGAGCCAAAAGTTTTGTACTTTTTGACAGTGTATATGTGTGTGTGCGTTTGTGTGTGTGTGGCATGCCACATGTGGCAAGGGCAACAACAGAAGCCTTACCAGAAGCTGTAAAGCAACACGCATCATTTGCATTTGGCATGACCCTCGAAGGCGTCAAACGCAGTTTTCTTTATGGAGCATATTGTCAATGTTGTTGTTGTTGTTGTTGTTGTTGTTGTTGGAGAACCATTTTGGAAATGCTTCGTCCTTTGGCATTGCATAATTATGCGCACATCTGGCCAAGTCGAAGAGGTCAGATACAGAAACAGTTAACTCCAACTACTAACTGGTTTCGGTTGCTTTATGCGCTTGTTTTGCTTTTATAGCCAGGTAGCTGTATGAAGAGCGGGGCAGAAGAGGGTAGAAGGTGCCGGTAGAGTGGGCGTGAAATCACTTCCCATTGTTATGGCGGCCATAAAAATCGGTAAATCGCATCATGAGTGCTACACACATTGTTGCGCATAAACTGAGTCGGCCCCAAAGGGAGACTTTGTTGCCAATCGCTCTACTCGATTTACCTTAACTCCCTCCCCCCCGTTTAGATTTGCAAATGTTGACAAGGGGACACAGAGAGAGGGAGAGAGAGAGAGCATAAGGCATGCAGGAAACAGGACATGGGAGACGGATGATGAACGACAGGACACAGGAAGCCGCATGATTGATTCGAATTTAATGTGCAATGGAATTTATTTTTCTCTCTCTCTCTCTCTTCCTCTCTTCCTCACCTTCTCTCTATCCCTTCCTCTCTCTGTCCTCTCTTTTGGGCCAGTAATTAGATGTTGTTCGTTGCCAACGGAGCAACTGGAATTCATTTTAGTTTCTCTTCTCGTTTATTTCCATGGCTGCAACCAGCTTATGATAGGTGCTTCCGTTAGCACAAATACAGACACATTCACAATTGGCAACGTTTCAAGCCAAATAATTACAAACAAATCTGCATAGTTACAGTTATCATTATTTAAAGTGTTGTAGCTTCAAAGAGAGAAGTAATTTATACAGTTTAATTTTAAAAAATTTAATTTTTCTAAATTTCACATTACAAAAAAATTTACTTACATACGAAATTAACTTTTTTCAAGAGCAGGCAGCATGTAATTATTTTAAAAGGTATAAGAAACACATTTAAAATAATTCCAAAATAAGTATAAATATTCTGTATAAGTAAAAATATTAAAACAAAATATTTTATATGTTTTAATTTTTTAAGTCACTTCGAAATCTTGCCACTTTATAATTAAAACCAATTAAAACCCAAATGAAATAATTATTATTTGTGATTTTTATGAGGAAGTATGAGTTATTTGATAGAACTATTAACTTGTTTAGATAAAGAATCTTCAATTCAATCAATGGGAAATTAATAAAAATAAAGTTTGCTAAAAAAATTAAAACTCTGGCTTTTTTTTAGGTAAAAGAAAGTTATTTAATATCAATAAAAATTAATTGTTTTTTTTTGTAAGTTTGAACTACTTTAAATAATTTTAAGAATTAAAAGAATATTATTTTACTCCCATGTAATGCTAATTATTATTTTATTTTTTTAGACTGATTTAAATAATTTATAGAAAATTATTTAATTCCAATGTAATGCAAATTTTTTTTTTAGTCATAGGCTATTGACAGAATAATTCTTACTAATCTCGTTCTTCTTAAGAAATTGAAAGTGATTTAATTGAAAATGTGATGGAAAAAATTGTTTTATTTTTTTAAAGAATTTGAAATGATTTAATTCCAATGAAATGCAAAATATTTTTTTAGTTTTGTTAATTCACAGTCAGTTAATATAAATTTAATTGATTTTTTGACTATTGACACTATAACTGATTAAATTTTAAGTTAATATAATTTTTTTTATAATAATATATTTATTTCATAATATTTTTATTATTTATTTAATTATTCATGCTTGCTTTAAGTGCAAAGATTTTTTTATTCGTATCAATATTTGTAGCTACTAAATCTACATAAATCAATCTGCTAATTGACAAAACTAACATATTTTCAAAATTATTTAACTGTCATTAATAAGTTGCTAAACTATAAATTTTCTTATGGAAAATATTAAAATTTTTTTTTAGTTATTTCTGAGTAAGTTTTACTTGACGCTTAACAAATACATGTTCCAGAAGACTGTCATTGATTTGATTGCATGAAATTTGAACGTATTGGAGCTGCAGATGTATTCACTTGGACATGTATTTGTTCGCCTTGTGGCATATGTCAGTCAATCGTTGGAAGATTATTAGTAAATATGTGGACCACATGGTGTGTGTGTGTGTGTTTGTGTGTGTGTGTGCGGTATCCAGATGTCAAAAATCTCATATTTGTAAACATCTTCATTTTCATCCGGTTCTGGTTTCTTTGTGGCAGCAGCAGCTTGTGTCATTTATTCAACTCATTCATTGATTTATTCGTGACTTGAGATGAGCTCACGTTTTCACCAGGACACATGGAGATGCAAGATGCCAGGGACCACAAACAATTGAAGTCAGTTCACAGCGACCTACGCTGACCTTTCTCCAAAATGATTCAGTCCAGCCTCGTTTGAGCCCAGAGGCATTTGGGTTAACAGAGTTATGGCCAAACGTTTTGGAGCCTTCATAAAACCGAAGTTGAGCACGTGTTCAGTTCTCAAACTAGTACTCTTAACTTGGCCATAACTCCATGGAAATTGTGAATGACAGGCCAAAAAAGAAAAGGAAAAACTTAATACCAATATCTGTTGTATTCAGCTACAAATCCAAGGCAAACCGAGCTCATTACGAGAATTTTCCAACAGACTTTTCTCAGCTTTTTTGTTAGTTTCAAGTGTGTGGCCAAGAGAAAAGCTCGAGTTGGCTTAAAAAACTTATCTATTTGCAAATTAACAACTAAAGTAATAAATGGCCAGAGGCAACCAAAGAATCAAATTATAAAAACTGTTTAAAAAACAAAAGTTTGCTGTTAAAAATATATATATTATTCATACGCCACGTAGCACAATGTGCAACTTGTTTTCAAACTTAGAAATTTATGCCGCAATTTGTGTACAAATATATTTAAAAAAAGAAATACAAATTTGTGTGGCATCATTTGCAGCAGAGTCCAGTAAAAGTTTTAGAGGAAAAATATCACTCATACGCCAGGTAGTTTCAGATGAAAAACTGCTTAAGATTTGAAAATTAATTTGATAATTTGTTACTGACTGGCATCAAATGAGGGAGAGACAAGCTAAGTGAAGCATTAGTTTAGCTCTACCCGGAAAAGTTTAGCCGAAAAATATTACTCATACGCCGGTTAGTTCATTTGTTCAAGAGCCCAGATTAGGAGACTATATACATACATATAAATGTATGTGTATATATTTTGCAGAGTTGCTAGTCAAGTGCCCGAAGCCAACAAACAAGACTGACATAAATGATTAGCATGCAAGTCAGACAAACAGACAAGGAGAGAGCGTGTGTGAACGAGGAAGTGAGAGGGAGAGAGAGACGAAGTGAGAGAAAGGGAGTGTGTTTAAGAACAATTCTCAGGCACGTCAGAGCCACGACTCCCATGGACAAGTTAAAGTTATGCCGTCCAGGACATGCACACAAAGCCATTGGCAGTGAGGTCACAGCTCGAGATGTTTAGACCAAAGTTGAGCATAATATTTTACGAGGATTTTGAGTGGTAAATCTCTGCACATGTGCACTGATTGCAACAACCCGAGAAGCGAGTAGAAAGGCGGAAGACACCAAGTCAAGTAGACCGGAGACTTTTGGGCCAACCACATGATTAATGGCTTAAAGTTGCACTTACCAAAAAAAAACAAACGACTTTCAACTGCAATTGAAATAAACAACAAGTTTTGAGTTAAATTTTTGTTTGTTTTTCAATATTTATTTTCTCATTTGACTAGATAATTTCCATCATAATGGGTAGAGTGATTTGAGGGGGCTGAGGGGGTTGAGGAAAGGGAGGGAGTTATCATTGTTTTTTGCATCTGTTCTGTTCACAATGTAATCATTATATTTGTTTAGTTTTTAGTTGATCAGTTAATACCATGTATATGCATATGTATATTTATAATATATAACATGTGAAAATTACCATTCTGGATTTATCGATTTTTTATGCTTTCTTTCCATTTGAATATTTTTTAGGATTTTTTTAGGATTTTTCTTTTGCCTCATGATTTTCTTTTTCTTTTATTACTTTATTGCACTTTATTGTACATAGAATACATATCAGTATAATATATTTATATATGTATATATATATATTTCTATAATTTTTTTTAAACGTAGGTAAATAAAGTATAACATACAATATATAAATGAGAAATTTCACATTGGTTTTGCTAGTCCAATAATTCCTAGGGGTTTTACAATATACATATAGGGGCATTTCCTTTCTTTTATTTTTTTTATAAATATATCTATTCATAAATATATATATGTATATATATATATATTTATATGTATTTGTATACATATGTAGGTATGTTTTTTTATTTTTTTTATATAGCATGTGATTTAATATGTCCATTGAGAGTCGTTTCAAAATAGTTTAGTTATGTTTATTTATGTCTTGTGTTAACAACAAAATCAAGCAACAAATTTATGAAACGGGAAAAAGGGAATTAATTTAAATTTAATTAATAAATAAATACATCATAAATACGAGTATGTAATTTCTTTTTAACACTAAATTAACAAATCTATTTTGCAATTTTTATTTATTTTTTTTTTTTTTTTTTTTTTTTTTTTCTTTGCTTTGCTTTTAAACTCAATTTATTTATCAATATGCATGTATAGTTTGTCTTTAGTTTTCCATCTATATTTTACTTGTTTTTATTATTTTATTTATGCTTCTTTATATACTTGTATGTAGTTTGCTTTATAAACTTTTTTTTTTATTTTGCTCGGTTTAACAAAGTTGCGGGTTTTTGCCTATATTTATATAGGTTACTTTAATTTACTTTTGTTTTTCTTTTTTTTTTAATATATTTATTTTTTTATATTTGCTTTGAATAAATATTTGTAATTTAGTTTGATTCACAACAATAACATTTTGAATATGCATTTCCGTTTTTTGTTTTCTTTTTTTCTTCCTTCTTTTTTGCTCAAAGTTAAAGTTAAATTTAAATTTAAATTTAAATTGAATTTATTTATAACTTGAAATCAATGTGTCATAAAGCTTAAGTTTTTTTTATGTAATTTGGGTTTATCAATTTGCTATTGGATAGATTAGTGTTAGTTTAGTTTTGCATAATAATGGCAAAACAACGATGATGATGCATTGCAGTGTTGCGGGACAGTGTTGAAAACGGCTGCCAGCAGCAGTGTTGGCAAACGTCGGAATGTTGAATTTTATTTAATGCTGTATTCGCTTAAGTATTTCTAACTGCAGGCGGTACATATATATATGTGATTGTAGTATGTGTGTGTGTGTGTGAGTTGTGTGCCTGTGTGTGTGTGTGTGTGTGTGTGTGCGTTAGCCTGTCGCCTCCTTGGTAGAATCCATTTCAATTCCACTTTTGAGCTTTCCAACGCGCACAGGTTTACGAATTCCAGATATTCAGCTATATAGGTGTATATAACATATATGTAGGATGATCTCCAGGAGTCTTGATGCTTGATCTGGGAATACTTTCAACGATTTCAACACTAACTTAAGTCGTAGTCGAACGATGGTTTGCGAAATTGCTTATCATTTCTTTTGTTTGTCTTGTCACTTGCGCTTAATGTATATATATGTAACATCCGTTAATCGATTAATAACTATGAACTTTCGTATATTTATATATATATATATTCCATTTCTTTTTTTTTGTAATGTATGTATTGTGTGTTTATGTATATTAATGTTTACTTTATAGTTTTGTAAGTTTTCTTTTTCTTTTAACCATTATTCTCTATGCATATGTATGGGTTGACTTTACGTACGGATACAATATCTCGGATCGTTTGGTCGCTTGGTTAACGTAGTTTTAAAGAGATGAGATTACATATAGTATGTCCATAATGGTTATGGTGTAGTACCCCAAATGACACTACTGAACCCAATAGATTTTTTTTTAGCTTTTCTTTGCCAATTTTCTTTTTGTTTTGCTGCTCGCTGAGAGTTTCTCACCAAGTTTTCCTCATGTGCGGATTTTCCTTTATTTATTGTCAACTAATCATTACCAAATCTTCCAAAATTCGAATCACTTCAGTGAGCACACGAAAGCGAAATATAGGGCTAAAGTAAAGGATCAATCAAAGTTTCCATTGATTGACTTTTTTCTACTTCTTCCGTAGGATCTCTCGATGGGAAACTCGGTTTCCATTCAGCAATCGCTATGTGTGTTGGTGAGTGTGTGTTAGTGAGTGATTTGTTGTGTGTGTGTCTGTGTGCTTAATTGGAATCCGAATCTGAGTCACTGGGTGGCACCGGTGAGGCAACTGGTTTGCTAGCACTGGTGCCACTAGAGGACTCCTCTCGTATTGGACGTGTTGCCGCCAAATACGCATTCGTGGACTCGCCGTGCGTGGTCTCGATGCCAACCCTAGAGGGAGAGGGAGAGTGAGAAGGTTACTTAGTATTGACCCATTAAAAGTTATAATTTGTAATCGAAACTCACTTGTACTCGTGCCGTGCTAGATAGCGAACATACTTCTCGGGCGGCTCATCCGCATCGGAATCCTGCACACTCACGGAGCGCACGGTGGTATGCGAGACCTGCGTGGCGGGCATAGTGAACTCCACGAATGCGTATGGCGCCAATTCGCTGGGGATTTGATCGTACGACGTCAGTGCCATTCGACAGACCAACTGATGTGTTGTATATGCGCCTAGGAAAAGTACAAAACACATGGAGTTTAGCAGGATTTCATAGGAGAAAATGAAAGGAAAGTCGTGTGAGTCGACTTTAAAAGACTCTGCAGCAATCAGAACAAATGTTTATGGTGGGATTATCGGACAACAAAATGAAGTTTTATCAACATCTCCAAACAAACCATCGTACTTCCTTTAAGTACAGGGTCTTTGCACTACCAATTACTTACCCTGACCCTCCTTGGGCAGTCGAGGACAGCGCCAAACAATGGCACGATGATGATGCTCGTACTTGGCCTGACCGGAGGTCACCTCGATCAGTGACTCCTGCAGGGTATCCACGGCGCCGAGAATACGCTCAATTCCCTTGATTTTGCCAGTGCGTCGATGTGCTGACTTAACCGATCCATATCTTGTAAGAGGAATACAGAGTTAGCAAAACAAATCCAAGAAAAAACTGTTTGAATATTAGGAATACCTGAAATGTTTCTCGACGCGAAACAGATAGATCCAACACTCGGGTATGGGGAAACGCACGGAGACATCCTCGCAGGGTATTTGTCCTAGCTTGCGTGAGGTAAATCCTGGCACAAGAATATCGGCACGCAGCTCAACTTTGTTGCCAGTGACGCACCAGGTGGCCTTCAGCTGTAGCGGAAGTTCACGATTCTTGGGCGGACGCACACGGAAGCGCAGCAGTTCAATATAGTTGGCATCTGGCGGCTGAAATCTAAGAGAAAGAGGAAAAACCGTAGGATAAATTAGGTTCGGGAAAAAAAGTTCCTTAGGATCACCCACTTGATGGTGCGCGTGCGTTCGTATTCCTGTTGATTGACAACACTATGGAATTCAACAGCCTCCAGTCGAATCCATTCCTCGGTAGCAACGGGAATGATGTCGTGACGACCTACAACCTCCTTGCCCTGACGCCACATATCGTTGACGCCCAGCTCAATGGTGGGCATGCCCGTTAGGAAGGCCAAAAAGAAGAGACGTACACGGGCAATCTGCTTAAGGATCTTACCCTCGTAGTCTTGCTCCACAGTTATCTCATCGACAGCTGTCACCTGTACTTCCTCCATTTTATAGGTCAAGGCCCGTTCCCGCAGAGCGGGCAGCTTAAACAGTGCCTCCTCAATGCACACGGAGAACTGTTTCATATCCTCGTAGTTCATGGAGCCAATCTTGAAAAGCTGTGACGATTGCGGTGCATGTTCCACGGGCAGTCCCAATTTCTTTAGATCACTGCCAAACTCCTTGACGCCCTCGTAATCTCCAGCGATGGCGTATTGTGCAAACTTTGTTAGCTTGTTGGTGATCCTCTCCGCTTTGGTGACTTGTCCGGGTCGCACTCCGGGTCGTTCCTTGTAAAAGATGTACTGCAGTTTCATGGTGAAAATTTTGCCAAACTGATCGTATTGCTGTGCTCCGATCTCCGACACCGAATAGGACGGTTGCAGTGGTAGTTCCTGGAAGGGTTGCTTATCACCAGCTTGGTTTAGCAACTGCACCACCGGCACATCATTTTGCACCACTAGACGCACGAAGATTTTCTTCCAGAACCTCTGACCAGTTATCTTCTTCTTGTTGGGCTGACGCAACTGCATTTCCCAGCCAGGACCGACATAGTGTAGGCGTGGAAACTCCTCCAACGGTTGTGACACATCCTCATCGTACAGCGGTGTCTGTGGTGTGTCCTGCGAATCACTGCGCTTGATTCTGCCCTCGGTACCGGCTGTAGTTGATTGTGGTGGTGGTGCTGGAAAACCGCTTACATCCTCAAATGGATTCACAGCTGGTGGCGACGATGTGGTTGCCTGAGCACTTCGTGTTGGCGGCGGTGGTGGCACCAGCTGTGGTGCAACACCAGCGGATCCCTCCGCCTTGGGTCTGATCACCACACTGAACTCCTTGTCCACCGACTCGACGGAATCAGCGCGCACCGGTGCCTGCATGGCATAGAAATCATCGTCTTCATTGCCAAATCCATCGTCCGCCGAGTTGACCTCACCAAATGCATTCGCTGTGGTTGTGGCCGATCCAAAAGCGCTGTCTCCCCAAGCTGAAGTCGGAATAAAGAGGAAATGAATAAATTTCCTTTTGGATTGGAGACTGAGGGATTACTTACCATCTCCTCCCGTTGGGGTTATGGCTCCAGATCCTCCACCGAATCCATCCAGTATGCTGATGTTGTCCTTTTTCACCGAATCAAATTTGGCGGAGAAAGCGTCGAATTCGTCCGGTTCCGCGGCGAAAATGTTGCTCACATAGGTCGCGGCTGGCACTGGAGGTGGTGCCTGTCGTGGTTTAACCTCTGGTGGCAGCACTGGTTCTGGCTCTGGTGCCTGTACCGCTGCCAATGCCGGTTGCAGATCCAGTTCTGGTTCCGCATCGTCAACCGCGAAAATATTGCTAACAATGGGCGCTGGAGCAAAAGCCGGCTCGTCCTCATCCTCGGGACTGGCAAATGGATTTGCCGAAAGCTGACCACTGGCAAGAGCAGGGAAATCCAAACCGGTATCCATTTGTTCCGGTTCATCGCTGACTAGTTCGTGTACCGCTTGTGTAGTCGCTGCCGATTCTGTGGGTGGACTGTGATCCGATTCAATGGCAATAGGTTGTTCCACCTCTGGTTCGGGTTGCAGCTCTGGTTCCGGCTCCAGTACCAGTTCAGGCTGTGTTACCGGTTCCGCTTCCGCTACTGGTTCGACTTCTGGTTCTGATGCGGGTTGGGGCTGTACAACTGGTGCTGGTTCCGGCTCAGGTTCCTCTTCATCATCGGACCGAGGCAGATCCTCAACCGTAGTGATCTCAATGTCCGGCGTAGGCGCTCGCTGTCGCTGCGTCGCATCCGGAGGCGCTGCAATGTGTGCCACCGTCGCCGCCTGTGGCTGTGAGGTAATATCATGGGTACTATCGTCGGGCCGTATCAGCAGGGAGCTAAAGATCGGCTCCTCCTGCGGCTGCGTCTCGGGCAGATCATCGTTGAGCAAATCCGGTTTGACCACTGCCACTGGCTGCACCGCCGGCTGCTCAAATAGACTGAGTATATCCTCTTTGGTCTTGGGCGGTGGCGGCTTTGCCGGCTTGCTGGCACTGCCAAACATGTCCAGCAGATCCTCTGCATCGGCAGCGGATGCTGGCGCCTGTGCTGCCGGCGGTGGCGGTCGCTGCGGTGGTGCCGGCTGCTGTTGTCCATGTCCCTGCATCATGTGCGCTGGCGGTGTGGGCCTCGGGGGCACTGGACGCGGCGGTGGTGGACGCGGTGGCTGCTGCTTGGCCGGTGAAGGCAGCGGAGCTGCGCCCTGTAGATTCGGCACCGCTGTTGGCACACCAAAGGGATTGTCGAGCGGTGATGGAACCGCTGGCGTCATTACACTGCCACCCATCAGATCCGCCTCAATGGCCTGCGTATGGGCACTAGAACCACTGTCCGAGACATCCACATCGAGCAGATCAGCCAAGCCGGAATCGGGCGTAGGACTAGGCGAGTGCAGATCCCTCATCGAGATGGGACTAGGCGAACGAGTGGCGGGTATGCGACCCAACAATTCCGAGCTCGTCTCGTCCAATTGACTGGACACCGTATTGATCAACTCCTGTGTGCTTTGTGGCGGCTGTGGGCGTGGCGGCGGAACCGCAGCCGCCTTCTTCGCCTCGTCATCCTCCTCTGCAGCAGATTTAAGACTTAGCGCATCGTCCTCGGCCTCTATGGTAGTGCCAAAGAAGCTCATGGCTGCATCAATATCCGCTGCAGGTTCGGCTGCCTCCGTTTCCAGCTCATCACCGCCGAAGGCAAACGGATTGGAGGCGGATTCACCAAAAGGATTTTCTGTCTCTCCCGACTCCGGCTCACTTTGCATTAAAAATGGATTTACCGCCACATCGCCGCCATCCAGATCGTCGTCCATTAAAAAAGGGTTGGCCATCTTGTCTGTGTGTTTGTGTGTGTGTGAGTCTTTGTCTGTATCCGAGTGTCTCTTTTCCTGTCTTTGCTTAACGCTCAATGAGCTCGTTCTCCAACAGTTTTATTTCCGTTTCACCGGGTGCTAAGTTCTCCGCAATGGAGGTATCAAAAGGATCGATTTCCTTCTGCTCCTCGAGTAGCTGCTGTGTTGTGCGATTGGGTAGAGACGGTGTGAGCACCTTATCGCCCAGTCCCAGCTCCTGTGCGTCGCTTTGGGTGTCAAGTACACCGGTAATTGGCTGTTTGGCGCTCTCCGGTAGCAGCTCGTTCTCGAGCAGCTTCAATTCGGTCTGTCCCGGCTGCAGATTCGCTGCAATTGAAGTATCAAATGGATCAATGTCTTGATCCTCCTCTGTCTGCGCGTTGCTTGGCAATTGTCTACGCTCCTGGGCAGGTGTCAGTACCTTGATATCGATATTCTCCTCAACGGCCAGCAAGACTTCAGCGGGCACAGGTGTGGGTGGTGCGCGCGGATTGAAATCCGGATCAGATAGACTATGCTTCAGTGTCGGCTCTGTGATCAGATCGGCCTCTATGTGCTTCAGTTCGATGTCACTGAGCTTGGCTTCGGGCACATATGAGGTGTCAAATGGATCCTCCGACTCGCGCTCGGCAATTGGCTGACCACTGGGCGCGTAATAGGGTGTCAGTGGCTTCTTATTGGCACCCAGGCAACTGTCATTACCGGCAGCTAACAAATCCTGCCCCGAGGGCACCAAAAATCCAACGCTTTTGCCTTGTATATTAAGACTTAGCGAGGACTTGCGTCGTGCACTGTCAAAATCCGAATCCCCAATCGAGATTTGGGCAACGGGCACGGATACTGACGGTGCTGCTGTAATCGCCTCTTCCTGTTCAGCACGTGGATCAAAATCGGGATCACTTAGCGAGTGCTTAAGATTCGAAGCCGATTCGTTCAAGAATTCACGCTCAAGAAAGCGCAACTCTGTCGCTTTGGGCTGTACTAACGCGTTGATGGCCGAGGTGTCGAATGGATCAAAGTCCTGATCCTCCTCCTGTTGATCAACACTGAGCGTTGGAGCCAAGGGAGCGGGCACAACCTTGCTGAGATCGGTGGCACTGCCAGCTAAGAGATCACGTTCCGGTGCTGCTAATAAACCTGTTCCAATTGTTGTAGTCTCCTCGGCACGTGGATCAAAATCGTCGTCCTCCTCGAGTACAGTTGTCTTCTTGATCACCTGCTCCGCGTAGTTGGTATTGAAAGGATCGTCGTCTAAATTAGCGTCCTCCTCGTCGTCACTCACATAGATCGCACCGGGCACAATGTGTGGTCCTGTCACGGGACGCACGGGTGGTGGAGGACGCTTCGGTTTTCCTAAAACGATGAAGGAGAAATTTTAAGTGAAATTTAATCCTCACAATACTATTCTGTCAAAGGGGTAAGTAGGTTATCCTACGTAGTTTAAACCTTACCTGATTCCTCCTCTTGGGGTTCGGGCGCAAACTCCGCCCAACTAGTTTCGACCGCTTCGGCAAGTAATTCCGCTGGGGGCAGTACAACCTGATTGACAATGGTAACTTCCTCCTTTTTGGTTAGAGATTCGGCAGCTAGTTCTGCAAACTCGTCGTCCTCCTCGTCCTTGAGTGCATCAAATTCAGCTAAATCGGGATTAAGTGAGCCAAATGCCGCGTTAAGCTCTTCGTCGTCCTCCTCCTCGACCTTTTGCGGTTTGATCAGATGCAAATGAAGAGATACACTTAAATCAATGGGTGCCACAGACTCGGGTACCTCATCGTCGAGATCGTCGAGAAGATTATGCTGCGGTTCAGCAGCTAAAAGATCCGGTTCGTTATCGCCTAAATCAACGCTTTCGCTTAAGAGCAAATTCTGAATTCCCTTGCGTAGTTTTCGCTTTGGATTCGCGAGGGCAACGGCGTGCTCACGATCTACACGACCGGAGAGTACCTCAACGGCAGCACCAAGACTAACTAGCTTCTTGTTACCCTTGGATTTGTCGGCACCAACGATTACCTTCTCGGCGTAGGCGGTATCAAAGGGATCGGGTCCGTCGTCTAGCTCTAGAACCGGAGAATCGGGTACAACTGCTAATTGAACCTCACCGCTGGTAATTGCCTCAATGTAATCGGTGGCAAATATATCATCAACTTCGTCCTCAGCGTCGTCCTCCGATTCGGAGAGTTCAACAACCGCCTCGGCGAGTTTATCCCGATTCGCCTCACGCTCGGCGGCTAGTTGTCGCTCTCGCTCGAGTCGTTCCGCCTCTCGACGTGCTGCCTCCTCCTCCTCTTGTTGTTTCTTTTCAGCAGCCGAAGGCAGACGCTGATAGAAGGACTCCTTCTTAATACGATCTAGTTCGTCCTGTGTCTTGTGTAGGATATTATCAACACCGGAGGTTAACGCCTTAAACTTGGCCCATTCTTCGTCGCCGCCGGCGTCAGCGTTTGGTTGTTGTTGCTGCTGGTGATGGTGGAAATCCTGGCCAGCCGCTGTCCCAAAATACGCTGTTGATGTGGCCGCCGAATCGGCTGGCCTATTTGAATGGCCGGTACTGTGACCGTGACCGTGACTGTGTTGACCTGAGGCTGATGCACCCTCAACGTCTGATGCTGCGTCCGATTCGCCAGCGTCTGATTTATTGGCGGCCGCCTCCTGTTTGGCTTTGAGATCACGTTTATACTGCTCGAGCTCCTCTTCGGTGAAGAGTTCTTGATCCTTTTTCGACTTCTTCTTTTTCTTTTTTAAACCTTTTGGTAACTTAAGCATTATCTAATTGCGGAGACATCGAGATCGGTCTGAAAAAATACCCACACACACACACGCGCACACACACAAGTACACACATTTATAGTGTTATACGACAAGAATTTCATAAAGTTTTGGATTACGGGCTCTACGGGATTACGCGCAGGTGGATTATATAAGCTAAGCAACAGCTACGGATAATTAATACACGCGATTTCAAAATTTGCAAATCAAAAGAAATTTATTTCAACTCTTCTTCTTCTTCATCTTCTTATTTTTTTATTTAATTTTTTTTTTTTTTTTTTGTTGAAAACCAAGCGAACTCTACCGATTTAGTTTTGGGGGAGAAATTCTATCGGAAATTGGATTCATTCTAGGGATATTAGTCGATACGCAGGCAACTCACCGCCGCACCGTTGACCCCTCGCAATGTCCAGTTTATTTGCCGAAATATTCGACTCGGAAAACCCTTTTCTTCAATAGTTTTTCTTTTCTTTTACTTTTATTCAGTTTTAATATAGAAATTTTCAAAGGTTTTCCTTAACATTTTATTGATGTGGTTGTGGTTTTCAACTGTGAGTGGGTTGCATAGAAAAATTTAAACGCACACACACACACAGACATATATATATATATATACACACACACACACACAAACAGACACACTCTCTGGATTGACACAATTGTGTACCTATACATGAACTTGCTACTTGGCAAAGCTTTTATACCACACCACAATTCACCACGCCAGTTACACCAACAACACCACCACCACTACCACAACAACAACAGCAACTGTGACAGCAACAATGAAAGCTTTACTGACATTTGGCCAAAAGAATGTAACGCTATTGCCAATTGGCAATAGAAATGAAAATCGAAATGGCAATGGGGCAACAGACAAAAGCTTTGTGGCGCCCTTGCAGCATGCAACATGATTTGGTTCTTTAAATTAAAAAAAAAAAAAAAAAAAAAAAAAACGTTATTAAAAAATGTACAACTACAATAAATTTAAAAACGAAGTAAAAATCTTAAGTAAAATTTAACAATAAATAAGTAAACAACAAATACAAAATGAAAGCGATCTCTGCATTATATTCTAAAATGTTGTTAAAAATTTGTATGGATAGATTTTTAATATTTATATATAAATTAATAAAATTGTACAAATCATCATAGTTTAATAATAAATGCAGAATTTAAGCGTGCTAAGAAAAATATGATTTTCATAAATTTTATAGATATATTTTTAATATATATAAATTAAGAAATACTTAAGCATTATTTGTTTATTTAAATTTTATATATTTAATCAAAATATTTAAGTATAAATAAAAAATTAAACTGATCACAAAATTCGTTTTATATTTTTATAAAATTACTATTAAACTGTAATTTTTAAATATAACTTTAAAAAAAATTTATTCAATGAAGTTCTAATTAAAACATATATAAAATATTATAATATTTTTTTAATAAATAATAATTTTGAAATAAAACAAGTTATAAAAATATCAAAACTAGTTGAAAAAAATAATGTTAAATAATTCAATTTAAATTAAAATAAAAATTAAATTAAATAAAAAATTTTATTTTTCAATCTTTTTTTTTTAAGTTTTTCCAAGAATTAAAATTCTTTGAAGCTTGCTCACGACAATTATCATTTTTTTTATTTTACTACTACTAAATAAATAAATACTAATATTTAATAAATAAAAATTAAATACTAAAGTATTACATATTTAGTTTTAACTTTTAACTCTGATCGCAAAAGAAATCTTGACAGAAATTCAAGCATTTTTCAACGGTATTATAAAATACTGAACAAACAGATGAGCCATATTTATCTCGTTACTTCTTAACAAAGTTAAAAGATGCTAAACAAGAACAAACATGTTCAATTTAAGTAACTGTCAAGTATAGACCTTCGATTCAAGGCACTTCATTTAGTTTTTGTTACAGGATTTTCTTGATCTTGAGATTGATGACTTTGACTGCGTCACGCCGAAGGAAACACTGTTTTTTGCCTAAGGGAAAATCCGATTTGTTGGCCAAATTTTAAGTGATTTCTTTAAGCATTACCCGCAGAAAAGTGTAACACAAAAGAACATTACGAAATAGGCAAAAAAAAAAGGTGTATTTGCCAAATGATTACATCTGCAGAAACGCACAAGAGACACAAAGTAAAGGTACAAAAACAAAGGAAAAAAAACAGAATAAAGACAAGAGGAAAAAAAAGGACCAACGTCAATGTAAATGGGGGGCAGTAGTGCTACCTCTTTGTGGTACTTGTTGTTGCTCTTACTGTTATTGTTGTTGTTGTTGTTGTTGTCGCTCTTTTTTTACAACTCGAAAAAATCGATGATTTTGAGACGCACTCAGAGAAGACAGGCGAATGGTGGGAGAGGGAGCAACTGAGAGCGTCATAACGCCTACGCACAGAGTACACACACACACACACATGCACTCTCATCTCATACACACACACACACACACGTATTTGTGCTCTGTGTATTGACTACACGTTGTTCTTTCTCTTTTCTCTTTCGTTTTTTTTTCTCGTTCACTTTTGTCACATTATGAAAAAAGTTTTGCTTGTTATTTTTGCTTAATTGCAATTTTCTCAGCGAAACCGAAACTTAAACGAATCAAAAAAAAAAATATTCTTATTGATATATTTAATTGTCGGTTTGACATTTGCACATTCTGCCCACGATTTTCACTTTTCCCGTTCGCTTTTCTCTTTCGTTACGAGAATTATGCAACTTACGTCTCACTCTTGCGCACTTTGTAAGAACAATTCAAAAAAAATCAAATAAAAAACATTTGCAGTTGACGTTTCAAAAGCGTTTTCATTTCAATTATTTCATTTGTTTATAAATAAATGTATTTTTTTTTTGGGTATTTTTGGTATTGCTTGAGTTTTTCTCTTATTTATTGTTTTTTTTTTTTTTTGTTGAATGATTTGTAGTTTTTCTGGTTTTGTTGTTACCTCTGATTTGAACTATCGGGAAATCTAGCACAGAATGAATGAGTATGTTACGAAAACCCATAGGAAGTGCTTTTGCCATCCGTCGCAGCAGCAGCAGCAGCAGTACAGGCAGCAGAGTATCCTTTAGAAAGCTTTGAAAGCTGCGCGTATTGAGAACTTTTCCCGTTATACACACACGAGCACGTGCACACACACAGCTGACATCCTGCGGCTTCTCCAGGCTAATCATTTATACATATATACCCGTTATGTGTGCCAGAAATTCTTGACTCACAAAGCTTTCGCATACTCAGCCCGCAGGCATAAGCTCTCACACACCACACACAGCAACAACAACAACAACAATGCCAGAGAGAGCGCGAGAGCGTAGGCGCAATTGAGAGCGCGCTCTCTCAGTGCGCGGCGCTGAACGAGGGTTGCAGCTGTGACCGAATAACAAAAACACGTCCTGTCATTGTTGCAGTGTTGCCAAATCAGCTTTTTTCCCGTCAAATCTGGCTTTTTTGAAAGTCCAATTGCGGGAAAAATTCCAAATCAGCGGGCAGCGGGAAATCTGGCTTTTTTAAAATATGAATTGCTTTTTTTCCGCTTATTGTTATACTGAACAATTTATCATTTTTTTTTTCGATTAATCCAGTGTTGAGTTGTTCATTGTGGTTGAATTAAAACGAAACAATTCAGTACTGAAGATGACTGAACTAGTTTGTTCAATTGAACTTCTTGTAAACGGATCGATAACACTTTATTTTATAGTTCGTTCGCAAATTATTAATTGTGTGTTGAAACTTAAAACAAGATAACCTTTTCTGGAATCACAACCAAATCCAAGGAGCAGGAGGCGGCGCTTTGTTTATTCGTTGCTCAACATACGGCTCTTTCTCCAATTGACCACATGAGCAGTTTGTGCGTAAAACATTTTTCTGATGACTCTGGGATATCTTTGAGGATACACAGAACAAAGTGCTCGAGCATTATATAAAATATTTTTTCGCCAAATTTTTCTGAGGAGCTTTGCTCTGATATTGGCGATACAAAATATAGCCTTTTGATAGACGAGTCAACTGATATAGGCCACTGAAATAGAAGAAATAATAAATAGTCTGTAAAAACAAACCCTTAAACGGCCTTAAACATCAGCTTTTTTTCCAGCTTTTTTCTTTGAATTTTCAGCTTTTTTTCTTGTAACTTCCCACTAAAAACAGCTTTTTTTGCTCAAGAAAAGTTGGCAACACTGCATTGTTGTCGTTTGCAGCTGCGTCTCACACTTGACATTTACACGACGCGTGCGTGTGACTACGTGACTCACGCACGAAACATTAGTCAGCCCTGGCACCAGTGCTGCTGAAGCCTGCAGGGCGTTATAAGATAGCTATTATTATAATTATCCAACTAAAAATGCATTTTAAATTGGATTGTTCAGTAATTTATTACAGCAATGTTTGAAAATTATAAAGCACATGCAAAAAAAAAAGCTAAACTAATTTTTTATTGTTCATAATAAAGAAAACTAATTTTCAAGCTAAATTGTATTGCATTTAATCAAACAAATTTACATTTAATTTTTATTTATTAAAGTTTATCTGATAGTTACATATCAAAGCATTTTGATGTTTAGTTTTTTACTGTGGTAAATTGTATTTAGACGTTTTATAGCTAAATAGTTTTTTGCACTTAACACAATTTTCGATTAAAATTTTATAAATTTTTGTTCTTTTATGAACTTGGTTTAACCAATAAACTTGTCCAATATTTTTTATTTTTTCCAATCATTTATTTTATTTTTTGTTTTTCCTATTTTAATTTTAAAAATCTCTAAGACTGGAGGAAAAAAAAGCTGATTTGACAACACTACCTATCCAGCAGTGCTCTGAATTTTAATATTTAAATAAAAACCGCTGAAAATTACTTTTTTCTGTTATTATTTGATCATTTTTTTAAACTATATTAATTTAAACATTGAAACACTATAAAATGTCATTAAAATAAATGATTTGAATGGTTTTTTATAAATTCCTTAGTTAGTTGCATTAAAAATATTTTTAAAAAAAGCAGTGCGATAAAAAATAAAAATTTACATTATTACTTAAAATTATTACATTTTTGTATAAATATTTACCTAAAAACTATTCATTCTATATACACAAAGTCAAAATTTTGTTTTTAAATTAAGTATTTTTTTTAAGTTTACATTTTTTGCTTCTTATAAATACGAAAAAACTGAATAAAATTCTTGAATCAAGTATAAAAATTCTTATTGTAGGAGAGACCAATTTTTATAAGAGGTTAAGACTTAAAAAATTTTACCAACAAATTCATAAAGAACTTAAGTAATGTAAGTACGAACTGAGTTACGAAGTACTTGAGTGTTTCTCTCAGTGTATCAAATACAACCAACACCGTAATCTCTATACCGATAATACTTCCCGTCACTTCGGGTCGTGAAACGAGTTTTTGGAAAATATCTAATGAGTTCAAAGCTATAAAAAATGTGTATACATATGTACAACGATAGATAGTAAATAGAGTGTTATCTACAACCCGATACTAGTCAGAGATAAGCCAAGTAAATGATAAGAAAGCGCTGAAACTTTTGGAAGGTTTCATTTGTCATCGGCTGAACGACATGTGTAAGATAAGGAGCGAGACAGAGGGAGAGAGAGATAGAGAGAGAGTGAAACAGCTTAATTTGGGGGGCGTTAAATGTTTGGGGCGTGCCAACTACGCCCCAAGGTTATATCCAGCTAATAACAAGCTAATTACTCATATCACTAAATCGGTGAATACATAATCAATAGTATTAAGTACTATTGCTAACTCGCTTGCATTCACGTACAGCTGTCTCTGTCTGGCTGGTGAAACTACTATTGCTGCACTTCTCACACTCCTTGCACCATCTAGAAACGTATGTGGGACTCAAAGTTGCAACTGTTGAACCACCATGCCTCCATGTCCCCATAGAACTGTGTCCTATGCCTCGAACTGGGCCGATGCAATTGAGCACACAGCTCACAGAACGGTGAGTATTGGCCAAGTTTATAGTGTTGACGCCACCAAAAGTAGCTCATGTACTCCACAGCATCGTTTGCCACAAATTCCAGATGCATTACCAATTGTAAAACCGTCTTGAACCGATTGGCATCGATGTAAGAATGAGGAGGTAGAAAACGCGTGTAGTTGGCACCTCCGAACACTACGGGGATTATGTCATGCTGCAGTAAGTCATAGAGTTTCTCGGTCACGTAGTCCTCGCACAGTGAATTCTCAAATGCCAAATAGAACTTGTAATCGGTGTCGAGCATTTCCTGGCAACGGGGATCACCGCGAGCACAGCTGTAAATGGGAAAGTATTAAAATGAATATTTAACAGAAGGAAGCATTTCTGGCCTTATAAAGTATATATCTTCTTGATCAGCATCAACAGGCGAGTCAATCTCAGAGTCTATAAGAGCTAGAGACACCAAATTTGGAATGAAAGTCCGTCCATGCGTCAGGCAGATCAAGTTTATCTGAAATTTTTGCCACGCCCCTACCGCCCACGCAAACTGTAGAAACTATTTTCGCAGCACCATAACTTGGAGACTACTACAGCTATCATGGCCAAACTTACACATTATGTGTATGGTACTGTTTTAACTTTCTTTACTAAGAAAACTTCGGATCGGATCAGTATATCCTATAGCTCCTATAAGGAAAATCGGTCGAAAGTTGGAAATTTGTATAAAGACATGTAGTTTTAGTAGAGCGTTCGCAACCAATCTCATACATTATATCTGTATTATGAATATGACTATGCTCACCAAGTTTGGTCTAGATCGGACGACCACATTCCATAGCTACCATAGAACACATCGATCGAAAATTGCTTATTTGTATGGAAAACTGCCCACTGTAATGAGTACGAGGTCTTTTACAGTCAACTCGCTCGACAATAGCCTGTCCTACTAGTTTTATTTTAGGGATCGGTAGGGGGCGCGATAAATATCCAAAGCAAACTCGTACTTTAGGACTTTTAAACGAATTTTCATTTCAAATTTGTTAGCTCTAGCTCTTATAGTTTGTGCGATATCGCTATATCGACTCGATTGCCCCGATGAGCAGGAATCTAAATACTCAAAAGGATCGGGCTCGTCTTTATGCTGACAATTTTTTGAGACCACTTTCTCTTAAGTACCAGGTGTATTTCAGGCAAATAATCAGCTTTTTACTCCACAGTGCACTCCTATTGATAGACGACTCACCTTAGATTCCCACACGCTCCATAGACGTCAACCTCCATGTATTGCTGCAGTGCCTCCGCCAGTTGCTCCCGTCGCGAGAGCGTCTTGCAGTGTGACACAAACCAGGCAGCCATTTTGGACTTTTTCGTAAAGCGTTGCCAGATCTGGCTGTCATTCCAGCTACCCAACACTGGCGGTTGACGCCAAAAAGGTTCATATCCCGGAGCTACTCTGGCACCAGTTTCTCTATCTAGCACATGGGCGTAGGGCCAAACGATGTCCGAATCGAGGCGATAGCTCATGGTAAGATTATAGAAATTCTGCTCATCACTGAGACGATGTTTGGTCTCGCCCGGTGGCTCCATTAAGGCAAAGACGTACGCCTGCTCCGGACTACGACTACTCGAAGGACCAAATTGTAGCAGCGGAAAAGGTTGAGCGGCATGGAAAACTATTGCATCGTATTGATCCAGGGCTGGCAAATAATCATGACGATTGCTCAGCTCACACTGATGCACAGGACAGTGCAGATCATCCCGGAAATCCTGTGGACCCAACACATCCGCCGGAAGTTTCCAACGTTTGTCGCCAAAGAAATCACTCCAGAGCAAAATTGTTCGTGTTTCTTTCACTTCATTTGGCGTTCTGCCATCCAAATAATTGCGCAAAATGCCGTATTGATTGAAAAGCGGCGAATTTGTAATCTTATAGACTGCGATCAGCAGACCGAATAGTATCAAGGAGAGTACTAGGAGCACTACGCTCCAACGCGGTTGTACCCGCATTCCACAAACGGATTTATTAGTGTGTCTTTTGGGCCAAACTGAACAGCTCAAACGGTCAGCGGCAAATAGACGGCTCTGCTCTGGCCGATAACATTAACGGGACGCCAAATTGATTAGCGGTATTCTCACGTCAATATTGAGGGAAAACAAAAACAAACCTGAGCCTAATTGCGCTCGGCCCTGTTATCGCTTTGCCGGGCGGACCTCCATGTCCATTGGCACTAGCTAAGCTACAGCGGCATCGACAGCGACGTCGACGTCGACTGCGACTGCGACGTCTCCGATTTGTAGTTTTACCTGCGAACGTGTTGACAATTAAGTATTATTGATTGTTGTGCCAATAAGCAGCAAAAGGTGCTTATATCCCTCTCCCTCCCTCACTCCCACACTCCCTCTCTCTCTCTCTCTCTCACTCTCCTTGTTCACCTGATAACCGTTAGCACATTTCATACCTGATATTGTCGCTGCGATAAGAAATTTGTTTATCGCGAGGGTTGTTTTACCATCGATCTTGTTTGACAACATTTCAAAATCTTCTGAAAACCTAAGCCAAAACTATAGAAAGGGCTGCAGTCCAGCGCATCGACTGCAGAAGACCCTGTACTTGAACTTAAAATAACACAAAATAAACTAAAGTTATTAGGCAATACTTTTGGTTACAGTTTTTCCTACTAAGCATCGACTGCAGAAAACCCTGTACTTGAACTTAAAACAAATAAAGATGTTATGAATCATTAATTATGATCACAGTTTTTCCGACTAAGCATTGACTGCAGAAGACCCTGTACTCAAACTTAAAATAACACACAATTAACTAAAGAGTTTATGAAGCACTTTGATCACAGTTTTTCCTACTAAGCATCGACTGCAGAAAACCCTGTACTTGAACTTTAAACAAATAAAGACGTTATGAATCATAAATTATGATTACAGTTTTTCCAACTAAGCATCGACTGCGGAAGACCCTGTACTTGAACTTAAAATAACACAAAATGAACTAAAGTCGCTATGAAAAAAAATTTCGTTCCCTTTGAAATAAACTTCTAACGGTATTTCCAAAATACTCCAATAACTCAATCAACCCTCGTTGCTTATCGATACACGCACTCATCGACTATATATTCGAAAAAATTTCCAGATAAAGACCTAATCATAAATTATTATATGAGTGATTCAGACCCTAATCTGAATCAGCTAGAAAATCAAATATAAAACACGAAAATAAACAACATTTTTGCCTGTTCTAAAGGTAGAAAAATTAGTAGACAAGGTGCGGCTAAGAATACACAGTGAGAAAAACTCAAGTGTTATATAAAAATTCGACTTTTTGTAATGAATGGAAATTCGTATAGTTAAGAATTTTAGATGATTTTTGTACACTACTTTCTAGGAACTTAAGTTAAGGAATTTTGATGAAAACTTTTTGCTTGTAGTCACTCTGAATTTAAGCCATGAACAGACTTATTTTAAGCTCATTTTAACTTTATTTCTAGCTATGTAAGAAATCAAAAACTTTATGCCTGAAATGAGTCTGAATTTAAGCCATGAACAGACTTATTTTAAGCTCAGTTGAACCGTTTTTTAAGCTACTTTCTCGCAGTGTATGTACCAGTGATAAAATATATTTCCTTCAACATACCGCAACATTATCCTGAACTTCTTTCCAACTCAAAGCGGAACCGCTGAGTGTATGACCTTTAAGGATCTCTCGAGCAGCGATGAGATCAGAGCAAAGATGGCGACAAATCCATAGACCAAAACGCTTTTGAGCAACACAAAAAACAGCTTCATTTTGTTAGCGATATAAGACACGAACTGTTAACTGGGCTAACGACAAGTGTATGAATGTTGTCGACAGGTGTATTGGTAACCAAAATGCTAAGACACCTGACCATGCATTAATAACAAGACATATGAGAGAATTCGAATTTGGAGGCCCTCGACACCAACAAAGTCATTAATAACTACACACAAGTAAGTGTGTGTGTGTGTTGGTGTCTGTGAGTGTGTGTAAGTATATGTTATAGTTGTCATTTAACTAATAGTTGGCCATTCTGTTTGAACTTTCACATGCAAATGACAATTTCCATTGGGAATTGCGTGATTCACATTTTGGTCAGCAACAGCAAATTGAGGTAATTGAAGAGCAATCTTTTGGCTAGCACTGTATTCATTACTCAAATCGATCTGTCATCAAATACACTCATTTACCATACATTCAATGCAATTTGCTGAATATTCAATTAATTCAACCGATTGAGAGTAATCAAATGTTATTTGCGATTTGATTCAATTATTGCAAAAATATTAAAAAAAAAAAAAAAAAAATTAATTAATTAAATTGTTTCTACAGCAATTTGATCAGGGAAATTGCTCATAATTTCATATGAATGTAGAGCAAAGAAATTTTTAATTTTTTTTAAGTGTAAGCAATAAAAATCTTTGAGGAAAATTTAAAGTTATTGAAATTTGTTTTAACTCAAAATTATGCATTAAAAAATTCAATAAATTTGTAATTAATTTTTTAAGTTATGTAGTTCCTATAAGTTTTATTTAAGACTATGCATTTTCAATTTATTGACTTCTTGTGTAAAAATTTAACATAAATTGAATTTTTAGTTTGAAAAATTTAACAGAACTTAAATAAAATAAAAAGTAGATCTCTGGATTTATACTTTTTTAGGATACAGAAATGGAATTAAGCCAATCTGTGCTCTCAAGAATTATTAAAATTCGTTTTTATAAACATTTAAAAAAATCTTTGGAATAAAAATTTTAAAACTTTTAAGCAAATTTCTTTTTTACGTCCAATTTTTACATGTTTGGATGTATATAGAAAAAAATAAGTAAATTTTAAGCTAAATTGTTTTTATACAATTTCTGTAAGTCCTATTTATAATAGTAGCACAATAAGTTTATTTTTTGCAACGAATAAATCATATTTATTTATTTAGTTTAAAAAAAAAATGTATTTATTTATATATGAAACTAATTAGTATTAATAAGTAGCACTGGCTAACTATGGCCTGCGGCTAAGACGACATCACAACATCCACACAATAGACTCGAATTGAAAACCGGAAACGGAAACGATAACTGAACAATAAATATTTTTATAATTAAACAAAAGTTTCTTCTTTTTTCATTTAAGATAAAGAGCAGCTTTAATAAAATTAAAGTTTTTTAATATTTGGAGGATTAAAGCGTTGGCACTTTTCTTCTCTTTCTCACTCACACTCCATCTCTCTCTTAGTTATGCTCTCACTCTTTCTCTCTCACTTCCATGAGCATTTCCGTAGAGATTGAATGCGCTTATCGCACTTAAGATAAGAAATTTCAAAAAATTTACAGATTTTTGATGACGCATACAAACGAAATTTAATTAGCGTTTTTGCCAGAACGCACAAGAAAAACAGACAAAGAAAATTGGAAAACCAAAAAAAAAAAAAAAACAATGTGCAAAGCATTAAAGATAGGGAAAAGTAGCTAAATACATTAGAGTACCGAAAGGAAATTGACTGGAAACGGATTAACAAGACCGATTAACAGAGGTATGGGGTTGGGGATGGGGGTGGTAGGTCGGGGGGCATGGTTATGTGATCGGTTGGTGTTCGTTTGCTGTAGGTTTTGTCAGTAGGAGGAGATACATAAATACACGTATTATATACAAATACACACATCGGTTACAGATCTACTAGTATATATGTATTATCACAATGGACGGCTGTCTGGCAGCCTAGATGCCGCAGCAGGAGCGTTGAGCACTCGCAGCATTCCCGTTATTCTGTTCAGCATCTGTATCATCTGAAATGCTAATAGAGCCCGCATTGGAGGCCATACCACCGCTGCTCTGCAAACGCAATGCATTTGTATTGTTGTCATTCTGTTGCTTGTTCCCATGATGATCGACCATCAGTTGAGTGAGCAGCTCAAACAGCTCGGTAACACCTTCATTCTCCTTTGCCGACGTTTCCACATATTGGGCACCAACAGTTTGGGCATAACGCAATGCCGTATCATAGACAATCGCTCGCTGCTCCTCCAGATCAGTCTTATTGCCCACAATGATCAACGCAATTTCGCTGCCACGCATCTGTTTTAGTTCACGCACCCACGATTTGACCTTTTGAAATGAATCCTGATCGGTTATATCGTACACTAAGAGTGCACCATCCGAACCACGATAGTAGATCGGTCCCAGTGCATGGAAACGCTCCTGTCCAGCCGTATCCCATATGTTTAGCTGGGCTCGCCGCTCATCGGGCAGCGTCACCTTTTTGGTAACAAACGATGCCTGTAGTGTGCTCAAATGTTGTGTATTAAACTTGTCCTCCATGTAGCGCAGCACCAACGATGTTTTGCCCACACAGCCTGTGTGTGAGAAAGTGCGCAAAATGCATGACAAACAATAAGAAGGCAGAATACGATATATAGAGGAATAAACAAAAACAAAAACAACTGCGAATCATAATACAATCACTCACTCACCTTCACCCAACAGCACCGCTTTAAAGTTGAGCGTCGGCCCGGATCTTGTTCTGCGTGAGCTCATTGTAGATCCAGTCGAATATAATTTAGTAAGCTACTCCCAAACATTGAGTAATGCTAAAACACATTGAAATTTGTTTTAATTAATTTCGTTTTTAGCTGTTTTCGTTTTTTCTGTCAAAGTGCTCAGCAGAGCTGCAAAGTTATCGATTACACATTTGTGGCGGCGTGTCGATACGCGCAGAATATACGATACAGCAATCGATAAGTTACATATGTTACATCTTATTTCGGTTGCGTGAGCGTATTCATATTGTTCATTCTGTAACAAAAATTGTTTTATGTTAAGCATTAAATAAATATTAAATTGATAACACTTAAGTTTTCTAGTACATTAGTATATTTTGTTCCTCGAACAATTGCAATGAGCTGCATACCAATCTACTCTCAAAATATTATCGATAAATATGTTTTGAAATTTGTGCCAAATTGAGTTCAGTTAATTATACAACACTTGAACGTTGGCGCTTAGTTAAAATGATTTGCTTTTATTTAATTAAAATTTAAATGTAATGTGTTCCAAAATAAAAATTTCGAATTTTGCGCCCAGCTGCATTACGCAGCCTCCACACTCATCCCGAAATGTGTTCTCTCCAACCCCGAAATATGCAGAAATTCCAGCACACTTCGCTCAGGACTGGGAAGCTTGCGAATATCCCTTATGTTGTGACCAAATTGTTTTTGTTTTGCGTACGCTCTCCGAGGCGTTAGTACGCAGTGCTGTTTTTCACACGCTCCCGAAATGAAAAGGGAAGAGAGCGCACAGTGGAGAGCATGCATGAAAATAAGCGCAGATTTTAAGGATACATATATTTGATTGAAATTCAAGATTTTTGAATGCTGATTTTCTTTTCACGAGTCTCTCTGTTATTTTATGTAAAATAAAGAGTGTAACAATACGTTGAACAATTTTGTTTACACATTAATTAAATTGATTATTATAAACTTATGACACTAAAAATAATAATACTTATTAAACATGTAGGCCCATATGTATTTCCACCACATTAAAGTTTTTGAAAAAGTTTTCCCACCCGCTTTCGTTCAGAGATAAATTTCGTGCTCAATTTATGCAAAAGCGCCCATGGTATACAATTACTCGCTCTCTCATTCACTTGCTCCATTTAAGTTACTCTCTTTGCCTCCGGCTCCGGCTTTGGCGCTAACTGAGAGGCTGCGGCGGCCGCTGCTTTCTATGACAGCGGCAATGGCGCAGCTTTGTCTCGTGCTAGCGTTTCATTCTAGAATTAAGTGCCGCCGCAGCAGGAATCGAATAACTCCCAGCGTCAGGCGCGCGCTTCGTGTGCCCCCAAAAAAGTCCGGAACCATAACGAGCCCGATCCGAACCGAACCGAGCTGCAACGTTGCGAAACGAAGTCAAGCAAACGTGAACGTGTAACGGTATCGGCAACGTTAATTGCAGTTAAACAAAAATACCGAAAGACAATAAGGAAGAGCCGGATGATTTAACTTAACTTAATCAACAGCAATTAGTTGGCAACGGTAAAAAAAACGGTACATACATAACCGCATAAAAGTACTGCATTTTAATATTATTATTTGCATTATTTAAAAATATTACTATCGAATTGTGCAAAAAATAAGGAAGAAGAGGAAGCAAAATCCCTGCCCTACAAAAACACATACGCAATATTTTTGGTGTACACACACACACACACACATGCACCCACACAAACACGCACACAGAGCCGGGTAGCCGCTGCCACCAACACATCTTCACAGCATACTTCGAAGGAACAGCAGCGCTAACGTTGGCGTTGCGTTGGCGTTAGCGTTGGCGTTGACGTCGGCTTTGCATTTGGCATACATAAAGTTGTTTGGTGAATGCAAAAGCGCCGCTTAACGGTAAATGTGAATGTGTAAATCTCAGTGCTTGTCTGTGTGTGTGTGAGCCTTTGTGTTTGTGTGCATTTGGTCAGTAAGTCAACAACAACTGCGCAACGAACAAATGAAACCAGCAGCAGCAAAAGCAACGGCACCAACCAAACAAACAAACAAAAGCAATTCCTGCGCTTTGGTTTTTTTTTGTTTTTTGCTTGCCTTTTCGGGGTTGTTGTTGTTGCGTCTTTCATATTACGCACTTTCGCACTCACGTACAAGCACGCACACACTCACGCAGATTCATTGCGTAAAAAGCCAAATGCGCAGCAAATGCAATTGCCACGCCCCACACCACTGCCCCTTGCTCCACACATAGACTGAAAGTGAGAGAGGGAGAGACAAAGAGATGCTGTTGATAGCTACGCTCTGCGTGCGTGCGTATGTATGTAAGTGTATGTGTAAGTACAGCATTTGCTTTTTGCATTTCTAGGGATACAGGATACACAAAATGTGCGTAGGCGAAACAGAGTGAAAATCGCAAAACAGCGAAAACAATAACAAAAGCCACAAAACCTAAAAGGGAAAGCAAATATAATTTGCTCAACTGAAGCGAAAGAGAGCAAATTGCAACCAGTTGATAAAGCATCACAGCATAGCATAGAGTGAACCAGAGAGAGGAAGAGAGGAAGTGCGGAAGAGAGGAGTGTGGGAAGAGCGAGCATGGATAGCTCGCCAGATTTGTCGCTGTCGCTAAAATTGCGACGCGGCTCAAGTGATTCACGTGACAATTTCTACATGGACTTTGCACAGGGCATCGACTCGGACATCGAGGACGTGGACAATAGCAATACCAATCTGGATAATGCTCTTGCCTCAGGATCAGGTATGCCCCTACCGCTGCCGCTGCCACCACCATTACCGACCGTATCGCTGAGCGAGGAGATGTTGCTGCTAGTGGCACCACCGCCGCCGCCACCATCGTTGCTCGGCCAGCCGCTGCCAACGTTGACGGAGACGGATGATATGCCGCCGACACCGACGCCACCGCCACAGCAGGAGGAAGAGCCGCAGCAGTCGGGCATAGAAACCAATTCGCCCAATGGTTCGCCTAGTAATTCGGTGCTGGAACTGGAACTGATACCTCCGCCGCCATTGTCGCCCATGGATGATGCCGGTCTACGTACCGATGACGATGATGGTGAGGAGACGGATGATGCCGATGAGGTGATCATTAAGCCATCACCAGCTATGCAGGAGCCAAGGGAAGACAGCGCCGATGCGGATGCAGAAGCCGAGGATGATAACGACGATGAAGATGAGGATGAGGACAAATCGACACCGCCGCCACCATTGCCGCCATTACCCTCGAATCTATCGTATTTGCAGGGTAGTGTTACACCACCACTGACCAAATCCCCATCAACATCACCATCTCCACCGGTTACTCCGCCGCCGTGTCCACAGTTGAACATCTGTAAAATGGTCTCGCCGCCGGCACAGCACATCAGCCAGATTCCACCACTGACACCCTCCTCCGAGAGTGAGGAGGAGTCACAGCCAAATTCTCCGCAACCCATTGCACGTAGCCAGCAGGAGCAGCAGTCCACAGCTGAGGCTGAAGTTGAGGTTGAGGATCCGGACCCAGAGCCGGAGCCAGACATGGATAATCAGCCAGTGAGCGGTGGTCAGCAGTTGGCCGCTGAAGAGTACAGCAGATCACTGGACAATGAGGATGAGTCCACAACGATCACCACACCGCCAAGTAATGGGTATTCGGCCTCGTCCATTATTGCTCCCCCTCCGGAGCACTTTGGAGAACTGGATAAGGACAGTTTGGGGCGTGGTTTTATACCACCACCGCCAGCGGGTCTCGAGGATGCCAATCCAGATGGCGATGCCCAGGAGGAACCGCAGCCGGATATCGACGACGAGGAGCTTACCAAGGTCGAAACCGATGAGCTCTCGGTGGACAAGATTTCATTGAATGTGGGCGATGACGACGAGGATGAAGACGAGCAGGATGAGCCAGCCGATAGCATCAGCTCACCACGTGCTGCTAGCATTGCCAGCGGTGGCATTATGTCCACCAGTGGCGCCATTGCAGCCATGGCTGCCACTTCATCATCCTCTAAGCCGGACAGCCGGGTGGCCAGCCGTAGTGGTAGTCAGAGATCGCAAGCAGGCTCGCGTGCTAGCTCCCAGCATGGATCACAGCATATATCCCAGCCGGGATCGCAGGCAGGATCACAGCATGGATCCCAACCAGGATCTCAGGCAGGATCACAATCTGGTTCCCAGCCAGGCTCCCAGCAAGGTTCACAGGCAGGATCCCAACATGGCTCACGCGTCGGCTCACGTGCCGGCTCTCGCACCGGCTCCATTGCCTCCGCATCCGGCTCGGCAGCTGCTGGCGCTGGAGTAGCACCCGTGCTGTCTCCTCAAGCATCGCTCAAGTCGCAAACTTCACTCAAATCCCTTAGGAGTCCAGCGCCATTTCTAAAAACTTCACAGCGCAGCATCGAGCGCGTTCAGAGTCCACCAGTTGGTGAAGGTGCTCCGGCCATGCCCTCACCACCATTGATGCGCAGTCCTCCACCCGAGCTCAGCAAGAGCCCTACGCGGCAAATGCACAGTCCGCCAAGAATCACGACGCCACCACGTGTCTGCAGCCCTCCGCTGGTCAGCAGTCCACCCAAGTTGGCCGAAACGGCCGCAGCAGCTGCTGCCACAGTCTCCGCTGCACCCAAGGAACAGTCCAGGTAAGTTCCACTCTGTCGTGTCCACTAATTTAAGAGAACTTTCTAAATGATTGGACTGACTTAAACTGACTTTACTTCTCGGTTAAGTTTAATTCCTTTGATCCTATATCGAGACTGGAGATTTCTCCGTAAGAGCAGTGGACAACTCTTTAGTTTACCTATTTGTCATTTCTGTATTCGAAAACCATGGAATCTTTGGTGTTATCCCTCTTCAGTAGGATAACCTTCTCGATCCTATAGACTTCAAAGTGTTTTACTTTTTGTGCCCATGAAAATGATCGGAGTGTCGGAAAAATGATGAAGGATCAAGAAAATGTAGTCATTTGAGTGGCTTACGAAAATTGATGAGTGACTATATTTTATTGATCCTTTATCTTTTTCCGACTCTCCGATAAGTAGTTATTTGCTTTCTAGGGATTCTATTATGTTAATTGCAATCAGTTTAAGGAACCATTTACTCACACGATGCTCTTGATCCTATTTATTTCCTGACCTAACTTGATGCTTTGTCGTTTCTCCGACGCTCCGTTCATTTTTCCTGATATTTTACATGCCCGTTCTTGAAGTGGACACTTCTGATTACTTGCTACTGAGTTCATAACTGAATCCCAGATTGAGTTCATTATTTGATTCATAATCTTCTTTAGTTTTGGGAACCTATCACCTAACTAGATCTCCTTAATCCTTTTACTTTCTCCGAGACTGCAGTCATTTCTCCGAACTGAACTAGTTTTCTGAATATACATATATTTAGAAAACTTCTCATTTTAAAGACTCTGTGGTATTATTCTTAACTAGTTCTATAAAACAATCAATTAACATGGGTTTCCAGTTTCTACTACTTCTCCGATGATCCTTTCCGACACAGTTCTTTATGGCTTTACGAAAACCTTATTCCAATACTTTACAAACTTTCTTGAGACAATAAGACATCTTACTGAATAGTTGATCAAACCGAAGTTAACTTTGTCTCAACTGTAACATATTTCCCCCTGTTGATTTGAACGAGAATACGGTCCGTATTATTTTATTCGCACTTTTAGTCGTTTTAAGAAAACATAAAATTTCGTTTATTTTTTTCAATTCAATCGAACAATAAGAATTTTTAGTTCTTTTGATAAATTTCGATACGATTTTCGAAATTCATCTACACCATGGACAATACCATATGGATGGAAGCCACTCGTCGTCAACAGGCGGTACATAAACTAGAACGCTTGGCACACAATCAGAGTGTAATACCAAAGGTCCTTAAACCCGATGTAGAAGTTCTTCGATCACTTTTGGGTTTCTTACATTATCTGGTTTTGGATCATAGCGAGGAAAATTGTCGAATTTATCATATCAAGCAAATGTTTGCAGTTTTGCACATTTTTGCGCTACATCTGAAGGATGAAGATGGAAGGAATGGGATTAAGGCCCATTTACCAATATTTTTGGAGCATTTTTTGGTGATGCTGAAAATCGAGATTCCCACACGCATTCGCATTATGTATTTAAAGGCAATCTCGTTGGGCTCAGGAATCGCTCATAAGCACACAAGTCCATATTTAGGCAAAATTTATCAGGTTCTGCATAAATATTTGGACATGGACTGCAGGGGAGATGCGGAGGGTCATTATCTTCGTAATACCGCTTTTGAGACGCTCTTTAATTTGGTGCAAGTATCGGATAAAAAGGACGTCTTACCGATTGCCTATAAAACGGTTAGCATTTTTGGACGTTGCTTTCAACGAGAGGATACACCCGATTTCGATGGATTTGCGGATTTATTGCTGGGCCTATCGAATATGGTTAACATAAATAATGATGATCTCAAGTTGCCTTCGAAAAGAGCGACTCCAATTGAAACTAATATGGAATCTGTCCATGACCAAATTTCCTTTGAGTTGAACAAACAACCGAAAATCAAACGCAGCCCAATTGGTCGTATTATCATAAGGGGTACTCGGTATATTGTGAAATCTATTTATGATATAATCCAAGGTTTTCTACAAATATTGGATCAAACTCTTAACTTTTTTTAAAGGGACCTTGAAATTTTACACTTGTAATCATTTGATTGAATGCCTTCTATGGAAAAAAATTATGTATCTAAAACTGAGCTAGAGTCGGATTTTTTAGATTTCATTATTTTATCACCCCGTACACTTAAAATTTCAAAACTCTGGAATCCCTGATGCGTAGGTACATTAAATTGGTCTATAACGCATTTTTAGGGAAGCGAACTTTATCTGTCTTTAACTGAAAGTTCCGATTTTAAAATCAAGAATGTTAATCAATCAAATAAATTCCTCATTAGGAAAGCAGCAATCCAAATTTGTCCTTAGAACTCATTTTTTCCTATATTTGTCAGAATCAGAAATTTTAGATATAAAATGGGAAGAAAATAATAGCTTCTTAGGGCTTATAGGATACATCGATAACTTTCCACCGATTTTAAATTTTTCTCTCTTAGCCATTTTTGTGTTACTTTTCTCTTATATTACCAGTTGATTTAAAACATAATTAATTTGAAATCTGGTTGTTGTAACAGATATCTGAAGGACTGCAATGGTTAAGCTCTTGAGACCATAATATGAGGTCATTGAGGCTATAATTTCTCAGCTCTTGTCGTTTGATTTATATCTATCGAAACCATCACTGCTACTTGTTCCCATTTGTCAACTCTGGTTACATTATGAGTATGTTTTCAAGCCCTGCACATTTTAGTAGCACCCACAACGACAGAGAGAGAGAGAGAGAGAGACTCCTCTCTCCCTTTTTCTCTTTCTTCCTTTCTCTCTCTGTCTCATTCGCTCTCTGTCTGCATGTGTGTTGCCCCGCAGCAGTTCTTGTCTCGCACTTTATTAATTGCATAAGCGTTGTCATGACTCTCTCTCTCTCTCGTTGCGTTGTCGTCTGCCTCCATTAGTTGCTGTTAATAGCCGAACCAAAACTGTTTATCTCATGCCACTCGACGCTTGCCGCATGTTGCATGTTGCATGCTCTATGTTGCTTGTTGCGCCTAGCTTCAAGCACTTCTACGACGCTTACTAATGTACACCCCTTCCCAGTTCTTTTAGACCCTGTACTCTAGAAGAGTAGAGGAGTATATTGGTTTTGTAAGCAGCAAGAGGCGTGGCTGAACCCATAGGGTGTATAAATCCTTCCATTCGTATGTACGCTGATATCCCAGTGATTTTACTGTACGCAGATCAAGTTTATTTCCAGCTTTTGCCATTACCAAGTTTTGTCCGGATCGAATCACTATATCCTATAGCTCCCATTGGTCTAGTCGCTCCAAAATAAAATACTCGTATGAAGACATGTATTATTAGTTGAGCGATCGCAACTAAACTAAAGCATTTTGTGTATATCATAACTATAACTATCCTTACCAAGTTTGGTTCGGATCGAACCACTATATCCTATAGCTCCCATAGACTAATTCCTTGAAGATTGAAGATTCCTAATTGAAGATTGGCAATCTGTATGAACAAATGTTGTTTGAATTCACAAGATTTTTATATCCATATTAAATTTGGTCGGGATCGAGTTACTATGTCCTATAACTCCCATAGGCCGAACTGGAACAAGTACCGGGCTTTTTACAGTCGACTCGCTCGACTGTAGCCTATCTTACTAGTTTTATCCACTTTTCTTGCACAAGAACAGTGACAGAGACGCGTTCTTGTTGTTGTTTTTGTCGTTGCTGCTTTTACACTTTGCATTAATTAAACATCACGTTTCCAGTGCAACACCCGGACAAGTTGCACAACCATTCAGCCTGCATAGCGGCCCACATGGCGTATGCGGCATTTATTTTACTGCTGCGTATACGCCACGTTGTCAGCTCTGTACTTCTCTGCTGATGGACCCGAGTTGATTGGCTTGCCATGAACAAATTGCGCAACAAGAGAAATGCTGCAGGTTGTTGTCCTCAACCGATGTCACCTGGCATCGCCTGCGGTCGCTTTTGCATCTGACACAATTGAATGGCGACGACATCTGACCGCATCTGGCCACGCCTACACATTTTGAAAAACCACATTCAATGTACAAATAGGTCAATTGTCAGTTGGGCGTGACATGGACGTAAGCCCGGAAACATTTAGAAGAACCGCATCTATTCAGCGACTCCATTATAGTCTCTGCGGTCTCTCCATTTTGTTTTTTTGTTTACCCAAAACCAACGGTCTGTCTAATGGACACTCTTCCAAGCCAGCGATTTTCTTGTGTGCGGATCATGGCAAGTTCATGCCTTGTTGATTCCCCATTTGTATGTGCATAAAAGGGGCGTGGTAGCTAAATGAAGGCACCGCAATTGTGGTTATCAAAAGCGGTTATCGAAAGCAGTTATCGAAAACTTCAAAACTGTTATACGCTGTTATACTTTTATACTTCTTATTACTGATGTGCATTTCACTGCTTGCACACTGTTTTAAATGTAACAAAACTGTTATATTTGCATCTATAAAGTGTAATACGTAGTTTTCAAAAGCTGTTATATACTTAAATAATTAAAATTATTTTATTTGCTTTTATACACAATTTATAGTTAACCTGGTGAAATTAGGTGTTCGCATTTCGAACTGTTATACTAACAATATTAAAAAATTATAAAAATTCGTTGTTGTACTGGAAAATTTTGCATTCTGTTATCTAGTTTTTGCGGTTTTCTGCTAAAAACACAATTCTGTGTCATGCTTAAGACTGTTATTCAGTCCTTTGCGGTTCTATATTATTATAACACTTTTAACGGAGGATATGTGCTACACTAACTAACTTATAGAATTCATGTAGAAAACCTTTTTGTCATCGAGAATGGTCAAATTGCTTAAAATGAAAAACAGTTCTACACTATTATTTGTGTCAAACTTTGCTACACTGTTATACTGAGGTGGTCATGTTAACTGAACTTTAAGTTGCTGTTACTTTGTTAATTGGTCTGACCTTTTATGTAAGAAATCTTATAAACTTTAGCATTTGCAAACCTAATTGATATCAAATTGTTACTTAGAACTAATTAAATTTATGCTACAGTTATACTGGCATAATTACCAAAGGATGCTCATAATTATGCAAAAGGAAAATTATATCGAGTTAAAATCGATAAGTTCTTGCGCCCTAATTAGTGATGAAATTTGAGTTCTACGCTGCGTTCATCAGCACAAAATTTGCACCTTTCAGTGAGCAATGCTTACCGCCTTGCACCGCCCTATTCCACCCACCATCCCCCCCAGCCAGTGCGCCTGCAATGCTCTCCTTGACTTTGTCGTTTGCCTGCCCAGGCGCATCCATTTATTTATGCAACAGAGTCGAGTCGAGTCGAGTTGAGTTGCGGACAGAATGGCAGCGTGCAGCGTGCAGCACGACACTCGGCACTCGGTACTCGGTACTCTGGAGGCAATGGCGGCAGGTTAACAACCCCAAAAAAAAAAATAAAACCCAAACGCCATAAAGTATGCAGCACGCTTTTAGAAATCTGATTACAAGTGCACTTGAGTGCATGACCCACAGTCGCAGACATGAGAACACCACACTTGCTTTTGACTTCCATCTTTCAACTTTCAGCTCTCTTGGATTTATTTTACTTGCAATCACAACAGCTTTTTGCCCTGTGTCAAGGTTATTTATAAGCCTTTCCTCCACTTGTTGCAATTTCCATACAGTACGTGCCACATACCACATACCACATAAGTAATCCAAGCTGTTCTCTCTAAGCATATGCCACAATGATGAGTACAAAAGTACTTGTCACACAAGTGTACTGCACTGCATTCGAGTACCAAAAACTCCAACTCCAACTCAATCCATCCAAAAGCCAAGAGTCAAAACCAAAAACAAATCGAAATCTAAAGCTAAAACTCAATCCCAATCTAAATCTCAATCTAAATCTGATAGAAAAATGTTGCATTCTGTTAGCTTCAATGCATTCAGGCACTCAAACTCAAGTGAATACAAATACGAATACGAATCCGAATGCGAATGCAAATGAATAGCAGTTTGCATGCAAAATGTAACAAGAATTCGTGTGAATAACCTCAGTCAAAAGTCCATGAACCATTTTTAGCTAGAAATTCTAACAACAAATGTCGAAGGAAAACTTGGCAAAAATTAATTAAACATCAACAACACAGAAAACAAACATTTTTCTGCAAGAAGTTAATGTGGAAATATTTAAGTAAAGAAAACGGCACAAATTTAAACATTTTTTGGTGAAGCAAATTAAATATTATTTATTAAGATATTTAAAAAAAAATAATGATTTACAACATATTCTTTACGAACAAGTTAGTATAGAGCTATTGAAATGAACACAAATTAATTTATGTAGTTTACTGAAAGTTAAGATGAAGGAGGGAAGGTTTGAAAGTTCGCGGTATGTAAGTAAAGGAGTTGAAAATTTAACTCTAATTTTTGCCTCCTTCAATAAATTCTCGTAGTAAAAGTTGAAAACAAAAATTCTTGAACCATTTTTAGTGCCAATGAAGTTAGTTACAGTTTTAAGAAACTTTGATTTGCCTTCTTTGGAGGTTTTTCGTAGGAATTATAATTTTTTCTAAAAACTTTTTATTATCTTCTTCCAAATCAGTAAATTTTTAAAATATATGAAAGTTAATGAAATGTTAATTTATTATTATTTAAATCTAAATTACAGAAAACTTAAAATATAATTTTTTTTTTTTGCGCTGGGTATTTTTAAGAATTTGCTCTTCCAGTCACTTTTTAATTGAACCGATCTATGTTGTCTGGAAATATATTTAAGATTACGATCAAGACTTTATCTAGATCTTGAAATATTTTTAGATTTTACGACTGCAATTAGACGTGTATCTTAATTTAGTGCCAGTTTTAGTATGTGTTTCGTTTAAGATCCAATTCTATTTTAAGTTTGTCTTGAATTCTCATAAAAGTTGAGAAATCTCAGTTAGAAATGGATTGAAACTCACCTGTCAGCTGTTGGTTCACATTTATGGGAGTCCCGCAGCTTCGTCATCTAATCACATCAAGCTATTCTTACATATGTGTTCTATATACATAGATCTAACTATATATATATATATATATGCAAATATTCAGATTTGAGTTCTACACACTGAACTGTCCAGCGATTAGTTTCAATTGTGTTCGTGGGCAGCCCCAGCGCCAGGTTTTTCATTAAATCTTTTTTTTTTTTTGGATTTTTTTTTGTTTGTAGTTTTTGTATTCTCTCTTCTACACTTGCTGTTATTAAGTGCAATTTAGTAGTAGTCACTAGCGTGGTCAGGGGGTTAAGCGGTGACTGCAGAGGTCGCGTGTGGGAGTAAAAATGTGTAGACAAAAATTTAAACACTCGCTGAAAATCAGCTGCTCAACGATGACAATGACAGTGTCTGAGAACAAACGGGGTAGTTTGATCATTCCAAAAAAAAGATATAGAAGATTAGCTGAACTTGAAGATTTTTATCGGTTAGCTTCAAAAGATGGTTGGGAAAAAGTGTTAAAATTTATCATTAAAAAAAAAAAAAAAAAAAAAAAAAAAAAAAAAATTCTAACGAATTTGGATCTTTTTTTAAAACGAAACAAAAGCTTAAAATATAAAATCAAAAGTTTGTTTCAGACAAAAATTATTTGGAAACTAAAATTTATTTTTTATCAGAGAACTGATATTTTTTTTTACTTTTCTTAGAACTAACTTTCAAGCTATCATAAGAAAATATTTTTTAAAATTTAATTTAAATAACAATTAATTTTTTTCCAGAAATATATAAAATTTTTGAAGTGTTCTTAAAAAAAGTTAGTTTTAATGACAATTTTTTGAAAATTAAAATTAATTTTTTATTGAATTTTCGATTTTTGATTTCTCGACTTGGCTTTTTTAGGGTCAAAAGTTGTGGAATAAAAAAAAATTTTGTTTTAAAAAAGATTAATTTAAAATCTGAAAAGACACCCATGCTTTAGACCCTCAAAAGAAAAGAGTTATGAGTGCAAACTGAAAGATTTGCAAACTCTTGAGTCTCACTCCGGAAGATGTGAGTTTTGATGTTTTAATGATTTGATCAAATGTTTTGAATACTCTGTGAAAGCTTTGCTGATCTGCTGCTGATCTGTGTGTAAGTCTTTTGTGTGCTTTTGTCGGGCGTTAAGTGTTGAGTAGCGCGCACAATGAGGGAGGGACGTAGGGTACGTTGGACACGGGATGAAGGGAAAACGACGCCGCCTCGGCGGAAGTGTCTGGCACCCAAAAGTGATGAGAGTTGACCACTCGTGGCTCTCTGCTAAATGAGAGTACTTCCAGTAACAGCACGTATGTGTAAATACAGTGAAGCCTCGCTGGCGTGAACAAGAATTGGAAAAGAAAAAAGGGTAGCTGGACTTTATGTCTTAAATAACACTCAATCTAGTGTTGAACAATAATATTTCAGTAAGTGGGATAGCGGTATTAACACAAATTTTTAATGAAGCAAAAAGTCAAGTTATAAAAAAAAAAAAAAAAAAAAAAAAAAATCTTTATAATTGAAACTAAGTGTCTGTTAAGCTAGACTTTTTACTGTATGTGTGTGAGTGTGTGTGTGTGTGTATACCCCATGGCAACAGCTAGTCGATTATTTAATTAAGTCCCGTGTGCTCCAAAGCTGTATGGGTGTCTGCAGATCTGCGCGAATACCAAAACGGGGCCTCATGCAAATCCAACAATTGTTGGCGGCAATCAGTGGATCGACATCGCTCAGCACTGCGACTGCATCGTGGACAGAGAGCAAGAGGGACAGCAGGACAGAAAGAGACAGACAAGACAGAGAGATAGATAGATAGCTAGATAGTTAGTTAGATAGTTAGTTAGAGCAGCTAATCCATGCCTTCCATTTGCACATCCAATTCCAGCAGCAGCAATGGCAGCACCACAACAACAACAATTGCAACCGATCCACCTGTAGCGGTGCTCAGTTATCAGGATGAGCAGAAATCACAGGATACGAGTGTGGAGGCAATTACAGCATCCACTGTGGTAACCAGTCAGCCACGGGCACATTTCACAAGCAGTCATCATCATTATCATTTGCCCCATCAGTTCCAGCATCCGCATCATCAGAATCATCATACGCATAGTGTACGTGTGGCCACGCCCACAGTGCCCAGCAGCTATGCACCGCCTGCTTTGGATACCGATGGACGTTCACCGGGTTATCTGCGACGTGGTGCTCCCTTGGCTGCTCCCGTATTGAGCAGTTCACTGTTGTCCTCCTCCTCAGCTGAGGGCTCGGCGGTATCTCCGGGTCGTGCCTCTGCTCGTTCCGGTTCGCAGCATCATGTGACCATCGATGAGTCCAGTTTGCCACACAAGAGCAGCATGGAGAGTGCAGGACCGAGTGGTATTATTCTCGGCGGTGGTGATGGTGATGGCGATGGTGATAATGGTCCCGATAGCTCGGATCCGCCATCGTCGCCGGGCAGCAGCTCACAGCGACAGCATAGCCAAACGGATGCCGAGCGTCCCGGGCAATTGGCTTTGTATCACTCACATCAGTTGACCAATTATCCCGTTATGCCCGCCATCAAGCGCACCCATCGACCTTCCTTCGTCTATCCTCCCATGCCGCGTGTCAAGGCGTAAGTCTCCAAATTCCTCTCATATTTTTGGTGTTATTTCTAAATATCTTTTGTCATTTCAGTGGCGATGCTCTGGCCACACTTTTTTCGGCTTTGTATGGAAAACTTCTGGTCGTTATGGGCGTGGCTTTTCCCATGGCGGAGGTCATTTCCACCTATATACCGCCGTCATTCTATGAGGTACGTTCAATCTAATTTTAACACTATCTTAAGTTTTACCTAGTATGAAGTCCATCCAGACTTTTATAGACCCTTTACTCAGTAAGAAGACAGAGGTCTATTAGGTTTGAATGAAGCGAAAGAAAGGAGGCGTTTCCGACCCCTTAAAACATATATATTCTTGATCAACATCAACAGCCGAGCTGATATAGCAACGTCGGTATCTTACCGTATGAGCTTCTGCATCTCAGAGACTATAAAAGCCAGAGACACCAAAGTTCGTTTATACTGTCCGCAGATCAAGTTCATGTAAAGTTGTTAAAATTTTAAAAAACTATTTTCATAGCATCATAACTGGGTAACTACTTATGCTATCGGAACAGAACTCACACATTTAATATATGATACCACTATACCTAACCTCTTCAAGTTTAGTCCAGATCGGACAACTGTATCTTATAGCTCCCATAGGACAAATTGGTCGAAATTGGTTTTTTTTTAATGAGAAGTGCCAACTAAAATGAGTACGGGGTCTTTTACAGTCGCCCAAATATACACAGGCAGTGTATGTTCACGGAGTACATGTTCTGACCAAGTTTCATCCAAGCTTCGGACTTCTTCTTCTTCTATATCGTATAGGAACGAGTGGTCCAAAATATAAGTTTGAAAATTGTCTGCGCTTTCCAAGCTATCTTAATCAAACTCACTAGTGTTTATCACCTGAACGATGACACTAATATTATAAGCATACCCCATTCTAAATAACATTTTAAAACTGAGTAATGGGTATCATAAAGTCGGATAGAGACTATAGCATTCATTCTTGTCTCCCTTAGCTAGAATGTGGCTAGCATTTAGCTTCTTAACTAAACTTCTCACTGAAGTCGGAATGTATCTTTTCCAACCTTTAAACCGTATCTATTAGTTTTTCCTATATCTTTTCTCCTATCTCCTAGAAATCTTAACTCTTCTCCTTTTTCTTCGTATTTCCCCACAGGTTTACTACTTGTATTTGTACATTGGCAGCATGATCTTTCTGCTCTTCATGTACGCGACTTTACTCTGGGGTCGACCCAAATTGCCAGTGCCCATGGGTAAGTTGAATACAGTAGGACCCAATTCTTGACCCAACCCTTGAGTCACTCCTCACTTGTTATGTGTGTTCACAGCCACTTCCCCGAGCAAGTCGGCTGCCAAGGCAAGTGCCTCGGACAGCATGGATGAGTCGGATACGGACAGCACATCGACACACAATCGGATCCCGCCGCCCATTCAAGTGCGTCGTCCGTCGCTGCTGTCACCGCTGGGAAGGCAGCATCACTACGGCAGTTTCTACCTACGTATGGGTGCAGTAGGTAAGTTTCCCCCCCTAAATTCTTCAATCAAAATAGTCCCTTAAATGCTGATTTCCTTTATAGCCTTTGGTATTGGCAGCATGATCTATTCGGGCCTGGAGTTTGGACAGTATTTTGAGTTAAATCCGGATACCAAGTGCCATAATGTGCTGCTCGCACTGACACCAGCGACACGTATGGCCTTCATTTTCATCCAGATGTACTTTATCTTTCTGAACAACGAACAGATTAAGGTGTATCGCTATAAGATCATTGCCAGATTTGGTTTAATGCACATGATTGGCACCAATTTGGCCGTGTGGCTAAATGTATTGATTCAGGAGACCAAACACGAGATACTTACATTTTATAATCCAGAAAATCGCACGTTACGCATCTCACATCGCATACCAGGACATTCGAGGGGACATGCAGTAATAGCACCCGATCCGACGGCACATTTACGTGTACCACGTGGATTGAAGGGACCCTATCAGATCTTTGAGTGTCGTCGTACAAATATTATTGGTACTTTGGTCCAGGATGCATCACCATTTCTGTTCCCCTGCACCATTGAGTATTCATTGATCTGTGCTGCCATACTCTATGTGATGTGGCGTAGCATTTCGCGTCCACAGACACCGACACCACAGCGTCCGGACATGATTAGTTCACCGATGAAACGTTCACCGCATCACTATTCCGTGGATTGTGCTCGGGCGCACAAGGGACTGTTCGTGGGTATACTTATACTTGTGCTCACGATCATCTCATTGATCATCTTCTTTGTGCTCATTTCGCGTCCTGATTTCGTATCCATGGCTGTCACTGAGGTGACCATTTGTGAGCTGCTCATCTATGGCACAGCTACTATAGCCACACTAGTGGGTATGGTACAAATCCGTCACTTACAGTACGATGCATATCGCAGTTTCTCACTGGATGATATACTATTGGTTGGTGCACAAACTGGTTCATTTTTGTATAACATTTTCACAGTGATTGCTGGACACTTTACGCTACGTAGCGATGATATGTTGGTACCGATCAATGCCTTGGCTTCGATTGTACAAACCGCTTGTCAGACCATGTTCATACTGGATGCCAGTCGTAGGCAGGCAGTGAGTCCAGAGCACTTGCGTAAGAAGCCGGGACGTGAAATTGTTACATTTATGTTGGTCGTGAATTTGGCCATGTGGGCGATTAGTACACTGGAAAAATCCCGTGCTGAATCACATCCCATACAATTGAATTTCTATGGTTTGTGGGCGTGGACTATTATTACACATGTCTCGATGCCATTAGCCATATTCTATCGTTTCCATTCCACTGTGTGCTTGTGTGAGATCTGGAAGCGGGCCTATAAGTTAAAGCCAACATATATGTGAGAATTCGCCCGCTCGCGCATACAAAGTATTGCGCAGCAGCAACAATTCTGTGAGGAACTGAAGACAAATTTATCATATTGCTATTGCTCGACAACTCTGGCCGGTGGTGAGCTGGAAACCGTTGAGGAGGTCGATAGTGGTAACAGTAACAGTAACACTAACAGTAATAGCAATAGTAACACTAACAGTAACACTAACAGTAACAGTAACAGCAATGGCAACAGTAATGTTAACGGTAATGGAAATGGCAATGAAACTGGCAATGCTAATGAAAATTGTAATGAAAGCGCAGCTGCAAATGCTGCTAGTGAACATTTGGAAGGTCAAGAGCGCGGCGACAGCGGTATTAGCCAATTGGAACAAAGGCCAACAATCCGTGCCCTGTCGCCGCAGAGCCTTAACACGGAGAAGGCTTTCTGTCCGGTCTATGTCATCAATGGTGAATGAGTTTACGCGCACTTTGAGTTCATTGACGCGCTCAGCGGACACGAGCTCACCTTTGTTTAACCACCAGATTCAGATCTAGATCCAGATACAAATTCAATATCCTATCACCACCCGAAAATTTCAAAACCTCCCACATAAAAATGATCAAACCACCCACCTTCATGACGTTGGCGGGTGAAATATAGCATGAAAAAGAAAAATACTAAAGTTGATTTGAAAAAAAAAGAAAGACAAAAAATTATAGTATGAAAACATATCCGACTATGGAAATTAGTGGTAATACTAAAATACAAAAGATTTAAAACGCATATATACATATATAGTAAACATAATCGTATATGATTTCAAGTATAAACCCAAAAAAAGACTTTAGAAACGATAACTCCAAAGAAAAATGACACAAAAGCAATGTGTGAGAGGGAAATGGAGAGAGTGAGAGAAAGGGAAAGCTGTGTATGGCTTGGTATGCGTGTGAGTGTGTGTGTGAGTCTTAGTATATACCAACATACTTACATAAACATACATATATATAAATATACATATATATTCAAAAAGTTAGTTACATGTTGATTCACCTTAACATAGAATCCCTTGTCCTTTTGAGAAGCGCATAGAGAGGCGCACGCAAACAAGTTGTGAGTCAAATAAGCAGCACTACTTATAACCCCAAAAGAGTTGGATTTAATTAACAAAAAAAAAAAATACTGTTTACATAGTTTGTGAAAGTTCATATAGCTCATGTATGCGCATATTTATATAATAATATTGTCTTGAATGTTAAATGAAAAAAAAAACGAAAATACTAAAAAAAATACTAAAAAAATACATCAACTTAAGCATTAAAAACACACACATAAAAAACCCCACCAAATGCGAGCGATAAAGTCAAACAACCACGAAAAGTATTAAACATAAAAAAAAATCTATATATATACTAAATAATAAATACTAAACATATAATGAGTGAAACGAAGCAAAGAAAAAAAAAACCTTTAAATAAAAGTATCAATCAAATGAAATGAAAAAATAAAATTTAAATTTAAATTAAAGCTAAACTATTAATAAAAATAAAAAAAAATACTTTTTTAAGGTTAAGTACGATCCCGCGATTCCTTAAATTCTTAACCAATTTTGTTTATGATTATTATCATTATGATTATTATGATTGTTAAAATTATTTATTGCAAAATTTTTGAAGCTTTATTAAATGTTCCAATCAATTAATATATAAAATTGTTAAAACAAAAAAAAAAAAAAAAAAAAGTATTAAAACTGAGTTTTATCCCCGTTTTAAAATTTTGTCCCCTATCCAAAAGATTCTTGTGATAATTTACTTACTTCAAACTTGCTATCGCTCTCTAATTTACCAATCAAAGCAAATATTTAGACTTACCAAGTAGTATTTACATAGGTATTATAATACCAAACTATTCAGTATTTAAGTAAGCCTCAAATCACAAAAGGGAAAAACCAATAAACAACGCACAAATTCAAGAAATACAAGAAAAATACTAACTATATAATGTATTTTTTAAATACTTAAGAGGAATATTACTTTTTTTTTTAACTAAAAAGTAAACAAAAACTACCATAACGGTATAGGATATGTCTATATATACACCACAAATGAAAACCAATATATATACATATATATATATATATATACTACTAATACTATATATAAGTTTTTAAGATTTTCTCTTGTATATTTTTCAATGCCAAAGAGTTTTTACGTAGCCTAAGTTGAAGATTGCTTTCGATGTATCTAGAAGTATGTCTATATATATACACGATATATACGAGATATATAAATCAAGCATATATATACGATATTCTTATGTACTTGGAACCAAAGATTTGAGTTTGAATTTGAATTTGAAGTTCGAGTTGTGCATCAAATGAAAAAAAATTCAACTAATTTTATAAAAAACAAAAAAGAAGAAGAGGAAAAATACTTAGCACACATATATATACATATATATAGTATGGGTATATGTGTGAAGATGTCTAACTTAGTTATCTCAATTTTATATGTATTCAAACTAAATTTTTAACTAGTATAACTGTAACTTTGTATGCATTTTCTTACCATGTATTTATTGTACACCGACTTGGATACTGCTCAAAAGCAACAACAACAACAACAAAATATTGAAATTCAAATCGAAAAAAGATGAAAAATATATAAATCGAATATTCCGAAATGGCAAATCAAAATTGATACTATATATATACACGTAAAATTATATTAGAATTTATTAAAACTAGTTACTAGTTTCGAAATGAATTCGAAAAGACATTTGAAATTGTATTCCAGTAGCCAAAAAACAAAAAAAAATAAAAACAAGAAAGAAAAGTACAGTCGAGCACGCCCGACCGTAGAATACTCTCTGCAATTTATTCCCGATCATTTAATAAAATCGGTATCCAAGTATATCAATTGATACTTGCAACAAAACACGTTAAAACAAAAACATCTGATTGTATGTTTACACACGCATACACACTTAACATTATAAGTATGCACGCACATATGTATGTATGTATATGTTATACATATACAATTGGTCGGCACAGTCAGCTTTCGCGAGCAGCGCTGCCGCTAGAAAGCAGCGAAAACGTTCGCTCACATGTTTGTACGTTCTGTCTCGCTTGCACACATGCATTGGCATTGCGTTCAATTATCAACTTTCTTACATGTCTAGCTCTTTTGTTTATTGTCCGATTTAGATGCAACTTTCAGGATAGTTTAATATATTTTGTCTTCAAACGAATGTGAAATAACAATACTGTACGATAAGAACATATGCCTTAAAATCGGCATTGAAGTTTGCAAATTATTTTATTTCTTGTGGGAAAAGGGGGCGTGGCAGTCCAAAATTTTTAATGACAATGCATTTATGCCGTCTCTAGGAACCTCCATACCAAAAAGGGTATTCCTAAGTGCTATAGTTATTGAGATATTCGCCTAAAACACCAATTTTTTCCGAGGTGTTTCTAGTTTTTTGCTCATTGTGGGCGAACGGGGCGTGGCATCGAAAAAAAAAAAGATTCTTGTATTGACTGACTAAATATCGAGTCGATAGAGACCAAATTCAAACTTGTAGCTCTTACCATCTCTGAAATCTGTTTGTTCATACGGACAGACAGACGGACAGACGGACAGACGGACAGACGGACAGACAGACAGACAGACAGACGGACAGACGGACATGGCTATATCGACTCGGCTTGTGATGCTGATCAAGAATATATATACTTTATGGGGTCTGCCACGCCTCCTTCTGCCTGTTACATACTTTTTTTTTTGCACAAACCCAATATACTCTCTCTTGCAGAGAGTATAAAAATACTGATTAAATACTGATAAACCGAAATCAAAATAATACTATCATATTCATGTTACACCCGAAAAAAAAAGTACCGAAAATAAACCGATTTGATTAGAAACTTTTTTCGAATTAAAAATAAAAAATTAAATTATTATATATATACAAAGATTTGTCCTAAAATCTATTTCGTTGTGAATGGCAAAAATTGGAAAAACTATTGAACACATAAAATTGGAAGTAAAATTATTTTTAAATTGAAAAAAAAATAAATTTGTAGATTTTTTTCAAATTAATTTAATTTGTTTGAAACCCGTTAATATGCAATAATAAATGGAATAATAAAAAGAAAATTCGACTAAAAATGAAAGCGGTGTTTTGCCTTATTTTGTGGGTCATCATATTGTTGGCCAACTGGAGTGGGGCCTGCAAAAGTAATTGCCTTAATTATGGCGGAAAAAATCGCGAAAAGACGAAAAGTGGGAGAGAGAGAAGAGAAAACTCACGAATTTCGAATGCTCACAAATGGGCATGTATCTGTAAGAGAGTGGGAGCGCAAGAGAGCGCCAGTGTGAGAGCGCAGCATTTAGGGTTGCAGCAGCTGCGGAGTGAGCCGATGAGAGCGGGTAGAGGAGAGCTCGAGAGCGGGAGAGCGGAAGAGCGCCAAGCTCCATTGTATGCCAGCTCAAAAACCGGGCTCTGTGCTATCAGAGCGAGATGCAGCCAGCCATTTCCCCAGCTAGCGCACGCTATCTCACTCACACATACACGCACTGTCTGTTGCCCCTCAGCCACTGTCGCTAGCTGGCTCGCTCACACACACGTCGCTACGCGCTGTGGATGCTGTCTTGCCCCCTGATTTATGCTGCAGTTTTGTGGATGCTGTTTAGCTCTACGCACGTATATATGAATACATGTAGTTGTTTGTCTGTGTGTGTGTGTGTATGTGTGTGGCATTTATATGGTAAATGGTATATACGAACTGCTTACCCGGGATTTGAACCACGCCCTGGCCAACTGAGCTGGCCAAAAACTAGGTTAGCGTTTTTCTTGCTTTCATTTCGTTTACTTCTTTTTTGACTTGTTTGTTGACTTCATTACAGGGCAAACAACGGCCAGCATGCTGTCCTGCTCTAGTCGTTTTTAGGCTAGTATGGCTTGTTTGTTGGCTGCTTAATTCAATTAGCATTTTATTTAGGCTGGCCAGCAGCCCAGCAGGACACCGCGACACCCCAGCAGGACACGCACCACCCACTGCACATTACAGTGGGCGCGTCACGTTGCAATTAGATACGAAAAAACAAATGGGGGAAAAAAAAAATAGCCAAGTTAACACAAAATGCACCCTGTTTGGCGGCAAAACTAAAGCCAAACAAAAGGTGAATGTCCTTTGGTGAACGTCCTTTTTCTCACGCATGCGCCGCACAAATCCCAGCCAGATTCCGAGCCGCAATCAGAGCCACAGTCACAGTTACAGTCAGTTGCCACATTTAGCACCGCAGCGACTTGGCCAAAAGATGCCAAAAAGGTTAAGAAGAAGACAATGAAGAAGACGCCTCTTCGCTGACTTTACTTTGCATCCTTGGGGCCATGTCGCACTACTCGAGTGCGACTGTGTGCTTTGCCGCGCACTTCTAGCGATTTATGTGCATGTCCTGACACGCACAGACACGCACTGCGACGTTAAAGTCCTTAAAGGACTCGCCCACTTCGCACTGTGCCCTTCACCGTATTCCCCTCTCGTCATTTAGACGATTAGCGTTAGAAAAGTTGGTAGTATTCTAAAATTTTGGGTTAAAAATTTCTACTTATTTAGACCCTGTATTTGGGCAAAAAGCAGTAGGGTCAGTGAGGAATGTCAGAGATAAGTGCGTATAAAAGTCGAAAATAGAAAACTTAAATCTCTTATAGGTTATGTACGGCTGATCGGCTCTGATAGCGTTACCGATTGTCTTTATAGACACTTAGTTCAGCCTTAGAGTACCGCTAGACGAATGGCCTACCATCTCAAAAGTTGGAAAACCTATCAAAAAAACTCAAAAAAAGTATTTCCAAATTTTGAATCCAAAATCGCATAATACTCTTTGTGTTCCGACCAAATTTTATTAGATCAAGCTGCGATATGATTACTATACTGTTGTACAGATTAAGTTATCGAGTATTGGTATCTAAAAGTTGGGACTTATGGGCATACTAGGGATTATATAGACATTACAGAGAGGGAAAAGCAGAAATCTTTCCGGCTGAAATTATATAGTCACTATAATACGGTGAAAGCTCCACTCGCGGACAGCTCCCACATGTGGGCGGCTCCCTTAGCCGGACAAATTCTACAGTCCCAAGAGCATGATTTTACAATATTCTTCCCCGCAGGCGGACATCTCCCCTGGGCGGACAAAATTACTGGAACCGGCTGTCCGGTCAACGGAGCTTTCAATGTAAATTATATAAATTCAATAAATTTTCGAAATAAATTTCATAAACATTTTTTATATTAATTTTACATAAATATTATAAAAAATTTCATAAAAATTATATAAATAAATAGTCCGCTTATTGGGGGTCTCGCTTAAGAGATGTTTCACTGTATTAATATAGAGCTAAAGTTTTATAATATCGATAAATTAAGAAAAAATTCGAAAATTAATGTAGCTAATAAAATTAAAATTCCCAACTAATCTTTCATTATAATTAATATAATTTCCTAACAATTTAATTTCAAAAACGTTTTGAGTTAAAATATAACTAGTTATAATTAAATAAATTGAGCTTTTGTGATCAAAATCTACATATGGAAATTGATGAGCTTTTCTTTCTGTTAAAAAAAAATTTCAGTTTGAACAAATTTCATCTCAAATCAAAAATTTTGAATAACTTAAATTCCAACTATTTGTAAGATATTCATAACTATGTGTGTATGTGTGTGTGTATGTGTGTGTGTTTGTGTGACGCTTCCAAATTCCCGTTAGCTGTTTAATTATGCAATCTGTCGCAGTTACCAAAAGACAGAAAGAGAAAGAGATGAAAAACAACTCACGTGCTGTTATTCCAGACAGTTGACATTATTGTTGTACAAAATGATGACGATGATGATCATTATCTCGATTTGCATCATTATTGAATTTTGTTTGATAATTCGCGCTGCGAATGTCGTGTGCAGCAGACTGCAAAAATAGCAGCGACAGCAAAAGCAGCAGCAGTGGATGCGGTAGCAGCAGCAGCAGCAGTTGCGACAGCGGCAATCATAAGGGAATATCGTAAATATTTACGATATACGAAAAAGTCGTCGCTGCCATCGATGGGAGCAAACCGAACAAACCGACAACGGCTGTTGCTGCGATGCCGCTGCCAACGCCGCTGTCGACGTCAACGTCGGGGCAGTGCGCTTTATCGTTTGTTGCTCTGTGTGTGCGTTCTACGTTTTGAGTTGTTAGTTGCGTTCGAACTCAGTCAGAAACGAACTGTTACGAGTGATGGAAGAGTCAATACGGTGGCTGCAAACAAAACACAACAAAAACACGAACACCAACAAACAGCAACAGCAACAGCATCAATATAACTAAATAATATAAACTTAAATCAGTAATCGACATACCAAATTGTTATTCAGTTGTTTTTTTTTTATTTATTTATTTTTTTTCTATTTGTTTTGTTTTTGTCTTGTCTGATCAAGTCAAGTTTTTATTTAAGTCTGTGATCAAATCGCTTGAATAGTCACTGCTATTAAATACAAGTAATTGCTGTTGGCGTTGTCATTGTTGTTGTTGTTGTAGTTGTTGCTGTTGTAATTGCTAGCAATAAATTTTGTTTTACATTTTTTTCCAATGTCTAAAGTGCTAAATAAAACTATTTTTGTATCAAGTTGTTAGCTTTTGATACCAAAAAAAAACAAAAAAATAAAATACAATAATAATATAAGTTATAAAAATAATAATACTAAGAAGAAGAAGCAGAAGTAGAAGAAGCAAGTGATAAGCAACAATTTATTTGCTTGCCGTGCGCGTCGTCGTTTGTCGTCCATTTTGTCTGTGCGCCTCTTTCCGTTATCCGGCAAACGCAACAAATTTTTGGCAAAGGCAGGCAACAACAAGAAGAAGAAGGAGAAGCAGACGAAGAAGAGGAACCGCGCGCGCGTCTCGTCTTGTGTGCACCGTTATTCGTGCTCCTCCGCCTTCTCCCCCCGCTCCACACACACACACACTTCACACACAAACGAATTCACTGCGACATGCGAAAAGCGTAACAAAACAAACGACAAAAGGACGCAACTGCCATTCCATGTGAGAGTTGAGGAAACCCAAAAAGTAAGCAATACACCAATACACTCTCTCACACACACACACTCACACTCACACACTCACTTACACACCGTCACCTACACGCATTCAATTGCTTGAAATTCGTGTAAACATCATTAATTAAGACCGCATTTGTATTACAATCAAAAAAAAAAAGAAAAAAAACTTTAAGGGTGACCCTCTCAAGTTACAGACAAGCACAAACATGTCACACATTGCACATATCACGTACATTCATGTACGTATTTGTTTCGCACATTTCTTGGTCTTCCATTAGAAAGACATTGGAATGCCCGCTATAAAAACATACTTATGTGTATAACTGTAGGTGGTGTAGGTACGGTGGGTACACTACTTATGGTAGGCACCATAGATAGTGCTCTGGGGGCACCGTAAACCCATAGAAGTGCCCCACAAAAGACAACAGAATCGACAAAAGAAATGTTACGCGAGAATTGAGAAAGAAATGAAATTGAAATGGAAAATGGAAAATGAAAATGGAAACTGAAACCACAATTCTGAGCAGCGTTTGGAAAAACTATTGGAAGTAGCTATAGTAAATGGGTCAATTCGATAATGTTGGTAACCTGAGCGCAGATCAGTGTCTTTAAACTACTTAATCCATAAATTGTAGCAACTTGTGGTGTAAATTGATTCTTTTAGAGAGCTCTCGTCTGATGAATCTATTTACTAAGGTAGTTCAAGTCGTCCACTGAAAGAAAATAGTAGTTTAGTTATCATATTTTGAGTTTGGAACATTTCTTGGTTATAGGAAAACCTTTGGGAATTGCAAGTGTTTGAAAATATTCCAAGGTTTCTATAGATAAATTTCTTATTTAAAAGAAAATTATCCTAAATACTTGTTACTTCTGTCACTAGTGATTAGTTTCGAAGAATTGAAACAATTTTTGAAGTTAAAAGTATTATAGGAAGTATCATAGGAAGCTCTAGTTAACTTATTAACTTTTAAGACCATTCCATAAAACATATATACTTCAAGTTACTTTTGCCGTAGTAAATTACTTTCGTCACTAGTAAATGTTTTCTCTTAAATGCTTTTTCAAGTCCATTCCAACCAGAGATTTATATTCCAAGATTACCCGCAAAACTCTTTCGAAAATCAATTTCAGTTTGGATAATGCATCAGTTATCGGTAGTATCAATCGTTTCCACGGCTTAAACAATTCTTTCGTCAGAGACTTTTATATATTTATCGGATGAAATTTGAATAGCACTTTGGTGAATGCATTCATAACATGCGAGGGTTGAAAACGGCACCTTTATTTTTCTAACGGTGGTTTTGGTGGTGATGATGGTGGTGGTGGTGGGTGTATTTTACCGCTGACCCTTGTGGGTGGTTGCTTTGCATTCAGGAAATTCACAAAAAGAAAATAAAAAGAAAAAAAGTCCAGACATAAAGCATAAAATATCTGCATACGCGAGAATATTGAGCTAATGAGTCGACGACGAGCGACGTGAGACGAGCGACCTCACCCATCATCAGAGTGTTACCCAAGGGGGTGGTTAAGACTAATACACGTCTTTTTCCTGTTCCCTGTCCTACAGTCACCGCCAATCTAGAGGCTGACCAACAGGAGCTTGACAGGGGAAGGGGTTGGGGTGGTGGGGGTGACGAAAGGCCCATCAAAAATGTCAGTTGTGGATCATAGTTGTTTGCATGGTCACCTTAATTACTTAATTGAACTAGCTTGGGGTGGGTATCTCACAAAATGTAGCTGTTACAATTCGAATCATTGACGTATATGTTGTTGTTCTTCTTCTAATCAACATATACGGTCACCCTAATACTTCCGAAAGCTCAAAATGTTATATATTAACATGAGTAATCTGTTTAAACCACTCACGCATGAGAATCACTCTGGAGTTCTACTCTTAAAATGGTCACCCTTATACCCTTTTTGGATTGGTTTGGCCTAAATTTTCAAGTACAACTTTAAAATTCCCATAGAACGCTTTTATAGTTTAGTACAACTTTCTTCTTAATGATTACAGCAGTTTTTTAGTTTTATATGGTCACCCTAAACAAGTCTTCAAGCAGAATTACTTGTTTTTAAACAAAAGATTTAAGCAGCACACCAAATTTAAGCATTTCACACTGCTGATAACAAGCATATGGTCACCCTAAACGCTAGACAGCCGCCCATCCACCTAGAAAGGGAAAAGCGTCTTCTTCTGTTTTTTATCGCCCAGACATTTGCCAAATCGTATGTGTCCATCTGCTCTGCTCCGTTCTCGACAGAAACCGTTCCCCATTATGGTATTCGTTTACAATTGCATTTCCGGTTCTCAATGTGGGCGCCGTCTCCTCATTTTGAATGCAGCAAAAAAGTAGTTGCAGTTGCTATATACGAGCGTGTCGACTGTAAAAGACCCTGTACTTAATAGTAAAAGTATTCCATATAAATTACTGACTTAAAATCGTATATTTCTAGCGTACAAATATGATATAGTTATTCGATTCTTACCAAACTTGTTCAAAATAGACAAAATGATGCCTTAATCACAGTGTGTAAGTTTGGTAAAGTAAGTCTGAGTAGTTTTCAAGTTATGGCGTTTTTAAAACTTTTTATTACAACTTGCTATAAAAGTTTGGTTTTTGCTGCTAGTCAACTATACATATATGCTTTCTGGGTTCAGCCTCGCCTTTTACAGCCTATAGCACACATTTTTTCCTACAAACCTTAAATACCTTACACTTAAAAAAAGTACAGGGTCTAAAGAGATTGAAACGTCTATAGGAGAGAAAGAGATGGATACATAAATTGTTGCTACTGTTGGCGCCGATCCGCAAAAGTCAGCGCTATGCGAGTGGGTGTGGTTTCCCAGTCTGTCGCTTGTTTGTTTCTAATCTGTCATCGGACACTTTTGTGCAACTGTCATAAAAACAACAACAACAACAATCACTACAATGACTACAACAGAGCAACAACAACAAGCTGAGTGATCATAGATTTAGCCAGCGATCTGTCAGTGAAGATGGCCAATGAACTCGACGGATCAATTGTTGTTTACATCAAAATTATTTTGGATAATGTTGTGTAAACAGTTGCAACATCGCTTGCAAATCAAGAGCATGTAATGAGACAGTCGGGAAGACACGACTTTAGAATAGCCTGTACGCAGTTAAAGTATTGTAAAGTAAAAAATTAAAGTGAAAGTGAAGTTTCTTATAGGAGGGGTTACTTCCGATATTTTTTTGATTTGTTTTTTCTCCAGTAGCTTTATAATACCTATAGTAATCCGATTGGGATAAAAATTGGTTGGAAATGTATACAAACTGTTAATTTTTCAAGACAGTTCAATAAATAAAACTGCATTTCTTAATAAGTGATACTTTTGGACCAGTTATTCCGATAGCAGCTATATAATTTGGTAGTCCAAACTGAACAAAGTGTAGTCAGTATGTTCAGAAAGTTAGCAAATTCGTGTTGTTTAAGTTTGTTTAGCTGAGTTTTTTGTAAACAAAAGAATTTTTCACAACAATACCTAAGTTTCGACCGATTCTTCTAATGATAGCTATATAATATAGTAGTAATATAGAGCAAGGTATTGAAATTTTGTCAAGATAGCTCACCAAACAGTCTAACTCTTCATACTTCATAGATATTATAAAATACCAAACCGATTTGGATAAAGATATGGCAAATATATACATTTGAAAATATATATGTGTTTATTTTTGATTTATTCAGCAGATATAGTAGACCGATTTCGATCGCATTTGGTATATTTGGCAAATATATACAGTGAATAAGATATTTGCACTTATTTTCTATATTATTCATCAGATAAAGTAGACCGACTTGATCAGTGTATAGTACAGCATACCCTTTAGCCCCACAAGTAATGGGTATAGAAAGAGATAGCGATAATTAACAAGTGTGCGTTAGTTGCTTAGTGTTGCGATTCCTTATTTAGACCATAAGTTATGGCCAAAGCAACAACTGACGACCGTCTTTTGTGGCCAACACTTGTTTAGCCATCAAATGTTAATGGCATTAAGCAAGCTTTCAATTTGCACTACACCGCAGTTCGCATTGCTAGAACAACACATGCGACAATTCACAATGGAGGCGGGGCACACAGAGGCGCAGAGAAGGAGAAGGAGGAGGAGGAGATGGAGGGCCACTGGCCATGGAACTGAAAGCGGCCAAAAGGCGATTGGGCCAACATAATGGAAGGCAATGCTTTATGTTTGCCGCCTCGTTGCATTTTTGCGGTTTTTCAGTTAGGCTCAGTTCAGTTCAGTTCCGTTCCATTCCGTTAATGGTCAGCGCACATTGGGAATAGGGTGACCTGGGAAGGGGGTGGCTTGGTACTAAACTACCGTTAGTAAGTACAGTTAGTACCGACGTCTTATGGAATAGCCAAGAGCATACACAAGATACCCGTCTTAACATTTATCTAGAATTCTGCTATGAATAGCAAATGAAATGGGAAAGTATCTTTATATAAAAAGATACATATTTACTTAAAGTGTCCATAAAGTATCTTTTAGGTAACTTGTGATTGGATGCTAGCTATGTGAACTACTTGATATGTTTATTGAACATATAAGCTTCTAAGCGATTTGTCAGCCATGTAAGAGATACAAGTAAAGTATCTTTTAGATAACTTATGATTTAAAAGTAGCTATCAATCTCGCTCACATAGTTTTCAAGTATCTAAGAGTTGTTCAAACTATGTTGGATATTCAAGCATACTTTATATATGTATTTGTGTTTGAAAAGTATCTTTAAGATTACATAATAACATGATATGTATATATGTTTGTGAAGTATCTTTAAGCTAACATGAGCTTGAAAATGTGATACTCAAATTATTTTCATTAAGTACGGCACATGAATATGTAAGAGTATCTACTGAATCCATGTTACAGATACAAATATGGCTTATAAATTATAAAGAAAATTGTATCTTAATCGTTATTATGTGAGCTATGCGCAGTACAGAAAAATATCTTTTGTTGTAAGTAAAGTACCTCATAGTTGCGTTTAGTATCTTTATGCCAACTTGAGATACAGTTTAACACTCGAATTAATCTTTAGCCTATAGGTATGCAAAATAACCGTAAGAAAGATACTTTCGTGGGCAAAAGATGTCTGAGATAAAGAGTAGCATGCAAGAGATACAAAAGAAAACTTGACTGAACGTAGGAAAATTAAAAAAAAACCACCAAGCAAAGATATAAGACATAAGATACAAAAGTATTTCAGTTTGTTTACATAAAAAACTTTAAGCTGTTGAACACTTTAAACAGTTTTAATCGATCAGATATAATTTAAATCTTCTCTTAATCTTAAAAGAAATATTTAAAAATTTAGTCGGAACTTAGCGACAGATAAAAGATAGCTTTCTACAAAAAAGATTCAATTGTATCTAAAACAATTTCTATTGCTTATTAAATTTTCTTAAATAACATAAAAATTCAAAATTTCTTAGAATAAAATTTAGAAAAAATATTTAAAAATTCAGTTCGAATATAGCGACAGATAAAAGATAAGCATGCACAAAAAAGATACAATTGTATCTAAAACAATTTCTATTGCTAATCAAATTCCGAATTTCTTAAAAATTAGTTGGCATCTTTAATTTTGTTGAAAATATTTTGATTTGCCAATAAAAATTGCAACTTTTTATGGCTTTTAAAATCATTTTGGCGCTCTCTATTGAAAGCAAGTCATAGCTCAATAATTTTTCTGTGGATTTTCATAATTTTTCACAATTTCCACTTGCAAATTGTTTGTTTTGTTACGCATTCCCCCGAGCAGAGCACAATCTCGCCACCAAACCAATTTGTCTGGCCAAAAGCTGAAATGGCACACGACCTCGCCACCAAATTGAAAAACAAAACAAAAGAATACAAAAGAAAAGAGAAGAGAAGAAAACAAAAAGCAAAATATATAACCCAAAATGTATACTTGATACTTGGTCAAAATGTGCACTCCGTTTAGGCCCGATGACCGCAACAATGGCGTGCAACTAACGGATGTATGAAATTTTGGTAGGCGTGATGCATTCATAATTGTAATTGTTGGCCAATAGCCAGCAAAAAAGTGTGGCAGAAAATTACAAAATATATACAAGAATCTGATATAGTACAACACTGAGAGAAAAAGTTTTCAAAGTCTTAATTTGCGCGCCTAAAACATTGATTTTTTTGGGTTAACTTAAGGGGTTACATCTGGTTGGAATTTTCAAAAAGTCAAACTACTTTTATGGGCTTTACAAGTACTTTAAGCCATATAGAATAAGTTTCAATAGTTATTTTAGCCGAATACATCTTTAGACCCTGTACTCTAAAAAAGACTAGGGTATGTCTGAAGCGATATGTACATAACAGGCAGACCGAGGCTTTTCCGACCCCATAAAGTATATATATTCTTGATCAGCAGCAACAGCCGAGTCGATATAGCGATGTCCGTCTGTCCATCTATCTGTCTGTCTTTCCGTCCGTCCGTATAAACACCTGGATCTTCTAAACTACAAGAGCTACAGCCACCAAATTTGGAATGAAAGTACATCTATATGTCAGGCAGATCAAGTTTATTTCAAATTATTGGCAAATTTACACATTGTGTGTACAATACCGTTATAACTATCTTCACCTAGTTTGATCCGAATCGCACAACTATAGCTTATAGCTCCCATAGGACAAATCGATCGAAATGGGTGATTTGTATGGAAAAACGCGTACTAGAATGAGTATGGGGTTTTTTACAGTCGGATCGCTCGACTGAAGCCTTTTTTACTTGTTTTCTCTAAGTGTACTTGATGGATTTATATTGCGAAAGCTGACTGACTCTATAGAGTGTAGTATTTGACCCTCATCAATCTGTCAAGATTGCTGAAAATCCACTGGATTTTTATTAGAATTCGCTTGAAACAATATTCAAATCAAATCGGTCAGTCAGTCAGTCGGATGTCTGCTCAGATTTAGCCAGATGGTCACAGTGAGAGCTAAAAAAAAAAAAACAAAAACGCGAGCAAAAATAAATAACAATAAAAATAAAATAGTGCGTGCATTTTCCTTTTTAGAATTTCCACTTGTTGCTTAGCACAAGGTCACATTTTTTGAATTTTCCAAGTGAATTGGAAAATTTTTAATTTATGTTAAAAATATTTCCTCTTTATTGAAAGTGTATAAGTTTAAGAAGTTTTTTAATTTAAAATCAATTAATTTTTCTCTCTTTGCAGAACGACCAATTTGCTAACGAAAAGTCTTGAAAATTCAACTGAATGACTGATTTTTCTGGAATAGCATTTACCTCCTAAACAACTTAAAACTTATCAGTCAAAAAAACAAAAAACTTTACAAATTTCTATCAATAAAACTTAGGACTTTTCCAAGCAAAGTAGTTAGCAATTAAATACTTAACTGAAAATCCAATTTAAAAATCAAAAAACAGAAGAAAGAGAAAGAGAAAGAAAGTGAGAGAGTAAGAGAGAGAAAGAGAGAGAGAGAGAGAGAGAGAGTTATACCAGTTCTTGGAGTTAAGGAATGCAGCGTTGTCCGTATCTACATGAGATGCGAGAACGTCTTTTGGATCAACCGCGGGAAACATTACAATTGGAGAATATGGAACGAGCCAATTTACTGGACAATCGCCAATCGGCAACCGAGTCGCATCAGGTCGGCACTGTGGTCAAGGTAGGGGCTGTTGGATGTACTCGTAACAAGGATTCAAATCATATGCAATATGCTCCATAATCATAAAACAAAACACTCACATCTCCACTTATAACAGACATGTACAATTTCAGTTAACATTAACATCATCAACAACATTAACAGTAACATTTACAGTAACACTTTAACATTAACATTAACATTCATCTGCTTGTAAATATTGCATATGAATTTAAATATTTATTAATAATTATCAGAGTTAAAGAATTAAATTGTTATTTTACTGGGATTAAAAAAGGTAGTGCTTATTTTGATACCCTGTAGGCGCATATTTTTCAGTTTTAAACAGCTTAAAGCTGGTCAGATCTATATACAATCCTCAGTTGGAGCTATTAATACCCTGTACGAGTATACTTTTTGGTGTAGAGCAGTTCAAATCGCATAAATCTCCTTAAATTATAAATTTTTCTAGTGCTAAATGATACCCTGTATTATTCTTTGTAACAGTTTAAAGCAGTCAGGTGGACGTACGGTACATACATTGTTGATCAGCGTCGATAGATGAATCACTTTTGCCATTCAAAAAAGGTAGTGTTCACTTTTATACCCTGTAAATGCATATTTTTTAGTTTAAAAAAGATTAAACAAGGAACTGTCTATAAATAATCCTCAGTAGGATCATTTGATACCCTGTAAGAGTATACTTTTTGGTGTAGAGCAGTTCAAATCGCATAAATCTCCATAAATTATACATTTTTCTAGTGCTAAAAGATACCCTGTACTTTTCTTTGTAACAGTTTAAAGCAGTTAGCTGCCCGTACAGTATATACATTGTTGATCAGCATCGATAGGTGATCTGTTTAAAAAAACTCGGAGTTGATAAGAGCTAGAAGCTAACAGAAGCTTTTCTCACAGGTACAGTGATCAAGTTTAGCTAGAATTTTGTATGGCACTTCCACAAAGTCTACAAAAAAGAAGTTATTTTCAATATAAGAGAGCAGAAGATACTCAATAAACCATACCTTTATTCAACACATAAGAAAATGTAACGGTGTCAGCCTTGGTATCCCTAAAACAATAAACTCTTATTAGCCTTTATTGAGTTATACATACATTGAGTTAGCCTTGATTTACCTTTATAGCTACATTGACCTGTTAGTAGAGCTCACGATCGTTATGTGCAAGGTCGTGACTTCGAATTAGCACAAAAAAGTGAAAAACTTCAAATTAAAAACTTCCTTTTTTGCTAAATTTCCCAAAAGCACTACTTTCTCAATGCCAGTAAAAACTGTACAAAACACAACTCTGATAATTAACTACATATCAATAAATACTTATAATAATTGAACATTTTGTGTATATATATTTTCTATATATAACTTTTATTGTTTGAGCTTTCCAGTACCACAAAAAAAAAAAAAGAGAAAAGTTCAGTTAACCATGTGAAAATTGAAATTGAAATTGAATTGACAAATTGATTGAATGTTTGAAAAGTGACCAAAAATATAAACTGAGATATGATAATCCTTGCACGAGTTACGGAACGATTCGCCCATTACTTTGCCTTATTTCCAATAAGATACAAATCAGTAAATTTTTACAATTAATTTTTTTAACTTAAAATTTTTTTTAAGTCATCATTTTTTAGCAATAAATTGGAATTTTTTTTGTTTAAATGATTTTTGCATGGAATTAAAAAAAAAAATTATACATATTGGGATTTCCACTGATATCGGTCGTACCGTTATCTTGTATATTGTATATAGTACTATATATATTGTCTGGCTGTTAATACGAATTCCAATTTATTGTTGTTGTGATCGAATGAATAATTTTTTGGGAATTTAAAAACTAATTTTGGATTGGATTTGGAATATATATATATATAGCTACAAGGCGATGGATATCATACGAGTCCCGCTCACCAGCGCACACCGTTAGTGCCGCACGATCTGGGCGAGGATTTCAATTTGGATTTCGATGATGACTTTCCGATCGATGCACGACGACCAAAAAATGCCAAGTAAGTGTGTTCCATTAAATATATATAACCAATTCTGCCCAGTTTTCAATGTTGTCCTCACTAGAAATCAAAACACATGTCATCAATCATAACATATATATATGTGTGTACCACTTACAAATAATACCAACTACTTGTTCTACTCCATATATATCTATTTGTGATCTCCCATTTCACTGCTAAAACTGCTTCTTCTTCCTCTTCTTCTTTGTGATGATTTTGAGTTTTCATTCTCATCTGTGATCAGTTTCAATCCTGCTTTACCCCACACTGCCCCCCCCATGATAGACCTAAAAAAAAAAAAAAAAAAATACCAAATATATACCAAAATCGAATTTGACTAATACGCAAGAAATTGTTGCAGCGGCAATCATCCAACGGTTCTGACGCAACCAAAAAAAAGGTCAGATTACAAATCGGAATTATCCATAAGATAATTATATATTTATAAAAAAAAAAATACCCATATTTAAGCAATACCTATTTAAATACTAAACTTAAAGGATAGAAATCGAAATCGAATTTTATGATTTGCTTTAGTGAACACCATAAAATAAAACTTCCATTTCCTGATCACACTGCATTGTGTAGAAAGCGTAGCAGCACCAAAAAAAAAAAAATACTAACAGACTAATCCCAAAAAAAATACTAAAAAAATACCAAAAAATACCAACAAAAAAAATACCGTTTAGTGGGTTAAATGCAAAAAATATGTATGGAATTAATTCCTTAGCACTTCCTGGCCAAGTTTCCATTGTCATCGGTGCATTGTTTGGCAATTCGCCCGATTATAATGTCAACGAACTGAGAACCTGGGGAACTGAAGAACTAGAAAACTGGGGAGCAAAGAAGTCACCACAAAAGACACACATTGCCATACATTTCCGATTATGTGTCGAGTATTGTTAAGCGGTCTGCAATTCCATCTGCAACTCTCAATCTTTACATCTATCACTTCCGCCCTCTCTCTCTCTCTCTCTCCCTACTGTCTCTGTCGTTGGCACATAAAACAAATAAGTAGTCAGCGAATCGGATGACAAAATACAGAAAAGAAATGGCTAAAAAAAAATACCATTTAGAGCCGTATAAGTTGAAGAAGTTGCAAACAAATTACGCAACTTGACAATTGTCGACAAACGAAGACAACGTGGATTCCACATGGTTGGCGGAGTGCTAGAGATGAGCACAAGTCGTGACACGAGTTCAGTCACTTTCGAAATGAATTTACATAAATTGAATATTTTTAAGCGCAACTAACCTCAAACTAGAGATGAGTAGATCGTGTTACTTCAATTTACTCACGATTTCACACAAACCAATCGTTAGTAGAGCTGAGTAATACTCGTGCTTTGTAGCGTGACACGACGTCATCGAGTTTTACGACATAAAGTTTGGATGGAATGTACTAAATCAACTGCCAGCGATTAGGATTTTCCACAATTAACTTCATCTAGAGATGGACACATATCTTTTGAAGCAGATAAAAGTCAGTAACAGAGATTCTTTTAACTAAACTAGAGATGTGCACACGTATCGTGCTCTTATATTTGAATTCTTACAAAAATATACGATAACCTAAGTCAATGTAAGCGAAAAACAACAAAGAATTTCTTAAATTCAATGTTTGGTTAATGTTTGAGCTTCATTTAGATATGAATTTAAGTCGTGCTCTTCAGTAGCTATCGTATTATACGACTTTAATTGGCTAAGTTTAATTTTGAACCAAAGAAACTTTTTCTAAAGCTCAGCAGGTCGTGTTTCTGAGGTAAAATAAGCTTAAGTATCTTAAGCTAACCTCAAAAATTTAAAAAAGCTCAGCGAAATTCGTGTTTTTAAAGCAAAAGAAGTTAAAACTAACCTCAAAAACTTAAAAAAAATTAACCAATAGTGAACAGAGCTCAATTTGGGTTTTTATCGTAACTTTATTCTAGATTTGTATGCTATATATAGTAAAAAACTTAAGCGATCCCTTGCTAGACATGTACCTCAGTCGTGTCACGAACTAACTCACATCTCAATTCATCTTTTAATTTCATAGGCAACCCATAAATAATCCAGAGATAATACGATATGTTGGCTCGTCTCACGCGCCCATCTCTAGCTCTAAGCCCAAGCGTAGCCTGCCAAGATTTCAACCGCAGCTGCGTCCCAGAACTGACTACGACAGCGCCCCTAGCTCCACGGGTGAACTCTCCGCCCTTTTGCCCCCCATTTGCATCCCTGGTATTCAGTCTCCCTGGCACTACAGAGTCATTGTACGAATGACTTACATTCGTGTGCTAAAAAACAAGAAAAGTACAAGAAACAAATTGAAAAAAAAAAAACAATCAAAATCTATCAATAAATATTTTGACATCGTGTGTTGTTCCAAAGTTTTTAACAACTTGTATCCCTGGTGGACATGCAAACTCCATTAACCAGATGTTAACACCAGACACCGATGTCTATTTATTGATCTGATACAGTTGACCTAACCTTGTAAAACCAACCATTTTTATATTGCTCCCTTTTTTTCCCTTGAAAGCCTATTTCTGGATGCGACGCATGATTAGATGAATGCACACAAGGTTAATGATTCCCACCTGCAATTAACCTCACCTTTTTATCGTGCTATATTCCCCTCCATTTTTGTAAACTGCTCAAGGGCTTGTCTCGTGGACCGTTATCATTGGGGTAGACCCAAGACCAACGACTATTAATAACCTCAAGCGAATGCTATAACAAATTGTCCTTCCCCAAAATTATGTCTACAGCTTCGAGCCCTGAAAACGCTCTATGAGGGATAAAGTAACTCTGATTAGATATTGGGAGCTCTTTGGAATGGTTTAATTTGAAATTTGAAATAACTGTTTTGCTATAATAATATTTAAAAATCCATGACTTTAACTAACTCCGAGTTTAACAGTTTAGGATTAAAAGTAATATACTTTTTGAAGATTTTAAAATTCTTCGAGTTAAGTCTGATTCCTAAAATATATATTAAATCTTACACAACACTTAATAAACCCAAGAAACATAAATCAAGTCTTTAAATAGACTTCGTATTCTATTTTTAAGTAAATCCCGGTTAAAATTTCAATATGTTAAAATCGAGTAACCCCCGAGGCATTGACTTAAAGCTGTCAAAAGATTTAATCGTCTGCAAATATTGTCTGTCACTTTGTTTTGTCACCCGAACGATTGTTTTGGCCCATAAATTGTGTCGAGTCGTAATACCCATTCTGGATATTAATATCGTTTAGCCTCTATTTGCACAGTTCTTTGGTGCTTGTTGTTCCCCTTGTTTATCGGCTTATACACTTACTTCCTCATAAGGTTCTCTGGGTGCGGTTGTTGGACCTTTGTGTGGTCTCTCTTTCTTACTCTTCTTTAGCTCCGCCGCACCCCACCCCGCCCACTTGCCCGCCCATTCCAGCTGTGCATGCCGTCAATTCAGTGCACTGCGACGCAGTTGGCGACTCGCCGCGACGCAAAATCCTTTTTTTGTGCGCTGCAACCACTTTCCTGGTCACCCTACACTTGTGTGAGCAACCATATTGGTTCACACGGTGACTATGTATTTATGCTGCAGCGTTCAGGCAGTGTCGTTAGCATCTGGCCGACGTGTGCGTGAAGCGAACGAAGAAGCAAAACAGAATCCGATGTTGGTTGTTGTGAAAAGCGCACGAAAACAAAACTACGCAAAACACAACACGAATTGCGGTAAAAACGAAGCGAAAGCGCAAAACATTTACGATATTAAATGGGTCGTCGTCGATGACGACGGGTTGCCAAAGGAACAGCTCTGACGCTGACTGCGACGTCAAAAGCGACGTCGTCACTGTTGCTTTTATCGTAAATGCTGTTAGCAGCGCACTGTGGTTAAAGTGTGGCTATGTACGCTAATATAAATACGATGAAAACTCACATAAGCGGACACCTGCCGTGGGGCAATTGATTGTGTAAGAGAGGCGTCCGCTTATTAGAGGTGTTCGCTAAGAGTGTTTTTAGTGTATATTTCTATTGTAATTTGTTCATAATACGAATAAGTAAATAATTTTAACCGCATTAAAATGTTAAGTTTTATCGCTTTTATTGAACTATAACAAAGAGTTAAAAGATGTTAATATTTTATTATTGCTCAAATTTATTTAGTGTACTTTCTGCCAATATTAACTGTGCAACTAAAACTTTTCAATAAGTAAACGCGCTGTCTGAGCCACTGTGCATCCTTTTTGCGCGTTGTAGGGTTGTCACTGGCCGGTCTCGACATATACACAGTGTGTACTGCACACACACATGTGTGCGTGTTTGTTTGTGTGTGTGAGCATGTGCCCGTGGCCAATGTGGGTAATTGAGTTTTGGGCTGTTGCTTTCAGCTAACTGACAGTTCGCCCTTCCTTTTCTTCTCTTCCTTTCGTTTCCATCCCTTTCTTGCCTTTCTTTATTCTTCTTTGTTGTTGTTGTTTTTTTTATATTGTTGCCTTTGATTTTGTGATGTCGACTTGTGCCGCTTGGAATATGTTGTGGGCTGCACTTTCAAATTGGGAGAAAAAAAGAATAAAGGGAAAAAAACACCCTGTAGCCGGAACTCAATACTCGATGGGTTGATGGATTTGAAATGCGTTTTGCATTCGCAGCGAAACATTTTCATTCATGCGTGTGCGCCGAACAAGTGACCCATTTATGCTCAATTGTTGCCACCAACTGTGGCAAAACTAACCTAAGCTAATGATGTGCACGACCTAAGCATACCCTGTACTGCACCAAACACAAAATAAATGAGTGTTAAAAGGGAAACCATGTTTGCTAGAAATTTGAATGCATGAGATTTTGCACTGGGACTTTGTATGCTCTTGCACACCCTGTAATCAGGCACTGCAAAGAGCGTGTTGTATTCATAATTCCAACGGATTTGCCTAACAAAAGACAGAGAACTGAGCGATAAGCCACTGAGCCACTCAGCGAACAAACCACACACAAACACACACATACACACACATGCACCCATTCGCACACACACCTACACACACACAGCTTCGTCGGGGGCAAATGGCAAATCCGAAATGCAAACGGAACTAAAAGCATTCTGAGCATTTGAAGGATATGAACGTAGAGAAGAGAAGAAGAGAGGCAGGAGGGGAAGGGGAAGCTATACTGGAATCACAACCAAGCTAGTCATTAACATGCCAATCAAAAATAAAACAAAAATAATAATAAAAAGAAAGAGTAAATAGCAAAGATTGTGGGGAGACGAGGAAGTGCAAGCGTGAGAGGAACAGAAATGTAGGAACAAGTAAATTGAACGCTTTATGCAAATACTAAAAAAATGCAAGGGATAACGGTACTTGGGCAGTGGGAGCAAAGAGCACAACAAGAAGAAGAGTAAGGAAACACACACACTAAATTGTGTCCTACTTTCTGGCATACAAGAGCCTGCTGGATAATATATATTTCCCCTACAAAAGCCACACAGCATCCAAGCAGAGAGCGTGAGAGCGAGAAAAGGCGCGTGTGAGAGGTGCAGCAACAACTAGCTGTGAGCTGAACAAGGACAGAGCGTAAAATAACAACGATTCGGCGCACAGGGGCGGCTGCTGTAAAGTCAGCAGAGGCAGCAGCAGAGGCAGAACCAGAAGCAGCACCAGCAGCAGCAGTAGCCACAGCATCGGCAGCAGAGTTCTTAAGCCGAGACGAGCCTTTTCAGTTGTAGTTGGATAGTAAAGGGTCTTGGACGTGTTGTGTACAGCGTTCGCCAAAGGTAGCCAAGACCACAGTTTCAATAGACAGTTCACAGTGAAAACGGTGAAAACAGTGAAAACTCTGTGGAAATTAAGCCCCAAAAATATATAACAAAGCATCAAAAGAAATCGTTAAGATTTCTCAAACATTTTTTTGTAAACTTTTTTTTCCTCTAACATTTGCCAGCAGAGTGTGCTAGACTTGTGACCCAAAAAAAAATTTTGTAAAAAGTGTCGCTAATTATTGTTAGCAAGCTCAAAAGAAAAGTGAATGAAATTTAAGACAGTTTTCCTCGTTTTCCGAAATTTTCTTCAATCTTTTTTTTTTGCTGTGCTTTGAATTGAAACAATTTGCAAAATTGCAGAAAAAGATGCGTTGGGCGCGCTTAAAATTTGGACTCTCCTGATTTTCTAATAGCACCGGGCAGCTCCACACAAACACACTCTCACAAACACACACACACTGTGAGTGTGAGTGAGAGCGCGCTTTGCACTCGAGTGTGGAGCTCCCTCCAGCTAAATAAAAACTGTATGCAATGTATACACAATGTTTGTGTATCCGTATACATATGTGCAAGTGTATGTGCAATGCATACACAAACGCACACACGCACACATGCACACGGCAGACTCCAGTTAATCTCACGCAGAGTTATTTTAGCCGCTCTCTCTGTGGCTCTCTCGCTCAGATGCTGAGCTTAAACTTTGGAATGCGTAAACGAGGGTTGATTGCTGTTCGCAATGAAAAAGCGTGCGTGCGCGAGCGAGCCAGAGCGAGTTGTTTACTTGCTGCGGAGAAGAGAGGTCACTAGGTCGCTCCAGGACGCATTCCAAAGCAACAACAACAAAGACAAGAAGATGCTTCAAGTGCGGCTTACGGCTCGTGCTTTTTGGCCACGCCTCATTTTGCCCATTTACCAAATGCATTTCAAATGCGTTCCACAAATTGTCAAAGAGACAAGTCACAGAAAGAGAGCGATAGCGATAGCGAGAGCGAGAGGCATTTACATAAGAGAGCGCAGCTTTAGAACAACAAAAGATTTGTTGCATACTTTTTTGTGCGTTGCATGCAACACTCAAGCTGCAAATTGTTTCATTAATATTTCATGACACAGCCAAACGACAACGACAAAGTTTAAACGTCGCGTGAATAAAACGAACACAAAAAATAAAAAAAACAAACAAACATAAACAATTAAAAGTTATCGAACTTATCGATATCGATAAATTGAGTGTGCAAAGTGCAGAAAAAGGGAGACAAAAACTTAAATTAAAATATAAATAAATCAAAGAAGAAGCAACCAGCCAAAACGGAGACCGACACGGCAGCGGAGACAATGGGCGGCGGAGAAGTGAAGGTCGCTACCGTCGATGTGGAGGGCGGTGACAATATGGCAACTCTGCCGGTCTCCCGTTCCCACACCGCCGGCAGCACCGACAGTGCCGAGAAGAACAATGCGGCCAACAAGGAAATGGAGCTCAAGAATGTTATGCCACAGCCGTTGCAAAGGTGCGACAGGGAGAGGGAGATGAAGAGAGTGTGGGAGTGGGAGCAGAGGGGGAAGAAAGAGTGAGAGAGAGCGAGAAAAAGAGAGTTTGGTGCTCTGTGGATGATACTCAAGGCCGCCAAAAGTGCCAGGCCCTCAAATCATATATACACACACACACACACACACACACACACACACACACACACACACACACACACACGGTGACAGGGAGACAAATCACGTATAACAGTTAGATACACACACACACACACACATACACACTACAGCCATACTACATACACACCTCAGCCACACTGTATATAAAGATAGTACGCTACGCTGTATATAAATACTACCAATGCTATAACTGTATCTGTATCTGTATCTGTATCTGTATCTGTATCTGTATCTTACTGTGTATATATCTCTATATATGTATGTATTAATGTATCCGTGCTCATATCTAATTAGCTACTACCACTAATTTTGCCGAAATTTTCGCACATTTAGACACCCCCACCCACCAAAAGAAATACCCTGTAATACTCGTACTTTTTACCCCCCCGGAAATACCAAAGATCCACTTTTTACGGGCATTTCAAAATTCAAACCAAAAATGTAAAAAAAAAAACGAAAAAAAAACAAAAATTTGTCAATTGTCGTCTTATAGGGTTTGCTACACGTTCAAGCCAAATCCAAATAAGCACAGTTTTATGCCAGCGAACATAACGGTGCAGGGCACATATCAGGCAAATCCGATAACGGGACCAATCGAACTATGGTAATATGCATACATACAACATAACCTCACACTATGCTACAACCAACAAAATAAAAAAAATATGCCCATTCCGAAAGTTCCCGAGATTCCCAATCAAGAAAATTACAAACACTCGACTTGGAGTAACTTTTCCACAATTTATCGAAAGTTATCGAATGTTGTCGATATGTTTTTTGCATTCAGCGATGTCTTATATTACTCGTCTTATAGTAACAAATTTCAAAACTTATCAAAAGTTATCAATTGTTTCCAAAGTTATCGTATAATCGAAATGTATCGACTTTTATCGAATAGGTATAAATTCAACGATGCGTTTTATTACTCAGTTCCCAACGGAAATCAGTTTCACACTCGCAAATTTTCACAATTATACGTTTCCGTACATACAATTTATCAGTTGTAATTAAGATACATTTGTATCTACTACACACACACACACACCCACACTGTTACACAGCAGCCCAAATACATATGTAAATGGGCGTTGAAGTGTGCGTGTGTGTGTGTGTGTGTGAGTGAGCGAGCTTTGGCGTGAGTTGCTTGTTTTGCCGTTGATACTTTTAACTGGGTCAAATAATGCAAATGAGTTGCTTGCAATACGATGCCCTGCACAGTGGGGCAAGAGGCACGTAAAAGCAAAAAAGCAAAAAAAAAATTTAAGCTTAAAAAATTTGGAAAAATAATTTTTTATAAATTAAATATTGAAATTAATACCAATTTAAAAAAAAAAAAAACTTTTTTGTAGAATTAAATTTAAAAAAAAAAAATGAAAAATATTTTGAAAAATCTTTTCTATCTTAAAATGTAGAGAAAAACAATTTTATAACTCACTTAACCATTTTCAATTTGAAATTAATCAAAACAAAAACTTTTTAACTAGTTTCTTTACTTAAGTTTTTCATTAAATAATTATTAGTATTTTTTCTGGAATTTATTTATGCAGAATAAAAACACTTTTCTTAAAGATTTTCCCACAAAAAGCACTCAAAATAAATGAAAAATATTGCAAAAACTCGAATCTATCAAGAAAAAAAAACTTTTTCATTTATTTAAAATTTGAAATTAATCTAAAAAGATCTTAAAAAACTTAAGTTTTCATATAAAATTTATAAATATTTTTTCTGGAATTCAAAACGAAAAGAGTTTCTCACAAAACGCACTCAAGTCTTAAGTTTGTTACAAGAAAAATGATGCTGTGACCTGCTTTTGTGACCCACTGTACCAATAGTACTCGTAAATGGTTGCTGATTGGCATCGAGTACATAGAGTATATATCGAGTATCGACAGATGACATGTTTTGGTGTCTGATGTGTTAGCTAATTAGGTATGCATGTGAGTAGCTTATGCACTCGAGCAGTCAAGCGATGCTCTCAAGAAGCATGAGAAACAGCACACACACACAGATACACACCCATACACACACACAGGCACACCCACACACACACAGGCACATACTTTTAACTAGGTAGGAGTTATTGACACTAACCCAAAACAAGTAACACGAGGGAAAAAACTTTGTTTTAAAAGGGATTTGCACACACCCCAACACACACACACACACACACGCGCACACCCACAACACACACACACACACACTCACTCACTTGTAGGATATGAGTGTAATTTGTCTTTTGTAAGAATTTTTAACAATTGTGTTTTAATTGTTGTCATAACGGACATTTCACAGGACATCGCTCTTCATTGTGACCAGTCTGGTGTATGCGATTCTATTGATTGTCGTTTGCATCGCTTATGTTATCAGCGATGTGACCACACACCGACTACCGGTGCTCTACTACGAGACGTTCTTCACGTATCTCTATGGCACCAGCATACTCTTCCTGTTGTACGTCTTTTGTTTCCTGCTGCAGGGTAAGCACAACTCATTCAAAAATTTATTTATTTTTAAATTTATTAATAATTTATAATTTTTTTTTTTCGTTGGTATTTCCAGAAAGCTCTTGCTGTAATGGCGGCAATGGCGGCAGCAAACCGAAACCACAGCCCAAGGAGAAGAAATCTAAGAAAACCAAGAATGCAGATCCAGCCGATTCGAAGGAAGCGAAAGGCTCGAAGGACTCTGGCAAAGCAGCTAAAGGCGCCGCATATCAGGTGAGAAAAATCAACATAACCAAAGTAAAAACTAGTCTAAGGGATACAATTTTTGTGAAGAGAAGCAAACTGATAAGTTCTGTAGGAAACAAGAGCTTTATTAATGCTGACAACTTATGTCATATAGCCCCAATACTCCAAATCGATGGAAATTTGGTAATTTGTATGAAGACATTAAGTTTAAATTGAGCGATCTTGGCCAAACTCACAAAAAATGCGTCAACTATGATGCTATATATGCTCACCAAGTTTGGTACGAATCTGACAACTATATCCTATAGCTTTTATAGAACAAATCGGTCAAAAATAGCGGATTTGTATGAAGATTTGTAGTATACGTTGAGCGACCGCACAAAACTCACACATTACGTGTATATCACAAATATAACTATCCTCACCCAGTTTGTTTCGAATCGGCGAACTATAGCCTATAGCTCCCATAGGGCAATTTGGCCGAAAATTACTTATTTGTATTGGAAATGCGCACTAAAATGGGTACGAGGTCTTTTACAGTGGGCTTACTCGACGGTAGCCTTTCTTACAAGTTTTCTAACTACTACCAATGTAATAAATAGGAAAATCAGCCCTTTGAGGTAACAATTTTTGGGCTTTTCTTGAGCTTCCTATGGTACTTTTACGCTATTACAAACACTTTCATTAGAACTTCTCTCTAAAAACTTCTTTGCACACTTTTCACTTCTTTCAGGACCTCTAGAAATTTTTGTCTACACTCATAACAGCTTAGAGCTCCAAATCGGAGCTTAAAATTTTATATATTTCAACTAGAAAATCCTAGAATTTAGAGAAGTTGTCCGAATTTCTATAGAAACTTGTAAAAGTGTTTCAAATATTGTTTTCATATGCTGATCAGTGTTCATTAAACAAAAAACATATGTCATTGTCTGTGATTTGTGTCAGGGCTTTCGAGGGTGTTGATGAGTTACAGGGTGACTAACTGCTCAGAAACAGTATGAATCGCATGAATCCAATGATGGGCAGATTAACAGACCCTCGTTAATTAGATGACGACATTTGCCAAGTGATAAGGCCACATCAATTATGATGATCATATGAGTTTGCCACAACAAAATGTACTCATGATATACTATGCAAAAAGTAGGAATAAACTGATCTGCGTGTAGACTAAACAGCGCTGTGATGCACAAAGTAAACTCTTCATAAGTTTGTTTCCTTGGTTCGATTTTCAAAACATTTTTCTAATGAAACCTCTTCACCACTCTCTTCCTCTTCCTCAGGAAGCACCCGTGGATGCCGAAGTGGCAGTCACCCCGAAGAACGTACGCAAGCGGAAGACAACACACAGTGATCTCACGCATGGAAGTTTCTTTCTGCGCGTCGGTGCCATTGGTAAATTATATAGAAAACACCCGATCTTTTCAAATGACTATACTCAAATTTGATTTTTTTGGTTTTTAAATGGTTTTAGCTTTTGGATTGGGTGCCATGATTTACATTGGCTTGGAGTTTGGATCGTTCTTTGAGATACCATTCGATTCGCCATGTCATCATATTTTGATCGGTGTCAATCCATTGCTACAAATGATCTTCACCTTTATGCAGATGTATTTTATATTCATGAATGCACGGGTAAGTCGAAAAAAGTTCACTTTCAGGGCGCTTTCAGTAGCGTTTTGTAGTATGTTAACGAAAGTTTAAGTAATACTACCAACTATTATAAACTATCACAATCACAACTACCAACCAACACTTACCAACAGCCACTTACCACTTACCAACTACCACTACCATCACTACTACTACTAAAACTACTTAGTGTATAAAAAATGACAGCCAACATAGTCCCAGTCCTCCAATGGTCCAAATTGAGGTTAGTTTTAAGCTTAAGATTGTTCAGAGAGCATGTTATACCAGAAATCCAAAAAAACACATGAAAATTCATGCTAAAATCTGCACAAAATTTCGTATGAATTTTCATGTGTCTGATGATTTTGTCGCTAAAAAAATGTTCAATCACAAATCAGTTTATAGACTCGCTACGGTCACACTTTGTCTCGCTCTATCCTTGCCTCTGTCTCTCTCTCTCTATCTCTATCTCTCTCTGTCTCTGTCTTAGTCACTCACTCACTCGTTTCGAATTGGCGTGTTAATTGGCAGTTAGTTCAGTTGAGTTCATTATCATTGATTCATGCATTATCGCATTTCAACATTTAACATTCAATCATCAGTCATTTCACGTACAATATTTTTTTTTTTTTTTTTTTTCGCTTGCTTCGCTTTGCTTCATTCAACAAATGCAACAATTTCGCAACATTTGAGCATTTTAAAAGTGAACTCATTTGATTTTCTCTGATTTCTTTTCTTTTTTTGTTTTTGGTCGTTCGGCTTAGTCGAATTTGGAGTTCAAAGTGTAAGATCAGTTTTCCGATTTATCAATTATGAGTTATGGCCGCATTAGCTTTACATTTATGCATACATTTCACAAACACGTACACCACGCATTCATAAAAACAATTCAAATTTTCACTTCATCATTCATTGATCATCATCATCATCATCATCATCATCACCACCATTACTTCAAACATCATTTAAAAAAAAAACTTAAAAATTTTTTTCGAAATTCTGCAAAGTACTTAGTTTTTTTAATGAACCATTTTTATGTGTACATAATCCCTAACAACAACCAAACAACTCCGCCCCATTCACGATCGCAGACTAGGCCACCATTTCAGGTACGATATACAACTCATTTTCTCTACTCTACATTCTACATTCTACTACTACTACTACTACTCTACTAAAACATTCCCCACATTCAAATTTCTCTTCATCACTTATGCACTCGCACTTGCACACACACACACAGGCACACGCACACACATACTTATACATATGCACTGTCATGATCATATAAATTTTAACGAAATACTGAACTTTGGAGTGATCATAAGTGTCTATAAATGTACATACATATATTCTAGTGATGTAAGTCAAGTAAGAAGGGATTTGAAATCGGATTCGATTTGTCAGAAATCGAAAATTTTTACTTCGATATATCGATTTTTTATCGAACACTTTTTAAAGATATACAAGCGATAAAAGATAGAATCATATCTGTTAGAATAACAATATCGTTTTTATCGATCGTTTTTTTTAAGAAATTTTGGATGAAAAAATAATATTCGGGTATTATTTATGTTTTAAAATAGAATATAGTTGAATTTCCTTGATTTCCTCAAAGAATCCAATTTTTGTATAGACGTCTTACGTATTATACACAAAGAAGCTAGTTTAAATGAGTTTAAAATCGATATATCAATGATCCTACACATCACTTATATATATTATAATAATTTAATTAATATTTTAGTGCTTTAACTAAACTAATACTACTACTACTATAGTTATGTATAAGAGTTTCGGGTTGGGCTCAATAGCAAAAATCTCAGAGAAAAGTATTTAAATCAGCAATGGGTAATTAGCAGCTGAATTTGCTCACAATGCTCGCACCGTTAGTTATGATTCTTACTACTTCGTGGTTAAGCGTGTATAGTGGCAACGAAATTTACGAATCGTTTGCTGCTCTTGATATAAAATTTGGTATAGAGGATCGTCTATGAGTAACGCAGTAGATTTTTAGACCCCGCACTTCAAAAAAGTGTAGAGAGGTCTATTAGCTTTGTCAGAAGCGAGTTGTACGCAACAGGCACAAGGAAGCATGTTCGACCACATAAAGAATATACATTCTTGATCAGCAGCAACAGTTGAGTCGATATAGCGATATATATATGTACATATATAGGAATCGGCTAACTATGTCTTATAGGTGGAAAAGGAATAATCGTTCGAAAATCTATATCTTGTATGGAAAATATCTTAACATAGCACACACAATGTTATAAATTTATAATCAGATCAAATCAGATAACTTTTTATATAGTTCCAATAGGAACAGTCGCTTGAAATAGAAAAGATTTAAGTTGAAGCTGCTTTTGCTGCCCATCGCTGATCGAAACTAACTAAAGTTAGTATTTTTGCTCAAAGTAAACGAACACAGACACTTATACAACTACAAATAACTGTAAATACTTGTTAACTTGTACTTATACTTAACCTATAAATATATATATATATAAATATATAGTGATTTTTTGCTTGAAATATACTCAAAATTGCGTTTGCGCAAATACTTTTTTTCTTCCCTGCTCTCCGCGTGCGCTCTCTTCTCTCTCTCTCTCTCTCTCTTTCCTTCTCCTTTACAGCTCAACATACATCGGTTCAAGGTAATCGCCCGATTTGGACTTATGCACGTCGTGGCCACCAACATTTGCGTTTGGATACGAACTTTGGTCAAGGAATCGCTGCTTGAGATCACAATCTATCATCAGAAACGTAAGGCTGATCCGGATGCATCATCAATTGAGCATTCGATACGTCAGCATGCATTACGTCATGCCGGAACTGTACTACGCACCCACGCTGGTCCCAATACCGAATTCGAGGTACTGGACGGTGAGGATTTGTTACCCAAAAATGTTTACAAGAGCGACAATGTTATATCGAAATTCGTAAGAAATACCGTGGATGGTATTTCAAAGAGTTTGGGCATGGGTGGCGATGATGTGACTAGTACAACGAGCACCACTAGCACAACGACAACCACTCGTGCTCCATATACGACACCAGGATATCAGTGGCATAGCACAACAATGGCCCGCAAGTTGAAGAAGTTTATCACAAGCACCACCGCTGCCACAAGCACCGGCGGTAGTAGCACCTCTGCCAGTGGTGGTGGCAGCATTAGCAGCACCACCAGTACCAGTACCACCAGCATGCCAGCCGTATTTAATAGTGCTGCCACTGTCATTGATCCGACGACCAGTGAACTGCCCTTTAATAGTTTTCAAAGGATTTTTTCGAGCGCCGCTCCGAGTCTAACGCCCATCGATGTGACCGCACCGACGTTGTCCGCTGCTGTTGATGGTCAGGCTGGTACCTCAGACGGTAGTGTATCATCATTCCTTAATGGCCTGATTACCACTGCCTCGACAACGACAACAACGACGACTCAATCCAATCCAATTACTGCTAGCAGTACCGAAGGTGCTGTCAATATCATGAACAATTTGTTTGGTCCCGGCATGGAAAATAGCTTCCAAACCTATTCGGATATCTCACATGAGGAGTCCAGTGATCTCATATCATTTGAGAATTTCGAAAATCTTGATAATATCTATCCAGCAGCCCTATCCTCAAATATTGGTACACTTAATTCGACTGCCTGTGGACGTGTTGATATTATGGGTACAATTGTCTATGATTCGGCACCGTATCTATATCCATTTATCATTGAATATTCATTGATTGGTGCTGTCGTCTTGTATGTCATGTGGAAGCATATTGGTCGCTATCCAGGACGCATGAATGATGAGGATCTGGAGCATAGGCTTGAGGTGATGCTATCCCGTCGTGCCGTTGCCATGGCTCAGCAGGCACGTTCCGGTCGCGTCGATTGCGTTGGCTCATCGAAGGGTTTGTTCTTTGGTCTATTACTGTTGGTCGGATCGCTGATTTGCTTGATACTCTTCTTTGTCTTTGTGCGTCATGCTCATCTGTCGCTCATTGGCATATATCTGGCCGATGCCAGTCATTGCATCATTATGGCATTTGCCATACTGGCCATCATTGTTGGCTTTATCAGGTGAGTTTGAACTCTGCTTAAGTACACTAAGAGAAATAAGTGGGAGTAAATGGGGAATGTTTTCAAAATTTCAATAAAAAGTTTATTTCCAATTTTGTCATTTTCTAACTCGATCAATTTTGGTATCATTTCTATTACACAGAGTCAAGAACTTGAAATTCCGCTGCGAGGATCAATCGAATCTGAATGATATATTATTGCGCATCTCGGCCTTTGGATTGTTCACCTACTCCGTGTTTAGCATCATTGCCGGCAGCTTGAAGGTGCTCGAGAGTGAGCCCAGTTTGTTGGTAACGACCACAGGTGGTGTTGCCGTATTCCAAGTGATTCTACAATTGCTATTCATTGCCGATGTATCGCGTCGTCGCGTCCATTTGCCGGAACATGATCGGAGCAAGCCAGGACGCCAGATTGTTACCTTCCTTCTCATTTGCAATGTGGCCATGTTTGCCATCTACACATTTGAAGCTCAAAAAGTATTCGCCAATCCTGTAAGTAGATATGTACGTAAGCGAGACTGAGTTAAGTAAGACGATTAACGCTCTCGTTCGTTCTACTCGTTGTTTGTTGTTCGTTACTCGTTAGTCGATATATTTTACTATGTATCAATCTTTAGTATAGTTGAAGATTAGTTATTACTCAAATTAATATCTTGTTTTGTATTGTCATTGTCATTGTCATTGTCATTGTCATTGTCATTGTCATTGTCATTGTCATTGTCATTGTCATTGTCATTGTCATTGTCATTGTCATTGTCATTGTCATTGTCATTGTCATTGTCATTGTCATTGTCATTGTCATTGTCATTGTCATTGTCATTGTCATTGTCATTGTCATTGTCATTGTCATTGTCATTGTCATTGTCATTGTCATTGTCATTGTCATTGTCATTGTCATTGTCATTGTCATTGTCATTGTCATTGTCATTGTCATTGTCATTGTCATTGTCATTGTCATTGTCATTGTCATTGTCATTGTCATTGTCATTGTCATTGTCATTGTCATTGTCATTGTCATTGTCATTGTCATTGTCATTGTCATTGTCATTGTCATTGTCATTGTCATTGTCATTGTCATTGTCATTGTCATTGTCATTGTCATTGTCATTGTCATTGTCATTGTCATTGTCATTGTCATTGTCATTGTCATTGTCATTGTCATTGTCATTGTCATTGTCATTGTCATTGTCATTGTCATTGTAAGTGCACATGCATGTTGATCACCAACGAGATTATCGATAAGTAAAATATTGGCAGATCGATAACAATGAACTTTGGTCGATAAGTTCAAATTTCTGTGTATTTACTTTAGCTGCATGAATTTGTTTGCTCATGATTGTCTATGAACCGATTAATTATCGAATAATTACAATGAAAACACTCTACATTCAAATAGGTGCAACTGGAGTTCTACGGCTTTGTACCCTGGTCCATAATCCAACGCATCACACTGCCCCTCTGCATTTTCCATCGCTTCCACAGTGCCGTGACACTTGCTGAGATCTGGAAGACCACCTACAAAGCACGTTTGGAGTAAGAACTTGGAGCTTGAAACTTGGAAAAGCACTTTGAATGCTACAACAAAATGGAGGTTACGTAATGCACCAAAAAAAAAAACGGAAAGAAAAACAAAGAATAGAAACACGAAAAACCCTAAAAAAGAACAACAGAAAAACCAAGAAAAGAAAAGAAAAGAAAAAAGAAAGAAAAGAAAATGGAAAATATTATAGCGAACCGAAAAGCGAAAGAAAAAAGTTTAAAGTTAGTTTCTAATTGCATATTATAAACACACGTATATATATCTATATATATATATATATATATATATATATATATGAAATTTATATATATGTATAAACATAACTTTTTGTTTTTAGTTACGCGTACGTATAGGTTAACTAAGTTCAAAATACGAAAAAAGAAAACAAAGAAGAAAATAGAAAGAAGAACGAAGAAAATAAGAGAACAAAACAACAATGCAACAAATTGTAGTACGATTTGTACTTCTAATACAAAAACGAGAGCTAGAAACTCCCAAAGCGAACCATTGGACCACTGGCGACCCACTTGGGGGCGTGGTTTGGGGCAATACTATGAACCAAACTAAAGAGCGTACAGAAATTGATCAAAAATAAACGATTAAATGATAAAAAAAATATGATTAAACGATTTACGAATCCAAACGATCATCATTGATGCTAAATACCAAAAAAAATACCAAAATAAAATTACAACAAACAGTGAACAAGAAAACGTAAAGTATAAAATTGGAATCAAATTAAAAAAAAAAAATAAAATAAAAATTGTTGTTGTAATCGATATATGAAAAGAGAGTAAAACGATATGGAAAACATTCGCTTCTTCTTCTTTATTTAATTTAAATTTCTTTACATTTTTTACTTCTTTCCGTCAGATGAACAACTTAAGAACTAAGTCATAGAATTTACAGTTAATAAAATTTTTCTTTTCCAAAAAAAAAACAAAATATACTAATTTTTACAATTTTCAGCACATAGTATATTAATTATTTATAATTAATTTATGTATATTTAATTTAACTTAAACTATTATAATATTATACATATATATCTCCCTTAGTATTTTTTTTTTACTGTTTATTTGTTTGTTTTATGCATTATTATTATTGTTTAACTCGCTGCAATGTCTTTGTAACTAAAAGTTTTACTTTTATAATCAATTGTTTTTGTTTTCATTAAAAAAAAACGATCATATAACAATTAAGTCAAAGATATAAAAAAACCAAAAAACAAAAAAAAACACAAAAATAAAACATAAAAAAGGTTGTTTACTTTTCGCGTTGCAGTACTTCAAAGCGACTTAGGTACAGTTGAACAAAAACATGTTGCGCCGCTAAGTATGCAGCGGTTTTTGGGCCACACACGCTTATGGGTAAATCGGCACAAAGCAAAATGGACGGCCATGAAAATGTGTTAACAGCAACAAATTTCGAATTTTTCCCAAAAACAAAACAAAACACAAAACAATTGACCGAAGACAAACAACAACAACAACAACAAACTGTGATGAATTATATTGTTTATTGACTTTGGAAATATATTTCATTATTTTCATTTATTCCGTTCTCTTTTGAAATTTTATACTTTTAGCATTACCAACAAAAGAAAAAAAAAATAAATAATTAAAAAAAATTAAAATTGGCTTAAACTGCGTTCAAACCAACTTCATGGCACAATGTAAAGAAACGAAGAAGAACCCAAAACTACAAAGAAAGAGAGAAGAAAATACACAAAGAAAGAGAAAGAAACAACAAATGTTGCGGCACTGAAAAGAAGCCAAACAAAAATATAAAAAAAAAAACAAAAGAAAAAGAAGAAGATAAACAATTTTTAATATTTATATATATATACATATATAAATATATATATTATATATATGAATGAATAACAAAAGAAACGTTTATAAATGTCCATTTTTTGATTATTAGTAGTGATGTTAAATGAGAAACAACAACTTAATAGTAATTATAATAATTTAAATATGTATGTAATAGCTGCAAAACAAGATAAAAACAAGATGAAGATAAAGATAAGCATCAAGAGAAATTTAAATTAAATACGATACTAAATCGTTCGTATGTCTGAAAATCGCAAACAAGAACAAATGTAATGCATTTAGGAGCTGACAAAGCGGAAACGGAAGCGGAGACGGAAACAAGAAGAACAACAACAAACGATAACGAAAAAATTGAAAGAAAAAAAACCATAGCGATAGCGATAACGTTCTCAATTACAAGTTAAGAACCATTTTTAAAGATATGCCACGTATATCTATAAATATATGTATACTAACCCACCAAATTCAAAGTATTTCAAAGTTTTATAACGACAAATCACAGGAAGACGATGCAGGCGCAGTTTCAACAACAATCCAATGCTGCCAATCTAAGAACAACAGAAAAAGATACCAAAAAAAAAAAAAAAGATACAAAAAAACGATTAATTGATTTATTGGCAAAATTGAATCAGTTAATAAAGTATCCCAAAAACTTTGAGAGAGAAACAAACACACACGAAACTGTTGCCAAAAGACCAAAGCAAAGATCAAGTGAAATGTAACCGGAAACGGAAATGTAAACCGAACCGGAAACGGAAACGAAAATGAAAATCATATGAAAGCTATCAGATTTGTATGTGTGTGTGTGTTATTATTGTTGGCAACTTATAGGTATATATGTATGTGTACACTGCCGTCTCTTGTAATGCTCATACACACACACACACACACAAGCACAAGCACATATGCATATGTGTGGTACATATGCAGATACATTATATCTTACGAATACGTGAACAAAGCAATTCCCGGCAGAAATCATGTGCATGCATGCACCTATGTGTGTGTGTGTGTGTGTGTGTGTGTGTGTATATGTATGCTTATGTATATGTGTGTAGTATATGTGTAGTACACACATACATATGCACGTATTATAATCGTACTTCAAATCTCGTAATCTTAAATCAAATATACTCGTAAAGCGTGTAGTAAGTACATACACACACACACACACATACACTCACACTCACACACACACACCTTTACACACACATATATAGAGAGAGCTGATCGCCAGTCGCTAGTAGTAGATAGTTTAGCGCTCTCGTTCGCTCACTCTCTCTCACACCTCCTTCAGCTCTGTCACTAACCCACACTCACACACACACACACACTTACGTGTATGTACTGACACACTCACACACACATTCAAACATGTATTCAAAAAAAATGGCGAATCAAATGCAGTTAAAAACATGTACTTGTGGTAGCTTTTAGTCTTAATCGATAACATAATCGATATGCATACATTACATAGAAATGATCAAAACATAAATACCAAACAAAATACCAAAAACCACTACAAATACATATATGTATGTGTATGTATATGTAGTAACTGCGTATATCTAATTGTTTTTTCTTTAATATTTAGTTAAACATAAGATCATATTTTATGTATTTTTAATAACATACTAAATCTATATATATAGATATACATATATATATAAAACTACAACATAAAATTATTGAATGTTTCAACTAAGTTGTATAATTATAAGTAAACAATTTACAAAAAGAACGACGCAACAACATAATGGAATTATGTAACCTTGTAACTGTAACTGTATCTAAAAAAAAAAATACAAAAAATACTTAAAACCAAATAAATTTAAAATGAAATTAAATGATGTATGTGTGAAAAGAAAGATACTAGCATACATCATGTATATCCAAACAGCAATAACAGTAACAACAAATACTATCATGTCTAACTTAACGCACAAGAACAAAACACCAACAACAACAAAAAATACCAAAAAAAAAATACCGAAAATAATATATACAGCAAGAAAGAGATAAACATATATACATACTTGCATCTACAACGTGTGCAACCCAAGTACACACACACATACATATATATACATACATACATATATGTATATATATATAGGCGATTTCAGTAAATAAAATTTAAAAAAACAATACATACATATTTATAAATAAATTTAACAAAAAAACAAACGGAAACATTAAGCGAAATTTACATGCATTTAATATACATTTTCCCATAACCGCTAAAAGTAAATAAAAAATTAATTAATAATTATAAAAACCAAAACCAAAAAAAAAAAAAAACAAAATATACCATAAAAAAACCAAACGGAATGAGGACACAACAAGAACAAGAAAAACATACAACAACAACAAATTGTACTCGATTTTTAAATTATTATCGCATTTAAAAAATCAAGACAAAAAAAACTAAAATTTAAAAAAAAAAATAATTAAAAAAAAAATATTTGCAAATGCGAAAAACATTTCGTTTGAAACATTCGTGAGTATATTCCATTATGCTCTAAACACTCACACACACTCACACTCACATACACACACTCAAACACACACACTCACACACACATTGCATCAACAACAAAATACAACAACAAAAATGGCATAAAAAGTAATTTTAAATTGAATAAAAATTAGTATTAAATATGTACAACAAATTCATAAACGTGTTTTTATTGGGGTCTTTAAGGGTTTCAGATTTATCGACTACCAACCGATCGCTCAGATAAAGTTCTATAGCTTTTCAGACCCGAACTCTAAAGAAGAATAGAGGTATCTACATATTAGGTTTCTCAGAAGCGAAATGTGCGTAACAGGCAGAAGGAGGCGTGGCCGACACCATAAATTATGTATATTCTTGATCAGCATCAAAAGCCGAGGCGATATAGCAATGTCTGTCGGTCCGTATGAACACCTGGATCTTCTAAACTACAAGAGCTATTGGATTGGAAGTCCGTTTATGTCAGGCAGATCAAGTCTATTTCAAATTTGAGCCACGCCCCTACCATCCCCGCAAATTGTAAAAAAAATGTTTCTTATAGCCATAACTTGAAAACGACTTGAGCTAGAGAGACTAAAGTTACACATTACGTGTATGATACCAATATTACTATCCTTACCAACTTTGGTTCGGATCAGACAACTATATCCTATAGCTCCCATAGGACAAATCAGTCAAAAATTGCTTATTTGTATGGTAAAATACGCACTAGAACGAGTACAGGGTCTTTTACAGTCGGCTAGCTCGACTTTAGCCTTTCTAACTTGTTTTATTTTAACTTTTTAATTAGCTTTATGAATAGACATATATAGAACTCTATTTTCTTATACTTTAAGAGACGATCGCTGAAAAGTCTGTGTTTTTAATGAAGAACAAATCGTTTATGTTTAATAATTTATTTATTTAACATTATTATATGTGATTGTTACAAAAATAAATTTACTTTTTTAAGTCACTTTATTTACAGGCAGTATAAATAGGTGCAAAGTACCTCATACCCAGCTTAATGGGTCAAAACAAGTTGTTATCACTTTATGTTTAACCAAATACAAGCAGAATTCTTAAAACATTTCTAGACTTGATGTTTAGATCCAGTCGAGCACGAAGACTTCAGCCAGTTTGGCAAAATGAAAGACTATATAATATATATAGTATATACTCTTAGTTTCCTACACATAAAAAGATCAGATTTCCATGTGATGGGATTAACGTTACAAATATTTAATTAGTCAGGCACAGACTTGAACACAATGGCTAAATTTAGCTCCAGGTTCGAATCTGGTAGCCCACAACAAAGGTATATTACTTATATATAACTCTACTATATACCTATATACAATGTATATGAGGGCTCAGTAAACCTTCAGTGTTAAAACAGTAAGGCAACTTTTAAAGGTCAAAACTTGACATTTTGTCGCTTAACATTTTTGGTGTTCAACTTACTTTAAAAGCTAAAAATTTACATATTTATCAACGGGGTATGAAAATAAGCGATTGCTTCTCTACCTAAAAAGCCGGACTGCTTTTAAGAACAGTCGGACTAACGGACTAACTAAATATTACTCAAACTCCAAACCTTCCACATGAGTCAACGAGTCAACAGACTTGTTTACAGGGTATTTCGCTAGTCGAGACTATACGTTTTCAAAAAGGCGGTGCGGTCACATTACAGTTCACTTGAAAGCGAGCAAAACGATAGTCACGACTGTCCGGCTCACGCACCAAACAAAGACCCTGCTGAGCTCCACTTCCGTTTCCTTTGACGCAGCCATTTCTACTTCCGTTTCCTTTTCCATCGGTCAGCAGCTGCCGCAGTCCCGCTGTCGTCACGTAGCCCACGCCACAAACAGTCGCCTCAATGAAACTGAATCCGGCACTGCTCACATAGCCAAAGACTTCGCGACTGCACTGACGACGCACACTATTCCGCGTCTCGGCGGGATTCAGAGGCAGCCAAAGCTGGCACATCTTGTCGAACTGTTGCTTTACCAGCTGAGCTGTCTGGGCGGCACGTATGTGAACCCGTCGTGTGCTGGTCTCCTGCAGTTTGCGCTTCTCGCGCACGCGACGTGCACGCAAACGCTTCAGTAGCCGCCGGTGGCCAAGACGCAGTTCCTTGCGTAGTCGTTCATTCAAATCCGGCTGCGGTGGTTCACTATGAACGGGTGCATGCTCGTCGTGCTTAAGCTGTTTGCGTTGACGTTTCCAGTCCGCGCTGGTGGGCAGACAAATCAGTGCGTTATCCTTGAGCTGACCACGTGATTGGACACGCAATTGAATCTGAATGAGGCAGTCGTCGGGCAACTGCTCGGGCAAAGCTTCGCCATGCCGCAAACAAGCGTTTATACGCTCAAGCAGCTCCCGATCACGTAGCACATAGAATCCTTTAGGGGATGTCGTGGACTTGTCCTGCCAATCGCGTACCAGTTGCTCCCAGGGCGCTATAAATGGACTGACCACTGCCAGTTTGCGATAATTACAGCGTTTATTCGGCGGCAGACGAAAGTATCGCTCACGACGCTCTGCAGCCGCCCGGGCTGCCTGCTGTAATCCTAAAGAGAAATAAAACAAATGGAATTATGGGATATATGGAAATATTGGTGCACTCACCTGCCACCGTGTCCGGCAAATGTTGCTCGGCGCCTGCTTCCCGTGCCACCGAATCGAATTCGCGCAGTCCACCAGGTCGGGCGCCCCACATTACAAAAGTCAGCCAGAGTGGCATGCCATAATGAGCGGGTGCAATCACATCCCAGCCGGAACCGTAGCCCAAACGCTTATACTGCGAGTCCTGGGAGCCAGGGCGCTGCACTAGCAGCAAAGGCACTGGTTGCAGCTGCTCCTCAAAGGCACAGCGCTGGCCAGGCACAACGGCGTGTTGCTGACGCAGTTGCTCATACTGATGTGTCGTCACCATTGTCTGACCAAGACGTTCACGCAGTTCCGATTGCCACAACGAGCTATCTGGCAAACAAGCTGGCTGGGACATGAGTAGTTTCACAGCTGAACCTGCTCCAGTTCTTGTTCCCAATGCTGCGCTTGCTTTGCTGCGCTGCCTAGGCCGCTGCAGCCGCGGATCGACCACATTGAGACCGATGATCATATTGGAGAGCAGCTCACTGGGTGAGGTTAGTTGGAGTGCAGCCTCACTGTACTCCGCCTGAGACTCCAACTGCTCTGGGAGTTTACTGTCAGGCAGCTGCTGTTCCTTGGCTAGCCAATGTGAGGAATCTTTGTCGCCAACTGGACGATAGGCTCGCAAGCTGGCGGCAAGCACACGCTGGGCACGTGCTCCTGTTAAACGAAAGCGATTGAATTCCTGCTGCAAGATCTGCATCTTCATAGTCTCCTCCGCATTCGTGTAGCTTCTGTGACGTTCAAAGGCTTTGGTGTGTGTCCAGAAACGTAGTGGCTGCTTCTTGGACTCGTCCTGCACTTCTTCCGGCAATGGCAACGTTTGCTGCTTGCTTGACTTAAGCTGGAAGACTTGGATGAACTGAAGAATTGTGGCCTCAGCGGCAGCTGGGTGCAGCCAGAGCCACAGAGTACGATGAGATTCGTCCAACTCACGACGCCACATAAAGCTGGCACGCTGAAGTGCACCCCGTGGATATAGACCATCCGCAAAGAGCTCGATGCTGCCCTCGCGACGTCCATTCGTGTAGGTTTTAGCGGCTATGCCAGGACCACAATTGGACGCCGTGAGACGCTCAAAGCCGGCACGCAGCAGCTCCAGACTACCCTCAAACTGTACACAGCTATAGAAGGACATGTCCTGGAGCAGGCAGTGATCGGTGCTGGCCCTGTAACAAGCTCTATAGGTCTTATCGCAGCTGGCATAGGGCAATCGATAGCCCCAACGATCGATCATATGAAAACGCTTTGCATGCCAGATGTGTGTCTCCAGCCAGCTGTGTTTACGCTGTCGTCGCACATATTCCCGCATTAGATTCTTTGGTCGCCGGCGATATTTACGCGATGGACGCTTGGTGTTCACTGGCTGATTGCCGGCTTTGCCCATTTGTGACTTGTGGGCGGCACGGTATTTGCGCGGCAAGCGCTTGGGATGATGGGACATGGCGCGACGGCGCATATGCTTTGGCAGTGTCTGGAAGATCAGTTTGCTGTTCGTGGGCAACTGAGCCTCGGCAATTAATGATTTAATTTCCTTTAACGCGCCAGCGGCATAGTGATAGGTCGAGACATGTGTGGGCAGCGTGATGCGTCCACCCAGGCTGGCATCGTACTCCAACTTTTGTGTCGTCATCGTTCAATTCGTTATTATGCGCTCATAAACAAAACATTCAAATAACAACACAACTTTTAAATACTTTGCACGTGTACCGGCTTGCAATAGACTACTAGAGCAGAGCTTGCGAACTATCGATGGTACTATCGAGATATCGCATTTTTAGTCTTTTCCAAATTTCGATAGCTAAGCTTTTTTAAAAATTCAATTTGAATGTCGTTTATTTGCAAAATATTCGCATGTTACAAATTTTCTTATAATAATTTCTACAAATTAAGCCATGGGCTACCTAAAGTTACTCTAACTATCGATTAATTCAAGTTTTTTTTTAAAAATTAATGTTAAACTAATTTAGTTTTATATAATACCATAAATAGTTTCATATAAAAAATGTTAAGTTTAGTTGTTTATATAAAGACTTAATTGTCAAGTTTTGCTATTCATTTAACTTAAAGTGAGTGAAAGTATTTAATTTGAACTACGTTGAGCCATTTGCTTAACAGCTGTTCGTAGCAGTTACACAACACTGTTGGGTAGTGCGCAAACGCGTGTTATCGGCTATCGATAAAATATCAACAAACCAAGTTCGAGTTGTGTTTTTGAGCCAGCGCCTTGTTGTTTGCTTAGTTTTGTGTGCAAAAGCGGCTAATAATGCCAAAATGTTGGCCAGCGCAGTGGTGCTGATGCTGCTTCTGGTCGCCGTTACACCATCAGCAGCTGAGCGCACACCGCACTACAGTAGTAATACAACAAACACCGCGAGAAATGTACTCATTCAAAAGAACAACAACTGCCAGCGTCGTCTCTTCTGGCAACTGCAGCATAGCAAAGATAGCTGTCCAAGTGGTGTGCTGCCCTTGCGTGGCACCATCTACATACTCTACGATGTGAACATCTCGGAGGGATTTAATTTACGCCGCGATGTCTACATTCGCATGGCAGTGTTTGTGCGGCGCCTGCGACGACGCCACCGGTTTCGGAATGTGCGTCTAGTGCTACCGCCGTGGCCACGCCTCTATCACTGGCACTCGCACGGACTGTCCCAGAACGATCTGCTGTGGCGCAACTTCTTTGATCTGGCCAGTCTGCGTCGCTATGCGCCAATACTCGACTACGATGAGTTCGTCTCCGAATATCGCATGTTTGGAATGCCCGCGCCGCCGTACGTCCATGTCTCACAGGTGTTCCGTTTGACACACTACGAGATTATGCTGGAGCAGGGAGTATTCAGGGACAAGTACGAGCGTATACCCATTGATCCCGATGGTCAGCGCACGGATGCCTGCAATGAGAAGTCCATTAGCGGTGGTCCACTGCTCCAACAGCGTCTTCTGCGCTATGGACGCTATCATTGTGTGCGCTTCCAGGGCAGTGCAGGGCTGCTGGAGCGCATGCTGCGCGAGGCCATCAACGAGGATACGGCAGGTGTGGACGATGCCGATGATATGCGTGTCTATGCGATTCTAAGCGCCGAGACAGTGCTCCATGACAACTGGGGCGATGAGCATTTTTGGCTCGCACGTCGTTCCATGCGTTTTAGCCAAAAGTTGTCCCAGGTTGCTGCCGACTTTCGTCTAATGTCACTGAGTACAACGGACACTACGGCCGGAGTGCAGCGTCCGGCAATGTGGGAATTGGAGCGACCCAAGCGGGATGCACGCGGTGGCGACTATTTGTGCGCCCATTTGAGGCGTGGTGATTTTGTCAAATCCAGGGACTCGACCACGCCCACACTGAAGGCGGCTGCACAGCAAATCAAGCAATTATTGCGGGCATTTAATATGACCACAGTGTTTGTGGCCACAGATGCCACGCCCTATGAGCTGCTGGAGCTTAAGGAGCTGTTTTATCGGTTCCGCTTTGTCCACTTTACGCCGGAATCAAATGTGCAGCGGCATCAACTGAAGGACGGAGGGGTGGCAATAGTGGATCAACTGATCTGCTCCTATGCCCGACACTTTGTGGGCACCTATGAGAGCACATTCACCTATCGAATTTACGAGGAGCGAGAGATACTCGGCTTCAGCAAGTCGAGCACCTTCAATACATTCTGCAAGGCATTGGGTGGAAATTGTGCCCGGAATGCCGTTTGGCCAATTGTCTGGAATGATGACGATGAAAAGTTGTACTAACATTTTGTGCATTGTCTGGCTCTGGCTTTTATATCATAGATAAGTGTATTTTATGTAACTTTAATTTACAAGACTCGATTATTTTGAACAAACTGCGATGCTGTACCAAAAATACAAGGCTTTTAAATACTCATGTAAATCATTAAAATTTAATTTAAATAAATTCATCGAATTTTAAACTTACGATGAAAAATCGATATGTGGCAACGATAGTACTGTGAGCTGTTTAAGGAAACGAGTTGCTTATCGCAGTTCAAATGAGCTATATCGTTCAATCGAACTTATTCTTATCGGTTCGATACACATTTCGATAATTTTAGTCAGTCGACTTTTGCTATCATTGCACGTGTTTTGTTTTTCTATCCAATTTGTTTAAAACTAGTCGTAAAAGTTAAAATATATTAAAATTTTGCCAAAATGGGCAAGAAAACAAAACAAGGTGGGAGCAATCTGGGGCGTCAGCTGATCAAAGATCGCTTTGGCCACACACCGCGTCGCAAGGTGGACAACGACACAATGGTGCGTAGTAGAAAATAGTTTAAAGCAATTGAATTTCACCAGCTGTAAAAATACGCATATTTTTAGTTGCACACAACAGAGCTGCAGGATGGCTACGACTGGGGACGCTTAAATCTGTCCTCAGTGACAGAGGAGTCGTCGTTCAATGCATTTTTGCGCACTGCGGAATTGGCGGGCACCGAATTCCAGGCCGAGAAATTAAACATAACATTTGTGAATCCCAAGCAACGTGTGGGATTACTGAGCAAAACTCAGGAGCAGCAGATGCACAAGAAACACGACGAGCATCGGGATCAACTTAAAATACCGCGTCGTCCCAAATGGACCAAAGAAACGAGTGCCGAGGATTTGGAGCGGGCCGAGAACGAAGCATTTCTTAATTGGCGTCGTGATCTGGCCATGTTGCAGGAGAATGAGGAAATACTAATGACACCATATGAGAAGAATCTGGAATTCTGGCGGCAGTTGTGGCGTGTGGTTGAACGCTCCGATGTCGTTGTACAAATTGTGGATGCACGTAATCCTTTGCTGTTCCGCAGCGTTGATCTAGAGAAGTATGTGAAGGAGGTGGACAGCAATAAGCTGAACATGATACTGGTAAACAAATCGGATTTACTGACACTCGAGCAGCGTCAACATTGGGCACAGTACTTTGACTGCGAGGGCATACGCACAGCCTTCTATTCGGCGACTTTGGTCGAGGAGGAGCTCAAGCGGGAGGCGGAGGCAGCCAAGCTGGCTGCAGAATCGCCATCGGCGGCACTAGAGCTTAAGCAGCTGCGTGACGCTGCCGAGGAGATACAGCAATCACTCAATGCTGTGGAGCACACATTGGATGCCATTGAGAGCAAGATGCAGCCAAAGGTGGACACAGCGGAGGAGAAGGTGAAGCTGCCCAGACTGCCTGGTGACAAGAACAGTGCACATCTGCTGTCCCGCACGGAGCTCATAGACTTTCTGCGTCACATCTACACGGGACCTCGTCAGACGAATCAGCATGTAACCATTGGTATGGTCGGCTATCCCAATGTGGGCAAGAGCAGCACCATTAACTCACTGATGACCGTGAAGAAGGTCTCCGTTTCGGCCACGCCGGGCAAGACAAAACGTTTCCAGACGCTGTTCCTGGAGAACGATATACTTTTATGTGATTGTCCTGGTCTGGTTATGCCTAGCTTTGTGCTAACTAAGGCAGACATGTTACTCAATGGTATTCTGCCCATTGATCAGATGCGTGATCATGTGCCCGCCGTGAATTTACTCTGCGAGCGCATACCACGACACATACTCGAGGATAAGTATGGAATTGTGATAGCTAAGCCTCCAGAGGGCGAGGATCCCGATCGTCCGCCGTTCTCTGAGGAACTGCTGCTCGCCTACGGCTGTAAGTATTACCAGAAATCAGTAAAACCTCTAGGGATTAACTCTATGTGCTTACAGATAATCGTGGCTTTATGACCTCCAACGGTCAGCCGGATCAGGCTCGCTCCGCCCGTTATGTGCTCAAGGATTATGTCAATGGCAAACTGCTCTATGCCATGGGACCACCCTCCATTGTCCAGTCCGAGTATCACACATTTCCCGAGCGTCAACGCAAGCCACTGGAGGAATCACAGCTTCCAGGACAACAGCAGCGTGCCATGCGCGTAAGTCCCCAAGTGCTCCATGGCCTGAGCTCAAAGATTAAAGTTTTCAACATATTTCCAGATCAATAAGAGCACGTCCAAAGAATTGGATCAACAGTTCTTCACAGCCCAACCGAGTGTTGCCCATGTCAAGGGACGCACCAACTTTCCCCACATCCGTCTGGCCAATGATGGTACCTTGATTGCAGGTGAGGCTGCGCCTGCTCCCAAACCCTGGCGAAATGTCAAAAAGGAGCGACGCGAGAAACTACGCAAAAAGTTTTCACATCTCGATGAGCACTGAGGAGGATGAACTCTGAACTATACACACCCTCACACATATACACACTCATGGCACTCGGGGTGCTGCTGTGCAGTTTCCTTTCCAGTTATGTATAAACCCGCACATATATCTATATATATATATATATATATATGTATGTGTGCATATATATAAATATTTTAAATTAAAGTTAGCGTAATTCCTACGTAACTTCAAAGTTTCTTATTCAATTGAATGCAGATCAAGCATGCACATACAGTGGCGGCCATAGAAATCCATTATACCATTTGACTTAAAAAATATAGCTTAGCGGCGGATAAAGGCAAAGAAACCTTAAACCTGTCGACAGTGTGCTCATTTTATTGTCCACTACTGTATACAACCTGCTCTGCATGTTTTTTCCACCACTGCTACAAATGTGAAATAAGTTTGAAGCTAACTCTTCTAGATTTGTACATACATATACATAAATATTTTTATAATACTTGTGGAAAAGTCTCTTTTCCTGTCTCTTTCATTTTCGATTACGGCTTGCCTCTTCTTAAACGCGCTGTTATCAGCTTTAAGCTGTTTAAACACAACAATAAAATCGTAGAATCTAGATTTCATTTTATAAAAGAACCCATTCCACTTTCTAGCGCTGCCTCTGTCTTATGCACACAACCGCGCTCTCGCGCTCCTTGCATTATTTGTATTCCCTTTACACATGTGCCACAAAGGGTATATTGCTTGTGTGGCAATCTTTTTAACATTTAAAATTTATTAATTTAATGGAGTTATAAAAATTCAGAATTATGTTCAGATTTGTAATGTGTTTCATATACATTACTTGTTTTCTGCAGGGTATTTAGTAGTAGTGCACGCTTATGTAAAGAAAGCTGCTTGTTTAGTTACATAGCAAGTACAATCTTGTTGTTATTCTTGCTTTGGCGACTTGCCAGATGAAAAGAGTAAGACAGAGCGAAAACGGGAGTGTAAGTGGGAGTAGGAGTGGAATGCAGTGAGAGTTGAAGAAAGAGGGGTGGGGTGGGCAAAGAGAGCGAGAGCAAGAGCGAGAGCGAAAGCTGATGTACTTTGATCATCCAGCAGCGATTGTTGGCCCCGACCTCCTCAACGATGTCTGATAAACGTAAACTATTTGCCGAAGCCTGTTTGTCGTCTCGTGTGTGCATGTATGTGTGCGTATGTTTGTGCCTGTCTCTCTCACGCACACACACACACACAAATTCGCGAGACAATTACATTTGGTGCAATAGTGGAACATTGGAATGCTCAGTCTTCTGTGGAAGTTCAGAATGAGCGGAGCTGCTGCACAAAGTAATTTCAAGACATTCAAGGAGCTTTTGATCAGCCGTCGTGGTCATCTGCTGATCGTTCAGTTCAATCGTCCCGAACTACAGAATGCTCTACGCCGTCGCACCAACTATGAGCTGATACGTGCTCTGGATATAGCCAATGCAGACTCGGGGATCAGTGTGATTGTGCTCACAGGCAATGAGGTTGCCTTCACGTCGGGCAACGATCTGACCGATCTGTTGACGTTGCAGCAGAAAAGCGGTAATGCAGGCCTGGACGTGCACTTTAAGGCCAGCAACTTTGTGCTCAAGGCGTTGGTCAAAAAAATGCTAGTCAACCGGAAGGTGATTGTCGGTCTGGTACAGGGCAACTGTGTTGGTTTGGGTGTGATCATAGCGTCGCTTTGTGACATTATCTATGCCACGCCCACGGCTCGATTCTGGACACCCTTCAGTCAACTGGGTCTGTGTGCCGAGGGCGCTTCCAGTTTGTTGTTGCCACGGATTCTGGGCAAGGGCAAGGCTGCAGAGCTCCTCCTCTTTGGGGAACATTTGGACGCACAGGCTGCACTGCAGCATGGCATGGTAGCCGGTGTGGTGGAGAATGTTCCGGAGTTTTTGCAGCGCATGGAACAGCATGCCAAATTGCCGCCCGCCTCTCTGATGGCTACCAAGCGACTGCTACTACAGCCCTGGCGGCAGTCCGTGATCGAAGCCCTGAACGAGGAGTGCATCCAACTGGACAAACTACGACTCGGTCCGACCTATCGCACCCAGATTATGGCCTTTGCCAGGCGGAGCAAAATAAGCAAATTGTAGTTATAAGACTTAAGTTCGTTAAAATAAAAAAAAATCATTTTTTTAGGCAAACAATTTTTATTTAATTCAAATCTTAAAAAAAACTTAAGACTTGAGTTTAAAATAATTAAGAGTTACAAAATTTTTAAACTGAAAATTTTTTAAATCCAAAATGAAAGCTTATAATTATTTTGTTGGCTATTTTCAGAGTTTTAAACTAAAATATTTTTTTATTCAACTAATATTTCTTTTATATTTTAATCTTAGTCTAAAAACAACAAACAAATTTAGTTTGAAAACAATATTTTTTTAGTTAAAAACTTTTTGAACAGTTATAAACTGAAGCTGGAAAAGTAGATAAAATAAAAATACTTATTGTTTAGAAAACAAATTTTTCAATTCACTGGTTTGAGCACAAAATCTAGTTTAAAATTTTTATTTAAAATTTTGAAAATCGAAAACTTTTTCCACAGTTTGAACTGTAACTAGAAATTTGTGTGCATATGATACACATTAAATAATAATACAAAGTTATTAATTACTTTTAATCACTTTATTATAATTTTATTCACAATTTGTACTTTCGTACTGAGAACTAGTTTGGTTAAGTCGGTTGTTGAGCGTGCTGCCTGAAAAGACCCTGTAATTATTTTCAAAAAAAATTCGAAAATTAAAAAAATTACTTAATTTTTAATAATTAATTATTTGAATTGATTTATTTTTTTATATTGAAAATTACTTTACAAGCAGAATAAATTTCTTCTCTCCCAATAAAAATAAAATTAGTATTTCACATTTCAGTAAGGCTATAAATTCTTCAAATTAAAAAATTTTGCATTGCTCTTTTTGAATATTGGGTATATAAGCGATTTATAATCGTTGTTTGTGGATTTTGCCCTGTTTTACTGTAGGCGAACAACTAGATTTCAGTTATATAGCACTAATATCTAAGATAAATTCTCTACAAACGAGTGATTTTATTATTTTTAAAGGTAAAGTCACTTAGTATATGTGTGTATGGACACACATACATGCTTATAGTGTATATATACAATCTTTTCAGGTTATCGTGCTTGTTATCAGCATTAACAAAAAAATAACACTGATTATTTTTTATTAAGATGCGGGAAATAAATTGCAGAGAGAAGCTGTTCAAGCCATTATCGTTTTCGTTATCAAAAAATAAAGCTTGTTTAAAACATATATTTTATAAATTTATCTAATAAACTGTTTTAAAGTAATTTCAAAAGCAGTTAATTTAAAAGTTTACTTAACGGATTTTTAGTTTTACAAAATCAAAATACATTAAAATAAATTGTTTTATATCGATAACAATTTTACGCACTGCTCGTAACTATATCGGTATGCAGTCAAGTCTATGCGATACTATCAATCGATGCTAGTTGAACAGTCACATAAAATCGATGAAAATGCTGCGATACTTTTGGGACTGCAATCGGTTGTGTTTGCCACCGCTAGTCGTGAATTGTTTTTGCCGGCGCGCGTGTTGAAAGTTTTTAGACTGTTGCCATTGCAATTGGGTGTTTCCATTGAATAATTTTAGATAGCCGGGATCAAGAGTGAATATGTTGCGCACACAGTTCCTGCGAGCCTCACTGCGAGCTGCTGGACTGCGAGCGTCGGCGCCAATGACACATGGATTCCTACGTTATGCAATGCCCACGACGAGGACGACGTTGTTTCCCAGTGGGAGTTACTGTCATAGCTATGCGACTGCAGCTGGAACACCACGAACAGCCACGAGCAAAAAGCGCACAGGCAAAGCAAATGCTGCCGCGGTAGAGACTGCGACAAAACCAAGCGTCGAGGAGCTGTGGACACAGCTGGAAACGTACTATAAGAATCACAGTGTTCTCCGCTACGAGCACTGTGAACGTCTGACCCAGCAGCTCGAGGCAAATACATATGATCAGGAGTATCCACTGGATGCAAGACAACTGCATTTTCTTCTAGGCGCCTGTGTGCCCGATCTGCTGCCCGTCCAGAGCAGCCAGGAAAGATTACAGCTCTTCCGACGCATCTGGTCACAGTTGGTGAAGGTGGAGCAACCAAAGCTCTCGCATTACCATACACAGCTGCAGATGCTGCGTCACAATCAATTGCCATTGCCGGATCATCGGGCGTTGCTCGCCGAGATTGCCACCTACAATGAAGCACCGGATGCAGCGCTATATACTGCCATGTTGGACGTAGCTGGCGCTAGTGGGAATATGCGTCAAGCCACCGAATTGTTGGCCGAAATGCGACAACTTAATTTTCCGCTTACCGAAAGAAATTTCCATGCACTGCTCCTGGGACATGGACGCAGTCGTGATCTGCCGGGAGTAAGGAATGTGCTCAGCAGCATGCTAGCGGCAAATATTCCACATACGATCAGCACGCATTCGCTATGCTTTGTCAGCTACGTAGAGAACGGGGAGCTGGACAAGGCCAAGGAGTTGCTTAAGCAGCATGCGGATCAGTTTAATGCACCGCAGTTGCTGCAAATGCTGCGTGCCGTGGTGGGCTGCTCAAAGGTGGACACACAGTTGATGCAACAGCTAGTGACCCAGCTGCCCGACGATTACGTCAATGATGTGGATGTGCCACCGGCCATCAATAGTCTGTGCATTCAGTTGCTCCATCGCAAGCAGGCGGAGCTAATGATACAACTTGTGGCCACATTGCCTGCTCCCAACTACAATGAGAACCAGAATGTTGATGGATTTGCTGCGCTGTTGCTGCAGGAACTCTTTCGTGCCCACACACCGCTGGAGCAGATGCTGCAGTTCGCCAGTAAGCTGCGTGAACGTGGCCAAAACACACGTTCCTTCCAAGTGCTCACAGAGCTAGCATTGCGTCGTCAACCTGGCCTGGCACTGGGCTGCTTGGAGGCTCTAAGTGCCGCCGGTGAGCCATTGCGTCCGCATTACTTCTGGCCACTGTTGCTGCATCAGCACAAGGCCGAGGGCGAAAAGGGTGTGCTGCGCATGCTGGGTGAGATGCAGCGACTGCATGTGGAATGCGATGAGCAAACGTTGCGTCTGTATGTGTTGCCCAATCTCTGGCAGACGCTGCAGCAACCACAACAGGCACTGCAGCAGCTTGACGAAGTGGGCGTGCGTGCGTCGCAAGCCATGAGCCATGTGCTCATTCAGCTGCTGCAGCAGCTCCAACTATCACCGGCATTGGAACTCATACAGCTGTATCCCACACGCTTGCAGCTCTCCACGCTAGTGACGCCACTTTCTGCACTGGCGGTACATGTGCGTGCCACTAAACGCTATGCTCCCTTCGCCCAGCTCATTCAGGCGCTGCAGCAGCGTTCACTGCAGCGTCAGGAGGATTTTGTTGGCTCATTGCTGCTGCAGATGTGTGCACCGCAGTCACGTCTACGTCAGGAACCCGAATCCCTTCTTCGATTCCTGCACGAGCTGCAGCGTCTAGAGCTTAAGGTGTCTTCAGGTGCTGCCGAGGCGCTGCTGAATACGGCCAGCAACTGGGACGTAGAGTCGCGACAAACGCTTGCCAAGACGCTGCAAAAAATGCTTAACAAGGAGTTAACTCAACCACCGGATGCGATGACCAGCGGTGGATTCATAAAGCATCCCCGTGACATGTCACTGGACGAACTGGAATGTCATCTCATCGAGCTGGAGGCCAAGCAGCTGAACGCACGTGGTGTGCTCCGACGCCTGCTCCAGCTGAACGTACGCGACGGTCGTCTTGAGCGTGCGCTGGAGGTGCTACGTAAATGCGAGTCGCTGCGCGTACAGATCAGTCCCGGTATGCTGGCTTCCATTCTCGATCTGTACATTAAACTCAAGAATCTGCCGCAGGCAGAGCAGAGTCTGCGGCGTCTACAGCAGACATATCCAGGTGAGTAGCAATTGCTAACTGGTCTTCATTGCTTAAACTCCCGATTGCTCGACAGGATTTCAGATAGATGAGCACAAGCTGATTGACTTTGCGGCGCTGCTGGTGGAGCATGGCCAGCTCGAAGAGGCCAAGCAGCTGCTACAGCATCGCGCTGAACAGCAGCGCATTACTGGCGGCGACTATGTAATCAAGAACGTCTGGCAGCTGCTCAACAATGTGGCGCACTTGGCACTGAAGCAGCCACCAAAGGAAAAGGAAGCTGTAACGGAAACTTCTACGGAAACGAAACCCACGAGGAATCGAAGTCTTACACTGGAAACCTTTGAATTCCTGTGTAAACATGGCTACTGCCAGACACATAATGCACTGCTCGGCCCCGTGCTGCGGGAGTGGCTGCTGCGTGGTGATCTGGACGGTGCTGTGGCGGAATTTCAACGTCTGGCCACACGACACAAGCACACACCGCTGCAATTTGAGCTGCTCTCGCTGCTGGTCAAGCTGAGCAATGGCGATGAGACGGAACTAGCACGTTTTCCGGGCACCACAAAAGCCTCTGCCCAAAAGCATTTGGCCAGCGTAACCTCAACAGTTAGTCGTGTCCATGGTGCCAGCAATATGAACAGTGCTCTGCTGCTAGCACTAGCTGAATCCGGCACAGAAACGCAATTGCGTCGTCTGATCATTAATCCAGAGTTTCGTTTGAATCACGATCAGTTGCTCAAAAACTGTGAGCATCTGGGACAGGAGGGAGCGGTACGAACACTGCTCCGCTTGGCGCGTGGTGTGCGTGGTCTTCAGCGTTCGATTGACGAGCAGCGCATCTATGACATGCTCCTGCATCAGTTTAGCAAAACGAATAACTTTGAAGGTGCCCTCGATTTGTATGATCGCCTGCAGGCGGACGACGAACTCAAAATATCACAACAATTTGTTCGCAATCTTGTCCAGCTGCTGCAGCTGAACAACGTTGAGATACCCAGCAGCATTGCACTGCGCGCTCAGATCAGATAGTTAGGCTTAACTAGTTAATCGGTTGTTCTAATCATGCGAACGAACTTTTGTTTGTATTGTTTATACTATTATTAAACTTAGTAAATTAACAATTTTTAATATTTACAAAAAAAATCAAGTGTCATTTGAATTTGTGTGTTCCTGCACGCAGATCAGGGTTACTTTTCTTTGAAAACATTGATTCTTCATCTAAAGAGAAGACAAATAACCTTAAATCTCCAAGATTTATAGTTTTGAAAACATTTATATATGTTCACATCTCATTTTCCAACTTATGGTGCTCAGAATTCAGCAAAATTTTGGGATATCTCCAAAAACTAAAACTTTTTCGACTCTACACATATTTAAAATCCACATTTTTGATATCAATTGTTAGTCCTGATCCTAACGAGCTCAAAAAGCTATATCTATCATAGATCAGATGTCAGTGAGCCTAAATATATGCAATCAAATTTGAATTTTTGTGATTACTTTAAGTGAGTGCATCTTCGCCAAATGATGTGATATCCTAACAAGCTTTACCTTTTTAAAGTCTGGTCAACAGTGTCTAATTGATGGCATTTCCAAAAGTTTTCAAATTGTTCCCATTTTGACAAATTTTATAATATTTATTATACCTTGACGTTTTTGTCAAAAATTTACGAAATTTTTTTGTAAAATATATAGATGCTCACGAGTTGGGAAAGTTATGCCCATCAAAATCAGTCGTAAGAGTCCTTAACTTACCTAGACCAAATGTACTTGGTTTAAAGAAGAAAACAAATATGACAAATGGTTATAGACAAAATAATTAAATAAATATTATTTGATATAAAATGGGAAACTTTAAAATGCAGTTCATTAATTGAAATAGGACTCCAAGAAATTGGTCTATATTATAGAACATAATCAAAATTATTCGAAATCTAGCAAAAACTAGCCAAATTTCAAGGAAATTGCTGGAAAATAGCTAAAATGGCAGATCTGTTTTGAATGTGCCCCAAATTCTGAGTGAACAAAACAATAAGAAAACAAACATGTATTAATATTAATAATTTTTTTTAATAATATATTAATGTTTTATGACTAATTTAGGGTATTATAGGAGTACAGTTGCAATAATGCTCATTTTGTGTCTTTGTGTTTTAAATCCATAAACATCGACGAGGCTTTGCAGCTGTATCAAATGACAAAGTTTTTATGTCAAGTTCACATCAAACTGAAATACGTATACGGATACGTAGCTTACACTAATTAACCAATCGTGCTCATTTAGAAACCATCTAGGGAAGCACGCCATCGAGATTCAATTTCACCCACAATATGGATTGCCAGGACAACGACTCTGCAAAGGAGCCAACCCCAAACGGAGAGAGGACAATTATTGATCCAAGTATTCCACTGGCATCGCCATCCATCGCCAAACTTTTAGAGCTTATCAGTGAGGCCCAAATCGGGGACAGAACCAAGCCAGAACATACCGTTGACATTATCGACACGGAGAAGCCCTCAGCCAGCTCCTCCTCCTCATCTTCGTCCGCCTTCAGCAGTCCCCACTCCCCACTCACAACAGGCCTCACTGATAACAGTCCCACCAGCCTGGTAGCTGTCGTCCAGGGCAGCGAGTTTGCCAAGCTCCTGATGCGCCTGGGCGAGGAGGGGGACGGCGATGCCAATCAGATCGTCATGGAGCTACTCAACTCAAAGAAGCAAGCGGAGCAAGCAAGAGCCACCTCGGTAATCGAGCGTGTCTCGGAGAACCTTATGCTCGTCCTGCGCACCCAGACTCTAGCCGAGGCGGGCATCATTACAGGCAACGAGCGTTATCGCTCCTTCAAGAGTGTCCTCCAGAACTATGCCAAGCTGTACGCGGCAAAGATATTCATTGAGAAGCTGCCCATGCTGGGTCTCTCTCCAGGACAGGCGGGGCAGCTGGGACAGGAGCAGGATCTATTTCAGGGTCAGGGACTAGGTCAGGGTCGGCTTCAGCACCCCAACAGGGACAAGGATGCAAATGAGAAGGAACAAACATTGACTCGCTTGGTCGCCGATGAAGTGCTGCAGATTCCAGAGCTACTGCGTCAACTGTGGGCCTCCCTCGAGAAGATGGAGTTCTTCAACGAGGATACTGCCTACAAGGTCTACTTGGAGGCACGTCGTCATCCTCAAGCCAAGATCCTACGCGAACTGATGCTGACTCGCATATCTCGAGTCTATCTCTGCATCGTTAGCTCCGCTTCCTTTCTCGACTTTAGCGAACAGGAATTGATCCATGTCCTCAACAATTGCTACCTCAGTGTTAACTCCGAGATAGAGGTGAGTCTCAACTAATCCCAGTACAGAGTCCACTTCATGTACTCCTCCCAAACAATAGATATTCCTGTCCGTCATACTCTGGCTGGAGCACAACTGGTATGAGCGCAAGAACTGCGCAGAGCGTGTCCTGGGCGGAGTTCGGTTCGGACTGATGCCCACCTGGTACCTGTACACTCTGGACAGAACCAATCGGTGCACCCACTTCGCCAGGGTTATCTACCTCAAGGGAGTGCAAGCTCTTTTGGAGAAAGGTCTCGAGTGAGTCTGTCTTAATTCTGTACCCATTTGGTAGTAATTTGGTTAATCCCTTGAATTCTAGGGAAGCTTTGGCTCTGCGTTCCAAGCATTTGCGCAATCCCAACTCGGTGGATGTGACGAGTCCTTTGCCACGTGACTGGGTTGCTGATCCCGAGTGTCGCCATCACCACAAGTGCCACTGTGAGCGATTCGTTTATCCCACATACGATGTATTCAAGGACTATTTGGCCAGAATCATTCGCTGTGCTCCCAACTACTGGCGTACTCTCCGTCCCGCCCAGGAGGTCTATCGGAAGGTACTCAAGTGCTGTGCACCCCCTTACCAGACTCCCTCCCGGAACTAATCACTCCGATATCAGTTGTCTCATCTTTGTACTATATCAATCACAATAGCTACTAAATTTCATGTTTTATCTCCTTTGGCGCACTGCAATGCAAATCATTTTTAAAGTGTTTAAATATAAATCGGAAAACGTAAAACATGACTTTTTTATACTCTCTGCAAGAGAGAGTATATTGGGTTTGTGAGAGTATGTAACAGGCAGAAGGAGGCGTGGCAGACCCCATAAAGTATATATATTCTTAATCAGCATCACATGCCGAGTAGATATATCCATGTCCGTCTGTCTGTCTGTCCGTCAGTCTGTCTGTATGAACAAACAGTTTTTAAAGATGGTAAGAGCTACAAGTTTGAATTTGATCTCTATCGACTCGATATTAAGTCAGTCAATACAAGAATTTTTTTTCGATGCCACGCCCCATTCGCCCACAATGAGCAAAAAACTAGATACACCTCGAAAAAATTGATATTTTTGCGAATAGCTCAGTAATTATAATTCAAAATTTTTCCAACTTTGACTGATCATAACTTAGCCAAATAAAGCGATATCTTAAAAAGTCATACCTTTTTATAATCTGAACAACTAGCAGAATTAATTGCAATCAAAATCTAAAATTCTCAAAATCGAACCCATTTTGTCAAATTTGGATGAAAGAGTCCTCATATTTGTGGTCCTCAGCTCAAGGAACGAATTGCTAAAAAAGGTCACTTTATTCAGTTAAATTAGAGACAATATTTTAAACGGCTAATTTTTTTAGATCAAGGTTGCAAGACGGTACGTTCTGAGCCTTTTAAAAAATTAGTTTCAAAATTGATCTCAAAATTGATATATATTACTGTGCTTTGAAAACGGCTATACTTGGACTAAAGTGGAAACTTATAACCTGAATTTCCCAGGGATTCATACTTCATATTGTATATACTTTATTTGTATAAAGGAAACATGATATATAGTATGTAATTATACTTAAATATTATTTAAAATTTGATTGGACATAACTCTGCTTAATGACGTGATATCCTAAGAAGCTATACCTTCTTTAACTCTGGACAAATTCTTCTATCAATTGTAATTAAAATTCTACGTTTTTAGATCGACCCCATTTCGTAAAATTTTACATTTTTTCTAAAATCAAAAAATTAAACTTATTCGATATATTCTTGTCCAATGATGTTAATCGAGAATCCTTGTCCTCAAAAGATCAAAAATGTTTACCAAACTAAAATCAGATGCAAAGTTAAGGTTAGAATCGTACCTTTTTTCATTTCGATTCCACTCAGATCAGTAGATGAGTTAAAAGAAAAATGTTCTGCATTTTCCGACCTTTTATTAAACACTTTAAAAATGATTTGCATTGCAGTGCGCCAAAGGAGATAAAACATGAAATTTAGTAGCTATTGTGATTGATATAGTACAAAGATGAGACAACTGATATCGGAGTGATTAGTTCCGGGAGGGAGTCTGGTAAGGGGGTGCACAGCACTTGAGTACCTTCCGATAGACCTCCTGGGCGGGACGGAGAGTACGCCAGTAGTTGGGAGCACAGCGAATGATTCTGGCCAAATAGTCCTTGAATACATCGTATGTGGGATAAACGAATCGCTCACAGTGGCACTTGTGGTGATGGCGACACTCGGGATCGGCAACCCAGTCACGTGGCAAAGGACTTGTCACATCCACCGAGTTGGGATTGCGCAAATGCTTGGAACGCAGAGCCAAAGCTTCCCTAAAATTCAAGGGATTAACGAAATTACTACCAAATGGGGACAAAACTAAGACAGACTCACTCGAGACCCTTCTCCAAAAGTGCTTGCACACCCTTGAGGTAGATAACCCTGGCGAAGTGGGTGCACCGATTGGTTCTGTCCAAAGTGTACAGGTACCAGGTGGGCATCAGTCCGAACCGAACTCCGCCCAGGACACGCTCTGCACAGTTTTTGCGCTCGTACCAGTTGTGCTCCAGCCAGAGTATGACGGACAGGAATATCTATTGTTTGGGAGGAGTACATGAAGTGGACTCTGTACTGGGATTAGTTGAGACTCACCTCTATCTCGGAGTTAACACTGAGGTAGCAATTGTTGAGGACATGGATCAATTCCTGTTCGCTAAAGTCGAGAAAGGAAGCGGAGCTAACGATGCAGAGATAGACTCGAGATATGCGAGTCAGCATCAGTTCGCGTAGGATCTTGGCTTGAGGATGACGACGTGCCTCCAAGTAGACCTTGTAGGCAGTATCCTCGTTGAAGAACTCCATCTTCTCGAGGGAGGCCCACAGTTGACGCAGTAGCTCTGGAATCTGCAGCACTTCATCGGCGACCAAGCGAGTCAATGTTTGTTCCTTCTCATTTGCATCCTTGTCCCTGTTGGGGTGCTGAAGCCGACCCTGACCTAGTCCCTGACCCTGAAATAGATCCTGCTCCTGTCCCAGCTGCCCCGCCTGTCCTGGAGAGAGACCCAGCATGGGCAGCTTCTCAATGAATATCTTTGCCGCGTACAGCTTGGCATAGTTCTGGAGGACACTCTTGAAGGAGCGATAACGCTCGTTGCCTGTAATGATGCCAGCCTCGGCTAGAGTCTGGGTGCGCAGGACGAGCATAAGGTTCTCCGAGACACGCTCGATTACCGAGGTGGCTCTTGCTTGCTCCGCTTGCTTCTTTGAGTTGAGTAGCTCCATAACGATCTGATTGGCATCGCCGTCCCCCTCCTCGCCCAGGCGCATCAGGAGCTTGGCAAACTCGCTGCCCTGGACGACAGCTACCAGGCTGGTGGAGCTATTGTCAGTGAGGCCGGTTGGGAGTCGGGAGAGGCAGCTGAAGGCGGACGATGAGGAGGAGCTAGCTGAAGGCTTCTCCGGGTCGATGATGGAAGTGGTCACTAATTCAGTGGAGGTGGGAGTGGGAATGGATGTGGTTAGTGGCTCGGTTCTGTCGCCGTTGGGAATTTCTCGGAGGAATTCAAAGAGATCTTCGTCGCTGCTGAGCTCATCAATGGATGGTGTTGTCTTTGGTGTCATGGGTGGATTAATGAGAGTCTTTTCATCGTCTGTGGTGGGCACTTTGTCGGGTTCCTTGCCCGAGCAGTCCATGTTGTGGGCAAAACTTCAAGTGTCAACTGGGAGAAAGTCCAAATTTGATCGCAATTGCGATCTTGTGTCTTCAACCGATGTGAAGAGACTAATTCTAATACTTACTTATTCGTGTCTAGACGAATTCGTATATTTCGAATTGATTTCTATTAAGATATGTTACAGCAGTGCACAGGGACTACTAAGGCTTTATTATTTCTATCTTTCTTACTTTCTTTTTCTCTATAAGATACTAAACGGCTTACTTAATCCTTCCTAATCCTCTCCTTCATTCCGTCTTTCTATGTTCCTGATGAGGCACTACTGAAACTTATCTCGCTCATGTGAAACTGTATCAAAATTATCAGATACGTTGTGGTGGCTCCAACAATCTGCAAAGAGGTATGGTGAGTTTTGCTTTTTGTCGAGCCATGCCACGCCCACTTACCGTGTAAAGGAGCGTACAGTCAACGTTGAAGAATCCAGCGGCGCTGAAGTAGAGACGTTGGTGGAGAAGTTGCAGAGAGAATTGCGTAATCTGCACAAAGTAAACAAATAAGAAAGGGTACAGTCGAGCGAGCCGACTGTAAAAGACCGCGTACTCATGTTTTTCAATACAAATCACCAATTTTTTACCGATTTGAGCTATGGGAGCTATAGGCTATAGTTGTCTGATCCGGATGAAATTTAGTAACGATATAGAGTTAAGGATATATAGTTAAGATATACACACAATGTGAAAGTTTGCTTGAGATCGTTTTGTTTAAACAACATTTTCTCATTCAAATCACCAATTTTCGACCAATTTGTCCTTTAGGAGCTATAGGCAAAAGTTATCTGATCCGGATCAAATTTGTTTAGATATACACAAATTGTGTGTGAGTTTGCTTGAGATCGGTTAATTTAAACAAAATTTTCTCAAACAAATCACCAATTTTAAACCGATTTGTCCTATGGGAGCTATAGGCTACGGGCGGATGGACAGACAGGGATGGCTATAACGACTCGGCTTTAGATGCTTATCAAGAACATATATACTTTATGTGGTCAGCCGCGCCTCCTTCGGCTGTTACGCACATTTTGCTTTTGACAAAGCTAATAGACCATCCTACACTTTTTAAGTACGGGGTCTAAAAATTCAAGCAACTGCATATTTTCGAGCAGTGTAACTTACCAGAGCATTGTGACTGTCATTCTGCAGATCGACACGAATGTGATGAAGACTCAAAGCCAAGCGAGTTGTCTGTAAAGAAAATAAGTGTTAAACATGATCCAAAATCAGGTTTTGTTAGGAAAATTGCTAATTATCCACTTACAAAATACGAAGCACGTTCGCATATTAAAGCCAAGGCCAAGACATTACCCAGATGTGGAGTGGTCCACAAAGTGCTGCCCAAAATCTGCAGAAAATCATACGGCGAAGCGGCAAATTGGCGAAAATTCAAGAAGATCCAATAACAATTCGAAGTGATGGATAGAAAATCATTGCCCAGATTGACCAGCATAGAGAGACCATAACAACGATTCAATAGAGTAACCAATAGCCAAAGACGTTGATAGAGCACACGAGCGGTGATCAGTCGCTGCATACAGGCAGCTGCAGCCACTTGCATCTGGAGTGTCTCCTTGACACACATACATGTGTAGGGTTTCAGCATTTCGGATTCATTGAGCTGCAGGGATTCCAATAGATTGAGCAGCATCTCCAGACGTTGCTGTACAATTTGTACGGCCGTATAGATTTGAAAGTATCTCAGACCACAGACCAGCAATGGCAACAGATAGCATACCCAATAGATGTGAAAATTGTGATCAGATGATAGCATTTTGGTGACAATTATGAATCCCTGACTGAATAAATAACCAGCTAACATCCACATGCCACGTCTGCTCATCTGTTGACGCAATTTGGCATTATCGACATCAACATGCAACATATTGACAAAATCCCGATCAATTTCACGCAATTGGGCAAAGAAACTACTCTGTGTTTGTCGCTGCCACAGGGCTTCCAATAGGGATACAATGTGTGCCACACGTATACCCACCAATTGTATGGAATCCACTGTGTGACCAATATTACTCGTCTCATTGTCAATGTCAACGTCAACGGGAGTACGGCTCTCATCGAACAAACCGTAGAGCAGAAAACCCCCAGAGACGACCAATACTCCGAGACTGTAGAGCTCCAACCAGCGGGAGCGTTGCAGTGACCTTGTGACAGGATCGGTGTGCCAATGCCACAGATTGCACAGCTGCAGGGCATGCAACAGTGGCGACAATGCTAAGAGTATATCCATAATGGTTTTGTATTGAAACTCACGTCACTTCTAGCTTTTATGCGGCCAGATATGGCTATTATCTAATCAATTTAATTGCAATTATATGTTAATCGATTATACTAAATTTTCTACTGAATTTTAGTTAAGTTCTTTTCCCGTGACCTTAACTAATTTTTTTTTTGCACTTCTAGGTTACAACTTGACCCGTTGACGTTCGCTGTCAACTGTAACTGTAAAGCAGACCAAAAACCGTAGACAACACACCTGTCTGCCTGTCCGTCTGTCTGTCTGTGTGTCTGGCACTTGCCACATTTCATCAATCATTATCAATATAGTAGATATTTTAGATGAATTAATACATTTCATTGTCAACATGCTGAAATGCTGACTACACATAAATCAACCAATTAATGGACATTTGTCAGATAAAAAGGTGTGCCATATCCATAATGGGCAACAGAGGAGAGCAGCAGTAGTACTGGAAAGAGAAGGATTATGGCTAAGTAAACTCAACTAGTTTTATATGTACCATAAATACGAGTCTACTTTTGTGCAAATGCATTTTATTTCGCAGAATAAAACAGCTATAAACTGGCTAAATATAAGCTTTATAGTCGGCTATTTGACGAGCCTTTAAGTACAAGATAGGATACCAAAGTTTACTATAGCCATGTTTGTCTGTACAAAACTTGGTCTCAAATTAGATTTTGTCGATAAAAAATCCTAAAAAAACAACATTATTACTATAAACAAGTCAGAAAGGCTACAGTCGAGCGAGCCTACTGTAAAAGACCCCGTACTCATTCTAGTGCACGTTTTACGATACAAATAAGTAATTTTCGAACGATTTGTCCTATGGGAGCTATAGGCTATAGTTGTCCGATCCAGACCAAAGTTGGTGAGGATAGTTATAATGGTACTATACACATAATGTGCTAGTTTGGTTACAGTCGCTTAACTAAAACTTCATGTCACCATACAAATCACCAATTTTCGGCCGATTTGTCCTATGGGAGCTATAAGCTATAGCCGTCTGTCTGTCTGTCTGACTGTCTGTCCGTCCGTATGAACACCACTACAGCTAGAGACACCAAATTTGCAATGAAAGTCCGCCTATATGTCAGGCAGATCAAGTTTATTTCAAATTTCTGCCACGCCACCTACCGCCCCTGCAAATTGTCAAATTTTTCACATAACCATAACTTAAAAAAACGACTGAAGATATCGGGTCTAAATTCACACAATATTTGAAAGGTATCATTATAACTATCCTCACCAAGTTTGGTCCGGTCGAAAATTGGTGATTTACAGCTCCGTATAGCTCCCATAAGACAGATCAGTCAGTCAGTTATTTGTATGGTAAAATGCTCACTAGAGTGAGTATGGGGTCTATTACAGTCGGCTTGCTCGACTGTGGCCTTTCTTACTTGTTACAACATATTTATGCACTGAGAAATAGTTGCTAAAATTCTCAAAGCACACTGAAAAAAATTTTCAAATTACTTTTACCTTAAGTCTCAAACTCACACCCTTTTGAAATAAAACAACTTGAAATTTTTTCACATAAATACCTTTATTATAATTCATAGATTTTAGTTTTTTTGTTAGAAATAGTTCTTGAGATAAGCTTGATTTGACTTTTTCATAAAATGTAATACATATATGTATTTTTTTATTTTTTTTTTTTTGCCTTTTATTTGCTTTTTTTTTTTAATATTTATTAAATTTTGCATTCCTTTGGATTGTTTTGCGTGTGAATATATATGTGTGTGTGTAGCTGTGTATTGGTGTGTGTTTGTGTGTTTGTGTGTGTGTGTGTGTATTTTCTGCTTTTCCTTTCTCAAATTTTTCTTTTCATTCTTTTTTGTGCCTGCTTTTCTTATGCAAGTAGTTTGCAGCACTATTTGTGCACGCTTTTGTAACTCGTATCTCGTATCTTGTAGATAGTATCTTGTATCTTGCAATTGATTTGATGTGATATCTTTGTATATGTTAAATATACTTAGCTGTCTGTGTGTGTGTGTGTTTTCGTGTATTAATTGTTTTTGTATCTGATTTCTGTTTACTTTTCTCATTTAATATTTTTGTATTTAATTTTTTTTTTTTTTTTTTTTTTTAACAATTTTCTGCATGCATTTTGCTTTTACTAATGATTATATAGTAGTTCATATATATGTATGTGTACGCATATATAATTAAGTATATTTGATTTAAATCCAAGCTGCTAATAGGTAAAAGCAAATTCATATAGCAAATTCAACAAACAAATTCATTTTTTTTTTCATTTATCTTTTTTTTTTTTTGGTTTATAATGGGTACATTCATACTTATAAGTATATATATAGGTATTATGTAGGTAATAAGTATATAAGTACTTTTTGGATAAGGCAATGGATACATAATATATAAATATATATATATATTTTTTTTTTTATTTATTTTGGATTCTAAGCTGACAAATAAACACAATAATAAACTCAACATTATTTTCTTGCTCTTTTTGTATTCAATACTTTATGTTTATTTTCTGGCTCAATTTAAATGATTTGGTATTTGAAAACACATATAATACAGTTAGATATATATATATTTGTATTTATATACTTTAAGTTTTATTTTAAGCAAACATTCATACATTCAAGTATATAGTGTATATAGATTTTAATATGCTTTTTAAATATTTTGTGTGTTTTTTATCTGTAGTTAAATTTTTCATTTTCTTTATTTAAGATTCAACTGATTTTTTCTTTCATTTTGTTTGCTTGCAATAGTTTTTGAAAATTAATATTAATGTTTTTTACTTGTTTGTTTTTGGTTTCCAAGTGTTAATAGATTAATTTCAATTATTAAAGGGATCACCCATAAATTATCTCTGACTGGATTCATATATATATTCGCAGAGATCATAATTTTACTTGGAATATATATATTATATTTTCGAAAATAATAGTTGATTTAGTATCGTTTATCGATTTCCAATACTTTTTTTTTTTTTTTTTGGTATACATTTAAGAGATTTCGTAGTTGAAATGAAATAATGTTTAGGTACATTTATTCACTTAACGTTATTTCATAAAAATGGATTAATTGAGTTGATTTGTTCTTAAGCTTTTCTTGATTTCAACAGAAATTTTGAATATTTTTTTAAGTAATATTTGTAATTAAATAATTTATAAAATAAGTTTTTTTTTATGGTGCTTGTACCATTTATTTATGTTTGACTTTGTTTTTAAACTCTTCTTCAATGCAATTATATGTTTCATATTTTTATTTTTTTTTTCTTTTTAACTTTTATAATTTGTAAATCCCTGTCTAAAGCTGTTTGCTAGTAGTCATCAAATAATTATTCTTCTTTTTTTTTTATCACTTTATATCATATACATACATACATAAATATGTAGAGTATTTATTTTGCAGCAGCTTAAAACATACTCTTAATTTCCAAGCACAACTCAAAGGGCAAATTTAAAAAAAAAAAAAAAAAAAATAAATAAATAATTTATTTGGTATTAAAAAAAAACTATCACATACGCGCTTGAATCATTTGAAAAGTATTTGATCGTTATCCATAATTTGCTTAAATGGTTTGTATATATTTCCTCTTTTTTTTTGTTATTAAATTTTTTTTACTTTTTTTGAATTTAAATTTCATCTTAATTATTTTCTTTTTGCTTGTTGCTTATCAAACTTTTTGTAGACTGGACGGTAGCCAGTTGTTTGTCGACTTTTGCGCCTGGTTGTTCTTTTTTGTTGTTGTATAAAAAGCAACAGAAAAATATATATTAATATATATATATATATATTGTTCATACATATACATACATATATATATATGTGTATATTTATTTGTTAATATGTATGTATTGTTTGTTAAAAATGCAAAGAATAATATTTATTGAATTTATTAATCATTATCTCATAATTGCGCTCTATAAAAATCGGCTTTATATATGTATGTATATCCTAAAAAGTCTGTATGTCAAATATCAATTTGTAATTCAATCAAAAAATGTTATTTAAATATTCCATCTTGTTTAAAATTTCAATTTCTCATTAGATTTCTTTTTACTTGTAGTTTTATTTTTACTTTTACTTTTACTATTACTTTTACTTGGACTGTATTCTCTGTGGCATCAAATTGTTCAAAATTTTCAAATTTATCGACGACTGTTGAGTATATTTGTTTAAATTAATTGCGTGTGCCTTTTTGTTTTTTTTTTCCCATTATTATTTTGTGTTTAGTTTCGTAATTTGTTTAAATAGTTTGTATTTTTGGTATTTTGTTTGTTTTTTTTTTGGTTTTTTTTTGTTTTTGGTATTTGAAAATTTGTTATTCTATGACTATGAAAAAGTAAAAAAAATATAGAAAAATAACCTTCATTCACTTTGTGTTCTTTATTTAGTTTTTGTTTTCACAATATCTGGTTCAATGACACCCTACCCCAAATCCCATGCTAACCCGAATCAGACCCTCGTAAACCTTATATAGTAATATCAGCATTAACATCATCATTAGCTTCATCCTTCATTATCAACTCTCTTTATCACCAACAACAGCAAATCATTCCTCACTATCCTCACTTAACACAAGTCTATCAAACCCCCACCAAATGACTTCCATTAACTAGATTATGATCCAGATATGATCTTGATCTAAATCTAGTACTCAGCTCAACGACAATTCCATCTCCACACCCCTTTGAATTCTTCCAGACTTAGGTATTGTTTATACTTTTGTTCTATATAAGTGTATGTATGAGCTTTATATAGTAAATACGATTACGATTTTTGGATTATTATTTAGTGTGTTATATTGCCCATTGATTTGTTCAGTAAGTATGTTAAGTAGTAGTATCTCTCAGCTGCCTGATATTGAGTAATAATATTATAGTACATATAGTATGTTATGCAAGTATGTTTAACTAAATTGGAATACATAAATTAAACCATAAACTTAACTTTGCTTTGCTTTTATCATTAGTTATATTACTTTATTATATTATTAATTATATTTTTTTTTTTTTTTTTTTGTTGTTTGATATTTAAGACTTTTTGTATTGTTCACTTGTTTGCATTTTGGGGAGGCACATTTATATAAGGTTGCATATTATTTATTTGGTTTGGTTCAGTAAATTTGCTTTTAGACTTTTGATTAGAGTACATTTTATATACGATTTGTATTAAATTCATCTTGTTAGCTACGGTATTTAAATAGTTTAGTAATGCATTAACAATTGCTGTGCATTTTATTCCATCAAGTTAAGTTATTCATTTGTTTAACAATCAAATAAATGTTTAAAAGTAAATTTGTGACGAAGAAAAAAAAAATCATTTTTTTTTTATGATTTATGCGTGGGTGTATCTGTGTGGGTGTATAGGTGTGTGTGTGTGTGTGTGTGCTTGTGTTTAGTTTGTTTTATAGCTAAATAAATACTAGTAAGTAGTTAGTACTATATGATTTAGCCAGCACTCGGCTTTGACATAAACACATACATATTTCATATATTTATTAACTTTTTTTTGTTTTCTTTACTTTTTACTCTTTACGTGTATATGTTTTTGTTTAAAAGTCAAATATATTTTGGGATTCTTCAATAGTTTTTCATAAAAGTTTTACTAATACAATAAACATGAATAATATATTTGTAATACACTTATCGTACTTCCAATTTGCAATTCGATTTTGCTTTTATTTTTTCTTTTTAAATATTTTGTTTACTTTTTGTTTTTTTTGTATATTTTTGCTATGCGGTTTTGAAAACAATTTTGATCTTTGGATTACTAAATATGCAAGGTAGCTTGACGTTCAATGAAAGCAACAAATACGAATATCTATATATACATATATACTTTAGCAGCACATATGTCTTTGTGTATATATTTTTAATTATATAGTTTTTTTTTTTGGTATCATTTTGTGGCACGTAGCGCATCTTTGGTATTTTTCTTTAGTTTTATAACTTTTGTTTTCTGTGTTTATATACGATTAATGCATTGTTCAGTAATTAATTGTTTGGAAATTAATATTAATTAATTACCTTGCTTGCTGCATTTGTCATTCCATGGACATAAGTTGAAATAAATTGGCAAAAAGCGCAAATAGACGGCATTGGCTAAACAAAATGGCGTCACGCGTGTGACCCGTTACTCCGCCATATTCAGCTTTTTAAAGTTCTTTATTTCCGAGTGAGTTTTTGTCATTTCCATTTTGTTTTTTTCCATTTCTTTTGTTGACTCTTTCGTTTGGCGCACGGCTTTTATCGTATTGCATTTTGTTGTCGTTGTTTTCATTTTCCATTACCTCTTTTTGTAGGTGTGTTAGTGTATAAGTGTGTGTGTGTGTGTACTTTCTTTTTCAAGTTCTTGTCGTTAATAAGCTCAAAACTTGGAAGTCGTCAGTTTTGTTGTTGTTGTCAGTTGGTTGCTGTTGTTAGCCCAATAAGGTTTACGAGGGCCCAATTCAAATCACTGTCTTGTGTTGTTGCTGTTGTTGTTTTGTGTGTGTGTGTTGTTGTTGTTGTTGTTGTCGCTTTTAGTTGTCATCGTCAAATGCAATAAACAATCCCGTGGCCTAGAACTCTAAGCGATATGCGGAGCACGATGTCTCATGATCCTGCAAATTAATTGTGCAACGCGAAGCAGATGGCGACAGATCGATGCGATGCTTGGCAAGCAACTCCTCGTTCTCGGCCACCCAATAGCCCAGCACATCAGTATCATATGTTGGTATGATGGTCACCTCTGTAAAATATATTAAATATTTATAAGTTAGCAACATTTAAATTAGCTACGTGACATGTTCTTATTTGCACTTACCCAGCTCCTTGTCCTCCCAGGTTTGCTTGGCCTCCAACAGGGCATCGTAGACCTGACGGCTAGGCTCAGTGCCAGAGAAGACATAGTAGCGGGCACGGACGCGTTTGAAGAAGTCAACATGGGCGTAGTAGGAGTTACCATTATGGGGCACATAGGTCAGATCCACATAGACGGGAGCTGGCTTCTTGGCCTTATTGGGTGACTCGCTACGTTTGCGCAGATTCTTCTCATTATTCAGACGCGTCTTGGTTGCCACCAAGCGACGCTCCTTCTTGGGTGTGGTACGTATATCGGCACCTTCCACTGGCAATGGAGCTGGCGATGGCAGACCGAGTGGTTTGCCCCACTCCTCAAGGCGATCCTTGGGTAGTGTGCCAGTGCTAGATGTGGTTGCTGTGGTTGTTGCGGTGCTTGCTGCTGCTGTTGTGGTTGCTGCTGCTGCTGTGGTTGCTGCTGCTACTGCACCACTTGATTCTGTAGTGCTTGTGGTTGTAGCGGCTGCTGGTGATGATGTAGTGCTAGCAAAGCTGCCCAGGAGGCTGTCACCGCTGCGCACCTTTTGCACATCACTGAGGGGGAAACGTTGTCGTTCAGCGGTGCTGCTGACAATTTGCTCGACCTCTTCGGCCTTGGATGGCGAGTAGGAGTACTTGGCGGTCACGGAAGACATCACTTCGGCGCCACGCGCCTGCACATGTTCCTCAAGTGCCTTCTGGAAATCCTTGTCGGCTTCATCCAGAAACTTGTGCCCGGCCCAGGTTTGGCTAGTGCTCTCCACGCTCTCCGACGACTGGCTGGCTGGCGGAGATTCCGTGTAGGTGACTAGCATGGCACCACGTATGGGTATAGGTTCGGTACTAGGTTTAGCATCAAAACTATCGGGCAATGCGCCATAGAATGAGGTTGCCATAGGATCTGTGGCACGGGCAGCTCGAATGCCAGGTGCGGTAGCGTGATCCTCGCTACCGTACTGTGGCGGCACATCATCCTGACTGTCATCGGCATCCAGATCCGAACGCTTGCTAACCCCCGAACTCGAACGCTGTAGATCATAGCTAGAGCTACGCGGTGAACCGGGTAGATCATCATCGCTCATTGTACCGGCTAGACGCTCATCATCGCTACCGGGTGTGCTGGAGCGATGGGTACCACGGAGTAGGGCCACCTCCTTGGGTAGCACTTGCTCTCGCTCCCGTTCGCTCTTCTCGCTCTCGCTGGTGGTGCGTGTTGTGGTGACAACAACTTTCTCGCTATCCGGCTCGGAGCTATCGGTTGTGGTTACTGTCTTTTGTTCAGTGACAATCTCCTTGCCATCGGCGGAAATGACCTTGGTCACTGTAGTGATGGTTGTGGTTATAATTTTTTCGGTGCTGCCACTTAGGGCTGTGGTGCTCTCAATGCCACGCAACTCATGGAGTTCGGGTAGCATCTCGGTTGAGTCAGTGCTGACCTCGCTGGCATCGGGAATTCCGGTTACACCCAGTGACTTAAGCTCCTCCTTGCTGACACGTGGAAAGGGTGATGTTGGCTTGGGCGATGACTCTGGTGTCTCAGTATGGGATTCACGCCCTAACGGTGTTGGTATGGATTGACTTTCAGATGTTAATGCACCAGGACTTGACTTACCACTTATGTCTTTGGGCGATAATGGACCGGATGTTGATGCTATGCTAGCAGCGCTAGACTCGCTCTTGCCGCCAGCTGTGGCACCAATGCCAACTGTGGTGCATGTAGTGCTAGCACCCTGCTGCTTAACACTGGGACTCACCGGTGCTGTTGGTGGTGTCTTACGATCTACATTATCTGTTTCTGTATCTGTCTCTGTGTGTGTTTGTGTTAGTGTAATGGACTCGACCTTTGTCTTGGAATCCTTTGAGCTAGTTGTGGTAGTAGTGCTGCTACCTTGCTCGCTGGATTCCAGCAGTGTAGTTGTCTTAGTTGTTGTCACTGTGGATGATGTTGTTGGTTTCGGTTTTGCCGACTGTACCTCATCCTCTTCCTGATCTTGATGGTCCTCTTCTTCCGGCAGAGCAGCAATACTTCCGACTTCCTCAGAGGGTTTGTAGATGCTAGTCATCATGATGGTTGCAATGGACTTGGAACGACCCTCTTTTAGACTGACACGGCCGTCGTCATCACTATCTTCTTCTTCGGGATCGCTATGGGTCTGACGACCCTCGCTAGTGTGACTCAGCACAGATTCACGTCGGGACTCATCGGTGCCTACAAACATAGCCTTCTGGGTGGAACTTACTATCTTCAAACACTCATCTGCTGTCTTGGTAGCCTCAGCACTGAAGGATTCCTTGGCGGAAATAATCTTCTCGGTTGCTAAAAACTCGGCAACCGTTTCCTTAAGACTGCTGTCCTTAGCCGACTCCTGAGTAATACTACTTGTTAATGTTTCCTTACTTGTGCTTTGACCACTCAGCTTTTGGGAGCTCGTAGTTTGAATTTCACTAACAATGGACTCCGAGGAGCATTCTTCGGATTGAACGAGCAGCTCCTCTAGTTGTGAAGCTGTGGATTTCTCCACAATTTTCTCCTCCTTAACACTTGTGCTGGTTGATTTGCTGCCTGACTCCTTGTCGGTTACAAGACTGGACAACGATTCGCGTAGTGAACTGTCCTCCACCTTCATGCTGCTGCTGAGGGACTCACTTATAGACTCCTCTTTGAGATGTGATTGACTTGTAATGGTTTTTGAAAAGGCTGTCGATTCAGTTGATTTCACTTCCTTTTTACTTTCGGTTGTTGAAATCAAAATCGAGCCACGTTGTGAGTCTGAAGTTTCCTCATCCTTGACACTTATCTGACTTGCACTTGAGGCTGGTCGCGAAGTCTCAGCTTCCTTGGTGGCAGACTTACTATCGCTTACCTGGCTGGCAACTGATTCAGGACGAGAAGCATCCTTGGCTGAAGTCTCAACCTTTAAGCTTTCAGCTGTAGATTGAACTGATTCTCGTCTGCTCACATCTTTCTCGCTTACATGGCTGGCAATTGACTCATGTCTGGAAATGTCTTTCGGTGGCGTTGGCGACTTTTCATCCTTGTGATCGGCTTCGTCTTTCAAACTGGCCACCGATAGAGGTCGTGATGTCTCCTTTGAGTCCTTTGTGGATTGTTCCACTTGTTCCTCGTCTTGTTTTTCTGCCACGGATTCAGGACGTGATGGCAGAGAATCGATGGTACCCTGCTGACTGGCAGCTGACTCTGGCCTAGAAGTGTCCTTGGTTTTTTCCTCGATTGCTGCCTTAGCGGCTTTTTCCGCTTTCTCCGACTGCTCGATTTTATCCTTCTCCTCAATTGACACTGGACCTGACTTTTGATCCGGTGACGACTTCTCTGATTCAATATCAACCTTCATCATTTTGATTTCTAGCAGCTTTTCATCCAATGTGAGATCTTTTGTGGGAGTTGCTTTACCCGAAAGAGCTTCAGGGGTACCTGTTGGTGTGTAGGTAACTCCGATTTTCTGTTTGATTTCTACAGTTTCAGTTTCACTTTCCGTTTCGGTTGTTGTCTTAAGCTTTTCTTCCAACTCTTTTTCATCAAAATCAGGAATAATATCTGTTATGTCCTTGTCAGATTTCAACACCTTGGCTACATCGGCGACTATCTTGGCAACCTCTTCCTCACGAGGAGAAAGGGGTCGCATCGGTTGTTCGGGAACTATGCCACCCTTTTCGGTCGGTGGAGAGAATCTATGCTCTTCGTCCTCTTCTTTAATATCATGCAAAACACTCTCATCACGATCACAAATTGTAACTGTGAATTCAGGTGAATCAACGGTGGTAATGTGTGTTTCACGCAACTCGGAAAAGCTACTCAAATCAAGATTGCCCTTGGCATTAGCATCATCTGATATCTCTGTAATAGAATCAGCTTGGGAGAGTTTCTCAGTCAGTGTCTTGGATGATGTCACGATCTTCTCTATTACATCTGACTTTGTCTCTTCTAATTTAGTTTCGACTGTTTCGGCAACTGATGTTATAGTTTTTGATATCTCAGTAATTTTGGAATCCTTTATAGATTCGAGCTCGGTTAATTTTGTGGAACTTTGTTTTTTGATTTGTTGTACTGATTCTACCACTGTATCTTTAGTACTATCCAGTTTTTGCGTAACTGTCTCAATTATGGTTTCTGTTTGCTTAGTTAGCGACTCATTTACAGATTGCAGCTTATCCTCACAGACTGAGATAATTGCATCCGATTTTAATGAGATGTTTTCTAGCAGTGACGTACTCAAATCCGACAATCCAGTACTCTCAGTAGAACCTGTCTGGGGTATGATATGTTCATCCGTGACCTCATCCGTTTCTAAAGTAGGCAAAGCCTCATCAACCGGACTAGAGGCTGTAAAGGTTGCTCCAACCTTACTATACTCGGCCGGCTTTTCTAGTTCAATTGCTCCCGAAACTGTGTGCGAGAACTCACCTTCAGCAACGTCTACGGGGCTTGATAGGGTTGGGAAGACTCCCTTTGGTTCAGTACCAGATAGATCTAATAACAAATCTCCCTTCTTTTCAAGCTCGATATCAGGAAGTTCCCTTGGTGCTTCGTCAATTGGTGAGGATGCTGTCTCGGCAACTGAGCCAGGACGGGAAGGATCTCTTGATTTCACACTACCAGTTACAGATGGTGGACGCGATGGTTCCTTCGAGGCAATAGGAGATTTTGTATCATGAACACTATCGACAACCGATTCAGGTCGAGACGGTTCTTTTGATTTATCATCATCAAGCTTCTTTGAAGAATCTGGATCTTTCGAAATAGCTACTGTCTCAACTTTTGTACTTTCAGCAATCGATTCACGACGGGAAGATTCGGTTGACTTTGCAATAACTACGCTTTCGGGCTTCTCACATTCATCTTTAAGACTTTCAGCTACAGATGCGGGTCGTGAAGCATCCTTAGATTCTGGTTGGGACTTAATATCCTTGGTACTTTCCTTTGTACTCTCAGCGACAGACTCAGGTCTGGAAGGTTCCTTTGATTTATCGCCCGAATCGTCTTTCACACTTCCCGTCACAGATGCAGGTCGTGAAGTTTCTTTGGATGCTGGAAGGGACTTGTCATCTTTTGTAACTTCATGCTCTACACTTTCAGCAATAGATTCACGACGCGAGGGATCCTTGGATTTGTCATCCTTAACACTTCCGGATTCAGCTTTCACGCTGTCCGCCACCGATTCGGGGCGAGATACTTCCTTTGAAGCTGTAACAGATGCATCATCTTTAATGCTCTCCGGTTTTATACTCTCCGCCAGAGATTCACGGCGCGAGGGCTCCTTCGACTTATCATCCTTATGACTTTCGGCTACGGACTCCGGTCGTGATGCTTCCTTTGATGCCGGTGCAGACTTATCATCTTTGAGACTTTCTGGCTTCGAACTCTCAGCAATTGATTCTCTACGTGAAGATTGTTTGTCATCCTTAACACTTTCAGCTTTTTCGGATTCAGCTTTTACGCTTTCCGCAGCAGATTCTGGCCGGGATACTTCCTTGGAGGCTGGTACAGATTTATCATCCTTAATACTCTCCTGTTTTGTACTTTCCGCTACAGATTCGCGTCTGGATGGTTCCTTTGATTTATCATCCTTTACGCTCTCAGGTTTTTCTAAATCGTCTTTAACGCTTTCGGCCACCGATTCTGGTCGCGATGCTTCCTTGGATGCTGGTACGGACTTGTCGTCTTTGAGGCTCTCCGGTTTAACACTATCAGCAATGGACTCTCGCCTGGATGGATCTTTGGACTTGTCCTCTTTAAGACTTTCGGCTTTTTCGGAATCAGCTTTCACGCTTTCTACGACGGATTCGGGTCGTGATACTTCATTGGATGCTGGCATAGATTTCTCATCCTTAGTACTCTCCTCCTTTATACTTTCGGCAATAGATTCACGACGGGAAGGCTCCTTTGAAATATCGCCCTTGATACTTTCAAGTTTCTCAGATTCAGCTTTTATGCTTTCTGCCACCGATTCGGGTCGTGATACTTCCTTTGATGCTGGAAGAGATTTCTCATCCTTTGCACTCTCCGCTAGGGATTCTCGTCTGGATTGATCCTTTGATTTATCATCCTTGACACTTTCAGCTTTCTCGGATTCAGCTTTTACGCTTTCTGCTGCAGATTCTGGTCGGGAAGCTTCCTTAGAGGCTGGGACAGATTTATCATCCTTAATACTCTCCGGTTTTGTACTTTCCGCTAGAGATTCGCGTCTGGATGGTTCCTTTGATTTATCATCTTTTACGCTTTCAGGTTTTTCCAAATCGTCCATCACACTTCCAGCCACAGATCCGTGTCGTGAAGCTTCCTTGGATGCTGGCAGAGATTTGTCATCCTTCATGCTTTCTGGCTTTACACTTTCGGCAATTGACTCACGCCGAGATGGTTCCTTAGATTTATCAGCTTTCTCGGATTCAGCTTTTACACTTTCTGCTACGGATTCAGGTCGAGAAGCTTCTTTGGAGGCTGGAATGGTCTTATCATCCTTAACACTATCGTGTTTGTCAGAGTCATCCTTTACACTTTCGGCGACTGAATCTGGACGTGATGGTTCTTTAGAAGCTGGCTGCGACTTTTCATCCTTAAGACTTTCGGACTTTTTACTTTCTACGGGCGACGGACACACAGATTTTTCATCTTTCTCACTTTCCTGTTTCTCAGTTTCAGCTTTAACACTTTCTGCTGCAGATTCAGGTCGAGATGCTTCTTTGGAAGCTAACTCCTCAAATGGACTGCTGGGTGCTTCATCCACAGGGCTGGAAACAGTCTCGGTTGCTGCAACCTGAGAGAACTCTGCTGGCTTTGTATGCAATTGATCTCCGGGAATGGACTTTGTGATTGCTTGAACAAAGTCTCCTTCAGCAACTTCAATAGGACTCGATAGTGTTGGGAAACTGCCTTTAGATTCGAGATTCAAAGCGAATGTTTCTTTGCTGATATGCTCTAATAATGTGAAATCTTTTGGTGCTTCATCAATAGGTGATGAAGCAGTTTCGGCAACAGATTCGGGCCGTGATACTTCCTTGGATGCGGCAGCTGATTTCTCATCCTTGACACTTTCGGCAACCGATTCCGGACGGGATACTTCCTTGGATGCGGCAGCTGATTTCTCATCCTTGACACTTTCGGCAACCGACGCTGGACGCGATACTTCCTTGGATGCGGCAGCTGATTTCTCATCCTTGACACTTTCGGCAACCGACGCTGGACGCGATACTTCCTTGGATTCTACGGTTGATTTCTCATCCTTGACACTTTCGGCAACGGACGCTGGACGCGATACTTCCTTGGATTCCACGGCTGATTTCTCATCCTTAACACTTTCAGCCACTGATGCGGGACGCGATACTTCCTTGGATTCTACGGCTGATTTCTCATCCTTGACACTTTCGGCAACGGACGCTGGACGCGATACTTCCTTGGATTCTACGGCTGATTTCTCATCCTTGACACTTTCAGCCACTGATGCGGGACGCGATACTTCCTTAGATTCCACGGCTGATTTCTCATCCTTGACACTTTCCGCCACGGATGCGGGACGTGATACATCCTTGGATTCGACGGCAGATTTCTCATCCTTAACACTTTCGGCCACTGATGTTCGACGTGAAGCTTCCTTTGATGCAACAGCTGATTGATCATCTTTAACACTTTCAGCCGCAGATGCAGGTCTGGATACTTCTTTAGACGCAACTGGAGATTTATCATCTTGCTTTTCAATTGTAGTGTCCAGCAATGATTCACGGCGGGATGGCTCCCCTGATTTTTCATCCTTCAAACTGCTTTCAGATTCGACTAAAGATTCTTTTTTGGACGATGCTTCCGTTGGTTGTACTTCACCTGCCATTGATTCCCGTCGACTTTCAGCACTCTCACTAGCATCAATTAAAGTAGTAGGCGCCTCATCTACAGGACTTGAAACAGTTTCCATTGCACTTACTTTGGAGAACTCTGCTGGCTTAATTGGTAATTCAGCTTCTGTAAGACTCGATGAAACAACTTGTGTGAAGTCACCTTCGGCCACATCAACGGGGCTGGATAAAGTTGGGAAATCGCCTTTGCTTTCCACAGATTCGATATCCAATTTAAGGTGTAACTCAGCAATGTCGCTCGGCGCTTTATCGATAGGAGATGAGGCAGTTTCGGTAACAACATCAGTTTTCTCAATTTGCTTAACAGAATCCATCAACAAATCATCCACTGTACTCTCAACAACAGATTCTGGACGCGAAGTTTCTTTTGACGACGGTTTTTCTTTGGAGATTTCTGCTTGGGAATCACGACGGGAAGCTTCCTTTGACATCTCTTGTAAGCTTTCTACCTTCGTGGAAGTTTCATCCTTTATACTTGCAGAAATTGGAGCTTCCACGCTATCAATGGCAGATTCATGTTTTATATCCTTTTCAATCTCGGATTTCACAGTATCATCTTTTAAGCTATCTGTAACAGATTCTGGTCGTGAAGGTTCCTTGGATCCTTCAGGTGACTTTTCATCCTTTCCACTATCAGAAACTGATTTTCGATGAGTCGAGTCTGGGAAGGTCTCAACTTCGGCAACCGATTCAGGTCTTGAAACTTCTTTGGAAGCATGTGGAGACTTATCATCCTTTACACTCTCCGAAACAGATTCAGGTCGAGAATGCTCCTTTGATTGATCACCCTGAATACTTTCAGGTTTCTCCGCTTCGTCCTTTACACTTTCGATGACAGACCCTGGTCGGGATACTTCCTTCGAGGCTGGCAGAGACTTCTCATCCTTGGCACTCTCAGGTTTTGTACTTTCTGCAAGAGATTCTCGACGAGAAGGTTCCTTGGACTTTTCGTCCTTTTCGCTAGTAGGTTTCTCCGATTCATCCTTTATGCTCTCAGCCACTGATTCAGGCCGGGATGCTTCCTTGGAAACTGGTAGGGACTTGTCATCCTTTACACTCTCCTGCTTAATACTTTCAGCAACTGATTCACGCCTTGAAGGATCTTTAGACTTATCGTCCTTTACACTTTCTATTTTCTCCGATTCAGCTTTTTCGCTCTCTGCCACGGATCCAGGGCGCGACACTTCCTTGGAAGCAGATAACGATTTCTCGTCCTTTACACTCTCGGGTTTGACGATCTCAGCTGCAGATTCAGGTCGAGAAGGCTCCTTTGATTGATCAGCCTGAACACTTTCAGGCTTTTCTGCTTCGTCCTTTACACTTTCGATGGCAGACCCTGGTCGGGATACTTCCTTCGAGGCTGGGAGGGACATCTCATCCTTGACACTCTCAGGCTTTGTACTTTCTGCAAGAGATTCTCGACGAGAAGGTTCCTTGGACTTTTCGTCCTTTTCGCTGGTAGGTTTCTCCGATTCATCCTTTATGCTCTCAGCCACTGATTCCGGCCGAGATGCTTCTTTCGAAACAGGTAATGATTTTTCGTCCTTAACACTCTCGGGTTTGACGCTCTCAGCTACAGATTCACGCCTGGAAGGATCTTTAGACTTATCGTCCTTCACACTCTCAAGCTTCTCAGATTCAGCTTTTTCGCTCTCAGCAACTGATCCAGGTCGGGAGGCTTCCTTAGAAACTGGCAGGGACTTGTCGTCCTTTGTACTTTCTGGCTTAATACTTTCAGCTATGGACTCACGCCTGGAAGCATCTTTGGACTTCTCGTCCTTAACACTATCGGCTTTCATAATCTCAGCTACAGACTCAGGTCGAGAAGGTTCCTTTGATTGATCACCCTGAATACTTTCAGGTTTCTCCGCTTCGTCCTTTACGCTTCCGATCACAGACTCTGGTCGGGATGCTTCCTTCGATGCTGGCAAAGACTTCTCATCTTTAGCACTCTCAGCCTTTGTACTTTCTGCAAGAGATTCCCGACGAGAAGGCTCCTTTATGCTCTCTGCTACTGATTCAGGTCGAGATACTTCCTTAGAAACTGGTAGGGACGTGTCATCCTTAACACTCTCGGGTTTGACGCTTTCTACTACAGATTCACGCCTGGAGGGGTCTTTGGACTTATCGTCCTTTACACTCTCTGCAACTGATCCAGGACGTGATACTTCCTTAGAAACAGGTAAAGACTTCTCGTCCTTTAGATCCTCTGGCTTTACACTTTCAGCAACAGATTCAGGGCGGGAAGTTTCTTTAGACTTTTCGCCCTGAATACTTTCAGGTTTCTCTGCTTCATCCTTTACACTTCCGATCACAGACCCTGGTCTGGATGCTTCCTTTGAAGCTGGTATAGACTTATCATCCTTGACGCTCTCAGGTTTTGTACTCTCTGCAAGAGATTCCCGACGTGAAGGTTCCTTAGACTTATCGTCCTTTATACTCTCTGCTTTCTCCGATTCAGCTTTTTCACTCTCCGCCACTGATCCAGGACGTGATATTTCTTTGGAAGCAGGTAAAGACTTCTCGTCCTTAACACTCTCGGGCTTCACGATGTCTGCTACAGATTCAGGTCGGGAAGGCTCCTTTGATTGATCAGCCTGAATACTTTCAGGCTTTTCTGCTTCGTCCTTTACACTTTCGATCACTGACCCCGGTCGGGATGCTTCCTTCGAAGCTGGCAGAGACTTCTCATCCTTGGCACTCTCAGGCTTTGTACTTTCTGCAAGAGACTCTCGACGAGAAGGTTCCTTGGACTTTTCGTCCTTTTCGCTAGTAGGTTTCTCCGATTCATCCTTTATGCTTCCAGCCACTGATTCCGGCCGAGATGCTTCCTTCGAAACAGGTAATGATTTTTCTTCCTTAACACTCTCGGGTTTGACAATCTCAGCTACAGATTCCCGACGTGAAGGCTCCTTGGACTTGTCGTCCTTTACACTCTCAGGCTTTTCCGATTCAGCTTTTTCACTCTCAGCCACTGAGCCAGGCCGCGATACTGGAAGGGACTTGTCGTCTTTGAAGCTATCAGGTTTTTCCGAGTCAGCTTTAACGCTTTCTGCCACCGACTCACGTCGCGATACGTCTTTTGAGGCAGTTAAAGACTTTTCATCCTTTAGACTCTCAGGCTTAGTAAGACTTTCAGCGACAGATTCTGGTCGAGATGGCTCCTTGGATTTGTCTTCCTTTTCACTATCAGGTTTTTCGGTATCATCTTTCGTGCTTCCGGCCACAGATTCAGGCCGAGAAACTTCTTTGGACGCTGGAAGAGTTTCCTCAACTTTTTGAATATCTGGCTTTACGGTGTCGGCAAGAGATTCTCGGCGAGAAGACTCCTTAGACTTATCATCTTTTACACTCTCAGGCTTCTCTGATTCAGCCTTTTCACTTTCTGCAGCTGATTCAGGTCTTGATACTTCTTTAGAAACTGGTAGAGACTTGTCGTCGACTAAGCTCTCCGGCTTAATACTTTCAGCAATTGATTCACGCCTAGAAGGTTCCTTGGACATATCGTCCTTCACACTAGGAGGCTTTTCTGAATCAGCTTTTACGCTCTCAGCTACTGATTCGGGTCGTGAGACATCTTTGGAAGGAGGCAACGACTTGTCGTCCTTAACACTTTCAGGTTTATCAGCAATAGATTCTGGTCTGGAAGATTCCTTGGATTTGTCGTCCTTATCACTTTCTGGTTTCTCAATTTCAGCTACAGATTCAGGTCTGGAGACTTCCTTAGACGCTGGTAGCGACTTTTCATCCTTAGCACTCTCTGGCTTCAAACTTTCGACAAGAGATTCTCGCCTAGAAGGCTCCTTGGACATCTCGTCTTTAACACTCTCACCCATTTCTGATTCAGGCTTAACGCTCTCTGCTACAGATTCAGGACGTGAAACTTCCTTCGAGGCTGGTAAAGACTTCTCATCCTTTAAACTTTCCTGCTTAACGCTCTCAGCGACTGATTCTGGTCGGGATGGTAAGTCCTTGACACTTTCTGGTTTCTCCAAGTCGTCTTTAACACTACCAGCTACAGATACTGGTCGAGAGACTTCTTTGGACGCTGGTGTAGACTTTTCATCTTTAATAATTTCCGCCTCTATACGCGCAAGTGACTCACGCCTGGATGGCTCCTTGGACGCTTCGTCTTTTACGCTTTCAGGCTTATCGGTTTCGGCAGCTGATTCGGGTCGTGATAATTCTTTTGGCGCTGGTATTGATGTAACGTCTTTAACACTATCTGGTATAATTTTCTCTTCGACAGATTCACGGCGTGAAGCCTGTATAGATTGGGAATCTTTAACACTTTCTGGTTTTTCAATATCCTTTACACTTTCCGCCACAGATTCCCGTCGCGATACATCCTTCGAGACTGGAACAGACTGCTCGTCTTGTGCACTCTCAGGCTTAGTACTTTCAGCGACAGATTCAGGTCGAGAAGACTCCTTTGACTTATCGGCTTTCAAAGCATCATCTTTAACGCTTTCGGCAACAGATTCGCGTCGTGATACTTCCTTCGAGGGTGGTAGAGATTTTTCGTCTTTTAAGCTCTCTGGTTTTGAAGTCTCGGCGACAGATTCTGGCTTATCTGCCACTTCCATTGGAGCTTCCTGAGGCTTTGTAGCTTTAGGTTCAGCAACCGATTCGCGGCGTGAGGAATCCTTGGACTTTTCACCAACTTTCTCGTCCTTAACTTCAACTTCTTTATCGCTTTCGGCTACAGATGCAGGACGCGAAGCTTCCTTGGAAGCTGGTGCAGATTCAGGTTGGGATCGAACGTCTGTTTTCTCAACATCAGCCACAGATTCTGGCCTAGAAGCCTCCTTTGCAGTTTCAGCTTTAGTAACTTCAGATTCAAGTTTACTATCCACTTCTTGGTCAACCTGAGTAGATGCTATTTGCGTTTCTTGCTTTGCTACCTGCATTTCAATCTCAATTGCTTCCTCAATTGTTGCGGGACTTTCGAGAGATACAGTGTCTTCTCGGTCTTTGGCTTTAGTTGGTGCAATCGTAGGCTGCACTAGATGTGCAGGTAACTCGTCTTCAGATGTTATATCGCTGGCTTCTTTCTCGTCTGGTGTACTGACGGGTTTTTTCTCAGCTACTGCTGGTTGATCATCCTTGGGCTTAGTGTCTTCAATAGTTTTTTCGACGATTTCGACAAGTTGCTCAGTTTTAACGCTGGACGCATCGATTTTCTTCTCGACAGTTTCAATATGTGCGGCGATTTCTGACATGGCAGTGACCTTTTCAGGCATTTCCTGATCTTTCTCAGACTTATCATCTATCTCGGGAGAAACGTCAGTTTCTTTGCCCTCCTTCTCATCCTCGGTCTCTTTCTCCTCTTTGGCAGTCTCCTCCTTGTGTGAAATACTCTTGGCATCATGTGTATCCTTCTCGTATAGCCCCAAGTCAGCCTCCTCATGAACTGGCAAGTCGGCTACCTCATCGGGTGTCTTGATAACATCTCGCATTAGATTTTGTTGTGCTTCAAATGTCATTTTCTTGGGCAGAACCCGCTCTCCGGAATCCGCACCATGGGCAAGTGGCTCCGCAGTGACTTCAATTTTGGTTTCTGCTGGAGCAATGATTGCTGCTGCCGGAACTGCTGAGACTGGGACAGCAACAGCTGCGACAACAATGGCTTCAATCTCTTTGGTTTCCTCTTTGACATATTTCTCCTCAATGACCAAATCCTCTTTGATTTTGTCCAAAGGAATTCGTTCATCTTCGGGTAGGGTAGGAGCAGTGGTAGCTCCCGATTCGATGGTGGCCGAGAATTTCTCTTCTGGAAGACTTTCTTGTAGGTTAAGGGGCAGCGCTTCGGGTGCTTCAATTGGTTCGTCTTTGGTGTCCGAGGTTTTCTTTGCACTACTAAGCTTCTCTTCAGGAGTAGGAGATGAGAATTCCTCCTCAGCAGGCTTCGATTGAGTCAATTGCTCCTCAGTGCGGGACTTCACAATGTCCTTGGCAGTGGCAATAATCTCTTGAACTTCAGCTTTAATCTCTGTCTGTCCGTGTATCTCGTGTCGTGCTGCCTCGCTTCCTTCGAGACGGGCCTTGCGTTCCTCCGCTTCAGCCTTTGCGATAGCGGCTTCAATTTCTTCCTCGGCGCTCTTTTTGCGTTTCTTTTCTGATTCCTGTGAGTCCCGCTGATGCTTTTGAATTTCCTCTTCCTTGGTTATGCTGCTTTCCTGCTCCTGTTCGATGATTGAGTCTTCAGTGTATTGCTCTACCTCCTCCTTCTCAATGATCAAGTATTCCTCCTCTTCCTCAGCCTCCGTGGTGCTATCCTGTTTAGCCATCTCGCGCAGCTCAGTCTTGATCAAATGCTGTCGCTTCATCTCGTCACGACTGAAGACTGCCTCGATTTCGCGCACTACCTCCTGTTCCTCTTTAAGATCATCAAGTTCTCGCTGCTTTTCAGCATCAAGTTCCTGAGAAGCGCTCAGATCCAGCATCTTCTTTGCTGCTGTGGCATCATCCGCCGACGGGGTCGATACAAGGCTGGAGTCTGTAGTGCCGCCCTTATCGAGACGGGACTTCTTCAAATCAGGTTTTGGTTTGGCTGACTTAATAGGACTACCAGGTGCAGGGGCTCGCTTGGAGGGAGATACTCCACGTGGCCTTCTCGAGATTGGCTTGCGCTGAGCGGCCTGAGTGGTCGCCTGTGTCGTTGTCTTGGTCTCCGTCTGCTGGGTCTTCTTCTCCACGGTGCTTACGGTGCGACGAGTGCTGCTGGTACTCTGGCGAGCGGCTGTGGCCTGTTGCTTAGATTCAAGAACCTTTCGGTTGTTGGCCTCCTTGGCGCTCTTGGCAGGAGTACTGCTAGGACTGGATTTAGTAGTGCGTGTCATTACCTTGGGCTTAACGTCCCGGGTGGCTGGAGTACGGCTTGCTGCGGGTGTCGCTGTGGGTGAACTTTTCTTTTCATCCCGTTTTACAAGCTTACGATCCATAGACTTGGGCGGTTTGGTGTCAATCCTTGAGCGTACAACTGGCTTGACTTCAGCTCGTGGCTTCTCCGGCTTGCCTTTGGCAGCCTTAGTGGTCTTGCTGCTCACCTCTGTGGCAGGTGCATCAACAGCATCCTTAACTGGTGCACCTGCTGCCTGAGGCTTGACAATGAGTACCTCAACCTTTTTATCCTCTTCGGCCTCCTTGTTGTCGTCCTGTTCCACTGGCTCGGCAGACGGAGCACTTGGTTCTGGTGCTCCTTCGTCACCGGTATCGACTGCTGGCTCGGGCTCAGCCTCTGGTTCATCTGTATCAATAGAGTCTGCTTTGGCTTGGACTAAAGAAGAGGGTTGCTCCACTTGATCGCTGGGTGGTTCTGCTGAAGCGGCAGCTGCTGCTGCCGCTGCTGCAGCCGCTGCCGCCTCCTTAGCCTCTTTGGCCTTGTTGTCCTGCTGTACAGCGACAGCTGCTGCGGAGACCGGCCCAAATTTGCTAGACTTGTAGCTGGCGCTTGGAGGCGTGGCATCAATGGCCGACTTGAGAGTCTTGCGTGTGCTGACCACAGTTTGTATAGCTGGCGCAATGGACTTGGCGGTACAGGTTGAGTGCTTCATGAACTCGAGATGCTTTAGCTTCTCCAAACCTTCCTGGATCTTGAAGTCAGGTGTGCTACCCGGAAACAGAATACGCGTGATGGTATCATCCGGATTGGCGGGCTGCCAGACCAGTAGGGCACAGATGGATACCAGATTCTGCAGTGGAAAGTTAAATTCTTTGGATTCACGAGCGGCGAAAAGACGCTGGTCACCCGAATTCCATTTCTGAAGAAATTCCTTAACCTCCTTGGAGTCACGTGATGGACTTATCACATACATGTCCAAAGTACCATGTCCCACCTTATGGTACAAGTTAATAGGTTCCTGATTGCGATAGCAGGACTGTGGCTTTAGGTCCAGTGACTTGAGATCATTGACCATGCCATGTCCACGCTCAAAAAGATCAATCAACAATGGATTACGATCCTTGTCACCATCGGGACTAGGCAGACCACCCTTACGGTCGGGTACATTGCCAAAGAAGTGTCCAATCTGTGGATAAACATGCGAGTCCCGCTTCCGAGCAACGACTGCACCCAATCCCTGGACATTGCTATTATTTAAACGTGTCATCAGCACTGCATCCAGACGATCCAAGTGCCTAGCAAAGTCCCAGAAACAGGCCTTACGATTAAAGCCGCCATCAACTGCAGAAAAGGAAAAGTTTAAATAAAGAAAAGGGTAATCTTCTCATGGAAGCATTCAATTCTTACCTAGCATATTAAAGCCATTGATGCCGAACAGTGCAGCATCGCCCTGTCCGCCGGGAAATACATAGAGTGTAGGATGCGTGAACCGTATATTACCGACCACATCGGAAGTCTCCAGTAACTCACGCAGCGACGTAGGTACCACCATGGGAGCCAGATAATCTTAAATATAATAATATATGTATGAATTTGCTCAATCACATGCATTTGGGTAAACTCACCTATAAAAGCATTGATGCACTCGCTGCTGGTATCCAGCACATCTACCGGATTAATGCGTATCTTGCACTGACGTGCAAATACCTTATCCGGTAGGGTATGCCATAGGCCCGCATCGGCGCAGTGTATGTTCATTGTTATGGTATCCGCATAGGCTCGTATTACCCTTTGTACGTCGTGCTCTTGAAATGCCTCCGCAAAGTCGGCCACCGAAAAGGTGCCGTCCTAAGAATACAAATTTGAAATAGTTGTTTTATAACTACGTAATGACTATGCCAGCGAGTACACCCCATTTTGGTTATTATCGCACCTGTAGTATCCAAGAGCCGTTGCCAGTAAAGGTGTAGCCAGCGTGTATAATGTGGCGATGCCTCGTAAAACTGCTGAGTAAATTGCGCATACATTGTATGAGCGTATTGTATTGCGGATGTATGAGCACCTCCGTCACAAGATTCTCACTGGCGTACTGTATGAGTCGCTCACCTGAAATTATTTAAATAAAAGAGAAAAAGTTTTTGAGATTTTACGCTTGAAGTAAACTAATGCTCTTTAAATCAAGTTAATATTTAAAAAAAAGTGTTATATGGCAACCCTGTAAACAATAATTCAAAAATTAGTTGACCATAGTAGAAGTAAAACTTTAAATTCTCAAGCTAAGCCTAAGAATATTTACTTTTAAACAAAAAACAGACATTTAAATGCCAATAACTCAGACTTAAACGCATAACTTAACCTCAAAATAACCTCAAAAGTATTTGGTACTAGTGAAAATTATTTTTCAGTATCTTGAAACGATAATTATTATTTCATAACATTCGTAATTTAATACAATATACTATATACGGCTTTCTAATATACAAAATTGTTTTACTTTTGACATCATTTATGATTAATTTTAGGAGTACCATATTCTTTTGTCCAGCCGAAGTTTTCAGCTAATTTAAAACACAGTAAATTTATTTAAAGGTTCCCAACTTAAAATAAAATTACAGTTTTTAAAATGTTAAAAGCTGTTGCCACTTTTCCCTAGGTGGCAACGCCTGCCAACCAAACATTTCAAGCCAAAGAAAAGGAAAATTTGAAATTTTGTTTAATCTAGAAAGGGTTAATTGAACACGAAACATGGGAAATACGTGCATAAAACTTTTATGTTATATTTTAAATTAGTTTTTGAATACATACTGAGTATAGAATATAGTTTGTGTGCTTGGAAATACTCGTATATAGTGTGTGTGCACATACATATACATATATATATGTAGTATATTCAAGTAGCTCGTTTGGTCTTTAGACCTCTTCACAACCCTTTTTCCGTAATGCTTCTCACCAGTTAGTATCATGCATTCTCCAACACTGCTAACCACGCAGAAATTTTATTATGTGCGGTAAGCCAGATTCAGGCAAGCGATGGTTTGGTGGCTTTTGTGACCCGGTGGGTTATCACCATCACCATCACCACCACCACCACCATCATCAGCAGCACCACCAAAGAGTAGCGCACTAATGAATAGCTAAAACGTCGAGTGGCAAGAGCACAAGAGGCTTAGATTACCAAACGCCTCAGTCGACGACTAGAGAGAATCCAAGCATTAAGCACGCACACCAAATCAAGTGGCTTTAAATTGTCAGTGGCAGTGGGTGAGTTAACTTGGCTTTATTGTCCGACCATTTTCATTTGCCACCCACACACACACACACCCAGTAAATCCCCTTTACATTGCAGTACTGCTGTTGCACTCGAGTGGAAATCATTTCATAAATCTTTAATTTTTATGGTTTAATTAAGTTTTCTGTTGGACGAAAAAGCGAATTGTTTCATTCGGTCAGCAGCAGCATTAAGTACTATAAGCTGAATGCGACCTTGCTGACGACCTTGCCGTGTCATTTGCCATCAACCATCATAATCAGCCATACATTTGAGCTAGTACGCAAGTATTTACAGTGGCTCCCTTAACTAAATGCTTTTATGGCAAAAGGCGCTGCTTGAATAATTTACGCATTTTCTGCACTAAATAGTAGTTGACAAAGCAGAAAGAAATGGCAGCAAAACGAGAAACGAGCGCACACATCACATGTCACTGCCTATACTGGCAAGAATACACGCATTACGTATGCGCCATGTTAGCCCAACGGTCAAAAGCAGAAGAAAAACGAAAAAACGAACAAAAAAAAAAAAGACAGAAAAATAGAATAAAAGTCGAAGCAAAGCCCGAAGTGCGCCCAAGTGTGTGAAAATAAGTATGGCTTCGCTCAAGCTTGAGGCCTATCCGACCAACTGTCTGTCAGCCAGTCTGTCTGTCGCTCAGTCGCACTGTCTCTCCAGCTCTACAATTCTCTAGTTCTCCAGCTGTCCAGCTGTCCGACTAAGCGTCTATCCGGCTCTCCGTTTCTCCCTTTATTCCATTTGCCACGCCTCCCACATACAAGCCCCTTTGTATGTTATGCATGTCGGGCTGTTTATGTAGCCCTTGTGCTTTTTATAAATGATAATCTTTACAGCGACCTGCGTGCGGCTTATATTTATCAAGTATACGCACACATGCACACACAACACGCACAAACTGAAGCGCAGTGACATACATATACATTTATATATATTGTGGTTTGCCAGCGCGTCACCTGTGCGTATACGTAATTTGTGAATTTAGGTTGGTATCGCGACAGCAACAGGCGTAAGCAATTTTAATGCCTTATAATTATTGTTTATGAAGGTATTTAACTAAACTTCCGAAATAAATAAATCTTATAGGCTATATTAAGTATACGCCTAGTAAAACACTAAAAGTACATTTAGTAAATATTTGAAAGTACTCTTCCCGAAAGCAAATCGTTGCTATTGTTGGCTTAGCCAGCTTATCCTTGAAAGTATTTTCAATTTTGTATGTCCGCCACTTAAAAACTTGCGCCAAAAGCCACAATGACTACAGAAAAGTATAAAAAAAAAACAAAAATAGATACAAATGGCATAGGCTGAGTGCCAGCTAGGGGATGTTTGTGATAATAGAATTGGGTAGCTGACAAGTTGCGAGTGGGAAATCGCACTTAAGGAGTCGCAAAGTTTTAAAGCCGCACACCCAAACACACACACACATACACCTACACACAGAGCGCAGCACAATACAAAAGTTGCATCAAAGTGCGCCCACAAAAATGGCACCTCCGCCCACTTTTGGTATCGAGTGGAATGCTTTTTACTGGGTGTTTTCTGGGGGGCTGGAGGGTTTTCCAGGTTTGTGTCAAGTGCAGTTTTTCGCATTGAAAAGCTTGTACCTATTTTTTTAGCTGACCTGTTAACCAAAATGGCGTACGTCTAGCGCAGATTAAGCGTTAATAACTGTACTTTAATGGCCAGCATGCAAGTGGCAAACTATGCCAGAAATTTTCCCAAGCTGTTTTTCCTTTTTCTCACACTTTTCTTTTTTTTTTTTTGTTTTTTGTTTTGCTTTCTTTTTGAAAACAAAAACAAATTTGCATAACAACTGGCGGAAACTTTTTTGTGTTTTATGATTTCATTTTTTTTGCTTTGGCATTTCTCTTTTTATGTGTTTCTTTATGCCGGACTGCAAAGTAATTACAGTTGTCGCCGGTCAGTCCCTCCCTCTGCGTCTCTACCTCTCATCTACCTCATCGCAGTTAACCCACGAAAAAAAAGTATAAAATAGAAAACCAAGAGAAAAGTTTGCTGTCAAGCCAGTTTGTAAAAGGGCGCACGTGTAAAAAAAACTTTCCAATGGCCACTTTAATGACCTCTTCTATCCCTCACCATTCTCCTAAAAGGCGCAACATTGAAAACATGTTCTTAAAGAGCAGTCATGATGGATCTATCTATCCTAGAGGAAACCGCGCAGAGCAGAGCTTGATTTCGCTTTTACAGAAGGTATAGAAGATCTTCTCTAAAATATAGAAATAGAAAAATTGAAATTTTTCTTGGTTTGAACTCCAAAAGCTTTTCTCAGCTGTCTAATGAGCTAAGTAATAGAATCTAAGGCCATATAACCCTCTACTGGCGGTCTTTCATCTCTTTCACTTCTGTCCTAGATGGGAAGAAGAAGTTTTTTTTTTATGGAAAATGCACACTATATACGTAATAATCAGCTCAAACTCATGCTATATCCAAAAGTATTTCTTTTCAGTGGCCTAAAGGTTAACGATTGTTGCTTTTAAATGGAGTTCTGAATGTTATTGCTAAAATTAAGTGCTGATTACAATTTTCTGTATATCTATCTTCTCTTCTTGCCAGCAAAGTTTCAAAATAATCAAAATTTTAAGTAATTATCATTCAAAATATATAGTAAATCCTATAAGTAGTAATATTGCTTAGTGATAAGTATTTTCCTTTCGAGGTTATAAATTTTGTTGATAAAGATTTCGATACTTCTAGTAAGTCAGAGTTCTGCAAATACTTCATCCAAGCAAGGATTATGTTAATTTTCAGTTAAAATAGTTCTATATAACAATTTCTAGTGTTCCGCTACATTTGCTGCAATGTTGCATTTAAATCCCAACGAACACTGTCACATAACTTTAAGCTCCACATAAATGTGTCTGACTTTTTGCAAAGTCAATCGAAAGCCATATGGCTTAGCACCTGGCGAGGTTAACCCAATGGTTCCCATAGCATACTATGGTCACTAATTGGACTGGGTGAGGATGGGGTAGGGGTAGGGTAAAGAGGGTATAGAGGGTAGCTGAATAGAATGGCAACTGGTTGGCTTAAAAAGCAGTTAACAGCTTGACAGCCTGGCTGCACAATTATACGGGCAGATGGGCAAAATGCTGTTTTCACTATGAATACGAAAACTGTTAACGCACCAAAGACACTCGCGTTGATTTATGCCATTTAAATGCGCTTTATACAGAAAATCTCTGCTTAATATTTTAATTAGTTATGCAGGAAATTACAAAAAAAAAGAGAAAAAAAAAAATTGAAGGTAATAAATTGAATTAAATTTAAATCGACACGTGCCTGGAACATTTATCAATGTCATGGCAAATCATTAATCAAAAGTGCTCGTCATACAAGTACATCAAACAAAGGACAACGGACAACGGACAAGGGACAAGGGCTCGGGACTATATAGTACAAACTGTAGCTTTAGTTATAAAAATCTTGATAAAATAGGTGATGATGATGATGATGACGATGATGATGATGAGCCGTCGTCTCATTTAGTTGCTGTTAAACAAACCCAATAACATGTTGTAAGCATCAAAAAGGGCTTTTGGCAACTGGCCCAGTTGTCTGGCCATCTCTTCTTAGCCATTCGAGATGAATGTCGTCCTCGACGTGTCCTGGTGCATAATTAAAGGCAAATCGCGACCGGACCACCGCACAGAATGTCCCCAGTCAGCTTTTCTGTCTCCCACTAACAAGTGCGCTCTCTCTCGTTCTCTCTGTCTCTCTCTCTCTGTCTCCCATTCACTGTGCCTCTTTCTGTCAGGCTCGTGTCAGTCACGGCATTGATAAGCGTCGCTGATATGAATTGACGTCTGTCAGCATGTTTGTCACGCCCATATGCGGATGTTGTGGGAATACCGACTATGTCTCTCTACCCCTCTCCCTCTCTCTACCTCTTGCTCTTTCGCTCTGTTTGCTGCTTCGCTGGCTTTTCACTTTTCACTGCACCGCTTTATAGTTTTTCCTTTTCTATACTCTACCAAAGGGTATTTCAAATTTGTCACAAAGTATATAGTTTCTTGATCCGTTTTTATGTAAACTAGTCTCTCAGTGTTAGTGTCTAAGTGTTCAGTTCTTTATTTCAATTGGATTAGATCACTTTATTATATAGAAACTCTTGAAATAAAAGTTTTAGTATAAAATTTTGACCAAATTGGATTAAAAAATCCGATGTTAGTATGAAAAACTTGTATGCACTTACAAATTAAATAAACTAACTAAATTTAAATAAACTTCCAAAGCGACAAAGTTCCAAATTCTGTATAAATCTGAGTTCTATATATGCGCACATAAGTCCCATCCTATGATGAGCACTATCTGCTGGCATCTGCAAGGGTATCACATCTTTGACATACCAAGGATATCTTTTCTATCTTGTTTTTTTTTACCGTGTTCTCTTCTTTTTTTTTGGTTGATTGTTTTTTGCCGTTGCTTTTTATTTGCTTATCTCTGCTGCCAGTTATGTCTCTGGCAAGTAATTCCCTGCAAACTCAGCTGGAGCGTGTAGTTCATCTTGTCAGCCCAACGACAATAACTACACTCACAAAAATAAAGCACTTTAATTGAGCAATAAATTAAAAAAACTCAAAAGAGTTTTAGTAGAAACTAGAATTAGTTTAAATTTTTCTGTATATTTTCCCATTCTACTTCTTCAACTCATTTAATTTTTATTAAAGCAATAAAATAAGTTGAAAATTCGAGTAGTTTTTTAAATAAAAAGATTAAAAAGTTTGGCCTGTTTTATAAAAATTTTAAGTTTTTTTTTTTGATTTAGTAACATTCTAAGCATTAGTATTTAATTCTTTCAATTTGTTTTTATTGTCAGAAGTTTTATGACATACATTTCTTTAAATTTCGGAAACTGTTTGACAATTTTGAACAGTGTACGACTCTAGTTATATGCAAATAATGTCTGCCTATCTGTCTGCATGAGTGTGTTAGTGTGTGTGCGTGTGAGTGTGGGTGGATGTGTGTGTGTGTAGCAGTGTATGAATTTATGTCTGTCCGTTAGTCAGACTGTCTGTTATTTGCTTAACTTTTATCTGTGGGGGCGTTGGCGTGGCCATCTTATTGTATTTCTTCCATCTTTCCCACCTTCTTCTTCTTCTTCTTCTTTGTAGTTCTCTTTCTTGCATTCAGTCTTCTTCTATTCGGTTTGGTTGTGCTTGAATTATGCATGAGCTGCACACTCATTGTCAATATGGCCTTGTTCGTAGTCATGCAGATATGTGTGTGTGAGTGTGTGTGTACCACTCTTCCTCCACTCTTCCCCCACTTCCTTCTTTCACTATCTTCTCTGTGTGTGCTTCCCAGGCTCTATCTATCAATATTGCATAAGTTTTAACTCAAGAATTTGTATGGCTTTAAAGGTTATGTGTGTGCATGTTAATTCTGTCCGATTATAACGGCTTTACAATCAAAATGTGTGTTAAGCTTGTCATAAACCAACGAGTTGGATATTCCACTTAGATATGACACATTTGTGTAGCGAGTAAAGCTTGGTTAATTGCTTAATTAGCTAGAAAATGTTATTAAAATAAATTAGCTGGAATAAGTACCGGAAAAAGTCTAGCAAACAACGAGTATCTGATAACGAGTAGCAAGTAAGTGAAAAGTTATTTTCAAAGTCTTTTATTTATCAAAAGTTATTTGCAAAAATATTTTTAGTAACAAGCGAAAAGTAATGTTCAACGAGTTTATTCCTTAAAATCATTTAAAATTGTTTAAAAACCAATCAGAAGTAATAAAATATATAACTTCATAGCGAGTAATAAATTTAGAGAATTAACAGCAAGGAATGCCAAATTGGATTTAACGAGTAACGAGAAAGTTTTGATTTACAGAACAGAGATCTTTAATTATGACCAAGGCTTGGCTTCGGAAATGTAACGAGTAATCAGGTACACAACGTGTGTCTACTAACGAGTAGCATATACATAACTAATGCTGTTATTCTCAAACTAATACAACACCTTAATACAACATGTTTAACGCCGAATAGCGAGTAAGCGTAACGTGTAACGAATGCTCTTCACTCGTTATTGAATTCCATTTTTAACCCGTTTAAATTGTAACGAGTAACGAATGTTATTCTATTTACTCGTTGTTATTGAAAAGCATTTGTTAGTCATTTAAATTTTAACGAGTAACGAATGCTCTTCTATTTTGCTCGTTGTAATTAAATTCCAGTTGTTACTTATTTAAATTGTAACGAGAAATGAAAGGAACGAATGCCCCTCTATTTTATTCGTATGTGTTGAATTCCTCTTGTAGCCCATTTATTAAGTAAACCTTTTTCGTATCAATGTATTAAGATGTTTAACGCCGAGAAGCGAGTAAAAAGTAACGAGTAACGAATCCACTTCTATTTTACTCGTTGTTGTTTAACTCTATTTGTTACCCATTAACTCTGTAAACCTTTCTCTGATCATTTTATGAACAGGCTTGTAGCCTGCTTAATTTTCGTGTATCATGTCAAAAAAGTAACGAGTGAGTATCTAGTCAAAGGTAACAATTTTATGCCTCAACTTCAACATTATCGCTGCACTGATGAGCTGAGCGGGGGACAGTTTTCTTTATGTTAGCTGACAGCACAAGCACAAAAGTTGCAAGGAACTTTGTCAAGTCCCACAAGGAAACTTAAGTAAACTGCATCAAATTGAATTTTGCAGCACCAAAAGCAGCCAAGGAACAACGGACATAACTTTCTCGTTGTTGATGATGATAATGAAGGCGATCATAAAATATAAATTATGCGCTTGTTAACAAATGTTTGTAATTGCTCCAAAGTTGTGCCCTCAAAAACCAAAGCAAGACATTTGAGATAGGTTCAAGCGAAAAGAAATTATAATGAAAACATGAAAACATAAAAAATCAAAAACAAACAAAACATTAAAACATAAAAGTCAAAGGGAATAACTGACACTGACAGGAACTCAACCAAAAACCTGAACTGTCAGTACCAAACAATAAGTCATCAGTTGAAACGAAATCTGTTCAGTGCACTCTGGAAGAGCAAACAACTGGTCACCGCAAAGGATTCTGGATGCTGGATGCTGGATGCAGGAAACACTTTACACAATGCACAATGGTATTGTCAGTGAAGGTGCTGACTTTTCATTGACTTGCCGAACGGTTGGCTGCGCCTTAACCTTTGTCAAATTAGAATCCCGTCGAGTCTGTGCAAGTCTGTTCAAGTCCTTCACACAAAAGCCCAGCAAACGAGCCGTGTGCATCTGTAAATCTTTTGCCTCTTCTTAAGTTCGCAATTTTAGCTCAACTTTCAATTGCATATCAAGTGGCAACGGTATACTCGTCCCTAAAACCTCATCTACATCTTGTTCGCGGCCTTCGATGCCTATTCTTATGCCATGCTTTTTTGCCCAAGCATCGCCGTCATTATTGAGCAGAAAAAAAATTATAAAAAAAATAAAAAATAAAAAATGCGTTGGCCTCTTGAGAATTTTGTTTGAGTAGTTTTGTGCAGCAGTGTAAACAAAATTGAAATGCGGAACTCGTATCAGCCAAGTACTCTCTCCCTGGACAATGCTCAAATGGTGCCGCAAAATAAAAAAGAAAATGCATTGAGTTCAGGTGCTGTTCTCACACTTAACGCCAAACTCAAGGACAGTCGGCAGTGGAGATGGGCGTGGGCAGTGGGGGAAAGTAGCGGACTGCTTTGGGCTTCTTGGCCCATGAACAGTTTACAAAAATATCTGACTTGTGCTTTAAATTTTCATTTCGTGGCTTAAAATAATGTACAACAAAGTAGACTTTTAATAGCGCATCTTAAGTCTACTTTGTTAAGTAAGTTCAATTATTTATTTTGAGGCGTCAACTGCTTCAATTAATTTATGAAAAAATTTAAATAAATAAGATAAACATTTTGTTTGCTATAAAAAACAGTTTTATTAAAAATAAGTATTGGTTTCTATTAAAAAATCCGCTTTTCGCTATGTAAGCAGTGGACTTTATTAAACTCACTGCGCTAAAAAGTATGCTACGTTTTATGATCAGCTCAATCTTTGTATAAGAGCAAATTGTTATTGTGATTTTTAGTAACAATAGAAGCATGCCAATTAAAAATAAATCAATTTCATACAAAAGACCTATTTATTTTCAATTTAATAGCAACGAACAATTTAATATTATTATTTAACTTGACTTGCAGTGCAGTTACTCAAAAGAGTCGAAAGAAAATTCTCCATTCATAGAAGGCCAATTTCTGTGCATAAATTGCATTGTATTGTTGTGCACAAAATAGAATTTTCCATCAATTTTCTTGTACAATTTATGATGCAATTATCTTTGACTTGACACACTCACAGCATAAACAAATTGACTGTACAAAATTGTAGTCAAACAAATGATTTCATTTCACATTCATCATTAACGTAACAATTGTGTTTTCATCCGTTTATTACATTGCTTGAATAAAGCTGTTTGTGATTTCTTTGAGGGCATTGGAAACCTGTGTGTCAAGTGCAATTTTTCTAAACCATGAAGATTGTTTGTCATACTGTGTACACGTCGGCAAGTGACAGAGAGAGAGAGAGAGTGAGAGAGAGAGAGGCTGGCGGAAAACAAGTGAAGGAAAAATAGAAAAAGAAAAATTGAAATGTTCGCTCGATGCAGTGCAGCCACTTGAATGCATTTCAACAACGTTTCCAACTAATCCGCAAAGACAACAAAAACGGGGCCTCCCACATAATACCCGACGCTTGCCTGGCTTTATATACCCTGTACAAACAAGGAGCAGCAAAGAGCAACTGGAGTATATAAACAAGAAGTGAATACTTCAATATATATCATAAAATTCTTGTATATTAAGAGTGAAAAGTGTACAGAATTTTCCATTGAAAAAGATGTTTAAATTTTTTGCATACAGGGTAACTCAAAGTCAGTCGAAATCCTTCAGAATTGTCAACATTGTTGCTGCTGACTGACTGCACTTGGGCAAATGAAAACCTAAATGAAAATGCATCGCACTCCGATTTGGATTTATTGCACAAAAGGCAGCGAAAACAAAGCAAAAAAAACATTTCAAACTTTGAGCTTGGGATTGGATCAGATTGGATCAGATTGGGCTTTAGTTTTGGCTTTAGTTTTCTGCAGTTCATAGACAATTGTTGTCATAATTTGTTAGGCAAACTTTGCAGTTTGTCTCACGCCAAATTGCTTATTGCGTAGTCACAATTAGCGAAATTCGTTTGTTAAATGAAATCAACAAATTATATTTTGTGTAATCATTTAATTGACATAACCCTGTGAACTAAAAACTTTTCAACTTTTCAACTTTCAGTTGAGGAAAAACACATAAAAGGCCAACAAATTGTCGTTCTGTGTTTGTCATTAATTTCGTGGAAAATTCAAGTTTTTCTTCCTGTTTTTTTCATTGCCTTTTTCCTACAAACTGTTTGCTCCTTTTTTTTTGCTGTTAATGAGCTGAGAGTTTGTGCTATTCTATTTGGTTCATTAAGTTTTTTGGGCAACATTTTCATCTACTTTGGCTTCTATGCCAATTAGCTGAAGGTCCATTTGATTGAATGTCATTCCATTCATTTGACATTTGACATTTTGATACTTGACTTACCATGACGCGCCTCCTCGCCCTCGGGCGCATGTTGTGTAATTGTATTGAGCTCCTCTTCCAAGTCCACATGACAATCGGAAACGTCCCAGGAGAGGAAACCTGTAAATGACACAAGCAGATAAACAATAAGAGAGTAAACATCAAGAAATAATGAAATATATTAAATAGGTGTACAGTGTACACTGAGCACTGAACATTGAACATGATAATTCATTCTAGCATAAATGCATTATCGGTAACGAATAGAGTTTGTCTAACAAAATTGGGAATTGAATTGATTCATGATATTATATGGAATTGAATTGGTTGTTGCACATGTGTGTGGAAGACAGTTCTTACTTAGTGCTTAGGCATTAGAATTAATTTGAAATCATGGATGTTTTGACCCACATTTTGACTCATAAAAAACACATCTTGATTTGAAGACCATTTTCAACAAATTCAAAACTTTTTCAAGGACTAGAAATCATAAACAAATTTAGTTTCTTCCCTATAAAATAACTAACATTTATTCGTTCTTACAAACCGAACCATAAGTTTCAGTTTCTAGACCATGAATTTTAATCTTAAATTTAAAATTTATTAACAAAAAATATTAAATTAGTTCTTAGAAATAGCCAGTTATGTCCAAGTTAAAAACAATCTCAGAATATCAAAAATTTTCTACAAATGAAACGGAAACAATCCTGATTTAAGAGCTCCGAAGTTTCACTTAACAATTCCAAGAACTTGTGCTGAACTGAGCTTAGCCACTAAGATAATACCACTCGATGGACTGTTTCAATATTTATCAAATGGCTGAGACACTGAGATTGATTTGCTACCAGACTTTGATGTATTTTAATGCTTAAACTTTTGTACTCAAGTCGGATTTTGTTTTACCTCAAGTGAGAGCTTTATTACTGAAGTACAGTCCAAAGAAATCCACAGTGATTAGTGACATTTTATACACACAATTCCGTAGACTAAGCTCTGCGTAATTATATGACCGTAATTAGTTTGCTTACAACGTAATTGTTCATATCAATTAGAGTGTGTGTGTGTGTATTTAGTGGACATGCATATGCTTGTTGTATCATGTCGTAGACCGTAAGTGCTTATTTTTAATGTTCATAGACAAAATATTATGTAGTACATAAAGTGTCTTGATGTTGAACAGTTTTGTCACTAGTGTGTGTTTGCCTCATTTATCACTTCTCGCTTGTATCAATTATATATATATGTATATGTATATAGCACTAATTTTATAATTATAAAATGTGTTTAATAATTTGTTGCTTTTTTGTCAATTTGATAAACGAGCAACATGAGAAAAGCACACACAATGCGAGGCTGGCAATGCATTAAGCATACGCCCTGTTGTGCACGTATAAGCAACTTATCTGGTATATATATATGTATATATATATATATATATTTTTTTTTTTTTTTGTGTGTATTTTAGTTGGCATTCTAGTATGTGTTACCACATTTGCCAGTTGGCCCTTTTGTATTATGTCATTTAGTAAACAAATTAAGTCAGACTACGAATGTGTTCGAGTGTCTGTGTGTCTCTGTGTGTGTGTGTGTGTGTGTGTGTGTGTGTGTGTGTGTGTGTGTGTGTGTGTGTGTGTGTGTGTGTGTGTGTGTGTGTGTGTGTGTGTGTGTGTGTGTGTGTCATTCTTTGACCTAGAAGCAACTTCAGCTTAAGTATTTGCAAATACAAATAGCATAATGGTTGCCATACCTCCCACCACACACACACACACACACACACACACACACACACACACACACTCTCTCTCACACACACACTCTCTCACATACCCCTTTACCAAGTGCATCATTAGCCTTTTTTACTTCTTGTTTTTCTCTTTATTTTTTTTTTATTTATTTATTTTTTTGTTTTTTTTTTGGTATCACAATCTATTTGCCAGGATTTTATGTAACTAAAACAACTCGTTGTTAGCCATGTTTGTAGTTTATTTAACGTGTTGGTTTATTATTTGCAGCACTGAAGCGTGTTAAGAATTAACTAGAAAATCCAATTTGCAGTTTTTTTTAAATCTACATTCTCCTAATTACTGAATTATCCGCTTTAAATATTGTCTTTAGTTAAGCAACAATAATAGATCTAGTATAGAAAACTAGAGTCGAGTGAACCGATTGAAAAAAGCCCTGTAATAATTCTAACATTAGTTTCGTCTATGAAAAGCTTAATTTAGTCTTATGTACCCATGGCAGCTATAAGATATAGTTGTCCGATTCTTACCAAATTTGCACATTGCACACCAAATGGTACTACAAACACAATGTGTAAGTTTGGTTAAAATAAGTCAATTTTTTCTAATTAATCAGAGATTTTCCACCAACTAGACATATGGGAGCTATATGAAATAGTTGTCCAATCGGTATGAAATTAAAATTAGAACACACCTAATAGTACCAGTGATATTATGTGTAAATTTGCTTCAGATATCTTCAGTTGTTTTAAAGTTATGTTTATTCCAAAACCATTTTTTTGAAATTTAAATAACTTTTGAGACATCGACTATGACTGCTGCTGCCTGTTACTGCCACAAACCTAATTGACCCCCTCCACTGTGGTACAGGGTCTAAAAAAAAATAAGAGATATACTGCAAATTATTTGAAAATTAATGAGCAACACTCGCTTGTGTGCATACAGCTGAGATCAGAACCATTGCTATGAATAAGATATTATAATGATGCCTTAATGAGCGCTTAACTTTCATTTTTATGTTGACTGCCTGCGAGACTGTCAGTCTGTCAGTTTGTCCATCAGTCCGTCAGTCCGTCTGTCAAACCAACTGTCTCTTATTAATGTACATAAAGCTCATGCAAATGAAGCTGTCAACTCGAGCCCAAGTGTGTGTTTGCCATACAAGATACAAGATGAATATACAGATTGCACGAATACTTTTCTCTGCCACTGTATCTCTTACATCTCAGTGGGAAAACATGCTTAACCACTTTACTTTTTTTTCGGTTCGTAATCTCAGCTAAAGTTTGACGGCGCTGCGAAATGACTCATAAAACTTAATAAGTCAGCGGAGAACGGCTTCGAAGAGACAAGTGTGTGCAAAAAAATATATATAGTATAAAGAAAGCTCAAAATCGATATTTCAACTTTTTTTTCTTTAAGATCATTATCAAATTCACTTGCTTGGGACATAAGGAAGCCATTAACTGCTTAGTATGAAATGCGTAAATTTCATAATGCAAAAATCTGACATTTTCAAGCTCACTGAAAGTAGGGAAGTGTCTAAAAAATAGTAAAAAATATATTAAAAAATATAATAAGTCTTTTTTATTAAGGAACTATTGTAGTTAAAAGATAACTACACTGAGAAAAGAGCAATTTTTGTTACTCGCGGTTCAAGTTTCTTTAGGAATCTCCAATCGAAAATATCCTATCAAAATTAAGGTGTTATATACGTGTTTTGGTATTTGGTACAGTCAGAACAAAGTTGACTACAATCGCACAACAGAATCGTAAAGTTATATAGTAATAATCAGTAGAAAATAAACGATTTATTAACAACTTTCTTTGATTTAATTTGGTATCTGAAGAAATCTTACACATTATATATAGTTTTTGATTTTTTTAAGATCCCCAAATATATCAGCTGTCATATGAACAATCCCTCCAAAGTCACCGATTTATAGAAAACTTCAAAATTTATTAAAATAACTCTACAAACCACAAAAATTCTCCATATCCCGATTAAATGAAATACAAAACTTTATTAATTCAAAGTAAGTACAGGGTCCTTTTCTATTCGTATGCATAACAAATTTCCTGAACTTCTATAATTTTCATTTTACTTAAGCAAATCATGGGATAGAAACAAAAAAGTGTCTTGTCATACATTTTCATCACATTTCTTTCAATTATTTCAATTTCATCAAATGGCAAAGTTGGCCAACAATCTGTGATCTCTAAGCCCAAGTCAGCATATAAAAGGTAATACGATTTGATTGCTCCTTTACTCACTTCTGCCATTTTTAGCCGACACCAACCTCCAAGTCTCCCTCTTCCCGTCCCCTCTTTTTTTTAGCTTTCTTCTTCTTTGCTGCACACTGTTGAGCAATTTGCACAAATGGCTGGCAACAGCAACAAAAGGAAAAGTTGAAAAAAGCGTATATAAAAAATGAAAAAAAAGAAAAAAAAAAAAGCAAGAAAAAAACAGAAATGAGAAAACGAGGTGAAAAAAACAACAACAAATACATAAAAACAACAACAACAATAGCATGCGGCATAAAAATGTAAAATCTTAACACTTTTCAGCCACACACACACGTAGAGTGCGCGAGAGAGAGAGAGAGAGGGAGAGACAGAGAGAGAGAGAGAGAGAGCGAGAGAGAGGAAGAACGAGTCATATAATATTGTGAGCCGGATCAGAATATTGTGCGGGCAAACAAAAAGAAAGCAAAGCAACAATAAGGATAAAAGCGGAAGCGAAGGCAGGACAAAAGAGGGAAGAGGAATTGAAAAGCAGCATAGGATGAAAGAAGAGCGAGTGAGCGGAAAGAGGAGGGAACGGAAGTGCAAAAAATGAGGAGGAGTCGTGGGAAAGTCAGCGTCCAAAGCGCCTACAGCGATTGCACAAAAATAATGAGGAAACGCGCAGGATATGCGACGTCACACACACACAGACACAAATCTTGGAGTGTGTATCGTGTGTGTGCGTGTGTGTGTTGGTGTGTTGTGGACGCTCTCTTGAGCAATCATCGGGCGAATGAAGCCACTCAGACGCTGAAACGGAGCACAGAACGTGGCCACATCGCTGTCTGGGCGCCAGGTGGCGCCACACTAGCACTATGCCTAACACACGTACACCTACTGTGTGTGTGTGTGAGGATGCGTGTGTGTGTGTGTGAGTGTATAGATGTTCGCACATTCATTTAGTATTTATGCGTTGATATCTGCGAGGGAGACTTCAATTTTTCATGTGCGTGTGTGTTCGAGTGTGTATATGTGTGTGTGTGCTTGTATGTCTGTGTGTGTGTGTGTGTGTATTTACGTTTGGTGAAGATGCCACTCATTTATTTATATAATTTCTTGCTCAGTCCATGCTCGAGTATCGCATCATTGTCAAGTGTTTAATTTGCGACCTTTGCTTTTCTTCTGCTCTTTGTTAACTTTGTTAACAGCAGTTGCTTACCAAAGGGATAGTGGCAAGATAGTGGTAGAATTGGCAGGGCAAAAGGAGTAGACATAAACAAGTTAAATTTGTACCTTTTTTTTTTGCCTTTTGTTTATTATGCAATGGAATCGCTAAATTCACTCGAAACAAATGTTGTTAATTTCTTCCCATGAATCTCAGTGGCAACTTGTCAGTAAGTTTTATTTGTTGCATTTTATATGTGATCGTCGGCTCCAAGTGGCATATAAAATTCAACACATAAGACATAAAATTAAGTGCTCTATAGAGTACATCAAGGTGAACACATCACGCATTTAGACCGTGTACACAAATGCTTTTCTCATTTAACTTTATGTTAATTGCTAACTTTTGGGTTATCAATTAAACATAAGTTAGTTTATGGTAGAAAAACTAAATAGTTTTTAAATTATAAAACTTTTTTTATGTTGTGGGTTGCTACTTAAGCCATTAAACTATTTAAATTTAATAGGAAGTATACAATGTTAAACAGATCATTATAGTGATTAAGAAATAAATTTAAAGTTAGTCGCAAGTTGGTAGTTTTTATACAGAAAATATTTTTTAAAAAATTTTTTAAAATAAATGCAAGCCGTTCCAACTAAATTTTGTTGGTAGAAAAAAAATTTAAGTATTTTTCTTAACAGCTTAACTCATATTTCTTAAGATTTCTTAGTGACTTTCAACTGAATTTGTTATAATTAAAGTGCGTGATTTTTTTAAAACTACAGGTAAAATTAAAAAAAAATTTTGACAAAATCTGCAAAATTTTAGGTATGATATAAAATGATTTTAAAGCAACTGGAAGTATGAATCTAGCCATATAATATACTCTACAGAAACACTTTACAATCATCAGGCATCATCATGTCGTTTTAGGCCCTGTACTCAAAAAGAGTAGAGAGTGGAGACAGAAGCGAAATGTACGTAACAGACAGAAGGAGCCGTTTCCGACACCATTTCATGAACACTACTACAGCTATTGTATTATAACTATCCTAACCAAGTTTGCTCCAGATCAGATAACTATATGTTATATCTCCCATGGGAAAAATCGGTCGAAAATACAGAATCTGAATGAAGACTTGTAGTAATAGCTAAGCGATCGCAACCAAACTTTACTTTACTTTACTTTACTTTATGTGTATATCATGATCATAACGATACAAATCAAGTTTATTCCGGATCAGACAGCTATATTATATAACCCCCATAGCTGAAATCGGTCGAAAATGGCTTATGTGCATGGAAAAATGAGCACCAGAATGAGTACAGGGTCTTTTATAGTCCACAAGCTCGACTGTAGCTAGTCTAACTAGTTTTTAAATAAACATATTTTAATGTTGCTGCCACTCAAAAGCTGATTACTCTTACGAGCTGTATTCAAAGCGTTGCCAGACTGTTGCAGGCACTATGAGAATTCTAATATTCAAGTTCAATTTGAACAAATTAGACAACATGTCGACGCTGAGCTCACACAAACTGTGTGTGTACGGATAACGTGTGTGTTGGATAATTGTTGGCAAACATATAAACGAGTAAATGATGGAATATCAGTTTGATGATTGAGTGGATTTAACTTGTTGGCACAATGTTAATCAGCGCTGTGATAAATAGATTTACAGTTTGCCAGATTTGTTACAGTTTTGTGTTTGTGCTAAAATGTATGCCACAACTGGCGGCATGTCACCTGCCGAAAAGGCCTGTGGCAGCTTTTAGCCGACTTCCGCTGTTGGCTGTTAGCTGATAGTTGATGGCTTGTCAACTGTTGCTGTGATCCCGACCAGGCCCAAAGCAAGTTATCTGCCTCACAGTCGAGATTTCTACTGTAGCATTAACCCTTAGGCAGCTGTGTTGATTGAGTTGCTGTCATCGTTGTCGTTGTCATTATCGTTGTGGTGGTTTTTGTTGTTCCTGTTGTTGTTTTTGTTGTTTTGGTTTTTGTTGAGCCCTGAAAACTGTGCTACTTGTTTGCACAAATAGTTGCATAATTTTGTGCACTCGCGCTAAAAGCCACTCAACGTTTTGGCGGATGCTAAGGGGGCGTGCCAGTCAGTCTACCAGTCTATCTGTTAGTCAGTCAGTCAGTCTGTTAGTCACTACGTCTGTCAGTTTGCCGGATGCGCGTTTGGCGTGTTGATTTTGATGTAGCTAAAAAGCCACTTGTCGTTTTGTTGGCTGCTCTTCAAGTTGTGCGCGTTGAACAAGTTTGCACAGCCAAATGAAGTCACTCCCCCCACCACCACCACCACCACCACCGCCCACACACAGCTTCCTCTTGCACTATTGCTATCACTCTGCCAATGGCTAAAATCTGTCTTTCATTCTCTCTTTTTCTCTGTCTTTCTCTTTCTGTTTGCCGCCAAAGGGCCAAATGTTTTGCAATGCATAAATAAATACATTAAAAAGAAATTAAACACTCAACTGGCCTTAATTGCGTATTAAGTGCAGTGCATATTTGCTACTTCCCCCACCCCCCCCCCTCCACCTCTTCATTTCATACTCTTGTGGCAACTACGCTAGTTGGCCATAAAAGCATCGAGACTAAAGTTAGCTTTACCTAAGTTGGCTTAGCATCAAGTGGCACTAGACAAAACTGAGCAATGACGAATATATATCCATATATTTGTATGTGTGTGTGTGTGTGTTTGTGCGAGTTTGTTTCAATCAAACTGAATATTTAAAGAACTCGGCTCATAATACATGCTGGTCTGCTCTCAATTTTTCTTTAAATTGAATTCGAGCACGAAATATTTATAGCATACTTTTTGGGGCAACTTTTTTCGTTGACCCAACCAACTTTTTCCGTTATTTTTATGGTTTGGTTTGATTTAAGAGGGAGCTTCAGCAAAGCATTGAACGCTCAATGAATCTGAATAGACAAGTTTAACAATACTTCGCCGGGGAACTGTGGGATAAGCAAAAAAGTTAAGCTTAAAGTGGAAAATTTCGATTAATTTCCATTAAATTGGCAAAAGGAACTAAAAATTTTAGTGAATATGAAGTGTACACTACACTACAAAATTGTTCTTGGTTGGGTATTTCTAAAAAATTTTGAAAATTTACTATAAATTTTTGTAGACCATAAAAATCAGTTAACTTATATATACTTGACGCATGTTTAAGCAAGCAAAGTTTTAGTTTTGAGATCTAAATTTGTTGCACAGTGGAGCAATTTTCATGAAAGGGCTTATTACACTTTAATAGACCGCAAAAGCGTGGGGAGCAAAACTTTGGACAGTTCTGACAGATAAAAGCAGCTGACAAGCCAAAACAGTCAACAAAAGAAGATAAGAAGGGTGTGTGTACTTGTGTGTGTATGTGTGTGTGTATGTGTGTATGGGTATAAGTGTGTGTGTTTGAATGAATGGTGAAGTGAGTCCATTGTGTGAGCTGATTTGCGCTCACATTGCAACTTTGTAACAACTCGCTGGACTTAAACATTCGAGTGGATCAGCAAAAGGCCGAGATAAAAGCGAAAAAAATACACACACAGACACACACACACACACACACAATCTCGCTCGCGAACAAATTTAAAGAGTGTGAAAAGCGTGCAAGGAAAATGAAAATATAAATGAAAATGGAAACAATGCTGCGCCTGATTGGACACTGCTGATAAGCAGTATGATGACGATAAGGACGGATAGACCAACTGATTGTGTGTGAGAAAGACAAAAAGTGAGGACGTTAGGGGAGACAACGGGAGGAGAAAGAGCGAAGGGGGAGAGAGAGAAAGGAACTGACTTGTTTGTCGCGCATGCAGACAAGGCAATTAAAATCTCAGGCTCAAGGATAACAATGTGTGCAAGTGAAACAGCAACTGCGATAGAAATAATCAGAGAGTGAGAGAGAGAGAGAAAGTCTATAGCGATATAAAATTGACGATAAGGAATGTAATTAATTGGCACAAGCCTGATTTATGGCAAAACAACAAGAAAACCAACAACAACAACAACAACAAAAAAGAAGAAAATGTAAATGAAAATGAAAATGTAAATGAAAAGAAGCAAGCTACAAAATAATCATAATAATAATAATAATAATATGCAAACTAAGGGCTGAAATACAAAATTATTAAAGTGCCTGGGGTTGGCAATATTTATAATGGCCATAAATTTAATTACCTGCCAGGGCTTAAAGTACTGCAAGCATGACAAACGAGCAGAAAACCACAGATGTAAGCTAAACTTAGATAAATTATTAACTTAAAGCCATAAAGTTGAAGTAGAAGTAGAAAAAAGAGCAGGAAGGAAAATTTCATGCCTGTTTTTAACATCTGGAACTGTTTGGACATGCACAAACTTGTTTAAGCTACAGGAAAAAATTAGCATTGAAGCGCCATCTGGCGGTAGCACTAGCCCAGATATATATCAAAGTGTTACTGTGGGAAAGGATTTGCCTTTTTAGAAATAGGACTGTTTTTATCCCGTGAAATGTAAAAACTTATTTAAACTACTGGAAAAGTATGCGGCAGAGCGCCCTCTGTCGGTTAGACTAACTCGAAAATATCTCAAAGTGTAACGGAAGTTAAATAGTTGTCGTTTTAGTTGTAAATGTATATTTCACTCAATAAATTGTTTCAACTTTTGAAAACTGCATTTAACTTCAAGAAACAGCTGCAGCAAAGCGCCCTCTAGCGTTGATACTCATACAACCTAGGTTAACTCAGACATAAATTAATTCAATTATGCCGAAAGTATTGAAACTACATTCAAATACAACAAATTAGTTTACTGAAGCGCCCCCTGGCGCCAATGCTCAGACTCACATAGATATATATTTCAGAGCATAAATAAAATGAAGAAAAGCGGAGTAAAAAATAAAAGTAGAAGGTAATTTACATATATACTCTACCATTTTAAATGTTACAACCTTTGAAAACTGCAGAAAACTACTTTAAATAAATGTATTAAAGCGCCCTCTGGCGTTAGTGCTTATGCAGCTTGGGATTACTCTATAATACTAGTTTAAATCAATATTTCAGCTCTCAAAGTACAGAATCTGCTTGAACTAACAGGAAATAAATAAGCTTAAGCGCCCTCTGGCGTCAATACACAAAGGTCTTAGAGTAGCAGAGATATATATCTAAGAGTTTCGCAACCCAAAGGTCTTAAAGGTGCGCATTTGACCTCTCTTAATGCTTCAGAAGTTTGACGCAACTATACTTTCAACTACTTACAAGATGTAGATGCACTGAAGCGCCCTCTGACGTCAGTACACCATGGGTGGCACAGAAATAAATGCACATTTCAATAATCCAATACAAAGTACACTTGAAAACGATTGCTAATACTTCAAAACCTGAACTTTCATTGCTCTCTGATGACAATAATTGAAATCTTTGCAAAACAATTTTAATCAACTTCACTTGTTTTGTGCAAGTGAAGCGCCCTCTGGCGTACTCAAGCATTGTTTTTGGCATGTTCTCAAGTAACACGGACATGACATGTTCTTAGCTCAAAGGCATTAAGTTTTGGGCATTGCAATCGACACCTATGCAAAGTTTTGGTAGCTCCCAAACAGACTTTATACAGATATAGACACCTACTAAATATAGTTAACAAATGGCGTCAGCTTGAGCTGGAACTGGAACTGAAACTGACACTGAAACTGAAACTGAAACTGGTGATGGAGGACATGCGTCATTGCGTATTTCATTCGCTCATTTGCTTTGTTGAGTCATTTCGTTATATTAATGTACACACTGTGTTGGTGTTGTTGCTAGTGTTAGTGTTGTCCGCTGTCTGTCGTCCTTTGTCCAACATGACGTATGCGCAATTTTGTGAAGTGATGTTCCTACCAATTGCTAATCAATGTTAATGGTTTAGTTCAAAATTTGGCGCACAAACCAAAGCAAAGAACTCAAGGACTTGCTTCCAGTAAACCACCCAAAATCACTACCAAAAAAAAAAAAAAAAAAAAAAAAAAAATGTACATTTCTTGGTCTGAAACATGAGACAGAAAGATATGGCATACAAATGCTAAATTCGCACATTTATTCGCATTAAACACACAAACTGAGGCTGGAAATGAGCCTGAAATACGACAACGACAGCCCACAAAAATAAAATAAAATAAAATAAAAAATTTGTAGCGAATGAAAAATAAAAACACAAAAATCGTCTGAGAAAGGCTGGCAGCAAAAAAAAACAACCGGAATAAAATAAAAAAGAAGAAAAAATGTAATAATAAACAAGAAACTCGCACAAATTTGCTACGCACGCACAGGCAGTGGGCACGGGCAAAAGTACGGGTATAAAATATGCAGCAGCTGACAAAAGCAAATGAAAATTGTGCGGTCCAGTTACACACCCATACACCCACTTACAACCACACTCACGCACACACACCCATACACGTACACAGCCAAAAATAGCTGAGGCTCTGAAACGAGTATCTGCAAATTGAAGGCTGAACCTTTGGTCAGGTAAAGGGCAGGATACACTGTCAAAAACGGGGTACACATTTCTAAAATAAAAGACTAGTGCGTGAATTTGTTCTTAAAATGGGATAAACCAACTGATTTTAATACTTGAAAATACAATTTTAAAATATTTGTTTAAAAAATAAATTAATAAAAAAAAAAATTGAATTTCTTTTCTATATAAAAATGTATCAAAATGTAATATATAAATATAATAAAATTCTAAAAATGTATCTAGCATTAAACTAGAATTTTTTTTTGGAACGCTCGGTCTTCCATAGGTGCCATCGAAATCTTGTGGGTTTCTAAGACCAAAAATATATGTTCAAAACACTTTCTATTTTTTTTCAGTGTATGTTGTAAGCATGTACCATACTAGAGAGCATCTGAGTACTAGTACGAATAACGCATTCATATAATTTATATCAGTTTATCGATTTGCACAAAATATGAGTAAAATACTCGATATTGTATAAAATATACTAACATTTTATGGTCCCGCATAAATTGTGCATAAATTTCTTGCTTTCTCTTTCACTCTCTTTCCCTCTCCATCGCTTTCTTCATTTCTCTTGCATTATTACGCATACGCCACGTGGCGCAGCACTAAGTAAATGAAATTTGACTGCCTACTATGAATGGATCTGTTTCTTTTGGCTCTTTCTTAATGCTAGAGAATAAAAAAAATATACCAAATAAATTTGAAGGTACGTTTTGTGGGTATTTTTTAGCTACTGCTAAATAACATGCATATTTTACAGCATTTTGCATAATATTTATAATATTCCCAGTTGATTTACATTACTATAAAAAAGTTTTGCATTCATTTGGGAGTTTTTAGCGCGTGTTTCGTATAAATGCTGCTTTCAAAGAACTTTGCATGAAACTTACTTAAAGCTTTAAAGTTAGCTTTTTACATTTTCTTAGTATTGGTTCAGTAGAGTCTCAAATATTTCAAAACATTTTTGATTTTTTCAGTTGTTAGTTCATCAAATCTTGGTACAGCTTTCTCTTGACTTTCAGTTCAAAAATTCTCTTCTTTAAACCTCATTAAAGCTTTATTCTTGAAAGCTCAAAAAACTTTTATAAATGATTTAGCTACGCTAGGGTGCCTTATTGTTTGATTAAAGTTTACGTACAGTTTGCTGTAAGTTTGATATAAATGAGATCTTATAGGAACTTTAAAAGCGGTATTCATTAAAAGCTTTCAAAGCACATTAAACTCATGTCTTTTAGGCACTAACCCCCTAAGCTAGGCTTACGCAGCCAATAAACTATTAAGTAGCTGAGATTATTGAAAATGTGCTTTTTCCAAAAGTGCATAAAAAGCTCCCTGAAGTAGTTCCTTTTCAAAAGTTTCTTAGGAATTCAAATTTGTAGTCCTATTTCTTATAAAAAGCAATAATTCATTTAAGTAATAAAGTATGCTCCTTTATAAGTAGTTTCTTTTCAAAAGTTTTCTTATGAATTTAAATTTGTGGTTTTATTTCCTATAAGAAAACAATAAGCTCCTTTAAGTAATTCCTTTTCAAAATTCTTGTTATGATCCTTTTTAAGCTTCTTGAAGTAGTTCTCTTTCAAAAGTCTTCTTATGAATTAAAATTTCTGTAGTTATAGTCTTTGGAAATTTGTTTGCTACTTTTTCTCATAGGTAAACACTCCTATTCAAACTGATCTAAATGCTATATGTTGAACTGTAGACAAGTTGTTAAGACTCCATTATCTTTTGCAATCAATTTGTGCATTGATGCACAAACCGCTTTCGCTTCGAATCCAATTTCAAAGTAAAAACTGCTGCATTAGTCGCATTTTACACATGGCCCCAGGGTCGCAGTCGCATTCCGAATACCGCAAAATATTTTGGTTGCTTTCAGTGAACGGCAGGTGAAGGGAGTGGGGGAAGAAGGGTGAGTAGGGGGTAGTATATGAAAATATACATTTATGGTGTAGTATATAAAGTAGTTTACAGTTTGCAGTCCACATTCGATTGCTGGCAGCACATAAATCACAACACTTTACTGTACAAACGGACAGTTTTGTGACGTGGCCCAGAGGTGCAGAGGTGTAGTGTAGGTCCAGGGGAAAGCAGGGCTGGGGAGACTGTTAGGTAGCCCTGGGCTGGCATATATGTTGAATTTCTGCACTATCTTCGCCTGCTTGTCACGTGTTCTCATCTGGCCCCCACAACTTCATGCTGCCTGCGCTTACTTCCCTCTCTTCACTATCCCACTCTTCCGCCCCTTCCCTCTCTCCCCTCTCTTCACTCTTTTCCCCCTTGGCGTTGTGGACACTTTGTTTATATTCGTTCGATTTTGCTGCCAACGAAACGACAACGGGCAAAACATTTTTCAGACATTTCTGACGCAGACTTGCGCCTGTCTCTGTTTCTGTCTCTGTCACAGTAACTCTCTCCCTCCCTCTCTCTCTCTCTATCTCTACCCCTTTCTACTTCTTTCTGTGTGTGTGCAGCTCATCAAATAAAGCAAAGCCATGGCACTGCAACGAACTGCACTGCCACAAAAGATACTAAAAATACAAATTTTCCACAGTGCGCAACAAACTTTCGGCTTCAGTTGGAAAGAGGAGAAAGGGGCGTGGCTGGGGAGAGGGTTTTCTCTGTTAACGGCACCTGCAGAGCCATAGTGTACTGTCTGTCAGTTTCTTATGAATTTCAGCACACACACTTGCACACACACACACACCCTTGGAGACCCCTCGAAGAGTTATGTGTGTGTTTTCTGCAGCTAAATTTAAATTTCGCACATAAATTTGAATACGAATTTCAAGTTTAGTTTTATTTAAACTGTTGACATGTGTTTGCCAATGGAATTTTCAATTGCACTCCAAAATTCACTAAATCCTAACAGTGACAGCTAAAATTATTTGCATCAACTCATATTTGGCATAACAACAATACAAGATAAACAATTGCGTAGTTGATTAAAGTTTACTGTTTGTCAGAGACACACACACACACTGAGACACTCACACACATACACACTCACCCACTGAGACACAGGTATACACAACACAGGTAAGCATTCAGCAAGTTTGTAATGAAATGCTCGTAAAATCCTTTGACATTTTGCCAGTTATTTGGCAGTAGCAAAGTCCTTAAAGTCCTGACATTCTCGTGTCCTTCTTATGAGTTTCTGATTCGCACTTATTAAGCACATTTCAAGTTCTAATCATAATTAAGTACAGGGCTTATGAAACTTTTCCGTTTACTTCTTTTCCTTCTGCTTTTGCCAGCAGCAGAGTCATTTAAAGCCTAAAAAACCTCGTTTCATAGACATGACAAACCTCGAAGCGTCTAAAACATCCAGAAATCTACAATAACAGCAAACTCCCAATTCACTTTTATTTGAAAATGTCACACGATAAATATTGCTCGACATTTCCATGGAAAACTTTGTGCCAAACAAAGTCCTTGAAGTCGTCCTTATTTGCCAACTGAAAAATCAAGTTAAATTTCAAGTTTATATCGAACTTTTCTTGGGAAAACTTATGACATTGAATTTCAAGATGTTTGAAGTGGACATGATTTATTATTTGAACTGCTTTTGTTATTATAATAATTGGTTTAAGTATTAGTTAGTCTTATTTTTAGACCCCGTACTCAAAAAAAAGTACATGAGAGGCAGAAGGAGGCGTTTTCGATCCCAAAAAGTATATATATTCTTGATCAGCATGAACAGCCGAGTGAATCGATGTCCGTTATTATGTTTATGGTACCATTATAACTATCCTCACCAAGTTGGATTCAGATCGGACAACTATAGCCTATAGCTCACATAGGACAAATTGGTCGAAAATTGGGGATTTGTATGAAATAATTGTGTTTAAATAAACCGATCTCAAAAAATAAGGTGACATTAGATTTTAAACTGCGCGCTTTGAAGGAAATTTCATGTGAAAATATTCATTACTGTTTGAGATACGCGTCGTTTTGTGAGCTGCTAAAAGTGAGTTTCTCGTTTTTTGCAATGTCGAAATTTGTTGAGCAAAGAATTTGCATTAAATTTTGTTTGCGGAATCAATTTTCTGCTGCGGATACGGGTGCAGAAAGCCTTTGGTGATGAGGCTATGTCTAAAAAAAATGTTTACAAGTGGTATAGTGAGTTCAAAGCCGGTCGTGAACGTGTCGAAGACGAAGAGCGTCCTGGGCGACCATCAACCTCAACTGACGAAGCTCACGTCCAACAAATCAAAGATTTGGTGTTGAAAAACCGTCGATTAACGATTAGAGACCTTGCTGATGATGTTGGCATATCGAAAGGCTCAGTCAATACCATTTTGAAGGATGTTTTAGGCCTCAAGCGCGTCAAATCTCGACTGGTACCGAAAACATTGAATTTTTTGGAATTACTGCACTCGTAATTCGTGATCATTTCATCAAAAACTCAACCCATATCGTTCCGCAACCACCGTATTCACCTGATCTGGCACCGTGCGACTTCTGGCTGTTCAGCAGGCTAAAAAGACCGCTCCGGGGACACCGTTTTGACACGATAGAGGAGATTCAAGCCGCAACGAAGACGGAACTGAAGGCCATCCCGGAAAGTGACTACAACCAGTGTTTCGAAAATTGGAAAAAACGTTGGCATTGTGCATTGTGTCGGGAGGGGATTACTTTGAAGGGGATGAAATTGATTTGGAAGAATAAATAAAGAATTTTGAAAAAAAATACAATGTCACCTTATTTTTTGGTCACAGTAGTATATCATGACTCTATATATTATGAACAAATTTAATTTGGATCAGACAACTATAGCCTATAGCCCCATAGTACAAATAGGTCGAAAATTTGTGATTTGTATGGAATAACGCTGTCTAGAATGGATATGAATAAGTACGGAGTCTTTTACAGTCGCCGCGCTCGACTATAGCCCTTCTTACTTATTTAGCTAGAAAAACTTTGGTATCGACTATTTCCTACAGAAATCTAAAGGGTTCTATATTAAACATTTGTAGTTCCCACATTTTCATTCAGGAGAACTTAATTAACAACAAATACGAATGCGAATTCAAATTCGAATAGAAATGTTGTACAATAGAGAGACTGTTGAAAATGAAACTAACGGTTATAATCATGACCAAAACGGAAGCAGTCATTACATCATTATGGGTGTGTGTGTTTACGTGGGTGTATTTGTTTGTGCATGTGAGAGAGAGAGTGTGTGTGTGTTTGTGTATATCTGTGTGTGAAGTTGTTTATCATGTTCTCTATGCACTCGTATAATTTAATTTAATTTTCAAGTTGACTGAGGCTGTTGTATTGCTGAAATGTTAGCTGATAATTAGTACATCATACAATCACACCCTGACATACACAGAAACACCCTCATACACACACACACACACTCATATACACACACACAGCTACTGCAAAAGCATTGCGAATTCTGCATGTCTGCAATTTTCATGATAATTTTCTTGCGTGTTGCTTGTCTCCTGTTGATAATAATTGTATGTAACTAATTAATGAAAACCAGACACACACACACACACACACACACACACACACACACACACACACACAGATCGAATCGAATACTCGTAACGAAGAGGACGTGCTAAATTTGGCGTCCCGCGTTTTTCCTCGTTTAAATAGTTACCGAACCTGCAATAGCGCAGGAATTAGAGGGGAATTGTGTCCCAGAGATCGGGTGATACATACCAAGCTGCGTTTCGAACCAAGCCTGCCGGCGCTGCTGCCTTTTTCCTTTTTCCCTGTTTTTTCCGCCATCAGACCAAGCTTCTGAGTGTGCGTCGAGGGGAGTGAAGGGGGTGTCCGCTGGTGAGTGCTTCTGCCATCTTCTTGGGCGCTTTCTCACTCAGTTTTTGGCTTTCTTGCCGCTTTCTTCTTTCTCTGCGTGGGAGTGATTTGCATAATTGCAGCTGTCATCCAGCAGTGCTGATAAGCGTAGCAAAGCGCGTTCAGCTGTCTAGCTGACATACAACTCTGATCGCTGTCATCGACGAGTGAGTGACAGGCAATCGAGCTTGTGTCAGCGAGCATTCCGATTCCCGCCAAAATAGCCGTTACGTCAAGTTTAAATTTAAATTTGAAAGTTGAACGGATTTTTCTTCGCACTTCAGCTGGAAAGTGCTTGATCTTGCACTAAACTCTACCGATTGGCATCAAGAGTGTATATATTCGCATAATAAAAAGAGCAAAGGTCACGAATACGACCCCCCCCCCACCGTCCCGTCTGGGCGGCGCTCAAGAAGCGATAAGATGGACAGTTTGGAGCAGACCGAAGCGGAGCTTCTCTCTAAGTTCCACCTTCGTCCAAGGATGCCGCGGACCCCACCTGGTGGTGGACCAGCCTCTGCACCACCAAAAATCGATGGCCCGGTTTTCCAATTCCAAGTAGCTGCGGACAATGAAACTCCCAAGAGAAGTAGGGATTCTTGCAGCCCTGGAAGTTCCCCCCCAGTGGAGAGAAAGAAGCAGAAAACGCAAAAAAGTCTGCTTAAACTATCGGTGGAGCTCGGCTGCATCATTGAGGAGATGATCCATCTCTTCAGGCCTAAGGCGGTTAGGCATATAACAAAGGCGAATAGGGACTCCTTTCTTCAAATGAAGAAACTCCAGGCTGAGATCAGCGCAAGGCTGCAAGAGAAGGAAGGGGCCGAGCTCGATCCTGGTCAAGTTCCACACTCGGAGACACCAATACCAACCGGCAAAGCTGTACGCCGGCACGATTTGGCTACCCAGACCTCGCCGTCTCCCAAGAGAGCAGAGCCCCCCCAGGAGAAGCGGTCTTCGGCACGCCCACAGCCCAAAGCTAGTACCCACACCAAAGAAGCCGCCTGTGAGCCAGCCCGCAACCCAAATATCCGCAAGAGGAGACCTAAAGCCGACGCCATCATCATCCAGCCGGAGGAAGGGAAGTCGTACAGCGACATCCTACGTCTAGTCACCAGGCGACAGGACAACAAACTGAGTGGCGTTAGTGAGCACGTAACTCGGGTGCGAAAAACGGCAGGAAATGGATTACTGCTGGAGCTGGATGGAAAGAGCAAAGCATCCCTACAGCAGATGAAATCCGCCATAGGTGATGCACTCGGTGGCCAAACCAAGGTCAGGGCAGTCTCCCAGGAGACTTCCCTTGAAATCCGAGATATCGACTGCCTAGCCACCAGGGAGGATATACTGTCTGTTCTTGCCCCCTTCATGGAGACATCGTCGGATGCGATCTCAATCAAGGCGCTGAGAACTGGTTATGGAGGCATGCAATTAGCTATTGTTAGCCTTCCGACAGACGGAGCAAACAGAATTCTCAAAGAAGGAAAAATAAAAATCGGCTGGACAAACTGCAGAGTTAGAGAAAGAGCGTTAAGGAAAAGATGCTACAGATGTCTGGAATTCGGTCATATAGCAAATGCATGTAAGAGCAAGACAGACCGTACGGGATGCTGCCTCAGGTGTGGCCAACCAGGGCACAAAGCTGCGGACTGCCTTAACGAGGCAAACTGCTTTATATGTGCAGCGGCCAACATGAGCCATATAAAGCACCACGCCGGAAGCATGCGCTGCCCCCTGTCGGCAAACAGTGGAGTCCAGCTGCAGACATGATTAGGATCCTCCAACTTAACCTGAACCACTGCGTGGCTGCACAAGACCTTCTCTCGCAAACAGTACGCGAACAGTCGGTAGATGTAGCACTCCTGAGCGAACAGTATAAACCTATCCAGGGCCCAAACTTTGCATCGGATACTCTCGGCAAGGCTGCGATCTGGGTGTGTGGGCCCAACCAACACCATTTGGAGCATGTCCGTTCTGCAAGAGGATTTGTCAGAGCTAGGCTTGGCCAACTTTGGCTCTATAGCTGCTATTTGGCACCAAGTCTCCAACTCCGGGACTATTTAGATACACTGGACGAATTAGTGGACGACGCCAGAGGGAAGGCTAAAGTCGTCATAGCTGGCGACTTTAACGCTTGGGCGGAAGAATGGGGCAGCCTGCACACCAATGCCAGAGGACAGTCGGTGCTAGAGGCTATGGCTTCACTAGACGTTGCGTTGCTAAACAACGGAAGCCAGCACACGTTCTCAAGAGCAGGAGTGGGATCAGTCATTGATCTCACTTTCATTAGTTGCTCACTATGGAACCACACCGCTTGGGAAATAAGCGACACCTATACGGCAAGTGACCACAATGCAATCATGTTCCAAATTCACCATCAGGAACTGAGTACATCTAACTTCGATCTGGGCGAAAAATTATATAAGGTAGACACTTTTGCTGCATCAGTATTCTCAGCGTCGTTCACTACTCCTGGCCACCACCCAAATGCCGAGCAAAGTGCCACGGAGCTAATGCAGTCCATAACAACAGCCTGCGACGCAAGCATGCAGACCAGAAGGGGCTTTAAAGGCCGTCAGAAGCCGGTCTACTGGTGGACTGAGGAGATTGCCGATGTCAGACGAAGATGTATTGCAGCTCGACGTTCCCTACATCGCTCTCGGGGAAGGCCCAATTTCGAAACTAACAGACTGACATACCAAGCTAGGCGGCGGGAACTTAAGAAGGTAATTAGGAAGAGCAAGTCCGATCGGTTTCTCGAGCTGTGTGATGAAGCTGAGAATGATATATGGGGGTTGGCCTACAAAGTGGCTTTAAAGAAATTGAATGCGACGAAGTCTGGTCCTCCAAAGAGCGAAGCCAAAATGTTGGAAATAGTCGAGGCTCTCTTCCCAGGAGTACCAACATTGCCTCTGGCGCAACCATTGCCATCACCGACGCTGCTATCCCTGGACGCCCCAGATGTCACAGCAGATGAAATCCGAAGAGCCGCTAGCATTATACGCGAAGCTAAAGCACCAGGGCCGGATGGAATCCCCAATAGAGCTCTTAGATTGGCCATATCGGAGCATCCTGATAGCTTTGCGAAGGTTTTTAGTCAATGCATCAAGCAGGGGGCGTTTCCAAGCGCATGGAAGACGCAGAACTTGGTGCTCATCTCGAAGCCAAACAAACCTCCTGACGAACCATCCTCCTACAGACCGATCTGCCTCATCGACACAGCTGGCAAGTTACTAGAGAAGATTGTTTGTAACAGGCTCGAGGCCGCAATCCAGCAAGGAGGCGACCTCTCACCAGCGCAATTTGGCTTTCGCAAGGCGCGTTCGACGATCGATGCTATATCTAAGGTAACCGGCATTGCTGAGAAAGCAATAGAAGGTAGCAGATGGCGTGGTGGCAAAAAGGAGTACTGCATTGTTGTCACCCTTGACATTAAAAACGCGTTCAACTCGGCAAGATGGGAAAGCATCCTAGACGCTCTTCGAGGATTTCACACCCCGGGCTACCTTATGGAAATAATAAGAGACTACTTTCGAAACCGCACGCTCCGGTACAGAACGGACAGAGGGACCCGCACCTACTCGGTTACAGCTGGTGTCCCCCAGGGCTCAGTACTCGGACCGCTACTGTGGAACGCCATGTATGACGGAGTCCTTAGATTGCAGCTCCCAGGCGGCACTACCATAATAGGCTTTGCGGACGACATAGCTGTAGTGGCTACGGCTAAACACCTGGATGAGGCGGAGGCTTTATGCAGCGTCTCAATTGCTGCTGTAAAGGACTGGCTAGCAAGCGTGGGCCTCCAGCTCGCGGACAATAAGACGGAAGCAGTACTTATAAGCAGCAGGAAGAAAGTCGAAGTGGCACGTATCAAGTTGGATAATGCGTCTACCATCGTCTCTAGTAGATCGCTACGATATCTAGGAGTTTTAATTGATACACGCCTTAACTACAGAGAACATCTAGAGTATGTAGGGAAAAAAGTGGCATCTGTGGCGCAGGCGTTAAGCCGAATTATGCTTAACACTCGAGGGCCAAGACAGGGACGCAGAATCCTCCTCCAGAATGTGGTCAGGGCGACGATGCTGTACGGAGCACCAATTTGGTCAAAAGCCATGCAGATAAGAAGCTACAGAAGGGGACTCCTCTCAACTTACAGGCTAGGTGCCCTTAGGGTGTGCTGCGGATTCCGCACTATCTCGGAAGATGCAGCATTGGTAATCGCAGGCATGGTACCTCTAGAAATCCTCGCAGCAGAGAGAGCAAAAATTTACGATGAGCTCCACTCCGACCTTCCAACCAACAGAAGACGGACAATCATAGCAGCGAAGGATGACAGTCTGCAGCAGTGGCAGAGTAAATGGGACTTATGGGGCTTATCCCGGACATAACTAGATGGACGAGTAGGAAATTCGGTTACGTCAATTTCCACCTGACGCAACTTCTTAGCGGACATGGATGCTTTAGGAGCTACCTCTATAGATTTGGACACGACAGCGAGCCCTTTTGCCCGCGATGTTACCCAGAGGCCGAGGAAACGGCGGAACATGTTATGTTCCATTGTGTCAGGTTTATATCGGAGAGAAACGAACTTGAGACGGTACTCGGCACCGATCTGACAGCCGAAAACCTTATAAATAGGATGCTTGCAAGCCAGCAATGCTGGTCGGCCACCTGCACATTCGCTGAGAGCATAACAACATCCCTTCGCCATCTGGAGAGGGAGAGGAGGCGTATGAACATCGGAGGGGCATAGAAGCCCACCTAGGAACCCGCGAAGCAATACCCCACAGTAGTACCGCGGGCCTCCCAGGACCTCAGGACACCTTCTTCAGAGTCCTTTTCCTTTTCCAATGTAAAAAATTCTCTTAACTCTTACTCTGTCTATACTTACTCTGTCTATACTTTACATGAAATAAAAAAAAAAAAAAAAAAACCCCCCCCACACACCCACACATATCTACTCCCCACCACTTAATTAACACTCAAATGAAATTTAATACAAATGTATTAAATTTAAATTTAACGAGCATTTCCTTAAATCATTTTGACAGGAATTTAAATTCCTTTTGATGGTGTCAGTTAACATTTTCTGCTCTGTCAAACTAAATTTCAATTTTTTTTTTGTATTTATGTTTAATTTAAAAGTTGACAAATTAGACAGAAATAGGAGCTAAAAGATTCTATCTTCACTTAAAAACATAATAAAAAGTCAAATTTTGTGTGGTGTGTTCAACTAACCAAGTATAATTCCGATTGGACAACTATGTATATCCTTTAGCTCCCATAAGAATAATCGTAAGAAAATAGAAAATTTTTATGAAGACATGTTGTGTTAGTTGAGCGATCGCAACCAAACTCATGCATTATGTGCATATCATGATTATAACTATCCTCATCAGGTTTGGTCAGGATCGGACAACTATATCCTATAGCTCCCATAGTACAAATCGATCAAAAATTGGTAATTTGTATGGAAAAATGCACACTAGAATGAGTACAGGGTTCAAAGTCGGCTCGCTCGCCTGTATCCTTTTATACAAAAAAGTTTCACTGTATATCCTTAAAATTAATTTTTAGATCCTTCTAGGCTCAAATTCCTAACCTCAATGTATTGAAACTTAATTTTAAAGGGCTTTAAGCTCTAATATTTTATATGTGCTCATTTTAAGCTCACACTTTAAGCTTTGGCGTGTGGTTTAAGCGTAAGTACCGTTCAATTTATGCGCTTGTAGTCTTATCGGTTAAAACCATCTGAAACCGTTAGCCAGGCAAAAGGACTTAGCCCACAACAAATCAAACTATGAAACTATGGCTGCCAGCGTAGCTTAAGTTCTATATATATATACTCATTTGATACACAGCTCAAGATTTCCGGAGATAGTCAAGCCACAAACCATGTATGTATGTATACAGATATATATATAGTTATATATGTATATAGTTATATATATTTGAGTAGTACATGCAGTATGCAGACACAAGTGCCGCTCATGTTGGCTCATATTATAAATTTCAATTTCATGCCTGGCTAACAGATGGTAGCAGCAAGAAGAAGAAGAAGAGGAAGGAGCAGAGGGGTTAAAGAAGAAGAGAAGAAGGTGAAAAGATGGAAGAAATACGGTAAACGATGAATATGGTACGGTAAACGGCTGCTAAATGTCAAGGGTTCTTCGTTGTTGGCCACAATTCAGAACGCCTCGAGCGGTGTACAGGGTAAAGGGTACAGGGCAAAAGCCTGCTTATCTGCCACGCCCACACAGGCACACACACACACACACACACATACACATATGGGGCGTTGATGCGGCAGCGATGGTAATAAAAAGCATTTACAACTTGCTCGGTCGCCTTTTGTGGTGATTTCAAGTTTGCTATGAAATGCATTTGTATTGAATGGCTGCCAACTGATTGAGCGGCCAATAAGAAGCAGCACTCACACACACACACACATTCAGGTATTAAGAATAGATAGCTACATAGATAGCAAGTACTTATGGGTGTGTGTGTGTGTGTGTTTGAGTGTGTAGCTAATGCGGGTTCTCAGCCAAAAAGTCAGCAAAAGTGCTCGAGTGGCGCCCAGAATGCAATTTGTCAACGAATTTTTTGCAATTTTCATGCAGGGCGACAAAATTGAATAAGACACACTTACACACACGTACACCTTCTGCCACACTAAGACTAACACACACCCACTACACCCTCGTAGCTGTGGAAATCGTGCCCTGCATTTCATCATTCATTGGATGACAGGAAATTGCAAAATTTGTCGCCCTCTCAGCGCTCAAACTAATTTCAATTTGCTTCACTTTTGATACGATATATACCATGTATATATACATAGGTACCACCCCTCCAAAAAAGTCGACAAATATTATTTTCCACACAACCACACACATGCTCCGATCTGACGTCGCTTTTCCGCTTTTCCGCCAAAACTTTAATTAGATATAAATGCTTTATAATAGGCAATTTCACTTTGGCAAACCTTATTAATTTCCACTTTGGCAAACAAAACTCAATCAAAGCATAGTTTTCAACTGCTTCAAAATGGCTCCGGTGTCGTATACTTGATATTTCTAGTTATATAATACACAACGTAATAATGCCCACATTCAATTTACACTCAAACAATTGAAATTGCGCTATTCATTTCAAGTATTACTTTAGATTCAATACAAATAGGAAATTGACTGTGTTTCGAGTGGGTTGAATTTTGAGTTTGATCTTTTAGCTTTTATTTGAATTGCTGGCAACACACACTCAAGTTAATCTGCTTGTGAAGCTTTGTTTGTTAGACAATTGTTAGCGAACACAATAAAGAAAAGTATAAGAACTCAGCAGTTCTATTAGGCACTAATTGTGCCAACTTTATTCTTTGTTTGGACGGAGTAGGAATGGGTTATATCTATAGAAAGCCAAGGAAAGACTAATTAGACCCTGTACTCAAAAAGAGTACAGGGGTCTTTTAGGTTTGTCAGAAGCGAAATGTGTGTAACAGGCAGGAAGAGGCGAGACACACCCTATAAAATATATATACTTGATCCCCATCAATAGCCGAGTCGATAATGCGTTGTCTGTATGTCTATTCGTCCGTATGAACACCTGGATCTCCGAGACTATAAGGGCTAGCGCCACTAAATTTGGAATGAAGGTCCGTCTATCCGTCTGCATATTAAGTTTATTTCAAATGTTTCTGTTGAGCTATTTTTAACACATTTTGGCCTTATTTATTACAAAGCACCACATCAAATGATCTGCTTTTAAAATATCAAATATATTTAAGTATTGTATTTACAGTAGCTTGCAGTTATTTAATATTTTTCCTCTGATTTAACCCTTGAGCTAATAATAAATAAAGTAATATGTCAATAAATAAAGCACATTATAAGGGCACACAGGTTTTTCATTAAATTATCAAATATTGATTGCAAAAAAATGAATGAAAATTAATGAATGAGAAAATCGCAGTATAAAAACATTAAAAGATTAAAGTAAATTGATTGTATTTTACAACTAAGAACAGTTTTTGCACTGGTTGCTATCCCCCTCTTTTACTGTCTCTCTCTCTCTCTCTCTCTTTGTCTCTCCCCCTTTGCACAGAAACCATCTGATAACCATTTGAACAGCATCAGGAGATTTTATGGCATTGTATGGTCAGCAGGTTTGTGCAGCATTGCAACATTTTGTTGAATGCGAATACGAATACGAATACAAATTCGAATCCAAGTGCAGTTTGCTTTTAGGCCCAAAACATTTTGGCCATGTGTCGCATTTGGCAGACTACCAAAAAAATTTGGAAATGAAAGACATACAGAGAGCGAGAGAAAGAGAGAGAGAGAGAGGGAGAAAGAGAAAGAGAGAGAGAGGGAGAGGGAAGAAATCAAAGTGAAGCAAAAAAGGAAATCACTTGATGATTATGAAGCAGCTTTTAATTTCGCAAATGTGGCATACCCCCAAAAATGGCAAGAGGAAGCAGCAATGAATCAAGGTTCCCCATTTGTAAGCTCTAATCAAATAAAATGCTAACATTCTCAGCACAGCCACATTCTATCTCTGTCTCTGTCTCATTCTATCCATCTCTGTCTCGCTCTTTGGGCAGCAGGTGCCATAAAAGCGGACATAAAATTACGAAATGTGTTGCAAATATGTAATAAAAATTGCAATACGAGTGGCGTCCAAATGGCAAAAAATATAAAATGTATCTGTCAGATACATATTATGCAAACGCAAATTTATGGCCAATGAATTGAATTCAAATTGATTTGCTGCTTTACCTACACAACCGCAGTGACTTCCTCTCTGACAGCGGCGAAGTTGTCATCTTACTTCAATTTCGGGCTAAAATTTAGCTATTTTTTAATTCAATTTTGTAATGCGGCAAGATATTTAGCCTTTTTTTATGGATTCAATAGCCATTCCATGGAAAATTGCTTATTTTCTGTTAAAACTCTCATTAAAAGCTTAAAAACTTTAAGTTCCATTGGTAACTTTAGCTTTCTAGATTTACTTGTCACCAAATTAGCTATTTTAGTGCACAACACTGAGCAGGTGAGCAAATATGAGCGCCCTTCAGGCTGCAGCTGGGTGTTGTCAGTATGGCATGCGGAAAAGTATGCTACGTTTTTTTTCGAACTGACGTGTCGCTGACAGGCAACAAACCACTAACACTCATCGTGCTACATATACTATATATGTATGTATGTGGGTGTAGGCATGTCAGCTGCCAATTGATTATGTTTATGTGTAGACAACAGCCACAGCGAAAATAACCACAGCAGCCACAGTGGAATGAATAGAAAGCAAGCAAAACTGAGAAGAATACAAAGAGGAAGCATGAGGAGAGGATGATAAAGCTTCGCACAAAGAGAAACCAATCGAATGAGCCATGTTGACTTAAATAATTGAAGTGTGACATGAATTATTGCCATAGCGAAAATTTGCAGGCAACAACATCATGAGCAGCTGGCGCCATCTTGTCGCTTCTAAATGCGAAAAATCCCTGGAAAATTGGCGAAAACGGAAAGTCGAGACAATTCTACACTTGCAATTCACATAATAGTAAACATAACTTATAGTTCCATTTAAAGTTTATGGCTCCCAAACACACACAAATACATATTTATAACACACACAAACACACACATATTGTGGCATTCATGGCCAAGTATTTGCTTCCGTACGGCAGCGGAAACGGAAGCCATTTAAATGTCAAACATTTAATCAAGTTTCTTTTGCAAAATTTCACACAACAAATACAAGTGTTGTAATTAAGTTAAGTTTTTCTATTGTTAGAGTATTTGCAGCAATTTGTTCAAATATTATGCAGGAAATGAAAGGAAGAAAAGTTCGGAACGGTGCAGAGCAAGGACATTGTGAGACACGTTCGAACACGTTCGCTGGCTGTGATTGCAAATTGTTGAAAATTAATTTTAAATTGGCTCAAAGTCTCAAATTGAGCAAGTGATTAATATTTATTTGCCAATTGTCGTTGCTGCCATTCGAATTGTTTGATTAAGCTGATCGAATTTGAATTTGTAAGAAGTCTGGAATTTTAGGGGTTCACTTTGTTTTTGTGTTTAATACCCTGTAATTGATTTTATCAGTTTTTGCAATATTTATACTCAAAATACTCAATACCCTTAAGTTACTTTACGCTTAAGTAATCGTTGTTATCGATAGCTTTCGATTGCATTATTTTTTGGCTATCGATTTTATCGATAAATCTTACTTAAGGTAATCGCTTCACTTGTAGTTACATATTTGTTTATCAATATACTTCTTTATGAGTCTAAAAAATATATGTGACTATCGATTTTATCGATAAATTTGACTCAATTTTATCGTTCTATTGGTAGCTATTTATAAATTTTCTTTCAATATTATTTGCCTTTTTAAATGATGTCTTTATTCTCCCCTAATCATCAAGAGTTCATTTTAACAATCGATTATTTCGATAACTCCAAATTCACTATCGTTTCGTTTCGAATCCCTTTGAACTAATCTCATTATTTATAGCTCATTTATTGGAGCAAATTCCGCATACGCAGCGTTGTCTGAATTGAAGTTTGCTCTTCACTTGAATTCGTGTTGAACGTGAGTAAATCTTTTGTGCAAATGACTGTGATTTTTCTACTTTTTTTCTGTTAAAACTTCGGAAAGTTGCAGCAACTAAAACAATAGAATGCAGAAATTGTATTGAATTCGCAAGTGATGGAAAAATCAATCCGAAAGTCAAACAAAAGTCGAAAACAAAATGAATTGATGAAATTAGGCAGCTTAAGCAAAAGAATTTGCATATTGAAATGAGCACAGGGAAAAGTGGAAAAACTTCGCTAACATATTCTATAATGAGAGCTTCAGGGGATGAGACTGTACAGCACAGCACTGGGATTAGCAATTAATTTTCATGACTACGGCAAGTTGCTAAGAAAATTGTGTTTTTATTTCTCATCTAGTTGTTACCCTTCTTTAAAGACCCTGTACTGCAAAGGAAGAGCAGAGTTGTTAAGGTTAGTCGAAAAAAAAGAGCTTAAACTAGCAATTTTTTTATGGAATTTGTTTAGTTTTTTTCTACAACATTTTCAAATCACCATAACTTGAAAAGTCTTATAGCTATCTCAACCAAATTTACACCTCATATGTAAAACACTATATCATATATCCTCTATCGGTCTAATCGGTTGAAAATCAGTGATGTGTTAAAAAAATTTAACAGTTAGTATGGAAAAATATCAATGAAATCATTGATTCCATATTAACATATCCTGCATAATGAGTACAGGGTCTTTTACAGTAGACTCTTTAGACTATAGCTTCTTTTAAGTTTCTTTTTAAAAGATAGTCGTAAAGCGGTTTAGTCAAATTGAAGTTGGCTTATAACACAAAAAAACGCTTCGCTCAGCGGTTAATCAAAATTTTATATATGTTGGCATCGCACATAGCCCAGTTAAGGCGCAGTTATAGCCTGGTCTACACAGTAACATACTGTAATACTGTAAATAGAGCTTAGTTTGGCACGTGTGCCAATTACATTAGCCGAATTGTATTTCACTTTAAATGCTACAAGATAAGCAACTTTTATGGCCAACGAATTTCAAAGTTTGCTCACACAGTGTCTGTGTATGCGTGTGTGTAGCTGTGTGTGTAATGGGCGTGGCACAAGTGAAACTTGCAGCACAAGTTGTACCGTCGCTTTTTACACGTATTTGCAACCAAAATGGCTGCCAAGCGTGCAATAAGTTGGCATTTCCTCTTTTACTTAGATATTTCTCTATCCCCCCCTTCCCCCATTCCCCCCTCTTCACCCATACTCTCCTTCAAACATCCCTACTCTCTATGCGCAGCTCCTTTCGACAGACATGCAACCAGAAATATGTAAACACATAAAAAACTGCATGTATACGATTTGAATTCGCCTCAAACATGAAGCTTGAATAATTTTTATGGCATTTCGAAAGTTTTCCAGATGAAAAGATGTTATTTTTTTCCCCTCCCTAACCCTCTCCACCTCCATCGCTTCTTTATCATAAAATTTGTTGTAGCCAAAAGCGATACAATAAAATACTTATGGCCTTAAATACAGTATGTTTTTCAGCTATTTTTTAGCCATTTTTTATAGCATGTTTTCATCTTGTATTTCTTGTTCACATTTTTTTTTTATGACCCTTTGCAGTTACCTTAGCACCAAATGGGCCATTAAGTGGGTAAATAAGGTAACGGCCAGCGGCAAACTCAGCTATGCAACGCATGTCTGCCACAAAACCGTTTGGATCAAGTTGCAACATCTAACTTTGTGTTGGTTGCAGGCGGATAAAATCGCATAAAAATGCCACACAACTGACAGTTACTTAGCTTTTCTAGCAGTGTATTACAACTAACAACTAAACTGTTGGCTTGACAGCTGGAGTTTTGGATTAAAGTTTTTATAAAGTCTGTAACTGATTTATAAAACTGGTTTTAAACTAATTTGCTGCTAAAAAAAATCGAGTTTTCGATTGTTTATGTTCCATTTTCTCAGTGGAAAAATCTCGCACAATTGGCAATACCCGCCTTAAGGATCGTTTATATATATATCTTCCTTGGTGCAAAAAAACATCACGCTCGGGTATAGATTACCAAAGATATAGATACATAAAGTGTGCGCCTAAAAGTATGCACCACTTTTTAAAACTCACAGAATCGAGCTTAAGCGCTGCTATTTATTGGGTCTACAAACTACATCGAAGTTTGGAAGTTATGCCTAAAATGGAAGTTGCCAATGGATTCAACTGTACTTACAGTAAAAACTTTAAGAGAACTAAAAACTCCACCCATAATTTAAAAGTACGAATAGAATCAAAAGCCTTAGCTTTACTTTCAACTCAAAAAAAAAAAGGTCAAAAACAGTTGCCCAAGCCAACAAAAAGGTCAACAAATAGTTTAGAGACATTTCAAACAACAACCTTACAAAAGATTTGCTCAAGTTGTGCTGGCTTTGGTAAATAAGTGAGCACAGATTGTGTGTGGATTGTTTTCGGATTGTCTGTGAATTGTCCCTGGATTGTGCTTAGATTGTAGTGGGATTATTTGCGGGAACAACGCTTACATTTCAATTTGTTGGCTATCATTTGACCGCAATTGCCAACTTTTAGTTAGTCACTTCAATTTGGCAATTAGGCAAACATCAGCAGGGAGTTAACAACTAATTAAACACACCCCCAACACACGCACACACCCTAAACACACACACGATAAACTTTCGTAATATCTAAATCAAAGTTAAACCAGGGAGAAGTGGATAAAAAAAGGAAATGGGAAAACTTCCTGGATATTTTCAGGTGCGCTCTGTCAGAAAGTTGCAACAAAAGTTTTCATTCTCCCCTCGAAACAGATAAGAAAGCAATCTGATTGTCCTTTGACCCGCTTTGTTGCGGTTTTCATAACCAATTTCAACATTTTTGACCAACCCCAAAACATTCAATACAAGTTGCGGTATTCATTTCAAATTTTCATTTTTCATTTTCCGTTTTCCATTTTCAATTACAAATTTATTTGCATTTCCATTCGCTGCGAATGTAATTTGTAATAAGATGCAAGGCGTTGCCTTCAGTCTCCATAATTTGTGTAATTGCAAATTAAATTACAAACTTAATACCACGAAAATATGCAATATAAAAAGTACTAGGTTGGGACAATAGACCCTGTACTTAAGCTGAGGTAAGAAATAGTTTTGTTTCTTTATTTAAAAAGTGGTTTATATTAAATAAATAAATATAAATTATAATTTTAGTAGTTTCAATGTAATAATATAGATTTTATGTAAAAGATAAAGAGTTTTTCCTGGATTTTCCAACTGTCTTACGATTCTATATTCTCTTCGATTTTGTTTATAAAACTTAAAAAAAAAACTTTTTATTCACACCAACACTTTATATATACCCATAAATTGTTTGCTGTGTATGAACTTTTTTTTCACTACAGGGTCTAAAAATATTTTGCGAAAAAATGTAGAAAATATGTGAAAAGTGTAACTGAAGCTAAAACTAATTAAAGTGCTTTTTATGCGTTCACCGCAGACACGTAACATGAGACTGGCCAATAACCAAGTGACCATGGGCGCGTCACATGATCTACACACTGGTGGGCGTGTTCAGCAGTTGGTGTAGGTGTAGGTGTAGCTGTGTGTGTGCGAGTGTGTGTGATGTGTGCGTTTATGGACAGACTGGCCTCAAATGCACTTCAAAGCAATTAATTTGCAATAAAAGCACTTTTAATGCGCCACAAAACCTTCTGCCTATGTCTGTGTGTGTGTGTGGTGGTGTGTGTGTGTGTAAGTGTGCCGCTTGCGTCATCAATCAGCATACACATAACCGCAAACACACACACACACACACTGGTGGCGACCACAGTGCCTTTGTTGTCCGTTACTTTGCCTAACTGGGACAACCGAATAAATGTCGTTAACACGACGAAACGTTGCGCATACGCCACGTAGTACGACCACAACAAGATGGTCGCCATATTAAATGCAAATCATGTAATTTAATCATATATTAGTTTAAAAACCAATCAATAACACGTCTAACCTTCAAAATAATTAAATTGAGAAAACTCAAGAAAATTATTTATTTTTGCCCAGGAAATTTTCTTCGCTTCAATTTCTTGAAAGAAAATTGATTTTATTATTTATAGCATACGTTCATTTGCCAGCTCATTATAGTTTTGGTGCCAGTTTGAACTGTTAATCATGAATATGAAGTACATTTTCAAGAAAAACTTCTTTTTCCCATGTAGAATGTAGAATGAGGTAAAAGACCCTCTGTAGACAGCGATAGTAGCATAGATTCTATTACTAAGTTCACTAGACAGCTAATTTCATGCTCTGAGAAAAGCTTTTGGAATTTAAACTGAAGAAAACTTTTCATTCTTATATTTCATTATTTTAGAGAAGACCTTCTGTAGACGGTCCTAAGTGATAAAGGGTTCAATTTTAAGTCTTGACAAAACGAGCTCAAAACTTTTGATGGCAAAAATAAGAGTTCAATTTTCCAACAATAAATTGAAAGTAATATATTGTTACTGCATAAAATTAATTATTTACTTTGTTTATCTATGACAAACAACTGTTGGTTTTGGTTATCAAAACTAAAACAATATTTCTGCAAACAGCTGCAGCTTAAATTGGATTTCTGGTTTCAAGCTGTGGGAAATTTTTGATAGAATCCTTTGTGGTGTACTCTGTGTATGTACGAGTGTGTGTGTGTGTGTGTGTGTGTACGAGTGTGTGTGTGTCTTTATTGTATTTTTAAGTTGTTGGCATTCGGGGTAATCCGTTAACTGGTTTAGGTTTTGGTAAGAGCAAAACACTTGTCTGCACATGTCAGGTTGTCTCCTATTATGTTGCCTGTCATTTGGCTAAGCTTCAACGTGCAACCCTGCACCACCCACCCCCTTCCTCAAGTATATGCCCCCCACCTAACTACATGCCACAGACACTGTGCACCATGCACCATGCACCAGGCCACCTTGTCAGCAGTGTCTGGTGACCAAAGCCTGTCGAGAATTAGCTCTAGTTACATACTTATTGTTGTACTTGTCTTCGTTCTTCTCTGTCTCCCTCTCTCTCTCTCTCTCTCTCTCTCTCTCTCTCTCTCTCTGCCTCTCTCTTTTCTTTTTTTGTGAAAGTTTTGTATGAGCATGGAATAAGCAAACAAGGATTTGAGCTTATGTGCTGTGTGTCCAGTATGTGCTGTGTCCTTTGTACACTATATACGAAACACTGTACAGTGTGTCCTCAGTTGTTGGCGTCGTTTTGGTGGGTCACCGTTTCAAGTCACGTAGCTGCCATCTGATGACATGGTAGCTGCTGACCCGTCAACAAAAGCAGCATCAGCCAAATGGTCATATGTATGTGTGTGTGTGTGTGTGTGTGTGTGTGTGTGTGTGTGTGTGTGTGTGTGTGTGTGTGTGTGTGTGTGTGTGTGTGTGCTGTCAAGTGCAGCCACCTGTCATATCTAACACACATTGTCACGCAATTGACAGGAAGACACCAAAACCTCTTTTCCGTTCTGCCTAAAAATATTCCACTCTCTCTCTCTCCATCGCTCTCTTCTTCACTCACTCTCTCTCGTCTGATCGATTTTTTGTTTGTTTTTGGTGCTTTTAGCGCGCCTTAAGCCCTAGAGCCTATTTAGAAGCTCTTCGTCCGACAGTTGTCATAATAATATGTTTTGTGTGTCCCTTTAATGTCACCTTTTGCTGCCCTTAGTTTTGCTTTTTCTCTTTAGACCCTGTACTCGAAAAGGAATAAAGGGGTGTATAAGTTTGGTCGGAAAAAAATTTGCTTAAAAGGTACAATAGGGCATGAATGGTAGCTAGAGCTACCAATTTTTGGAATTAATGTTTGCTACGCCTCCTATTCTACAATAATTTGGAAACAAAACACCGTTTTTAAAACACCATAACTCGAAAACACTCAATGCTATTCCAACCAAATTTACACCTTATATGTATAGCATTAATTTCAAAACTCTCAACAAATCGATCAACTATATCATAAATCGACTATTGGAATAATCGGTCGAAAATCAGAGATTTGATGTGTAAACTTTTGTGTTAATAGAAATATCTGGAACCAACTGTGAACTATATGTATATATAGATCTGAATTACAAATATAACCACCCAATTTGGATTAGACACCTACTTTATATAGCTGCCATAGCACAAATCGGTTGATAGCTAAACGAAAAGCTTGAGATATCTCAACCAAACTCACACATTGTTTTTGAGGTATCGAAGTTTAGTCAGAATCGAATAACTATATCTTATGGCCGACATAGGGACACTGGCATTGAATTCAAAAATTTGTTTAAAAAAATTGTGTTCATTTAAATTATATTTCATAAGTTTATATAACTACTCCAAGTACAGGGCCTTTTCTAGTCGACTCGCTCTGCTGTACAATGTTGCTACATCTACTAGTTCCTTTTTTTCGTTGTTCCTTTATAGCTTGCTCACTCCAGAGTTGCCATCTCTTATCTGGTTGTTCCATTCGTTCGTTTCATTGGTTGACCTTGAAAACGGTTTTATTTTTTTTTTTTTTTTTTTTTTTGTTTATTGATTTCTTTTTAAGTTAATTAAAAAAGCGCAGGTTGCGAAATGAAAGTCGGCTATTAAACCAAATGAGCTAGGCCAAAATTGTGAACCCATCTTCCTTAAAAAAACCCCCCGTCCCCCCACCCTACCGCCCCTCTCCTTCTCACCGGTTAGCACTCTTAGAGCTCAGCTCTTGACGGCTTTTAGCCGCCTCAAATTGGGCTAATAAAAACTGGGGACGCTGCAATTGAGCAGCGTAATTGTCATAATTAAGTGCGCTCCGGAGCATGAGAAGGCAAACTGATGAGTGGCGATTAGGCAGCGCGGTGAGGGGTGTGTTGGGCGAGTGGGAAGGCGGGAAGGGTAGGACAAGGGGGGCTGAGAATGCCACTGCTGGTACTGCTGGTGGTGGTGGCTCTCAAGTGGTGCTCTCATAAATGTAAGTGACGCGGCGGCTTAGAAGACAAAAGCCTCTGTTAGTTTTGAAACCACAGCAACCGCATTTGCCTGCAAAGAGGCTGGGAAATTTTATAATCATATTCATTAATTGTCGTCTCGCCTTCTTTTGTCTCTGCCACTCTCTCTCTTTACCGCTTTCCTTAAAGAGTTATTAAGTATTCTGAAAAATTTACCTAAGAATTTTCATTGGCATCAGTTTCGATCTTAAGTTAGTTTTCTAGAGCATAAGCTCTCTAAGCTCTCTCTCTCTCTTTCTTTCCTTCTTGGGCATTTCGCTCACTCTCTTATCTTATGCTTCTTTCTAACTGATGTCTTGGAAAACATATATTCTTTCTGCTCTCTCTTGTTTCCCTCTTTCTCGACTTTTCCCGTGCCTTCTCTTCTCTTTCTGCATATGTTTTCCCCATATCTTCATCCTTTGTCTATCATTATTCATTTTCTGTTTCCTTCAATCTTATCGATGGCTATCTCTCTCTCCCTCTCTCTCCATCTACCTCTCTTTTTGCCTCTCCATCTCTGAAACTCATTCTCTCTCCCTTTATCTACCTCTTTTTCTGTCTCTCCATCTCTGTCTCTCTCTCTCTCTCTCTCCCTCTCTCTATCTCTCTCCTTCTCTTTCTCTCTCTATCTGATTGTCTTTCTGCCTCTTTAACTGACCAAATTTCTCACTTGAATTTGCTTTCCCTATCTTTCCATCGCTTTCTTTCACCTTCTTCCCCTTTCTCTCTTTTTCTCCCTAACTCCATCATTTTCTCTATTCTCTCTTCTTTCTTCCTCTTCGTAAGTAGCTAACATTTTCCTGTTCCTAACCATTTTGTAATACTAAATGTATTTTTCAAATTCCATATATATTTCCTCAAATCCTTTCTCCACTCTCCCTTTTTGCTATCCCTTTCCCTGTCTTTTCTTCATTTATTCTTTCTACCTCATTTTCTTCACTTTTTTACTTTTTTTCTTGCACTTACAGTCTATTACACTCGTTCTCCCTATCTATTTAACCATAAAAATTTGTTATATTCCAAACCTTTTCACATTTTCCCACACTTCTCTTCCTCTTCTTTCTCCTGCTCTCCCCACATCTTCTTACTATTTTTACTCTCACCTACTTTTCACTTGTTTTCCTCTTAATATTAAATCTGAGAAATGTTTACTCCTTTCCGCAATCCTTCCGATTTTCCAGTCTACCTATTTGCCATACCAATAGTGCTTTCTCCCTCTTTCTCCCTCCTCTCTGTAACTTGTTTACTAAATGTTTCTTTCTCTTTCTTTTATGCTGTTCAAGTGCTGTTCACTCTTTCTCCATTTGTATCCCACTAACCAATTTTTCCATTTTACGTTTATTTTTGCTCCCTTCCTTTTGCCCCTCATACAGCACGCCCCTCTCGGTGCTCACCTTTTGACCCTAGGACATTTCTCCTCCAATTCATTTACAGTTTCTGTTTGCTCAACTGTTGGACGACGCAACTTGTTCGACCGTGTCACAAAATCAATTAAAAAACTGCCGTGCTGGCCATCTCCCTCACGCCCACTTACTCTCCCCCTCCCTCTCTGTCGCTCGCTTGGTCCCTGGAGTGATCCTTTCGCACTGTGAAATTTCCTTGCCTATTTGCACAGCAAACATTGCAGTTTTTTCTCGCATTTTTTTTTTGTTGCTCGCTAAACTAGCTGCAGGTAAACAGCGTCCAGAGAGCAATAGCCCATTTTCCCCAGCCCCTTCAGCCCTTCCCTCCTCCCTTCTTTTTCCTGTCTGTCTCCTTCCACCCTTGCTTCTCCCCCTTTAAACTAATTTTTTGAGCGCACGCTCAACTTTTGTAATTTCCGGCGCATTTGGGCGCGTCCAGCAATTATGCCACTTGTCATAATAACAGCCCCTCCGGCACAGTTGCCACGCCCAAAATGTAGACATGTCTGCCTCCTTCTGCCCCCACCCTAATGCTCCCCTCAACCCCTTTCGCCTGGTGTCAATGTCTGCTCATCTATTTGGCTCTGCGCTTTTGTTTTCCCACTTGCATAATTCAAATATTTGCTAATAAGTCACACACGCACACACACGCATACACACACACACACACAAATACACGCATACACACACAGATTAGATATACAGCTTTGATTGCCTTTTCCGGCTACAACTGTTGATCTCGTTGTTATTGCAGTGTAATGCAATCAACATCAAAATAATTAATACAATTGCTTTTATAAAAGCAAACAGTCTGAGTGTCTGAGTGTGTGTGTGTATGTGAGTGCGTGTGTGTCTGTGTGCGTGTGTGTTTACTGTGTATATTTGCCCAGCGCTTGTGCTTTTTTTGCAGTTTTAATTAAATGCCAACGATTGCTGCATACTTTGAGGCGCAATTTACTCAGATTGAACTACAAGCGGCATTTTAATCGAACTGAGCACCAACTGTGCTCCGTTCTCTCCCCCCCCCCCTTCGTTCGCCCCTCTAGCTACTGCTGTTATAGTCCCCACTACACCATTCTGCCACTTTTCTTAACCGCATTGTGTGACGAGAGGACAATGAGATTAACTCGCATCCAACTGGGAGGCAATATCCTCAACACACATCTCTGTCAATATGTCTGTCAATAAAGCTAGTACCATTATGTTTGCCTTTCTATATCTATATATATCTACATACATATATATCTATCTATTGTGTAGATATATATATATATTCTTGCTTTATTATTTGTGATTTTACATCTCTTTACACGTCTTTGTGTTTATTTATATACTCATCTATCTATCAATCTATGTAACTATCTATATATATTTCTGTGTATATCTATCTGTCTATACTGTGCATAGGTATATAGTCTATCTCACTGTCTTTTTATCTTTTATCTATCTGTTTATTTACCTATTCATTTAAAAATCAATATATCACTCATTTAGATATTAATCTATATGTTTACTTGTCTTTCTTTACATATATAATTTTGAATCAATATTCATTATTTGATATAGAAATATAAGTTGTCCATTCATTTATTATTTATCTATTATTCATCATATATATAATACAGTATGTATATCCCTCTTTCTATCTAATCATTCATTTAGCTATCTAGCTTTCTCATTATCTTTCTGTCCCGTTAGTTGATATTTAATGCTCCAGTATGTCTATATATTATTTGATCAGTATACTATATATTTAGCTGCTATTTAGCTATCTTTCAGTCAGTCTATCTATCTGGCTGTCTAGGTAAGTTCATCTTACTCCATATAAAATATATATATCTTTACTTATTCATACAATTATCAGACATTTTCTTTATCTATTTTTGTGTCCGACTGTGTGTATATCAAATTAAGTGAATTTCGATCTGTAAATCTATCAGTTTTTCTTTCTATACGTCTGTCTACTGCTCCACCTCTTTACCATTTAAATCTTTATATCTATAAATATATATCTATAATATAAATCTATCTATCAACCTATCTGTCCTTTTTCTGTCTACATATCTTTCTATGTATATACCAATAAGCCTTCAAAACTGTATATCTATTTATGTATCTAAAAGTCTATCTATCTATTTATCCATTTATCTGAATTTCTATCTCCTATCCACATATCTCTCTTTCTATCTATCCCCTATCTATATTTCTAGCTATGTATCTATCTATCTTTTATTCAAATATCCATCTTTCTATCTATATATCCATCTTTCTATCTATGCATCTATCTTTCTACCCACTATATATCTATGTATCTGCATACCTTTCTATGCATATATCTATCTTTTATTATCTATGTAACTATCTATACATCCATTTATTTATCTATACACCTATATATCTGAATATATAAAAGATAGATTTTCAGCTAAATATCTATCTATTTATCTTTCTATCTTAATATCCATTCTTCTATTTATGTATCTATCTTTCAACCAACTACGTATCTTTCTATCTATCTATCTATCTATCTATCTATCTATCTATCTATCTATCTATCTATCTATCTATCTATCTATCTATCTATCTATCTATCTATCTATCTATCTATCTATCTATCTATCTATCTATCTATCTATCTATCTATCTATCTATCTATCTATCTATCTATCTATCTATCTATCTATCTATCTATCTATCTATCTATCTATCTATCTATCTATCTATCTATCTATCTATCTATCTATCTATCTATCTATCTATCTATCTATCTATCTATCTATCTATCTATCTATCTATCTATCTATCTATCTATCTATCTATCTATCTATCTATCTATCTATCTATCTATCTATCTATCTATCTATCTATCTATCTATCTATCTATCTATCTATCTATCTATCTATCTATCTATCTATCTATCTATCTATCTATCTAACTATCTATCTATCTATCTATCTATCTATCTATCTATCTATCTATCTATCTATCTATCTATCTATCTATCTATCTATCTATCTATCTATCTATCTATCTATCTATCTATCTATCTATCTATCTATCTATCTATCTATCTATCTATCTATCTATCTATTTATCTATCTATCCATCTATCTGTCTATCCAGCTATCTATCTGTCTATCTATCTATTAATCTACCTATCTATCTACCTATCTATCTATCTATCTATTTATCTCCTATTTCTATATCTATCTTTGTATCTCTGTTTCTATCTAATATGCATATATCTATCTATCTGTCTATCTATCTATTTATCTATCTATCTATCTATCTATCTATCTATCTATCTATCTATCTATCTATCTATCTATCTATCTATCTATCTATCTATCTATCTGTCTATCTATCTATCTCCTATTTCTATATCTATCTTTGTATCTCTGTTTCTATCTAATATGAATCTATCTATCTATCTGTCTGTCTACCTATCTGTCTATCTGTCTATCTAAGCCCATATTAAACAAGTCAACAAACTGTGTATTTTAATAAAACTGCAGTTCCCCTTTTAATCCCATTTTCATCCCTTTTGAAACGACTAACGATTAACTTAATTAGAGTCATCAGTTGCATTTAGTTAGATTGGATTAATTCTGTTTGTTCACAGCGAGTTGAATGCACCCAAAAACATAATTTCGAGTCGTTTTTATAATAAATAAAATACTCGACGCAAAGTACATGTATATTTTTATACGCTACTTAAATTTATTAATAATTTTGAAATAAATTTCAATCAAAAATCAGTCTGATAAAGATTCAAACCATATTTGCATTCATTATCTTTCATTTGATCAATCAATAAAAAACTTATGCCTAATACTACTTTCTACTTAAATATTTCTTTATTAACTTTATGCACAAAATTGACTTGGAAAAGTGCAAAGTTTCGATAGAAATTCACAAAAGTTTTTTCAACTTTTCCACCTTGTCCAGCCTGTCATTGACTTGCAAATTTTTACGAGTGTATAAAAATCGAAAATTGGGAAAATGGAAATTTGTTGAAATTGTATGAAATGAATGAAATTATGCAAATCGTGTTGTTGTTTGTGAATATTTCATTATAATTGATAAATAATGAGATTTTTCCTAAACAATTAAAATAATTGCACAATAAATTCAAACAAAATTAAGCAAACAAATTGCCAATCGATTATTTATTATCGAAATAACTATTATATAATTAGATGTTTCGATAATCTAGGGGTTTAAGGGAGGCAGGGCCACGCCCAGATCATATAGCAAACGTCGGCACTTAAGATAATTATGCACGAGGCGGAAAAACTGTGCCAAGTGAAAATGGGCAAGAAAACGGCGGCGGAAAATGAAATATGAAAAGTGAATAATGAATAATGAACAAGAAAAAAAAATATTAAAATCACTAACTGACCACTGATATGGCTAAGCTGAGGAAGTGGTAGAGGGGGGCGTGGCAGTGGGGGGTTAGTAGCTACATAGATGGTCAGCTAATTAGACGGCGTGTCGGCAATCAGTAAAGTGTGAAAATGAGTAGCTCACAGTGGGTGGGTTGACTCCACAGAGGGGGGGCGAAGGGAGGGCGTGGTGGGGGATTGGTCTGAATTGGAATTGGTTTGAAATTGGAATTGGAATTGGATTAGATTGGCACGCGACGTCAATTGCCGAGGCGTAACAATTTTTTTTTTTTTTTTTTTTTTTTTTTTTGCCAACGGCTATAAACTTCAATTCAACTCGATGGTCTTCACTCGCCAGTCTTTCCCCCTCTTCTCGCCCTCCTTTTTACTGCCTCGTTTCCCCTCCTCGACTACATATCATTTGCATATGCAAACTTTCTAACATCGCTATGCGAATAATTTATGTTGATTAGCTCAAGTAGACTTGAGCTTCTTTTTCTTCTTCTTCTTCTTCTTTTTTCTTTTTTTATTTTCTTTCTTTTCTTTTCGAGTTTTCTTTGGTATTTGTACGTGAGCCTTTGATGTGCAAACATGCCTTTCGATAAGTTCATATGTTTGGATCCATGGGTATACGGGGGTTTGGATCTAACACCTAGCTCTAGTAGGAAGTCATATATTTTCTTCTTTGAGGCACTTACCCTTGAGCAGATGCTGCAAGATGTTGTCCTTGTGCTCCTCGGAGTGCGGTTCGCCCATAACAATCAGTAGATAGCAGCCCGTTAAAGGACTTGGCGGTCCGACCATGCCACCGGCCAAACTGGAGGCGCCACCGCCATCCGAACAGGCGGTATCCAACGGCGGACGACCACCAATTTCCGACGGAGGCAACGAGCTGGCACCAGCATCGGTTGCTGCATCATCGCCAGTGGGATTCGCTGCAGCAGCGCCAGAGTCAGCGGCATCACCGCCATCAGCCGGGGCTGGCGGCATTGGAGCGCCACCTGGCGACTGCACTTGACCCGCGCCATCAGCCGTGGGCGTAGCAGTAGTGCCATTGCCATTGCCATTGGCAGTACCGTTCGCTTGGGCGCCCTCATCCGGTGCATTGGCTGCCATGGCGGTAACTTCACTTGCTCCGGCGGTTGCTGGCGGTACAGCGGGTACGGCTACAGTGGCTCCGGTTACGGTTGCTGCTGCTGCTCCTGCTGCTTCTGATGTAGTAGTTGTTGTAGTTGTTGGTTTTGGCCGATCTCCCATCACAGTTGTTGCTGTTGTTGCTGTTCCTGTTCTTGTCACACACACACAAAACACTAATAAAAAAAAACCGTATTTGCTAGCCGTACACTTGAAAAAAAATTCGCTTAATTGCAGAGTTTTTGAAACTCTGCACAAACACTAGCGTTCTCCTGCTCACACACTATAGTTGTCCCTCTCACACACTTCTCTTGCTCTCGCTTTCTCTCTCTTTCTCTCTCTTTCTCTCTCTTTCTGTCTGTGTCTTGGGTCTTGCGGCGTTTGATACACGTAAAATTTCTTGGAAATTTTGCGGTAAAACGTCCGAAGCTCAGTCTTAACTGCTGTGGCAATTGGGCGGGCGGCTGTGGGGGGGGCGTGGCAGTTGGTGCCACTTCACTTCACACGCTTTACTTATTGTTCTTGTTGTTGTTTGTCTTTTTCTTGTTCTTGTTGGAGTTATTTTGTTGTACTTTTTGTTTTCTGGCCGTAATTTTTTTGGCTTGTTTTTGAAATTTTCTTTGTATTTTTTCGTATTTTTCACGCAATGTTTGTTTTTCTTTGATTTTCAAACTGATTTGTCATAAATTTTCTTGTCTCTCGGTTTGAAGAAATTTCTCATAAATTTTGCAATTTTTTTTTTTTTTTTTAATTTATTTATTTTTTATTTATTGTGCACACTTTGAAGCTGTGTTAGATATTTTTATGAAATAAAATTATTTTCTTTTTCTTTTTTTTTTTTGTTTAAGTAATTTATATTTTGCTTTCGATTTTTTTGTTTTTTGTCTGGAGTAAAGTTTTGCAGCAATTGGCGTGTTTTTTTTTTTACAATAAAATTAATTAATTGTTCTTTATTTGATTTGTTTTAATTACTGAATTTTCGACTTTATATATTCTTTGTAGATTTGGACTAGTTTTCTTTCTTTTTTTTCTTTGTAGCAATATTTTTCGCTGTTTTGCTTTTTTTTTGTTTTTTATTTTTATTAATTGTCTTTTAAGTTTTTTGTTTTTTTGTTTTTTGTTTAATTTGTGTTAGTGAGTGAGTGTGTGCAAATTGCTGTCTTTAGTTTTTTTTTTTGCCTATGAGTTGCGTCAATTTTTTTATTTTTGAAATAATTTTATTTTTGCGATTTTTGAATTTTTCTTTTAGCTTTTTTTATTCGTTTGCTAACGGTATATCATTAAATCTGTAATAAAGAGATTAAAAAATTATTAAGTTAGTTTGATTTTGGCATAAATAAAATATATTAAGAGTTTAAAACTTCTAGCGGTATTTTTTGCTTGTTTTAGCTTGGTTTTTGTAATACTCTAGCGGTAAATTTGTGTACAAATTTGTTTAAACTTTATGAATAACTTCTAATAGAAGTTTCTATATTTATGAATTGAATAAAATTTTGAACAAAATATAATAGTTTTAAAGTTTTAGCCAGATTTAATAGCTATTTTCTGGCTTGTTTGCAGTTTTCGCTGTATTGAAGACGGTTTTTTTGGAGTAATGAGGTAGAAAATGTTGTCAATATTTAGGATTATGTCTATTTTAAAACAGTTTACTAAACTTTTGGCCAAAATTTGTTGGTATAAAAGTTTTAGCCGTAGATTTTTGGCTTCGTTAGGTAAACTCTAGCTTAATTTTTGTGAGTATTTAGGTATCGAGTATGTTTGTTGGAATTAATATGTTGATTAAATGTCTAGACTCTTGGCTATTATATGAAAGTTTGAGCGAAAGTTTTTTAGCTTGTTTTTGTTTGGATTTAACTATATTCTAGCGTGATTTTGTTGGCTATTTAGACAGAAAATTTATTTGTGACTTTTTAAATATTGATTAAATGTCAAGACTTTCAGACACATTATGAAAATTTTAGCGGAAGATTTTTGGCTTGTTTTTTTTCGCCTTTTTTTATATTGTAGCATGATTTAAGGGTCTAAACTAGTAGAAAACTTTTATTTTTTTTTTTTTTTCAAATTAAAATATTTAAACTCTTAGATTTGCAAAATATTATTACTGCATAGCTTTTTTTAGCCGTAATTTGTGAAAACCGCTATGACTGCGATAGAAAAAACACTTTTATTTCAACGTCGAGAGTCGACTGCACTTATGACAACATTTAGCTCTGTCCAATGCAATTTTTCAAACACTTCATACCAGTCATACTCCCAGTCGTACTCTCAGCCGTACTCACAGCCAGCTAGATGTACGGTCGGACGGTTAGACGGTGGGACGGACGTACTTAGCGGGCCAGGAGCTGGCTATAAAAAGCCATAGACAGGCTCCGCATATAAATGCATTGAACTTTGGCCGTGTTGCTCACAAAAACAAAATACATGTGAGTGGCACACACATACAAACACACACTAACACACACACACACCCCAAAAAGATGTCGTCATCGCTCCATGGCAACGACTACAATAACAACAAGAGTAACAGCAACGATGACAACGTCGACGTCATCAGGCGCTGGCGTTGCCTGACTGAATGTGAAAAACTATAAAAAGCACCGGCAACAACAGCAACAAATCAACAACAACAGCAACAACAACAACAACTCGGGAGGAGAGCAGCAAACTCCTTTTGATATTTTTGTCGCAATGTTTTTCTGTTGTTGTAATCCTTAAGTGCTGTTGTTGTTGTTGTTGCTTTGCTGTCTTTCGACTTGGACTTGGTCGCGTGCCTGTTGTACGTGCCCACTGCGCCCAGCCACGCCCCGCACCCCAGCAGTACCCCAACGAACGCCTTGCCACACCGTTGCGCTCCGCTGACGTCGCTGCTGCTGCTGTTGTCTCCATTGCTGCCTCATGTTGTCGGCGGCGGCGTCGGACGATGTATGAATCACCCAAGTTGAATTGCCGGCAATGCAACTACACACACACACACACACACAGACACACACACACACGCACACTGGCACACACTCTGTTCGCAGTTGTGAGTTTTGTGACGAATGCCAAACGCAATATAATTTGCATTACTTTAGGGCTATATCTCTAGGGGTCTTGGTCTTGTATTGCTCCCCATTCCCTATTGCTCCCCCTCTCTCTTCCCCTCTCTGCCCTTGCTCTGCTCAGTTCTTGGCCACGCCTTCGGCGCTGTGCGAATTTTGATTGATGAGTTTTTGCTATTTTAGGCCGATATCTTCTGGCGCTCACTGTCTGTATTTTTGCAGCTGCCACATGCAACTCGCTAAAGTCAAGAGCAGACAATGTAGACGCTGCAGAAGAAGAAGAGAAAGAAGAAGACGCAGAAAATGAAGCAGCAGCAGAAGAAGCTGCAAGCAATTCTTAGAAGATTCTATAGACTAGTGACTATAGCTAGTGACAAAAGTTGTCATAAGAAAAAGTCTTTTTCGGTTAAAATTCTATTTGATTGTAAAGAATCTTTTGAAGTATTCAGAATTTTACCTTTAATTTTATCAAGAGAACTTTTCTTAGGTTGAAAATATTGAGGAAAAGTATTTTTTACTTTTGTTTTGGAACTACTTAAACTAAGTTTAAGATTCCAAAATATTTAAAAAATGTTGTAGAATTGCTAATTTTCAGTTTGTGTCTACTGAAACTGAGTTCAAAATTGCTTAAAACTTTGAAGTTAATATAATAAAACTAATTACAATATTAACAATATTTTCTATAAACATTTTTACACATATTTTTCACTTTTCCACTTTCCTTGATATAGTTTTAAATGCATTTTTTTTAATACTACTCTGATTATAAGGTTCATGTTATTTAGCATGGAAATATTACAGATTTAAAAAGAGCTTAAACTACACAAATTTTGAAAATTTTCCAAGCTTTCTAACTAGTTATAGGCTGTTCAGAGTTACAGAAAAATCTTGATTAATTTTGATTATTGAACTACTTATTTTAGCTTGGCTTTCTTAAGGGCCAGCTTAAGATACATAGATATATCTTCTTGTGGTATCTATAGCAAAAATGAGTTTCAAAATTTTTGAAGCTCTGTTTTTCTGCATATTCGGTTGTTGTCCCAAACTGACTTTGTTTAGACTTGACTTTCCTTGTTTTCTTCTATGTAATTCCAATTTTCCCAACCCATAAACATAACTCAAGACTCGTCTTAAACAGATCTTTACAACTCTGGAGTTTTACAGCAAATAAACTCATTATTCGCATTGGTTTTGGCCAAAGTCACGCAAAGTTTTTTTATACTTGTTCCCAATTATGAATTGATTGCAGCCAGAACCAGAATCAGAATCAGAACCAGAACTAGAGGAAGAGTAAGTAAAGAGAAAAAAAAGTAAATCACTTTTTGCAAAAGATCACACACACAAAAAAAAAATAGTAGAAAATTGAGACGTTGTAGTGAGACAGCGGCAGAGGCAGAGGCAAGTGGCACGAGGCACTTGCAACGTACAAGAACTGCTGGGTAACTGGGAAGTAAACTGATGCCGCAATGGAACGGAACTGAGAATTGAGAACTGAACTCTCTACAACAACAGCAAAGGAAGTTGTAGAATCAATAGGTCACACACGCATACACACACACACACACACACACACACACACACTCTCTCTCAGGCACACACATACAGACAGCACGTGTTGTAGTTGCAAGTGTGGAAATTCGTTATATGATATCACCGCAGGAAGCCACAAAAACCACCGTGCAACCAAGCAACTAACTATAACAAAAAAAACACACACACATACACCAACAAACACACACACACACTAGAAAAAAAATTACAACTTGCAAGTTACTCAGAGCTGGCAGCAGAAGAAGAAGAAGAAGCACAACACCAGCAAAAAATTTGTCCACCCACAAAATTTGTCACTTTTAACAAAAAGTATTTAAAAAACAATTAAAAAAAAAATTTTTTAAATTATTTTGTTGTTTATAAATTACTTTTGCTTAATTCTTTTTTGCTTTTGTTATTTTTTTTATGCTTTGCTTTTCTTTTTCTTTTCTTTTGTGTGTGGTGTCGAGTAGCTGCTGCTTCTGCTGTTGATTTACTGCGGCTGCTGCTGCTGCTGCTGCGATTGCTACTGCTGCTGTTGTTGCGACTTCTGCTTCAACTGCCTCTCAATTTCTATGTATTTAATTTCTTTACTTCTTTTTTTTCGTTTGCTGCAAACGTTTTGAAAGCTCGACGACGACTGATTCTTTGGCCGGAACAGCTCGCAGCACGAAGCGACGTCGGCGTTAAAGGCAGCAGCAGCGACGGCAGCGACTGCGACTGAGCTAACGACAGCCACAGCGACAGCGGCGACGAGCAGACGCCGTTTTTGTTGTTCGCTGCATAGAGTCACTGTGAACTTCGCTTGTTATTGTTATTGTTATTGTAACGGCACTTGGTTCGCCGTTATTGGAATTTCCAGGCTGCGTCTGCGTGCGGCTTACAGTCTGGAGCTTTTTTAATTTTTTTTTTGTTTCTGCCGAACAGCTGGACAGCTGAAAGCACGAAGAAAGGCTTGTCGTGTCTCGTGTCGTTTTGTTTCGTTTCGTTTCGTCTCGCTTCGTTTCGTTTTGTTCCGTTTCGTTTTGTCGTCTCGTCGTCGCGTCCTTGCGTTCCATGCAGCCGGCATTGCTTCGACGCTGCCACTCGCCATATTCCAGTTCGTTTCCATTCGTTTCGGTTTTTTTTTTTCACTTTTTCAGTTCGTTCAGTTTCGTTCAGTCGTGTGTTTGCTGCTGTCTCGCTGCTTGGCGCCGTTCCATGCCGGCTTCGCACATTTTGCCAGTCATTCTCGTTCGTCGTCTTCGTTGTCGCCGTTGAATTTTTCAATATGCCGCCTTTGCCTTCGTTCGGGAGTTGGCGCATTGAAAACTCAACTCCATTCAGCCCATTGCCATGGGTTATGGGGTATTCAAACACCCCAACTTGCTCCTCAGACAACCCTTTAACCCTTCTAGTTGTCTTAAAATTGGCTAACAATAGTATAGCCTACTTCTAGGCCAACACGAGTGTTACTCGTTTCTACTTCTACTTCGATGATAGTCTAAAGTTAATTTTCATAGAAAATCAGGTCATTTTATACTGAAGTTGTTTAGCTATTACTACAAACATTTCAAAACATACTATAGCCACTACTTTAGTAACTTGAAGACATAATTTTGATCAGATTTCTATATATAGTTTAAACATGTACTATAAAATATAAGATTTATCTTACTTATAATAGAACTGCCGTTTAAAAAACTTTTTAAAACCTAATTTTATGCTCCTGAGCTATATCATTTCTAGTATTTATTTTTGTAAAAACTGCGATCAGTAGTATAATACGAATAAACTATATCAATACAAATTTACATACACCATTTTGATGGTCTTCAGTTCTGTACTACCCATTTGAATCTTTTTAAATCATCGAATCAGTCGACACGAAAAGAAGAAGAATCAGGCAGATAAATAACGGTGTGAGCTCAATGATCTCCTACTCTACATCGATTGATTGCCATAATAATAGATATTTTTAATAGGAAAACAAAGCTTTCATGAATATAATTGAGTTCTTTAGCAGTTTTTACTTTAAAAACAAAAGCTCCATTGGCCGGACAGCCACGGTTTCAGTAATTTTGTCCGCCCAAAGGAGATGTCCGCCCCAGGGAACGGATTTTGTATGGAAATCATGCTCTTGAGGGAGCTGTCCGCGAGTAGAGCTCAGATTGTATTTATAATGCTTATATATTTAGAACTTATGAAAGATTTTGATCAAATTTGACGGAAAACTTAAAATTTTGTTATAAGAAAAATAACTATTATAAATTGTTACTCATTTATAACAACAAATTGACCGACTTTGGTCAAATTTGACTGAAGATTCATAACCACAAAATTGGTTTTAAATATTTTAAATTGTTTTCTTCTAAAACTTCAGTAAAAAATTGATAAATTATTATTATTCAGAGTATATGTAATTTCTGTTAGAACAGATTCAACAAAATATTTAAAAATTTCTTTTAAAAAATATTTTCTTTTATATTAATTATAATAAACTCCAATGTTTTAATTAAATTGGAATACTTTAATATTAAAACTGTTTTTTTAATTAAGTTTTGAAAGAGTCTAACAAAAAGTGAGTTCGGATTAGTCTCTTAGATCAAAGTTTCAGTAACATCTGATAAGATTCAGCTCTCTTATGCTCATAGATGTATTGGTATTTACGTGTTGCCGCTGTTGTCGCACAGTGGAGACGTCCTTAAAGCCGCTTGAGCCTAGTGTCAATGACGCGTAGTGCAACGGTAGTGCTCGTAAACTGCAGAAGAGACTCTGATGGCAACTGAGACGCTTTGCCAGACAGAACGGCGGATTTTTGGCAGGCTGCAGACAGTCAGCTAGCGTTGACGTCGCAGCCAGTGCTGTTGGCTGCTCGTGCCAGGGCTGAAATACCGTTAAGCGGCGACGCCGACGCTGACGCTAACGCCGAAGTTAAAGCCGACGCTGCCGCTGACACCAGAGCCTGGAACATAGTCGATGCACATGATGTGCGATTGGGCAACGCTAATGAAATTACGCAATTTCCAGTAGCTCAACGAGAGAGAGAGAGAGAGAGAGAGAGCGAGTCAAAAGGCAGAACGAGAGAGCGGAAGAACAGGAGAGCGGCAGAACGAGAGCGTGAGCCACCGAGGATCGTCGTTAAACTCACTCACTCCAACATTGAGCAAATGAGTAAAAAAAAAAAGCTTTTGCTACTGAGCTCAATTGAGCAAAAACATCGCCAAAGCGACTGGAAGCCAGAGCACAACCATCTGATTTGGCAATAACAGAGAAGCACACACACAAGCATACACTAATACGCACACGCACACAGACCTACACACACACACAGCAGTCGAACAGCTGCCTACTGAGTAAGTATTGATTTTGCCTGTCGCTTTCTAGTTGCCGGCTGTTCTCACTCAGCGCTCACAGTGTGGCGCCACAAACAGCTGGCAAATTTATCGCTCTCTCTCTACCACAGACACACACACGCACGCACTTCCGCATCAGCTGTGCATGCAATCAACCGTTAAATTTTGAAATATAAATGCGAACAAACGAATTTCAGGGAAAATGTTAAAAATAAAGTGTTTTTAAAAATAATTTTTAATAAAATTTCAAGCTAAATTTTAAAACATTTGTTTTTAGAATATAAAACACTTTTTAAAGCTTAAATTATTAAAGCTAAAAGCTAGTTTTACAGCTATTTTGAAGCCAACATAACTGAATTTTAAGCCAAAAATATTTTATAACTTTACTTACGTATTTATGTAGCCTTTTTTTGGTTTTTGCTTAACTTATTTTATAGCTTCTTTCAATTAATTATTATTTTGCACTTATATAATTTGTATTAAACTTCACTTTGCACTATGGATGGAGCAACTTATTACTTGTTATTCAGCTTTGACTTTAAGTTTAGTGATTTTTATATATATATATATATATATATAATAATTTTATATATGATTAAAGCTTTAATCTCAAAAAATTTACTTCTTTTGGCTTGATTTTTTTTTTTTTATTATTGATTACTGTTGTTGTAAAGCTTAGCACAAAATGGACATTGGTTGCAATCAGACGTATATTTTTTTGTTTTCGTATTTAATTCTTAATTTATTTTATTTTTGTTGATTATATTGGCAAAAGCGATGAAAATCTGGCAAAAAGCGCTAACAAAATTTTTAGTATATATTTTATTGATTAACTTTAAAAACAATAAACTGTTGGCAATTTATAGTAGAGTATTAAGTTATTTTTAAGAAATATATATTTATATATTTATTATTTTATCTAGTTTTGTATTTTTGTTTATATAGTTTTAATGGCGTGCAAATAATTGAAGGAGAATTTCAATTGTTTGAAAAGTGTAGTGGACTTTTAGGCGCGTTGCTTTAGTTGCTGTTGTTGTTGTTGCTGCTGCTGCTGCTGCTGCTGTGGCAACTTTAAGTTTCATTCGAGTTAAACAAAAATAAACTTTAGACGGATATTGATTTTTATTTTCTTTAATTTAGCGTTTTGTTGTTATTTGTTGTTGTTGCCGTCACAGTTGTTGTTGTTGTTGTTGTTAGCTGTTTGCTGCTGTCATTGGCGTCGCAGTCTGGACAAGTTGAGGCTGGACTATTGAGGCCCACAACAACCCGCTGCTGTTGGCAGCTGCTGGAACTTGGCTTAATTGATTGATTGCCGCAACTTTTTTGTGGCAAACAACACGCGACGCACTTGGCAAATGTTTTAAACAATTGAACATTTAAAACTAAAGAATTTTACTTAATTTTTTTTTTAACTTTTTCTTTGTTGCTTTTCGACGCTTAGACGCTTTGAATCTTTAACTGACTGAGTGACTGACTGACTGACTGGCTGACTGACTGACTGTCTTGGTGATTCTATGGCGATGTCGTTACCATCGTGCGCAACATTTTCCAATTCGTGGTAACAGCCAAATGTGTTAGTGTTGCTCCTCTTGTTGTTGTTGCTGCTGACTGCTTTTGTGGCACATTGGAAGCAACATGCGATGTTTTCTGCCTAGCCAAATAAAACTAAAGTAAAAAAAAAGAAGAGGAACAGGAACAAAAAAAAACATGTGACAGCATTTTAGCCGCTTCCAATGGCGCAAGCGCTGCAACAGCAACACCAGCACCAGCAGCAGCAGCAGCAGCAACAGCAGCAACAACAACAGCTGCTAACAGTGCCTACAAACATTGTCAGCCGGAGCCGACAGCTGTCCGACTGTTAGCCGACAGCAGCAACGAACAGCTGTTTGACTTTTTGCCTGGCCACCAAAGCAAAGCACGAATCTAACCCTCATCATTATCATCATCATCATCATCATCATGCTGATTTCGTGCTCTTCATTATGACGTTTGCTAGTTTGCCGGTTACAGCGAAAGCAACAACAGCAGCAAAACGGGAGAGGCAGCGAAACAGTGGAATGAAGAGAGTGATGAACGGAGCGAGCAAGTGTTGGGAGAGGGAAAGGGAAAGGGAGTGGAAGAGGGAGAGAACGCGCAGAGAGACAACAAAGTAGGCGCGACAGACTAAAAAGGAAACAACAAATTAACAAACAGTAACAAATAGTAACATAAAAGAGAAGAAAAAAAATATTTTATTTAAAAAGAAAATAATAAAATAAATATAATTAAAAGATTTAATATATAGAGTGAAGTTTTAAAATTTTATATACATTTTTTGTTTTAAATTGAAGCTTAACAACACATAAAACGTATGTCATATATTTGTAATTATAACGCAAGCGAAAAAATATTATTAAAAATGTTAAAAAAAATATCTTTTTCAAATTCGAACTAAGTGACGCTTTTAACTAAAATATATTAACTTCTATGCTAGTAACTTACAGATACTTTTTTTGGAGTAAGTTATAAATACATATTTAAAACATAATTGAAATAGAAAAAGTTTAAGTGTTTTTAAAAAGAAATTCAATCTATTTTTAGCGTATTAAATTGAAGATTTATTTTAAATTCTCCATAAAAGTATTCACACCGTTTTAAATTGTTTAATCAAGGTTAATAAACAAATTACACCTACAACACAGCTCAATAAATTGTTTATGAAATGCGCCTTTTTGTTAAATATTTGTTCGAAAACTTGTAAACATTGATTAATTAATTAGGTTTATTACAAAGAATTCAAAAATTTTTTTTTAATTAAAAAAAAAATGTATTTTATAAATTTTAATTGTTCTTTAACTTGTTATCATTTAAATTGTACTATATACGATTTAAATAAATGATTTTAATATTAATTTATTATTAAAAACTCTACACTTTTTAAAAATTAAAAATTAAAAAAAAATTATTTTTATTTAATAAATATACACTTTTTTTTTTTCATTCAGATTCATCAAGTAGGCTAGGTTAGTTTAGGTTAAGGCGGATGCTCCTCAATTGGTGGGCCTCCATCAAGTAAACCTCACAATTTATTCTATAAGAAGAAAGAAAATATTTAAAAATTATAAAATTTAAACTCCACTTTATATTTATTTCATGAAAATTTTTACTTAAAATATTTATTAAACAAAGCATTTTTTTTTTATTTAAAAAGTTTTTTCCTCAGTTGTTTCTTGTAAATGTTCATTAAAGAAAAGGTTTTAGTTATTTTATTAACATATAAAAAACAAAAAAATCGTTGGCTACAATTTTAAATAGTAAATATATTAATAATTAAATAGTGTATATTTAAAAAAATTAAAAAAAGTCAAACTTAACTTAACTGTTTTATTAACATTCAAGTTACTTACTTTAATTAGTAAAAGCCAAAAGAAAACGTTATGAAAATGTCAAAGTTAAGGCGTTTAGGGAACTGAAACTTGTCTTTCGAGTGAAAGAGAAAGAAGAAGAAGCAGAAGAAGCAGAAGGATTACGACCACGCCTAGACTAATCCAATCAATGCCTAAACAATTTCGAGTTTCGACATTTCTTGAATGCCGGATGCATGCAAAGTAACAGTACTATGTTGCCTTGTATTGGTATTTGTATTTGTGAGTATTATGTGGAATGTGCCACGCCCCTTTCGCTTCAGTTTTGAAGTCAACAACATGGGTGAAGGGCAGTCAAAACGCTTACAAATGCAGCGACAGCACGCAGACCTACCAATCAGACCGCCATTGTTTTGAACAGAGAAGAGCACAAAGAGAGAGAGAGAGAGAGAGAGAGAGAGAGAGAGAGAGAGGGGAGGGAGAGGAACAAGGGGAAGTGAGTGTGAGAGTGAGTGAGAAAGAAACAGTCGAGTTTCATTTAATTATTACTTAACACGATATGGCGTTGCATACTTAGCGGCGCCGTCTATGCATCCCAACAAAATGCCTGAGCACAAAAAAAAAATTACAGTCTAGCAACAACTACAGCATTGTCTGCACACTCTTTGCCCCACTGTACACCCCCTGCGAACCCAATTTCAAAACTTTTGCGACACGAACCACGATGAACATGCCAAATATTGAAATCTAATAAATACACAGTGACCCAAAATACTAAAAAAACAAAAAACATTTTCAAATTCCAACACATAAACTCTAATCAGCTCGACTACTAGATACTCACTATTTGCTGATAGAAGTTTCAAAACTATCACTAGTTAACAAATACCTAAAGGAAACATCAAAGTTTCAAAATTTCCATTAAGTGCATTAGCATTGAAATTGATTTCTAATTTAAGGTAAAAAATCATTTTCATAACACCATAACTTTTAGACTACTAAAACTATCATGACCAAATTGACACACTATGTGTATGGTACCATTGTAACTATTCTCACCAAGTTTGATTTTCATCGGATTACTATATACTATAGCTGTCATAGGCCAAATCGTTCGAAAACATGTGATTTGTATAAAGACATGTAGTGTTAGTTAAGCAATTCCAACCAAATTTACACATTATGTCTATATCATGATTATAAGCATCCTCAACAAGTTTGGTTCAGATCAGACAACTATAAGCTATAGCTCCCATATGGCAAATCTGTCGAAAATAGGCGATTTGTTTAGAAAAATGCGCACTAGAATGAGTACAGGGTCTTTTACAGTCGGCTCGCTTGACTGTAGCCTTTTCTACTAGTTTCAATGGTATTGAAAGCTTTATCCTCTGAAATATCTCACTAATTTGAAGATCAATATTTCGATCCAAAGCATGGTACTATAAAAACAAATCGAAAGTGAAATTAAATTTATTAAATTAATCGATTAATCGATAAAATCGATTAGCTTTAGTTAATATACATAATTAATGCAACAAAATGGAGTATTTTTTTGAGTGCGAAATAAATTTTCTCCCACCAACTTCAAATGGACAATAAATTAAGGGAATACCCTTAATGTGAGAAAATTGTTTTATTTTTAGGTCTATACTCTCCTCCTGCTCATGCCTCACAGGCATTCTAGTAGGAATATGCTGAGTGTACAAAAATGAGCTGAGAATCACCGAGAGGACCTGCTACCTTCAGTGGCACCTGCATCGCGTGCGCAGCACACTTACACACAAGCAGTCGACTTCTTTGTTCCCAGGACCGGGCCACCCCTCCCCTCATCCTTTACGGGGGAGCCCCCCCGAGAATTGAGGCCTGAAGCAGACGGTGGCTTGCATTTTATTGTGGTCATAAAAATTGTACAAAAGGGCCAACTAAAATGCTATGGAAAATTTATTAACGACGCCAGCCAAAAAAAAAAAAAAAAAAAAAAAAAAAAAAACAACTGACACAAGACACCTAACGTTGTATATAGTCTTCATATCTGTGCGTTTGTATGTGTATGTGTGTGTGTGTTGGTGTGTTTGTTTACAGCGCCTTGACTTATGCTATTGATTTTTCTGCTCGGTTTTTTACCTGCCTTTTGCGCTCTTCATTTATATTTCTTTCATTTTCCATTTCTTTCATTTTTCTTCTTGCATAATTACGCTCATTATAATTATATTAAATCTGTGAACATTTTTTTTTCCTGTAGCATTTTAATTATAATGCTATTCCCGTCTCTGTTCAACTACCATTTCCGTCTCCCTCTCCCTTTCCCTCTCCCCCTCCTTCTTTCCCTTCCTTGGTCTTCTCTCACTCCCAGCTGGCGTTCATTTTGGCATTTGGCCTTTTGCTGCAGCGCCACCTGTCGACGTCAGTAGGCAGCAAAACTAATTACGTGGTATTAATTAGAAAGTCAGCGAAATGCTAATGTTCAATAAAAGAACAAAACAAAACACTATTAAAGCTGTTGATCGACGAGCGAAATACCACGCAAAGAATTCTTACAGCTCTAACTTGGACTGTAGAGCGAGCAATGCACGGCAGATGGCGCTATTAGATCTTACATTTAGCTAAATGAAGAGTTGAATGATACAGTATTTGATTTGCATAAAAAGTGATCTTAGTATTGGAAAATATGGTGGCCACACTCATTCAGTGTTGGAAAACAGTTAATTAATTCAGTGGATTGTTTTCAAAAACTATTTGGAATAAAATCAAGTTTTTTCCTACAAATTTAGATGAGTTTTTCTCTAAAAACAACGTGAAGTTGGGTGCACATACGTCCAGTGTTGAAAAACAGTAGCTAGTTAAAGTTGCTTGCTTCAAAGTGTCAACATTAACATGTAAAAATCACTTATTGGGCTTCAATTTACGTAAGTTGCATTTCAAGTGAAGTTGGCTGCGCTCAAAGCCAGAATTCATACAAACTAGGGCTGCCACCCTAATACAGGGTGCTCTAAATAATAGAGAAACTTAGCAATTTACTGTAGACTTAAGGAAAACTATTCGACAGGGTTGCCACACTAACTAATTACTATAGTAATAACAAAAGGAATACAAAATTTTAAAGCTTTTGTTGATTAAGTAGTGTAAACAGAGTTGCCACACTAGCAAAATTTCAATTTGTTCAATATTTTGTAATTTGTAATAATATTTTTCACCGAAAGTAGTCAAGGTATTAAACAGGGTTGTCATTTGCGCGTGTTTTAAGTGACTGCCATAATTAATTACTAGACTATAATACCCAATCTATAGTCTTCGCTAATATGTATGAGGTATAAGCAGGCAGACAACAGCGACACGGCGCATTAATATCTGCAAACCCAAAGTGGTGAGAGGGAGAAGGAGAAGGGAAGGGAAGGGAGGGATGGGAGGCATCGCTCGATTAATTTCTTGTATTGTATTTCAGCACCTACGATCCCAAAACCCCCTTGAACCCCTTTGAGCCCCCATTCAGTGCCTGCGTGTCCTTGTTGTTGGCCATAAATTTGCACGGCTCTGGCCGAAAATGTCAGGAGCCAGGCGAACACGGTCTGGTCTGCCGTGCAAACAATTTTGTGGCAATTTTGGATCATTTTCGTATCGATTCACTTTGCTGTTTCATGCAATTTTTGCACGGCGTCGTCGTCGTCGTTGGCCGGAAACGGAAGTTGCAAGTGGCATGCGTCGCTGTTGTTTGAGCGCTGATAGTCCCGTTTATTTATCAACCATTTTTGTTGTTCTTGTTATTGTTCTGTTCTTCTTCTTCTGCTGCTTCATTTTGTTGTAGTTCCTTACAAGAACGGAAATCGCAGTCAGCCAAGAAAATGTATGAAAAGTTCAAAGCGATTTAAATGGCTTGCGGTTTTCTTTCTGTTTCTGTTTCTGTTTCGGTTTCTATTTTTTTTTTTATATTTCTCATTTGGCACATTAATTAAGCACTTGTCATTTAACAAGTTGGTCGCATTGCGAGCTCAACAACTTTGCTAACAACAACAACAACAGCAACAACAAGAACGAGAACATAGAAAGCGACAGGGATCTGCGCAAGTTCCCGCGGGGCTGCAAAAGCGTCGTACTAAAAATATTGCGCATACGCAATGTGGCCTTCGAAAGAAAAACAAAACAAAACAGAAAATTGTTGAGAAAAAGTTAAGACTACGCAACATTTCACACTCGCTGCTAATTCTTGAGTGTGCCAAAAACTTGCAGGGAATGTGTGTGTGTGTGTGTGTGTGACGAGGGTGTGTGTGTGTGTGTGTGTGTGTGTGTGTGTGTGTGTGTGTGTGTGTGTTTGTGCGTTTCCACTGTGTCGATTTTCTAACTGCGCCTCAGCCATTTGGTCTGGCATTTTACCGTTGACTGGCGCCGTTTAGATTTTCATATTGTGCGTGTGTGTGTAAATGTGTGTGTGTAGATGTGTGTGTGTAGATGCGTGTGTGTAGATGTGTGTGTGTGTGTAGATGTGTGTGTGTAGATGTGCGTGTGTTTGTAGATGTATTTCTTAATGTGTATTAGTTTCTTTGCATACTGTGTCACAACTGTGACGTCACAATCAACACAAATTTTGCTAATGCAAAAAGCTCACCTAGACGCGCTCCCACACACACACACACACACACACACACACACACACACACACACACACACACACACACACACACAGGGGAATGCTTTGATAATTAAATGTTAAAAATTATTTTAGGTAACTTTTCTTCAGACTTTCGACTACTTTCTTAGACTTTTGATATAACTCAAAGTTTTCTCTAAATTTAACTATTGAATTATTTTGCCAAAGAGTTGTTAACTTAGCAAATATTTGGCTTGTTTTTGCTACAGGAATTCAAATCGTAGTCAAAAGTAGCTAAGAGCTATTTTTTACTCCATATCTAAAAATATGAACAACTTGTTAAGCTGCCCAAAAAGTTAGCAGAAAAACTGTTTTATAATCAATTGGAAAAAAATAAAATATATATATATATATAAATATACTTAAAAATAGATCAAATTTAATGGTAAGTAGAACATTATACTCGAATTAAAATTGTAAATTGAATAAACTATAGTCTTTTGATTCTTGTACTGTATTTTAATGTATGCATTTTAGCCTTTAAAATCAGCTCTAGTTCTACGCCCTTCATTCTAGCTATAGAAATCTAAATCGTCTTCAAAAGTACCTAACAGTTATTTTTTATTCAGTTATAATGCTCCACCTGCCTTTAAAATTTATCTAAAAAAAAACATGTTTAAATTTAACAATATTTTATTTTAAGCCAAATATTATTTTTGATTTTTTTAAGTATTCTAATGTATAATTTCTTTTTTCTTTTAGACTCAGCTCCAGTTCTAGGCACTTCATACTTGTTTTAGAATTATTAAACTTCCCTTTTCATCACTTTATTTAACATAAAATTTGAAAAATTATTTTTTGTGTTTAATAAAGCTCAAAATTGAGTTCAAATGTTTAGATTTTTTTTAAGCATTCCAAGCATGAAATTGCTGAAAAAAATATTTATATAAAAATTTTTTAATGTCAACTGATTAATACACTGCACGAAATAGTTATAAAAGGTGTTAATTGGAATTTATTTAAAAGTTAGGGAGGTACTTGTATAGTAAAAAATTAAATAAATATAAAAAAAAATATTTATATATATTTTTAAAATGTATAAAATATATATTTAAATAAATAAATAATGTATATGTATAATACTTAGTATCTAAAATAAATCTATATAAAAATATATGCATAAATCCAGGTTTATTCCCTCAAACATTTTTATTTTATTACTATAAAATCTCTTTTATTTGGTAAATAATTTTATGATAACTTAAACTTTATATAAATTTTATTAATTTAAATATTTTCTGCATACTTAATTTATTTATTTTTTAAATAATCCATTCTTAAACACTTAAGTGTTCCCTACGCTGCCTACTCTGATAAGTCTAAGTCTACCTCCGATATTCTCTATGATTTATTTCAAATTTCTTATCCCTTTTCATGCTCTTTTATCTGTCACATAGTCACTGACTAAGTTAAACTAACCGACTTGGTCTAAAAAATAACAGTAAAGCAAAGAATAAAGCAAAACAAAAGGCGCAAGTTGTGTGGGCGTTTGGGCGTGGTCCAATTGATATCCATTTGTTGGTTACATTGCTTATGCAGGCTGTCTCTCTTGCTCCCTCTCTCCCACTCTCTCCCTCTCTCTCTCTCTCTCTCACTCGCTCTCTGGCACTTACACACAGAACTGGCTTTGCATAAATTCACGTCCCTTTCAAGCTATTTTCATCTATCGTGTCTTGATTTTGTTGTTCTCCTCGTTGTTGTTGTTGTTCTCCTTCTGCTTCTTCTTCTACTCCTTCGTCTTCTTCTCCTTCTTCTTCTTGTTTGCTTTGTTGTTCGCTGGTTTTGCTTTCTTGTTGCTTTTATTGTTATTAATATTTCATTTCCCTTTTAGACCCAGCACTAAAAACAAAGTACAGGGATATTTTTGTGTTTCTCTTAATATCAAAAGAGCGTAGTTTGAGCAAATTTAATAAGGATCAAATGACTATATCTTACAGCTACATTAGAACTAATCGCCTATCTATCAAAAAATGGTGTCGTTCTTTAAAAAATCCCAACCAAACGGATCGAAAAGCTATATCAAATAGCTCGAATAATCGAAAATCAGTGAAATAAGCAGTTTTTGCGGAGAAATCTCAACTAAACTCGAAGATTATATATTAAATATACCTTTAATTAATTTATAATTTATATAAATTTTTTTAATTAATTTAATAGGTATACAAATGTGATTCCAATCGGACAAGTACAACTTAAACTCTACTTTGTTGCTATCCAAAATGTTGAATAATTTTTTTTTTTTTTTTATGTGCGTGGTCTTTTAAAGTCTGTTTCCCTCGCACAAACCTTTCCTATTAATTTTTTTTTATATTTTCGGCGCTCTGGAGAAAAGTACGTGAGCTAAGAGAGAAGGAAGGGGGGGGCGGTGGGATTGGGTAGATTTGGATAGGGCACAGGGGGGAGAGGGGAGGGGGTTACACTGTTACAATTGCGTTTTATTTTCGTATATAGAAATCTTCGGTGTGAGCTAACAAAATGGCTGCGTTGCGGCTGCCGCAAATGGCGTCGTTCACTTTAACATTGCATACTTTTTTGGGCATTTTATTATATTAAGCAATAAATTTCAAGGTCAGACGTCACATGGCAGCTGCCAGTTGTTGTTGTTGTTGTTGTTGCTGTTGTTGTTGTTGTTGCTGTTGTTGTTGTTGCTGTTGTTGTTGTAATTGCTGTTACAGTTCCTCTTGTTACCATTGTGGCTTTCTTTGGCAGCACGCAAAGGACGCAAGGAAGAACATGTCTCTCGCTCTCTCTCTCTCTTTCAGCTGGGCCATCGCAAGTCCTTTTGAGATTCCTGCCTGTCACGACCAATGTAATGCCAACTAATTGCCTTGTTAAATGACATTTGCTGACCCCCAGTTGTGCCTCACAGCTGTATATCCTTTTGCTATCCTACACTTTCTGCCTTCCTCCTTTGACTAGCACTACTAGTAATTGAATGTCCTCAGTTCTTTACAGTACATTTTTTATCAATTAAAGTTAGCCACAGGACTTGGCTGCCAAAACACGTTCACTGACTGAATGCCTAAGTCTCTAAGATTAACTTTAAGTATTAGAACTTCAGATTTTCTTTGTCATCCATCTAATTTTAATAACAACCAATAAAAGAGTATAATTTATAAATAAAGTGTTCTTTAAAACTATAAATAACGGTAACATATTCTTGACTAAATTCCTTGGTCTTGTACCCTGTAGGAAATCATTAAATTGCTTGTGGTGTGTTTCAAAGCCACGTAATATCCCTGTTAATCTGCATTAAAATTTAACACGCCACACACACACATAGAGAGAGAGAGAGAGAGAGAGAGAAAGAGGGAGAGAGGGAGAGACACCTTTTGGCCTATAAATAAAGGACACTCGGAGTTGGCTTTAAAGTTTCGTGGGCTTTCAATACCTTAAATTCCTTTAATTAAGTTTTATATCAGTTGCACGTCGGCTGGCATTAAGGCCAAAAGGTGTTGTGTGTCTTCTGCTTGGCAAGAGAACCCTCCATTCTCCACTCTCCCCTCCCCCCACCCCCTTCCCTGCTGCACCCCATGACGCTACTATGGCGCCACCTGCTGGGCGTTTCTTGCGTTTTATTTGAATTGCTATGTATGCGCTGTTTTTGGGGCGCCTAAAAGCAGATCTCATTTTTGCCGTAAATCGATGCGGCAACTGGCCTAAGCAGCCATAAAGTAAGTGGGCAACAAAATGGCGCCCCTTTAAGCCCAAATAGTAAGGGGCAAAAATTTAAACCACCACCTGACAGTCCCCCATCCCCCATTCCCTCCCTTCCCAACCTCCCAAAGGCCGCTAGGACTGTCCTTTTTTTTTGTGTCTGATATCCCTGCCGAGGGGTATATGGAATCTGTGACAGAACTGGGAAGTGGCACTCTCCACAAAACTGTACACAGTGGTAAATAAAATTATGTACACACTATTTGAGCAATAAATCAAAGCTGCAATTTGTCATTGTTATTAAAAGAATTATTTTGTTTGAGAATTTTATTTGTATAAAAAATAGTTTGATAAACCTATTTAAAAACTGGGTATGCTGGGCATATAAAAGTCGAGCAGCTTAACTGTACCGTACCGTACTGTACGTACCGTTCCTGCTGCTTCTTGTTGCTTGAAGTGTCACTTTGGATTGTGTGCGACTGTGACACGTGGCAACTTAAATTGAAATGCCGTCGGCATCGCTGTACATATCTATTAGGCTTTACGAACGGTAACGGTATGAACCCCCCGCCTCTACCCCCCTTGGAACACCCATTGAAACCCCTTCTCCGCGAGCGAAGCACTTAGCGGCACACTGGGAAAATGTCACCTGCTGAAAAACCCCCGAAAAAAGGAATATTTATACACAAGTATAGCATATATACAGATAAGTATGTGTACAGGTATATATACATATATGTATGTGTGGTATATATCTATATATATTCTAATACAACTGCAGTCCGTTGGCATTTGACTCACAATCAGAACGAATGCATTTCCGAAAGGCGCGACAACAAAAGAACCTAATAAATTTGGATAAATGCTGATTACGTTACATTTCTATATTCTCTTTTTATGCATATCTCTTTTTTAGACCCTGTAGTTGAATTTTATACAAGGTTTATTGGGTTTATCCTAAAGCAAAAAGGTTATATTTGAATAAATGCTGATTACGTTACATTTCTATATTCTCTTTTTATGCATATCTCTTTTTTAGACCCTGTAGTTGAATTTTATACAAGGTTTATTGGGTTTATCCTTAAGCAAAAAGGTTATATTTGAATAAATGTTAATCACGTTACATTTCTTTGTTCTCTTTTTATGCATATCTCTTTTTTAGACCCTGTAGTTGAATTTTAGACAAGGTTTATTGGTTATGTTCATAAACAAATTAGTTATATTTGGGTAAATGCAGATTACCTTAATTTTCTCTACTCTCTTTTCATGCATATCCTTTCTTTAGACCCTGTAGTTCAATTTTAGACAGGGTTTTTGTTTTTTTTTTAATCAAAAAAGGATTAGATTTTGGATAAATGCTAATAACGCTACTTTTCTCTACTTTCTTTTCATGCATATTCTTTCTTTAGACCCTGTAGTTGATTTTTAGACAGGGTTGTATTGGTTATGTTCATAAAAAAGGTTATATTATGACAAATGCTGATTACGTTACATATTTAAATCTTATTTCTCTTTCTTTTAGACCCTGTAGTTGATTTTAAGACAGGGTCTATCATGTTTGTTCATAATCCAAACCCGTATCTGCATAAATAACTTTAATTGAGAGGCTATGTGAGCTACGCACATCAAAACTGATCGCTTAGGAAAGTATATGCCCGATCCACTATATAATATAGGAACAATTGCTGGCAAATCAGTGATTAGTGTACTGAAAAGCATTTAAAATAAAGTAGTAACTGAAAAAAGGTGTGAGATATAGGAGTATATGATACTTCACTAAATATCTCTGTCTCTATCTTACTTAAGCATATGTATATACAGGGTCTATCAAAGTCTTTCCAAAAAGAAATGTAATCTAAAAAGTGTGATTTAAAGATTAAATTTATAAAGAAATATTTTTGTGCACCAAAGACACTCGGGATTACTAACGTTAGTATACATAGAAGGTACAGGGTCTTTCAATGCCTGTTTACTTGTACTACTATGTAGTTTTGTTTTGTTGCTTTCTTTTTGTTTGGCCAAATGCAGGAGAAAGAGATTTGCGGTTACAGTTTGACATTTACTTCTTTGCATAACTTGCGCCACAGGATGTCTATGAGTGTGTGAGTAGTGTGTGTGTGTATGTGAGTAGTGTGTGTGTGTGTGTGTGTGTGTGAGTAGTGTGTGTGAGTAGTGTCTGTGTGTGTGTGTTTATTGATTTGCAATGCTTTCATTTTCATGGCATGTCCCACCATTCATATGCAAATGCCAATAGGCGTTGGCGTTGCGGTGGGCGTTTGGGGATAGGCGTGGCCATAAAATACTCAACATATTGCCAGATAACCACTGGCAAAATTGCAATCATAAAGATGCTGCTACCAAAAGCCACAAGCCGAAGTCATAGCCAAATTCAATAACGTCCAAAGACGCAAAATGCCGCAAAATGTTTGCACTAAAACTGAGACTGAGAATGAGACTGAGACTCGTTGCCAACTGTACCATTCAGTCAGCCAGTCAGTCAGCCAGTCAGTCAGTCAGTTAGTCAGTCAGCCAGTCAGTCAGTTAGTCATTCAGTCAGTGATACAGTCAGCTAGTCAGTTGGCCAATTAGAAAGCACCCAAAGGGCTGACAATGCCAAACGAGGACGCACATTAAAGCCAGGCCAAAACGATTTATGTGGTGCGGCATACACACACACACACACACACACACACACACACACACACACACACACACACACACACACACACACACACACTTAAACACACACACACACACTCAAACACACACACACACACACACGCACTGGGTCAACACTTGGCCAACACCCATTTCTGCATGTGTCTGAGTATGTTCTCATTATTTATGGCTAAAACCATAAATAAATAAACTATAAATGTTACTAACTACTTAATAATACGCATCAGGCCAGAATATGGATCAGAAAAATTTGCGATAATTAATTTGAATGCACTTTTCACTTAAAACAACTCTCGGACTTATGTGTCCTGGAACTCATCAAGTTATTAAATCAATCTTGAGCCGAGAAAAAAATTGTGATAAAATTTCAGTTAAATATTTCTCGTAATTATTTGAGGTTTCCTCATTTAAGTTTTCGGATTTTAAGTAAAAATTGAAAACGTTTTTCTTAAACTAAAAACCTATTTTTAAATAAGCCTAAAACTACTTAAAATTATCTAATTTTTCTTGAGTTTAGTTGTGAAATTTTAGGCACAAATTGTCCATTTGTTTGGTTTCATTAAAGAGTTATAAGTCAAATGACAAATACTCAGTACTTCAATAGAAAGATATAGGTTAGGTTAGGTTGGGTTAGTTTAGGTAAGGTTAGGTTAGTTTAGGTTAGGTTAGGTTAGGTTAGGTTAGGTTAGTTCAGGTTAGGTTAGGTTAGATTAGGTTAGGTTAGGTTAGGTTAGGTAAGGTTAGATTAGGTAAGGTTAGATAAGGTTAGGTTAGGTTAGGTTAGTTTAGGTTAGGTTAGATTAGGTTAGATTTGGTTAGATTAGTTTAGGTTAGGTTAGGTAAAGTTAGATTAGGTTAGGTTAGGTTAGGTTAGGTTAGGTTAGGTTAGGTTAGGTTAGGTTAGGTTAGGTTAGGTTAGGTAAAGTTAGATTAGGTTAGGTTAGGTTAGGTTAGGTTAGGTTAGGTTAGGTTAGGTTAGGTTAGGTTAGGTTAAGCCGGACGCTCCTCACTGCATTGGCCAACTGGAGGTCCTTAGTAGTCCGGTCGCAAAAGAATTTTGATTTAAGATCTTGTAGAATGCGGGAGAGTTTAGCAAAGACCAGTAACTCCCCTGGCGCCCCCTTGGGCAACTTCCTCAAGTAAGTGCAATTTGAAAAGATAAATATAAATATTTAATACAACTACAAGATTTTTAACACTTATTTCGATACTTAGAAAATATATATAAATTTCCTAAATTTTCTTGTCAATCAATTATGAATTAACCAATTTAAATCATTAATTTTTGTTCTTATGCGTTATTAATTAATAATTAAATTTTGTAGTTTCTAAGTACACACCACACAAACCTTTGATCTTAGTTTAGAAATCCTTAAAAATTTTAAAAAAGTTTTAATAATAAAAAGATTTTTTATAATAATCGAACAAAAATTTTAATAATAATTAACCATTTAATTATTATTTCATTATTTCAATACTCAAAACATCATTATTTTCTTAAAGCAGCAAAATTTGCTTATTTTTTTATCAACAAAAGTAATATTGATATAATGTTTTCTATGATTATATACCAAAGTTTTGAATTAACTAAAGTAACAAATTTCACAATATTTAATTTAGTATTAATAATCACTCTAAAATTTAAAATTATCTTAAAAATTTCATTAAATTTAGCTTTAAGGAAATTTCTTCAGACCAGCTGACATGAGCTCTGACAGAGCTTTCAGCACGTATAAAATGATGTAATAATTTGATTGAATACCGTAACGGTCACCCACATAACCCCACTCCCCTTCCCCTCCCCTACGCCTCCTTCTAACCCTCCCCCTATCAATCCCACTCCCCATTATCCGCCCTGCTGCACATGCAAATGCGAATGACAAAAAAGGTCAACTGCCAAGTGGTTTGTGCATCAAGTTTATGCCACAAGATTGATGCAGCACAGACATTGCAGCAGATTGTGCGATTGATCAATTGATTGATTGATTGGCCAATCGGTCATTTAATTAGAGTACAGAGCCAAGCAAAGTTCAGGCAACTGTCCCTTTATTGAAATCCAATTGCAATGCAGTAAAATACACACGAAAATGCAATTTTGACAGTCGCTAAGTTTCGAACGATGTAGAGATGGTCCAAGTATGACCAAGGACCGTCATTAGGGTCTATCTAATGAGGTAGTCCTTGGGCAATAAGAATGTTTATGACCTGACTTACAAAACACGTTTATTTTCACTATTTCCTTTAGCATTAGCATTAGCATTAGCATTAGCATTAGCATTAGCATTAGCATTAGCATTAGCATTAGCATTAGCATTAGCATTAGCATTAGCATTAGCATTAGCATTAGCATTAGCATTAGCATTAGCATTAGCATTAGCATTAGCATTAGCATTAGCATTAGCATTAGCATTAGCATTAGCATTAGCATTAGCAATAGCATTAGCATTAGCATTAGCATTAGCATTAGCAATAGCATTAGCATTAGCATTAGCATTAGCATTAGCATTAGCATTAGCATTAGCATTAGCATTAGCATTAGCATTAGCATTAGCATTAGCATTAGCATTAGCATTAGCATTAGCATTAGCATTAGCATTAGCATTAGCATTAGCATTAGCATTAGCATTAGCATTAGCATTAGCATTAGCATTAGCATTAGCATTAGCATTAGCATTAGCATTGGCATTAGACAGCAACTTTTGACAACAGCTTAGCACAAACTTTCTGCAAAATCATGAACGCCGCCATCTTGGAAAAACTTCTTTTATTTAAATGCAGGGCAATGAAAGCGGAAATATTAACAGTAAATACGTAAAGTTATGTATCATACTTATGGCCAACTTTTGTTGTCGCGTTGTTCTAACAATCAAACGCATAAAACGCAGCTAATTCATAACTTGGCAAAAGCTACTGCAGATAGGCAAAGAAAACCGGCAGAAGCAAGTGATTGGGTGGGAGGAGGAGAAAACCGGACGACAGGGAAAAGCAATCGCAATTGTCTAGCAAAGTTGGAATTGAAACTGGAACTGGAACTGGAACTGGGTCTGCAACTTGGGGATTTGAGTCGCTGCCAAGACGGCCTAAGAGCCATTTCAGAGAAGCTGAAAAGCAAAAACAACAACAACAACAACGAAGACGACGACGACAAACAACAACGTGGCGTCGAAAATGTGCAGCATACGCACAGGCGCCGCAATGCAAGTTTTCTTTATTTTCATTCGCTTTAAAGACCCTGGAATCAAAAAAAAAAAGTAGAGGGGAGTATTAAGTTTGTCGGAAAATATTGTGCATAACAGTCGTCACCGTCTATGCGACACGCAGATCAAGTTATGCAAAATTCAAAAAAAAGATTTTCATAACGCCATAACTTGGAAACTACTAGAGCTATCTCTACCCAATTTAAACGAAATGTGTACAATAACAGTATGTGTATGCTGAATAAATATGGTGCAGATCAGACAGCTATATCTTATAGCTACCATAGATCAAATCGCTTAAAAATTTTGAATTTTTAGAAAAAGTTTACTTTAAAGAGTCTACGGGGTCTTTTACAGTCGTTTCGCTCCTCTGTAGCCTTTTCTTCTAGCTCTTTTTCTTGTTTTTTGTTGCCAACTGTTTGCCCAAACTCGTGGGCCATTTATCATTCAAGTTGGTGGCCTATTCGAGAGGCAGTTATGGCAGTTACGACGACTGCCAACCTTATATCATAATGCATCTGTAAGTTTTTGTTATTACACAATTGGGCGACGACGAAGCCCAAAGAAGTTTTGATAATGAGCATCACAAACCTTTTGTCAACTTTTGCTTGCAAAAAAAAAAAAAAAGGCTAAAAAAAAACAAAACTCTTTTTTTTCTTCAGGTTTTTTCAGCTTTTTTCGTACAATTTCATTAAAGCCTCATTCATGCTTGGCAATAACGGAGGGTTCTACTTACAGTTCTCTCGCTAAAAGTGGGCGTGCCAGTGGTAAGTGGGCGGTGAAAAGGTGTGGCTGTGAGAGGGTTTCCCATGCATGGCAAGAGCCACACGCTTAACGGCTTGTTGGCCACTTTACGCCGTTCTACGTTCACGACAAATGCAAAAAAGCAGACGGCAAAAAAGTTGAAAACAAAAAAATAAATGAATATAAAGGAAATGCAACAACACACACAAGCTTATGTTGTGTGTGTGTGTGTGTGTGTGTGTGTGTGTGGGTGTGTGTGTGTGTTGGCAGGCACTTCAAAAACATATTAAAAACTACAAAAATTGTTATAAATTTCATTGGCTAAAAGTAAATACTCTATGTGAAGCAGGAGCTGGAGGCACTGGTGCGTATACTTAATAAATTAACAGAAAATATATTAAATATATAATTGATGCTTGTTAAATACTATAAAATATAATAAACTTTATAGAAACTCCAACATTTTTTGACTTAAGTAAATTTTAGATCAATTTAAAGAACAAAAAATAAATTAAACGATTTTCACATAACCATAACTTGAAAACGACTAACGGTAACGAAGCCAAATTCACACATTTTGTGTATAGTACCATTATAACTATATTCACCAAGTTTGCTCCGGATCGAACAACTATAACTTATAGCTCCCATAGGACTAATCGTTCGCAAATTGGTGATTTGTATGGAGACATGAAGTTTTAGTTGAGCGACTGTAACCAAACTAGCACATTATGTGTTTTGTACCAATATAACTATCCTCACCAAGTTTGGTCTGGATCAGACAACTATAGCCTATAGCTCCCATAGGACAAATCGGTCAAAAATTACTTATTTGTATGGTTAAATGCGCACTAGAATCAGTACGGGGTCTTTTACAGTCGGCTCTCTCGACTGTTGCCTTTCTTACTTGTTTATATTTTAATTAATACATATTGAGTGTAACTTCTGATAAACCCCAGGGAAGGGTATAAATTGCAAGGCAAATAGAAAGCGGCAAATTCCACGCCACGACGATGAAAAATCAAAGCACATTAATGTAAGGTAAAATGTGTTTTTTGTTTGCACTTTACCCAAAACATACCCTGCAGTAATAGAAACTAAGAAACTACAGGGTAGACAGGAAGGAATTCAAAAAAAAATGTACAAAAAGCAGCTGAATTTATCAAAAGTTTAACACTTGTAGAAGCAGCTTGAAGCGATTTAAGCGCTACAGGGTAGTCGCTAGTCGTAGACTTTTGCAGATTACAATGCGCTGACTTGCTTTAAATGCCATGCAAGGCAAACCATTAAAAATATATATATTTATATATGATTGCAATGCGCCAGCAACTCGCCAAGAGCCCTACAAAACTATAAGGCAGCAACGACAACAACAACAACAACAACAACAACAACACTAAGAACGACAACAATTGTAGTAGTAAAAGCGCATAATACGAAAAATCGTTGCAGAATTTTAGGCGCCGCTGGCGTATGTGCAATTTTCATTTACCTCAGGGGCACAAGCGATGCAATTAGGAGAGACCGAGCCAGAGAGTGCGAGCGAGGGAGAGTAAGAGAGTGAGTGAGAGAGAGGGAGATAGTGGAAGAGTGAGATAGATAGTGTGTAGTAGTCAGTGTAGTGCAACTGAGTGCAAATTTCTATGCAAATTCCCAGCTAATTACCATTTACAACAAATTTCAGCACTTACAACTCAATCGATTGAGCATTCAATCAGTCAATCAATCAATCAATGTTTGGCGAAAACACAGCCATAATTAATTCACATCGCTACACAGCTGTAGCAGCACTTAGATAGTTATTTAATTATTCAAAGAATCACATTAATTGACAACTGAAGCATTCCATTTCATTAAATGGGCATTTTGGGCCGAAAGAAAATTGAAAAATTGAAAAATTTTTAACTCACTAGATTCCAAAATGTATCTCTGTTTAGATATTTATGGAAAAGTTTTAAGAAATCTATTATACAATCGAGTGTGTCAAAAGCAAGAACTGATTTTGCCTAAGCAACAACTTAAGTTACAGTTATAATCACTCGATTTTGACTATGTTTTTCGATACCTATCAAATCGGACTATAAAATATATTCAAAGAAACAACAAATTTAAGTTATTTCATCGATTAGTTCACGCAGTTTCTGCTGATTTGTCCTATGGAAGCTATATGATATAGTCGCCCGATCTTGAAGAAAGTTTCTTATGATATATACCTTAAAGTCGATGTATGTTTGGTGGATATATCTCAAATCAAAACAAAGTTATTCATAAGTAACACAACTTTTCGATTGAGGTTGCTTTGGTTACTTAGTTTCAGTGGATGATTGAGGGGGCGTGGCAAAAGTTTAAAACAAACTTAATATTCATAACGCATAAACGAACTTTCATTACTAATTTTGGTGGCAGTAGCTTTTGGACACGTTTACAAACTACCCAGTTAATAGAGTACAGTGTCCAAAAAGCCTAAATTTTAAATTTTGTTTAAAAACTTCAACTTTTTTCCCTATAAAATAATAATTAATTATTAAATATATTATTTAAAAAATAAAAAATTTATAAAAAATTAAATTTCCTTTTTTAAAAATAAACAAATTACTTTAAATAACTATTGATTGCTAATAAAATTTACATAGAAACAAACAATCAACACAATAAGCTTGTCAATCAAACCATTCATCATTTGTGCAACATTTAACAGTTTTAAATTAATTAAGTTAACAATAAATTCTACAAAAATTGATTAAATTTTCACTTAAAAGCAGTAATTAGTGCGTCAAACTGTGCGAAATGTTTGTAGTGCAATCAATCAATCAATCAATCAATCAATCACAATCATAATTGCACTTGGCGCTTAAACGCGTTAAATCGTGTTATCGGAAATTATCAATCGATTGCAATGTTCCAATTACTCCCATCACTTGGCCATCAATCATTTGAGCAGTTAAGCCAACGGATTGCGTAAGAATTCAGAGGGTTAAAAAACCAACAAACAAAAAGACAATAAAAAAAATAAAATATTGAAGCTCCACTCAAGTCACCTTCAAGCTGCTGCATTCAATTGGCAACTCGGTTATCCGCAGTCGCATTCTTTATCCCACGCCCACGCCCACACACAGCCCCGCCCACAACCATCTTGAATCACATTTTTATCATCAGCGTCCAGCGGTTAAGCAGCTGTCATGACTTTCGTCGCTGCTCGTCCTGTCTCCCTCTGTCTCCTGCTGTCTTGATCTACGACCTCATGGCATAATACCATGCCGTCATCATAATTATCATCAGCGTATAACTTCATTATTAGCACACTCATTATTGTCATCGTCATCGTTGTGGCCACCGTTGCCCCTACAGCTGTTTGCCGTATGCCGGAAAAAGCTTTGTCCATATGTTTTGTTATTGCTTTATGGCGTAAAAAGCACTTCCAGCATTTCCAAGCACTGCAAACTGGCACGTGTCCAACGTGTGGAACGGCAATAAAAGCTCACTGGCTGTATTGCAGCAAAAAACAAAAGCTCACTAAGCTGCACAGCTCAAGCCGCCGCCGCGGCAGCAGCAGCAGCAGCAGCGGCGCAGGCAAAGCGAAAACCGCAAGGCGGGGACAAAAAATGCCGGCTATGTGTGAAAAAAAATGAGAGAGAGCAAGTGAGCGAGTTAGCACAAGCCAGAGTAGGCAGGCAAGCATGCGGCGAGAGAGTGCGGAGAGAGTTAGTGTGTGAAGAGAGTGTTAGTCAAGTAAGAGCGCACAGAGCGCGTGAGCGAGCTTAATGTCTGCGTTGTCTGCGAACGACTCAAGTAAAACCTTTGACTTAACTTTAGTTGGCTCCCCGCTCTCCCACTCTTTTGCTCCTACTTCTTTCGCTCTGACTTCTTTGTTTAGTCTGCCACGAAAAAATAACAACAACAATAAGAAGAAGAAGAAGCAGAAGAAGCTGAAAGCTTGCAGCAATGTGACATTATGTCATAACTGACATTCTTGTATTATGTTGATTGTTGTTACTCTTGTTGTTAATGTTGCTGTTGTTGTTGCGTCTCAGAATTTGTGAGTGTCTGCAACAAATGCCGTTAAGTTATCTCATAAAATTATGAATACACGTCGTTTGACCTGAACTGTCAAGCACACTGTCCCCCTTCCCCAGCTCCCCCACTTCCCCTTTAGACCCCCACACTGTACATCCACTCATTTAACTGCACAAACAAGTAAATACAGTGAAGCTTCCTCCGAAGGACTTTTCCATACAAACATTTTGCTTGGTAATCCAAACTGTCCGATGTTGGCTTAAAATTTCGCTTAAATATTTCATAATGGGGCACTTGGCATTCAGTCAGTCCGGAGATGCCACCACCGTGTTGGGAAAGGAGTGGGATGGGGGCGTGGCACCCCGAGGCGTTTGCTGCCCGGGACCCGTTTTAGCAGCCAAAGCAGTTGACACTTTTCATCCAACTGTGATCGCAGAGTCGGAGAAATCCGCTTAAATGCCACATCCGCTTTGGAAGGATAAAGGCAGTGCTGGCATTTTAGCCTTTTTATAGCTAAATTTAAAAATATGTAAATGAGACAAGTAAAAAGTGTTGTAAAGCATTTTTAGCCAGAAATCTACAATTGATAAACCAAATTAATGTCTATAAAATTTAAATAAATTATTTACATTATTTAAATATAATATTTAAATAAATTCAAAACATTTTTGTTTCTTAAATTTATAGTTATATTTATAAACAAGTAACTTTTTTGCTATTATTTTGATAGGTTTTTTAAAATGTTCCTTAATCTAGCTTTTTCCAATATTTATTTGAATTTAGCTATTTTCTCTATAGTTTCTTTTTAGCCTAGCATTTTTCAAAAAAAAAAGTTTTTTGTTTAGCTTTTTTTTACCACACATTGTGTCAACACTGTTGACTACACAGAAAAAAAACAAGTGTTGCAAAAAACGTTCAACAGAGGGCGCTCCAAGGCAAATGCCAGGCAATGACATTTAAATGGCCGAACATTTCTAGTCTCCCCAAGTGTGTGTGTGTGCCTGTGTTTGTGTGTGTGTGCTTTCCTTAAAGACGCCGACTACTTATAGCGGATATATCTTTTGTTCGTCTAGTGTGTAGTGTGTAGTGTCTAGTGTCCCTCACAAGGGCCCAGCTGCAATGCAGTTGCAATATTTTCACTGCTGACCATTGTCCCAAAAAAGGATTCTATAAGAAAAACTAGTAGCAAAGGCTACAGTCGAGAGAGCCAGCTGTAAAAGACCCTGTACTCAATCTACTGCGCAGTTTCCTTACAAATCACCAATTTTGACCGATTTGTCCTATGGGAGCTATAGGAAATAGTTGTCCAATCCAGACCAAACGTTGTTAGAATAATTTTTATGGTACCACACGCATTATGTGTAAATTTAATCACAATAGCTCTAGTAGTTTCCATGCTAACTTGATCTGCGTACACTACGGACGGACTTTCACTCCGAATTTGGTGTTTCTAGCTCTTATAGTCTCTCAGCTCCACGTGTTCCGACGAACCGATAGACGAACATTGCTATATCGACTCGGCTGTTGACGGTGATCAAGAATATATATACTTTTTGGGGTCTGCCACCCCTCCTACTGCCTGTCATGCACACTACTCTCCAATCTAATACACCATTGTATTCATTTTGAGTACAGAGTCTAAAAAACAACGAATTGTGCAACACTATTGACCAAATTTTTTTATTGCCTGCGTGGGGAGTACGACGGTGGGGAAGGGAAAGGAGAAGGGGGGCTGATTAGGTCACTTCCAGCCGGACTAAGCTTAGCTATTTGTGCAGCAAAAAAGTGAAAAACAAAAAGTTCTTAAAAATAAAAAATAAAGTATTAAATTAATTAGTATTAATATTTTAAATTTAAATTTATAGAACATATTATTTTTTTTTGACTCAGTAAAATGTTTTTGAACAAAATTCCTAATAAAATCAGAACTTAAATTAAGTTTTCCGCAGTAAAAGTCCCACTGGGCTGTTGGCTTCGCTTAAGTCGATTGGGTGGAGGGTGGATTAGTGGAAGGGGGAGGGGGAGGGGAGGTGTGGTGATAGGAGGCGTGTTTGTCTTTAATATCAACGCTCGACACTCACTGTCTCCGTTGTCCTTGTGCCACGTGTCCTTTTCGCTGGCACAGCAATGAACATGTTCGTTCTTGTCGCTGCTTCTTGGACATGTTAATTGGGTTCTCAACACTCACACAAGTATCAGTTTAGTCCTTCCTGTATGTGGTAGTATCACTAACTGTACTGGTAGTACCCAAAAAAAACAATGGAGAACCATTTAAAGCGACATCTACTTAAAACAAATGTCAAAGGTTTCTGCAAATATATGCAAAGCGACAGGATTTAACATGTCAAAGTTGAGTTGAAAGTGGTAAGAAATGCTGCACTCGACTGCAGAAGACCCTGTGCGTAGTACTACAACAAAAAAATAAATGGAAAATGCTTAAAAACAAAAGTGTTTTCCATCAAATACTTTTTTAAGACCCTGTACTCAACAAGAGTACAGAGGTCTATAAGGTTTGTCAGATGCGAACTGTGCGTAACAGGCAGATGAAGGCATTTCCGATTTCATAAAGTCTATAAATTTCTGATCAGCATCAATAGACGAGTCGAGATAGCGTTGTCCGCCTATCCGTCCGTATGAACACCTGAATCTCAGAGACTATAAGAGCTAGAGAGCTAAATATGAAATAAAAGTCCGTCCGTAGTGTACGCAGATCAAGTTAACTTGGAAACTATTAGAGCTATCGTGATCAAATTCAGACATTATGCAAATGGTACGACAAAAACAATCTTTACAACGTTTGGTATTGATCGGACAACTATATACCACAGCTTCCATGGAACAAATCGGTCGAGAATTGCTTCTTTATATGGTAAAATGCGCTCTGGAATGACTACAGGGTCTTTAGCAGTCAGCTTTCTCGGCTGTAGCCTTTCTCACTAGATCCAGGTGCTCATACGGACGGACAGACAAACAGACGGACATCGCTATATCGTCTCGGCTGTTGATGCTGATCAAGAATATATATACTTTATGGGGCCGAATACACCTTCTTCTGCCTGTTACGCACATTTCCCTTCTGACAAGCTTAATAGACCCCTCTACTCTTTTTTAGAGTACGAGGTCTAAAAAAATTAATTACTAACTTACGTACAAAATGTGGAAAAACAATTTGAATCAAAGCATGTGTATGTGTGTGTGTGCATGTGTGTGTGTATGTGTGTGTGTGTGTGTGTGTGTGTGTGTGTGTGACTGCGTGTGCACGTGTGTCAGTGAATGTATGTGTCTGTGTGTTAGTGTGTGTTTGTGATCGATTTGCGCGATGCTAATGAGTTGCTCTTTGCCTGTTGAAGCGTGTAAAATTCGCTTTCAGGTTTCGCTTGGCGCTATGGAAACCGTTTCACTGTAAAAAGTATTTAGTTTGTATTGTTTTATTACTTTTTGCAATTCCTTTGTGTGAGCGCATTGTTCTTGGTTGACCCAGCAGTCAGAAGGAAAAGAAAAAGCAAAAGCAAAAGCGAAAAACATAATGCATAATAATAAAAAAAAAAACAAGTAATAAAAGCAGCAGTTACGGCAGCAGCGGCAGCAGCAACAACAACAACAACGATAACAATAGTAAACCAGAATTCGTTCAGTGCTCGCAAGTGCAAGTGCAAGTGTGTACCTACTTCTCTATACACATATGTACACACATACACACATAAGTCTAACTGTACGTCTGTATGGCTGTATGTGTGTGTGTGTGTGTGTGTGTGTGTGTACATGTGTTCCCAGTCTGCTGGCAGCGACGCGTCGCTTTTGTTCCCCATTATGTTCGCCTGGCAAAATTGGAGCATTTATTGTACCAACAAAAAACGCATAATATGCCAAACGACGGACTACAAACAAGCGAGTTGCTGTTGTTGTTGTTATTTTTGGTTTTGCTAACGCTATTGTTATTGTTATTATTCTGTTACTCCTTGTCTGAAGCAAACAACAAAGATGCCAGCTGCGAAACTGAGGAGCAAACCCGACTTTGCGCTACCCTGTTACATTGAAAACAACAATGAAATGTACATATGTTTAACATAGATCTGCATACCTTTTGAATATTCATCACATAAGATAACTAAAATTACAAAAATATTTAATTTTATTAATTAAAACACTGATTGGCACTGAGATTCATATACACTTGCTGCCGCTAATATTAAACACAGCGTACGAAAGCAATCAGCGGCACAGAGCTTCGACACAAACCAAAGCTTAAAGCTTAGCCAATACAGCAACCCAAAACAAAACAAACAAAGCGACAACACAACTTATGCTACTATGGCTGTCCTCTTCTAACACTTTTCACTTGATACAAATTGTATGAGTGCAATGGGTAATGCCAATTACCTAGAGGCTTTTTTTTCTGCGTTATGTTTGTACACGCGTAGCGATAAGAGCAACCACACAACATCGACAATACAAAATTGAAGAGAGCGCGAGCGAGAAAGAAAGACTAATGCACAAAAGACTATTTAGGTCGTCGTTGCGCTTTCATTTGCTGCTCGCCTATTGATGCATCTAGGGCAAGTTCCTAGAATGTTCATTCCAATAAGCCACCATGGCCGTTGCAACATCGCAAAAATGTTTAAATTGATGTCAAGCGAAATTCGTAGAATTCACCCGAACTTAATAGGCCCACAGAAGCGATATGTAAGAGCGTTAAAACACTTGACGAACTGTTATTATGACGGCGATGTACGGTAACAACATGTTTGTACCGTCGACGACAACATCGCGTCATGCGCGTCGCAAATTCAGCAGGCGAGCAGAGACAATCCGGCAGAGACGCCGATTAACCGCCACAGACGACAGACAGCAGACAATGTGACACCATAACCCCACTCCACCATAACAGCTGACTGGCTGGCAACGCCGCAGACAACCCATGGCCGAGCACACGGGCCAGGATGCCCAATCACATATGGCCGCTCAGCTCAACGGACTCCACATCCACATACGGCCAATGCCAATGCTTCAGCCAACGGCGTGCTCCACAAGCTCCAAATACACGCTACGTAGTACGTACGCTTTTAACACTTTCGTTTTCTTGTTCCAACCAAACGCTGGCCGCTAAATAGGCGCTCAGCGTTCGACAGCAGCGCGTTGCCAAGCAACAGCCCCCACAAGCAAAGCAGTGAACGCAAAGCGACTGGCATACACACACATGCACGCCCACACTTATGTGACAGCGAAAGAAAAAGAGTAACAGAGACAATACGACTGCACAGCTGAGCTAGAGCATGGTATGTACAGTATGTTTGTCACATTCGCGCGCGCACTCTTATACTCGCGCTATTTCACTCATGCAGCAGCTTCAATTTGCAACAACACGTATGTGTGTATGTTTGTATGTGCACAAGTAAGTAAGCTGTCATGCAACTAATTATGTATGCGCGTATGTATATTTGTAGATTGTATGTGCTTATGCAAATGTCATGCGATGCCAATGTCCTTGTATAAAAAACAGTTTTTGTGCACAGGCGCACAGTGAGCGAGAGTAGCCAAACCGTCAAAGCATTTCTGGTTTTTGCTGCTGCTGCTGCTGTTGCTGCTGCTCTCTTTAAGCGCTCTCTTTGCTTGCGCTCTTAGCATGCTTCATGCTTGCTTGCTTGCTCGCTTGCTTAGAGTATTGTGCGTTTGTATGTTTGTATGTATGTAATTATGTTTGTGTGTACATATTTACATGTACTGACTATTAGCTTTTTCTCTTAGCTTCAAACCCGCTGAGCAGACAGCAGCATGCAACAGCACAAGCACGTACATATAAATATGCATGTACGTAAGTATATGTATATATTTGTGTATATTTGTTTGTGCAGTTGTGAGGGAGTTGAAGCTTTCGATGTTCGGTCTTTGGCTGCTTTCTGGGCGCCTGTTCAATAATCGACTGACTGAAGGCCCCTGAAATCGTATGCGCACGCGATGACGAACGCGCAACGAACGAACGCGACGCTACGCGACGCGACTTCGTTGGGGCTCTGCTAGCAAAGGCAAAGAAAGCGTTGCACTCACTCACTCACTCACTTATGTACATGTGTTGCATGTTGTGTGCTCTGTGCCACATTGCGGCGCAAGCTCATTAAATCTGATTTTTAATTAATACTAAAGCAGGCAGATGAACAGTAGAAGAGAGGAGGTGGACATAACCCCCCCCCCCCCTCATCCAACTCATGCTGCTCCAGCGATGACTGGCACGTGGCAGCAGCCAATTAGTGAAAAATGTTGCTGTTCTCTCCCCCTCTCCCACTCCCGCTCCCACTTCCCCCCTTCCCAACACTTTCACCCTCTTCATTAGCTGCACACATTTCGACCTACGCTTTTTGCAGCACATCTTCTTCTATCCTATTACGCTGGCATCGTCTTAATTAAAAAGCCGACAACCCACACCGCCCCCCCCCTCCCCCAATCCCACTATGGTCGACGGCACATTTTTAATTGCTTAATTGGAATTGCGTAGCAAATTTAACAGAGTGCCAACGTTGTGTCCGTTCCGGGGCGTATATCCTTGGACCGCCCCTTTTTATTTCAGCGACGTCTGGCGACGCCCTTATCAGCATGCTGTCCTTTTCGCTCTTACCGTTACTTGGACAACGCCTGTTGCTGTCGCTGTTGCTGCCGCTGAGCAATTAAGCGCTTGCGGCGCACCGCCTTTTCGTATTCAGCTAAGGGGGTGCGGTCGCATCCGGGCAGCGCTGTCAAGGTCATGGTAGTGGAAGGCCCCTTGCAAGCAAACACCACGCCTAGATACGCCTCAAACTCAGCTGGGCTAGCAGGCGGACAGCAACTGGCAGGATAACGTTAAGGATTCAACGCTGGGAGGCTGCTCTGCTGGATGCTGTAATAGCTGCTCAGCTCTCCGTCTCTTTTCTTTCTCATTCGCTTTCTCTCACTCTCGTTTTCCTCGACGTCGTCCTTGGCTCGCAGTTCAACGCAAGTTTACGGTAAGTTTAAAGCTCCGCACAGCATCTTGGTTGCATGAGTGAGAGCGCATAAGCTTTTAAAAGCTCTAACGCACTAAGCGTGCAGTTGACTAACGGTAATGAGCTTTTTAGTTCATTATAAGTAACGTCTTGCACAGTGGGCTAAACACGCAAATTTGCGTCAGTTTGACTTCGTAGGGCAGAACAGTGGAGTAACGGTGTAAAGAGTGTTGGTATTAAATATTTTATTTATTTATTTCATATTATAACAATAATAAGTACCACTTAAAGTAGGTTTCTTTGGTATTGTTTTTGTTTTTGTTTATTGCAAACTTTCTTTATTTTGCTTGTGATATTTCTTATTTGATTCGATTTTCTGAAATAGTTTTATCTCATTGGATTTTGAAATGATCTTTCATTAACAATATTCTTAAATATTTCACAGCGTTTTAAAAAAACTTAGTTTCATATTTATTGTTTATAGTTTGATTATTATATATCTATTTATTATATTTTTTGTATAGTTTATTTCAATTTTTTAAACAATTATTTAAGAAATATTTTTAATTTTTATTATAACAATTTGTTAAGTCGTTTTTATATTTTATAAGGTTTTTTTTACCTTATTTCCATTGTTCTGATAATTTGCATTATATTTTGATTATAGCATTACTTCATTATTTTTGTAATGTTTTTCATTTTTTGTTATGTTTATGAAATTTTTTTTTTATAATTCAAACTAACGATTCATTTGACCCCTGGCAGAGTTAATGGAGTGTTTCCCTTCTCAATCTTAACACTCGGATCTGCAGCAATGGTCAAATAGAGAGTTGACATCATGCTATCAATGCCATCCTGGGTCATAGCGAACACATGAATCAAACCGGATTCATGGACCATGGCAGCCATGCTGGGCAGTGTATGATTGACATAGTAAGCGAAACGTGAAGAATCCAAAATAATCTCCGAGGTCAGACCATAAGTCTTTGAGAACTTTTGTAGATTGATGTGCCAGGGAAAAGTTCCCATACTCAGCGCATGACTATGGAGTGTACCCAATTTCAGGGACTTCGAACGGAGTGGAATTTTGAGACACTGCTCGATTTTGGATACCAGATGATTCTCAGTTTCGCGAAGTGTTTGCTTGCAACGTGAATTGCAGATCAGAATGCTGCCATTGCCCCAAATCCAAGCGAATTGTGCCGCCTTCAAAGGCACGACCAAAACATCAATTGTTCGCTTATAACAGCTATTTTCGATGCCCTGCGAAAGTTGTTTCAAATCCAACATACGAGGCAATTCCATAGTACCGAAAATTCGTGTATATTCCGTATTGATTTCAAGTCGAAACGGTTCATCGACAATAATACGTTGATTTTTGGCACTCGATTTTGGATCACGTGGACGCTGTAGAGCCGGCATTAAAACCGTACGCCTTAAATTTGAAACGGATTGTTGTTTCTTCAGTGCCTTTTTGGCCTTTTTCAGTGCATGACGTTGTTCTCGGCTAAGTTTTAGCTTTTTTGGCACTGGCTCACTTTTGCTAAGACGTTGTTCGTCCGGTGAGGAACCTTTGCGTTTGTGCGGCTCTTTCAGTGTGTTTTCCACATTTTCATCATCAACTTTTGTCTGCTTCTGATCTTTTTTATCCTCCTGATCTACCTGATCCTTCTGCTCTTCTTCTTCTTCAGTGCTCTTAGCTGCTTTGTTAGTTGTCAGATTTTGTTTGCGCTGCATGAAGCGTTCAGTCATTTGCTTACGGTAGTTAGCATCACGAATTCTTTTCAGAGCCGCAGAATTTGTACTGATTTCAGCATTAACTGTTGGTTTTTCGTTCGGTGTGGAAGTTCTGACAAATCAAATTGTTGTAAATGAACTTATTTTACAGTTAATTCTTTGCTACTTACTGTGGTTTCTTTCCACTGCCCACGGGGCGCCCTCTGGCGGGCTTTACCGGCACCTGTTCAGCTTCCTTTGGCTGTGGATCTGGCAATACTTCTACTTCTACTTCTACCTCCACTTTCTTTTTGGGCTTTTTACGCTTGGGATAGTAGTAATGATGACTTGATCTTGGTTGTGGATCTGGTAACACCTCCACCTCCACACCGGGTATAACATGACCATTGTAAATGCATTGTTTGGTTATGCCTGTCGGTTCGGAATCATCTAAATCGTCATCAGAATCATCTTCCTCAAAGGAGTCTTCTTCCTCTTCAACTTCCTCCACTTCTTCCACTTCCTCAACTTCTTCCACCTTCTTTGCTTCTGCCTCAGCTTTCTCTGCTTGCTTTGAATCGGGTGGCAACTCTGCTGCACCATTGATTGCACCCTCCTGTGTCGGTGCTTCTGGCAGTACCTCCCCATTCTAAAAATCCCAATCATATAATAAGCTCCGATATAGTTTTAAATGAAGTTTTGATGACAAACCTCAATCTTTTCGGCTTCCTCTTTGGCTGCCGCTTCGGCTTTTTCCTTCTCCTTTTTCTTCTTCTCTTCGTCCTCATCGTCGGAGGAAGACGACAGCCGATGCCACGGACGAAACAATACTTTAGTTTGATAATACTCAGGCATTATAATATTAATTTTTTATTTGATTTTTTGTTTTTTTTTTAATTTTTATTGCTTTGCTAACACGATTTAGTAACTTCTCGGTGGAGTAAAAATTTCACAATGACTCTGAGATCTGTGGCTGACATTTAAGTAAACTTTGACGTGCCGATAATTTAAAACACAAAAAAACTTTGCGCCTATCAATAACGATAATGACAGAGCTCCAACTACATGCAACCCTGTGACAGAGTTGCTCTCGACAATAAATTGGTGAACTTTTTAAAAAACTGTCAAAGTTTTGTGTGCTTGAAACTTGTTATCGATTACATTTGAATTCAACTAACAAATAGGGTAATTTTCGACCGATTTGGCCTATGGGAGCTATAGGATATAGTTGTTCGAACCGATATGGGTATATAGAATCATCATATATAGAAAATTTGTATGTTTGGTTACCATTGCTCAATTAACACAACAGTTTTTCATAAAAATTACATATTTTGCACCAATTTGGCCTATGGAAGCTATAAGATATAGTATTTCGATACAGACCAAACTTTTTCCGGATAAACCTACAGGTACCTCGCACACTATATGTCGACCGGGTCAACACAACTCTACAGGTTTTCAAGTTATGTCGTTATGCAAATGTTTATTACATTTCGATATAACTTTCGTTCCAAATTTTGTGGCTCAAGTTTTTGCACTCACTGAGATCTAGGTGTACCGGGTCTAAAAATATTTGCTACTTACAAAATAGAAAACGAAAAAGAAAATCCAAAAATCCAATGAAATAAAAAAACGTTTTTTAATATTTTTTTTTTTCTTTTTCCTTTTGTTAAATCTCATATATTAATCATATAAATACATTATTTGAATTTGTTGTTTGGTTTTGATTTCGATTTTGGTTTTTTGTTTTTGGTTTTTTGGTTTTTTGGTTTTTGGTTTTTGGTTTTTGATTGTTACTCATTGCACGGTCGTGATGAGTTTTCATTACTACTTTAATAATAATAATAAAAAAAAGTATTACAATAACAGCATAACGTAATAGCATAAGGTAACTCAACTATCAAGGTAGATAGAATAGAACAGGAAATATATATTAATTAATTTAAAACGACTTTATTGCTAAGTTGTCGATTTTATTTGTTGACAACTTGGCCGTCTCTAGCTCTAGATACCAGTGCTCGTTTCTTGTTACCATTGCCAGTTCCAGTTCCAAATACCAGTTCCAGTTCCAGTTCCAGTTCCAGTTCCAGCTCCAGTTCCAATCCCAGGCCCCTACGTATCCAATCCAAATTCAAACTCTTCACGTTCATAATGCTCATGATCGTCCACAGGTTGGCAGATTGACGCGAAAGAACACATTGAGCTCAATGAGCGAGGCAAATACCATAAATACCAAATAGATGACCAAACATGCGATCCCCACTTTCGTATCCAATTTGAACTTGTTCATCGAGAATGTTAGATAGAGCAGAAATAGTGTGGACAGCAATGTTATAGCCGAATACTCGAGACCGGCTGAATTAATAGCCACATAATTCTGTCCCGGTTGTATCGGGAAAAAGACTGCTTTAATTAGCCACGGCACGCCCAGGCATAGTAGTATGTCAAACGTATTCGATCCAATCGAATTGCATATACCCATCGATCCGTGACCTGATCAAGAAAAGTAAAAAATATAAACATATGTACTAAAACACAGATAATAATCTATTACAAAGTTTTTCAGGGCCCCGGATCGGTTCTACGGAATATAATTTAATATAATATATGTATAAATACAGCTATAGTCGAGTGAGCCGACTGTAAAAGACCCCATACTCATTGAAGTGCGCGTTTTCTATACAATTTAGCAATTTTCTAACAAATTGTCCTATGGGAGCTATAGGCTATAGTTGTCCGATCTGTACCAAATATGGTCAGCATATGTAGAGTCATGATATACATATAATGTGTGAGTTTGGTTGAGATCGGTTAATAACAACGACACTTCTTCATACAAATGAGCAACATTCGACCGATTTCTTCTATAGGATATATAGATTATAGTTGTTCGATCTGAACCAAACATGGTGGGGATAAATATAATGATACCATGCACATAATGTGTGAAATTGACTTCGATTGCTCAACTAACATTACATGTCATCATATAAATTCCTTATTTTCAACCGATTTGTTCTATGAAAGCTATATGATACATATATGATAATAAGATCGGACATCTTTATCAAACTTGGCAAGAATAGTTATAATGGTACCATACATCATACACATAATGGTAACGATAGCTCTAGTGGTTCCCTAGTAATGGTGTTCTAAAAATGGCGAACATTGCTATATCTGATGAAGAATATATATGCTTTACGCAGTCGGCCACGCCTCCTTCTTTCCCTTGTCGTTAAACTTACCGCGTTTGGCCACAATGACACTGGACACTGCCTCGGGTACACTGGTGCCTGCAGCCAGAAACGTAATACCCATGACCGAATCGGGTATCTTAAGTGTGTCACCTAGCAAGCAGAAAGTGTGTTAACATTAAAAATAGAGGGCTCCAGGAGGTCTCTACTTTAACTAAAGGAACTTACCAATTATGGTTATCATCCACGCGACCACATAGGATAACGAACCGATCCAAACGATGCACATAATGAAGGTCAATGGGAAGATTTTGTTATTTTTGGCCTTTTTGCAATCGGGTATCGCGATGCGGAAGAGCAGATGAATGGGCCAAATAATAAGCCAAGTGAATTGGGAGAAGCAACTGGTTCCCTTTGGATAGGTTAGCAGTGAGTAACCCTCCTGTTCCGGTTCCTCAACAGCAGCTGCTGCTGCAGCCGCTGCAGCCACCACAGCAAGTTGGGACTCGGCATCGGCATTGTCGACAATTGCCACAGGTACAATGGGTCCAACAGCTGCAGTGGCACCGCCCACACCGCCTCCTCCACCCGCTCCTCCTCCACCAACAGCAGCAGCTGCTGCACTTGCTCCCAATCCTGCTGTAGTTGTCGTTGTAGTCGTATTGCTGGTTTTGGACTGATCATTGTTGAGGCCACCATTTAGCTGGATGCTGGCCATGTTCTGACAGATGCGATTCTCCACGAGCTCTGTGAAAGGTCAAGAATTTGTTATGGGAAAGTCACTGGAAATTGAGTTGGAACAAGAGATGGGAGGAATGGAAGTGTGTGACTGGAATATGAAACTGGAAAACGATGCTGGAAAGTGCAGGTGGGATTGGAAACTAAAATGTGTAATGGAAGGTAAACCTGGAATGCGGTTCTGGAAAGTAAAACTGGAAAATGGAACTGCACAGATACTGGAAAGTGATACTGGAAAGTGATACTGGAAGTGATACTGGAAAGCGATACTGGAAAGTGATACTGGAAAATAATAATGGAAAGTGATACTGGAAAGTGATACTGGAAAGTGATACTGGAAAGTGATACTGAAAGTTGTAACAGGAAGGTAAAATTAAAAATATAATGATGTGGAACGGATTGGAATGAAACGTAGGATATTCAAATAGAACAGAAATGGAAATGTGGAAACAAAAAAAGACTGGAAAGATGTAAAAGGACTGTTGACTGTGTGTACCTGGTTCCTTCTCATTGCTGTTCTTTGTGTGTATGCTGCAGTTTGAGGAGCGGCTGCGCGAACGCGCCTGCTTAACGCCACCTGTGTGTGAGAGTTTGTTTTTGTTTTTTGTATGTATGTATAAATGTATAGTTGTATATGTGGGTATATATGTACGTACATGTCTGAATTTTTACTAGCTACAAGTATGTTCCGTTTAAAACAACATAAGAAAATGATTTTTTTACAAAATCTAAATTTTGCCTCATATTACAGACTTTAAAAATGTTGTATAATTTTGAAAAAATCCATTTGAACCAAAACTTACATGTACAAAAACAATATTTTCTCGCTTTTCGTGAAAGTTTCTTAACCAAAACTGTTATTATTTACCATTTACCGTTAACAGAGCGGCATGAAATCGTAACAAATGTTAACAGAACTCAATTTTTTTCTGTGTATGATCAGTAAAACACAAGGAGTTTGCTTGTACTTACCTTTGGCGCACTTTTGAAATGATTTGTCGAAATACATGACTGCCAAGTAGACCGCATACAGGGATACCAAAATGAGGGCCTCATACCACTCGACCCGCTCGTCGTGCATCACACAGATGAGTATGGCAACTGTGACGCCATAGGCAATACTGTCCCGCGTCAGAGGCCACCAATCCAGCGGTATAGTCTAAAAGTATTACATAAATATGAGTGGACTAAGCAAATAGTATGTAAAGAATACAGAAGACTGTAAAGTATATAAAACATTGCATACTCTTAGGCGCTTCAAAGCCAAAAATGTATTAAAATTGAAGTGATAACTATTTAGTTTGTATTAAGTTACTGTGGGTACAGTGAACACTCACCATGCCAGCACCGATGCCACAACAAGCGGCCACTGCGAGTATGTTGAACACCGCGGAACCCACGATAGTGCCGACACCAATGTCACCCTCCGTGATGAATGTGCCTATCACATTGACGAAGAGCTCCGGCGCCGATGTGGCCGCTGCCATGAAAGTGGCACCCGCCACATCATTGGACATGTTGAGTGCTAATAGAAGATTGGATAAGGTGGATCAATTGTTGGCTATATAGTGTATAGAAGTATGGGTATAAATTACCTGCACATATTTTCTCAACCGCTGGCACAAAGTACTCATCACATACTACTGCTAATGCTACAAATAAATATAAACTGGCTATAACATGAAGTACAACAGCACCGGACTGTCTTTGCGCCTCCGTGAATAGATCTCTGGGGAAATCATCAATGGCGGGCTGAGTGCAATTTACATCTGTCAAAAAATCAAATAAAAAACAATTTAAATTTTAAGTATTCACTAAGTTATTTAAAGTAATCACTATTATTTATAAATATGCTTTCGTCACTAGAGTGGACTATCTCTGTGGACTATGTCAGTAATTTTTTATGTTCATATTCATACACATATTTGTTTTTATATATTTATTGATATATTTGAATTTAAATTTATATTGATTTTAACTATGTTTCCTATAGAATTTGTATATCTTCTGAGCCGGATCTTGACATAAAGCCTACCATATCTCCCTACAGATCTGTCTTGCATCTCCAAAAGATATGTTTCTATGTCTAAAAGACAAAGCCAAAAAAAAAAAAAAAAAAAAAAAAAAAAAAAAAAAATTACTTCTAATAAAAATATATAGCAATAAAGAAAATTTAGAATTCATATTCACATATAAATTAATTATTAATCACAATATTCATTGCCTACTTTTGAGCGACGTCATTTTGTTAAATTTGACCTAAAAATACTTAGCAACTTTTAAAGAATTCATAACTTCTAACTTCTAACAAAAAATGTCATATCAACAAATTCACTTTTAATTAAATTTAGAACACTTTAAACAACGAATGTATTTATTATTTTAACTAAATCATCAAAAAAACTCTGTGAATAGGAGAAAGATCACGGATCAAACCTTTAAATATCACTCAAAAAACTTAAAAAAAAATAAATAAAAAGAAAAAAATGAAAAAATTAATTTATTAAATTTTCAGTCACAAGTATTTTAAATACGATTATTGATAAGACAATAAAAATTATTTTCTTTTAAAAAAAGAAAGCCGAAACTGCAAAACGTTTGAAGAACTGTATGTAAAATTATAAAAACATAAATATTTTTATAATTTTTTATGGATTCCTTTGTAAATCTGTATTTTTAATAAGTTTAAGAGTCGTTAAATCTTCAACAAAAATTTAAAAAAATTTTAATAATTTTTTTTGCCTATAAAATGTATTTAAAAATGAATGCACTTTTTAGATAAAAACATATAAGTTCCACAAAAATAAAAAACACACACACAGAGAATAGTAAAAAACAAATACTTAAAAAACACATTTTTCAATTTTTCATTTTGACTGCATCTAATCGAGTACACAACGAATAATTACATTCGCTTGATTGATTAATGAGTTTCATTCAATTCACAGTTCACAGTTCTTGAAGTTTTTAATTAAAAAGATCAAGATTTTGCACTAGAATTAACGAGTATATCAAGAGTCTTCTCATCGACTCATGCTCATCTCGATGCTTTTGATCTCGTTTTGGGTTCGTTTCGTTTGCCAAACTAATTTCATTGACCTATTCATAGACATTAATGGTATGTAACAGATAACGAGTGTTTAATTAATTAATTAACATAATGCGCACATTTCATGTTACTTTTTTTGCACTGTAGTATTTGTATTGTTTTTGTTAAAAAAAAATATATAAATAGAACAAATTATTTTAAATTTTATTTAACTTCTTGCGTTTTGGGAATTATATTTTCTTTTTGTGTCTGTCTCAAGCGCCGGTAAAGAACTAAATCAACCAAGTGGCAAGAACAAACATAAGACTATCATTCAACTTAGGAAACAACAACAACAACAACAACAGCAGCAGAACAACAACAACAAATAACGGAAGCTTCTTTATTGATGGGAGCGTTGAGACCGATTCCGAATTCAAGTCCGACTCGGATTATGAGTCCGATCTCTTTGTCGTTTCGTGTTCAATTTCAATTTCAATTTCAATTTCGATTCCGATTTAATTTTAGGTCTACACTTGATTATCGATCAAGAAGATATAGTATATATGTTTATATTGTACTACTTAGAGGGTATTTGTTATTTTGTTGACCCTGTAGTCAAAAAGAGTCCAAACGGTCTATTCGGTTTATCGGAAAAAAATATGTCATATATAAATCTCTGAGACTATGAAGAAAAGAGAATGAAACTCCGTTTGTAAGTCAGGCAGCTATTATATAAGAAATAAAATTTTCAGTTAAAATTTTTGAAAACGCCATAACTTGGAAACTACTAAAGTAATCTCAACCGATTTTACAATAGATATAAATAGTAGCACAAAGAATACTCTGACTAAGTTTAGTCTGTTTCCAACAACTATATCAAATAGCTGACATAGGTCTAATCGGTGGAAAATCAATGAAAAGTTCCTTAGATGATAGTATTTGGTATACCCTTTCATTGTTTGGTAAGAATCAGATAACTATGTCATATACTATGAACAAATTTCGATCATATTGATTATGTGATGATAGTGTACATGATTGCTTCAGAATGAGTAAGTCAGATCGTGTGGCAACGGAAGCGATAAATATGAGAAAACGCTTTGATCTCGCGATTCCATCAAATTGACTAAAATGCAACTAAATATCTCATCTCCGATTGTTACACATCTCTCCACTCTACTTCACTCCTCGCCCCCTTTGATCAGTAATCAAAAGATTACCGAACAAAGTAAACAATAACATAAACAACAACCGATTGCTCAGGGAGTACCTAAATTGAGGTTAAATTTGTTTACAAACTTAGTAGGATCTATTAAATCGAATTCTTTTTTTTTTGGTTTGGGTATGACTCCCAAAGAGCTTATGATTCGATCATATCAGAATTGAGCAAGTAACAGTCGACTATAAAAGACGACGTACTCCTTTAAGTGAGCATATTTCCACACAATTAAACAGTTTTCCATCGATATATCCTATGGGAGCTATGGGATGTGCTTGTCCGATCCGTACCAAACTTGGTGAGGATAATTAAAATCATGATAAACACATAATGTGTAAGTTTGGTTGCGATCAGTCAACTAACACGCTATGGTTTCATACAAATTTTCTATTTTCAACAGTTTTTGTGTATAGGAGCTATAGTCTGATATAGCTGTCTGATCTTGATCAAATTTGGTAAGTATAGTTATAATGCTACAATATATATAATGTATAAATTTAGTCACGATATCCATACTAGTTTCCATGATATGTCATTATGAAAATGCTTTTCTACAATTTCCGCTGTTGATGCTGATCAGGAATATATACTTTATGGCTTCGGAAACGCCTTTTGCTTCTGACAAACCTTATAGACCCCCGTACTCTTTTTGAGTACGAGGTCTCTAAATAATAGAACAACAACATTTAAGAAATCTTGAGGAATTAGGGAGGAAACTTGCATTAATTTTTCAGATCTACGTTAAGTGTGGAGTGTCGGAGAGTAGTCAACAAATAATCAACAGTCTACGCGCCTGGGTCAAATACTCTATATCTTTCTGTCTCTCCCTGCCTCCCTCTCTCTCTCTCTCTCTCTCTCTATCTATCTGCCTTACACTCCCTCTGTGTTTTTCTTGAAATGAAGACGTCTTCGGAGTCAATTGATCCAAACGCATTTTGTAACCGTCGTACCCGCATAATGCAATAATGCTTAATCAACATTTACATATCTCTGAACACTTTGTGGGCGTGGCAGAGCGAAGGCGTTGCTTGGAGTGGGCTTTGGGTTGTGTAGAGTGGGAGGTGGGAGATAGGAGGTGGGAGCTGGGAGCTAGAAGGGGCAGCGCTAATGATAGTAAATTTAACATGGATAACACTCAGCGAAATGTTCAATTAAGTTGACTTTAATTGAATAAGAGCCGAATAAGTAGTAGAAGAAAGTATAAGAAAGAAGAAGAAAGTAGAAAAAAATTAAGAAACGAGGTAAAAAGTTTGGTTATTGTTTATCTTAGAGAAAAACACAAAGATTTCCTAAGTTTCACAAGAAAAATCGATTGTCTTTGGCTACCTTTGAGGCCTTTCAATCGATTGTTCCTATGGCAGCCATATGATATAGTCATCCCATCTGGCTGATTTTAACATATGAACTGCGTGCTGAGAGAATTCACACTTGTACCAAGTTACATCAAGAACATCAACCTTAAAACTGAGCGACTAGTTCGCATCGAGATAGACAGACAGACGGACATGGCTATATCAACTCAGCTGTTGATGCTGATCAAGAATATATATACTTTATGTGGTCCGCCACGTCATCTTCCATGCGTTACAAACTTCGTGACGAAATGTATATACCCTCTGCAAGGGTATACAAATAGATTGCTATACAAATTTAATAAGTCAAATGAATTTGATTCAATTACAACATTTAGTATAACAATTATTTTGAATGTTTGATATACAAAGCAGTTTCAGAACAGAGAGCTTTTGACAACTACGACAAGATTATGCTAACAACGAGTTTTCGTTCTGATTTTTTAGTCTCTAATGTCAAGAAACCAATCAAGTTTTGGGAATACAATTGGTACGGTTTGCTCTCTAGAGTCATCAGTCATAGAAAATAACTAAGAAGACTATTAAAATTAATGTCTGTGTGCTTTTGTAGACTACTTACGTCACTAGAGTGGTTTGTACTACAAATTCAAAGAATATGTTCATTAAAGAATATGACAAGTAACTTTACAATTGAATATCACACAATTATCGGAGGGGACGTCACATTGAGCAGCGTTTTACAACACTGGAATGGAAACAGTAAAGAAACTAAACGTTTTACAACACTACTTTTTCAAGAAAGCTTATCATTGTCTTCCACTTGCGTCACTAGCGATAACAAATATTTGAAACTTTCGTATAAATACAAAGAAAGAATACTAAACTTAGTCTCACCGTGTTGTACAACACTGAACTGCCGCTGGCATATTACGTATACGTCTCATTGCCACAATTGGCTATTGTTTTACAAGACACTCAGAGTCAGTGGGACTGAAATGGACTTGGGCTATAGTCCGATCTAAGTACACACACACAGACATACAGAGATCGGTGTGTGTGTGTGTGTGAGTTAAATATATATATAAAGATATATATTTTGTACATAAAGTAAGCAAAATCAACGGGACAATGCGTTTTAATATGACTTTTGTATACCGTTTAAGTAACTTTGAGAGCACCCAAGTTGAGTCTCAGTCTCAGTCAATGTGGCAATCTCCACGTTTGTGTCTGTATCTATGTGTGTATCTGTATCTTTATCTCTATTTGTATCTGTATCCATAGCTCAAGTTGTTGTTGTTGCTGTTGTTGTTGTTGTTATATCTTGCGCAAGTTGCCGTGCACCCAACGAACAACGAACGGAATGATACCGACAATTTAAGATTTATCCAAATTAATCATGTTTCACAAAAAGAAATTGAAAAAAAATAAATGAATAAAAAAATGTTTACACATCGAAAATGTTCACTAATCAAATTTCTGGACTTTCATTAAGATAATGTTTATTTGTATAGTTGTATATAGGAAGTTGATCAGTTTTATGTAGAAACTTTTAGTTTTATAAAAGAAAAAAAATAGTAATATATATCATATACTAAACTATCATACTAATTTTCATAGCTAGTATATGATATATATATATTTTTTTTTTTTTTTTACTACTATATCTTCTGAGCTGATCTGTTGTAATCAACTAAATCTGCCGCCTTAATAAAAATCAATTTCAATGCAATTCATGAGTTGCACTTTTGCAGTGTTGCGTGTTGTCGAGTCCGGAAAAGCCGCTATTTAAGGGGGTGGGGTCAGTAGTAGCCCTATTTTAGCAATGCAACAAAATAAATATATATATTTTATTTAAGATTATATTTAATGCAGTTTTGTCACGAATAATTTAATTAAAGCTTTTTGCATTTTCGCAATTTCTTCAAGTGTAAGAAGAAGAAGAAGAGGAGGAAGACGACGAACAGCAACTGCAGCACAGAGCGTATGCTTAATCAAATTGCGCATACGCCGCATTGTACGGCCAAATACAGATACAAATGAAGTCATCTATAAAAATTAAGTTTTCCGCAACAAAAACAAAAACAAAAAGCAAAAAAATAAAAATAAAAATAAAAAAAACGGTAACTAGACAATAGTCACAACAGCAATAACAACAACAACAACAGCAGACTGTTTTGTTTTTGTATTTTGTCTATTTTGTTGCTTCTTTTTGTTGTTTGTTTCTTTGCATTTTGTTGGATTTTTTTTTCTATTATTTTTTTTTTTTTTTTTTTTGTGCATAGTAAATGTCATTAAGTTTCACTTAATGAGCCAATTTAGACAATTGATCCATATGCTTTAGTTTACGCGACACACAGACAAACTCACACACACACACACCGACACTAATACACATATAAATAGATTATGTATGCATGTGTGTGGGCGTATGTGTGTGTGCGTGTGTACATGTGTGTGTGTGTATAAACGAGAGAAAACGCGCAGCTAAAAAAAAATTCATTTCTAACCGTCGACAAGTTATGTAGACAATCATACATATAGCTATATATAACAAGATATATATATATATACATATAATTATATATATTTATATATATATAGATGCTTATATAGTATGTAACTTATGACGTCATGCACACACGCACACTCGCACACACACAGACTTGTAATTTGTTTTAATTGTTTCATTCGCTTTGATTTAGCCGCAACACAGAAAGGACAACAACAAAAAAAAATTTATTAATAAATTTATAAATTAATTGAATAAAACTTTGGTTTTTATCATATATACGCATTGTTTAAGTATTTTGCATTTCGCCACTTTTTTCTTGACTTTTAAGAGTTTTTGGTTTAATTTCAAAATTTGTTAAGTTATATTTAAAAGTTTTTTTTATTTTTCAGACTTTTTAAAATTTATAATTTCCTTCTTTTTTTTTTTTTTTTTGATTTATGATTTGATTTGGTTTTGTAGTTGAATGATTTTGTACCCGTACCCGGAGTGCTGCTAAGACCCCAATAGTCTTCCATTGCTGCACGGTGTTGTAGTGGTGATGGACACTCGTAAACTGCGCTGCGGCCTCTATATGAAACGCAATCTCAATCTCAATCTCTGTCGCCGCTTCCACTTCCACTTCTCAATGGTGTTGATTTGCCCGCTTTTTAGCCTCGGCCTCGGCTTTAGCCGCAGCACTCACACACCTACACACGTACACTAATCCACACACACAGGAGCGCGTGTAAGCCTGTTCTTTGTATTGGTATTGGTATTTGTATTCGTATTCGTATTCGTATTTGTATGTGTATTTGTACGCGCGTTATTTTCAATTGTCGTGAAGATCTCTTTGCAATGCGTGGGCAAAGAGAGAGGGGTGAACGGGGGTTAGCGGGCGGAGGGTTGAGGATTTTGTGTGGAATAGATAGATCACAGCGTGCTTAGGGTTTTGTGGGAGGTGGGTTGTGGCCAGTGGATTGCGCTGCAGCGGAGTGAAGCGGGTGGCCGGTTCGGGGGGGTAATAGACTGCGGTTGGCGGCAATTTAAAGCACAAGGCGCGGTGTGGCGCGACACTTATACACACCCACACACAGTAGCAACAGCCTCAGCATCGGCAGCAAGAATATGCACATATACATACATACATATACAGACATACATATGTATGTGTTTGTCTCACTTAATGCATTTCGCGTTGTCGCGGCCCGCTTAAAAAAAAAATTACAAAAAAACAAGTATAAGCACTCACTCACACACACACGAAATGCCAAAAAGGCAAAGGCATAAATCAAGGGGCAATCATAAAAACGCCGACGCCACTGGCTCTCAGCTCAGCTCAGCTTAGCTCAGCTCAGTTCAATTTCGGTTTCTTCTTTTTGCTGCTTCCTTCTTTTTCCTTCTTCTTGCACTTGAGGCACCGTTATAGTTATTTGTGTGCCCTGTGTGTTTCTATTGCTAGCTCGTTCTATCGCGCGCTCGCCTCGTGCCAGTCACGTACTCTAACCTCAGCTTTTCACTTGTGCACAACAACAAAAACCAAAAAAAATAATAACAACAACAACAACAATAAGAAGAAGAAGAAGAGAGGCCAAATTTGAATCCCGATTCCAATGCGATTGCTCAGTTGACGTTGCGCGTCTTTCACATTTCTTTATGCTCGCATATGTATGTAGTATTTATGAATGTGTGCATGTGCATGTGTTTGTACATACACATAGTATGTTTATATGTATTTATATTCTACGCTTTGATTTGTTTTTGTTTTTGCGTTTGCATTTGCATTTGCATTTGATTTGTTTTGCTTTCTTTTCCTTTTTGTGGGTTTGTTTTTGTTATTTTAGTTTTTGTTTTTTTCTCTTTTTGTTTGCTTTAGCTTTGCATTTGGCTTATTTTATTCTATATATTGTCTTGATGCCGCCGACGTTGACGTTAAACTGATTCGATGTTTCGGATAGCGCTTTAGTCGAAACTGAGCATCGAATTTTTTTAGTGCCGAGCTTGATTTTATTCGCTATATATGTAAGTATGTATGAATGTATGTATGTATGTATAGGAGCATCAGTCGGTGGGTTTGTGTATGCACATACATACACACAAACAAACATACATACATACACTACACTGCCTATATACAGATTAACTAACTATAGGCCATTTACTAGACACACACACACAGACACGCCAAGCGCTTGCATGCACTAAGCTAGCCAGTAGAATGGGCGTGTGTGTGTGTGTGTGTGTGTGTGTGTGTGTGTGTGTGTGTGTGTGTGTGTGGTGTGTGTGTGTGTAGAGCTTTGTTGTTGTCGTCGAACAGTCTCCAGTTTCCACACACACACACATGCACACATACAAAGTGAACAAGTGAGCAATCGTATTAACAGCATCCACAATCCATAATACGATCCAATGGGATCCGTCAAAGGTCATGTCATGGTACAGCGACTAACTAATTATGTTCTACAATACAAACAGCTCGTGCCATCAAAGAATCGTCCGATTAGGCTTGGCTTCTCCACCAATAACAACAACAACAATTCTCATTCTTCTTTACACACACACACATACACACACACACATATATATTGCCTACTTATAATGCTGCTTCAACTAGCCTAATAATAAGTTTAATTAACCTACATTTATTGCTCTATTTTTTCCTGTTTCCACGCCCCAAAAATAACAACAAATTCGTTGCTTAAGTTTATTAACACTTTAAAAACTATTTAGGCCAATTTTTGTGCTATATTGTTCAAATATTTCATTAACTTATTTTATTTTTTAAACATTAAATTTTAAAAATTGTTAATTTTCAGCTAAAATATTGTTTAAATTTATATTAACTTTTTAACAGGCAAAATTTTGTCAGTAAAAAATTATTTTCGATCTTTAATAGATAATTTCTTATAGGAAATAAATTATTACAGTAAAAGCTCCCTTGGTCGGACAGCCACGGTTTCAGAATGTTGTTCGCCCAAGAGAGATGTCCGGCTGCGGGAAAGGATTTTGTATGAAAATCATGCTCCTGGGACTGTCCGACTAAGAGAGCTGTTCACTGTATTATATTGTAATTTTAATCATAATTAATCGGATTAATTAAGTTAATCTCTGAACGTTGCTTGATTATTATTCAAAGTCAAATGTTATCAAAATCCCAAAAAATTCGAAAAACATATTTATACAGCTCTTTAAAATTAAAGTAAATTTCATTACACAAAAAAAAAAAAAAAAAAAAAAAAAAAAAAAATTTATTTTATAAGAAGTTTCTGGATTGTTTATTAAGATTTATAGTCACGTTAAACATTTCTAAAGCCAAGATCTATAACTTAGCAATTATATTCAATTATCCAATATTTAGAATTTTTATATTAGGTAGATACTAAAAATTGCTTTGTTTATTAAAAAATAAATTTGTTAATACAAAACAAAGATTTAAAAATTGCTCAAAATTTTCAGAAAGGATTTGAAAAGGATTTTAGGCCATTTTCTAGCTTTTTAAGGCTACCTAAAATGTGAGTGTATTTAGCGGGAATACCTCCGACTTGGAGAAGTCGTTGTTTGGTATGTAAAAAAACACAAATCTTCTGAGTAAGTTGCGGTTAATATATCATATTTATATCTTATGTCAAATCTTTATTTATTTAGCGGGATTCCCACTATATATTGCAGTCAATGAATGTGTTAACATCTCAGCAATTTGTTTATCAAAATCAACAAATCTGAATTTTAGAAAACAAAATAAAAAATGCTTCGTGTCTGACAATGTTTGATCTGTGCGCAGCTAATTGAATCGGAACGTTTCTAATTAGGCACGAAAATGAAATAGTTAGATAAATGCTAAATGACAACAACAACAGTTAAAACAACAACAACAACAACAACAATTGTTGAATTTGTCGTGTGTCTTTACAGTTAATAATGTCATATCATATGTGTATTTAGATCTATTCAGTTTAGTTCCATGCTCCGAGCTTCAACGAATCACGAACTGATGACTTTTTTAATTAGACACGCATCGGAATTACGCTCGTAATACAGTTACACAAGATTTTCGAGCCAAAGTCCAGTTAGCTTGGAAGTTTTACTTACCTTATGGGATGGACGAGAGTGCTAAGATTCTGTAATCTACGAAGGGACTTTCAAGTTTGTGTAAGCCGAAGATTTCTCTGACCTTTTAGGGAATAGAAATATATACTACTGTATATATCTTCCTGATCAGTTTCAGATAGGGAGCTGCATCAGCAATCTTTCTGCACATTTAGAGCCCCCGAGACTTTTTGATATTAAATCAATAAAAATAAGCCAAGAGGAGTGGTAGACCCCATTATAGTATATATATTCTTGATCAGCCTTAATCTTCATTTCCATCAGAACAGCTGCTTCTGAGAAACTATTTAAGCTAAAGCAACTACATATGTCTACTAAAGGTCCTCCTATGCTTAGTACTTTTGCCACGCCTCCTACCGTTCGCAATTAAAAAATAGTAAGGAAGGCTACAGTCGAGCGAGATAGCTGTAAAAGACCTCGTACTAACTGCAGGGTGCATTTTACCATACAAATAAGCAATTTTCGACAGATTTGTACTGTGGGAGCTATACGATATAGTTGTTCGATCTGGACCAAACTCGGTAAAGATATATAACGTTCTGATATACACAGAATACGTGAGCTTACTCGATATAGGTCAAATAAACTAAATTTTTCATACAAATTAGAAATTTTCAACCGATTTGGCATATATGAGCTATAGGATATAGTTGTTCGATCTGAACCAAACTTGGTTTCATATAACTTTCTTAGAGAAATAGGTTAGAAATCGGTGATTAGTCTGAAATACTTAAGATATACCAACCAAATTCACACATTGTATATACTACTATATAGTATGTTTTCACACATATGTTCTGATATTTTCTAACGATAAAAACTTAATTTTATTTAATTTTCGATTGAAAAATCGTTTTGTTTCAGAGTGAAATAGTTTAGTTTTGGTATTTAAAATAAATAATATCATTTTGTTGTTGTTTTTTTCTGTACATTTAATGTAAGGTATCAACGAGGGGTTTCCGGGTGAAATATAGTACTATATGGGGATTATCGCTTGCTATTTTGGTGTTACAAACTTTAACAATTAAAACTAGGAATTTGTTTACTCTTAAGCACACACAGACACACACACACACACACTGACACACACACACACACACACACACACAAATGCTGCTTTTATATATACAAATAACAAAAGTCGTATATAAAACAATGAATATTTCTTGTATATAACCCACTTAAATTAGTCAAGATAGCAAAAGTTATTAATTGAACAAATCAATTTGTCTAAAATGTAAGTGAAATTGGAAAAAAGAAAATTAAGTTTAGTCAAAAAAGAGGAAAACAATAGAGCGAAAGGAAAAGAAATAAGAAAGATAACATTATGCTATGCTATATATACATATATGTATGATATATAGATACATATACATATATATAGTGTAGAGCATGGGACGATAATCAGTTTGGCATGCCAACGCCCTGCTGAAAACTGAGCGTCTCCTGCTGCTTCTTGACCTCATCCTGCATTTCCAGTGCCATTTTCTTGTACTTCTCCGCTTCCTTCTCGTTCTTCTCGATGCCATCGCCACGTGCATACATCTGACTAAGATTTGCGCATGCGTACATGTTTCGCAATTCGCATGCTTTGTATGCAAATTGAAATGCCTTCTTCATATCCTTTAACACAATGAATTCGGTGTCCTTGGGGCTGGATGCCTTGGATGCTGTTGTCATTCCGCCACTGCTCGCCGCATCCTCCGGTTTCTTTTGTACACCCGAAATGTGCATACCCGACAGATAGAAGCACGCGGTAGCGTTGTTCATATCACAGCTCTTGGTAAGAAATTGCAGGCCCTGATGGTGTATGAGAAATCCAAATGAGTTGTAGTATAAACCATGTAGGTCTTGAAATGGGTCTTGAACAGTTAGGTAGTGTCTGAATAGACCTGGCTCACTATGGAGTATATATAGGAGAAGTCCTTCAGATTACTATGGAGTATATAGATTAGGTCCTTCAGATTCCATTTTGTCTCTTACTTCTTTGCTAAACAGATCACAATACTATATCATATGATATTTTGCTTAAACTTGAACTACATTATTGTCCCTATGGTTTGACCAATAACTGTCAAGACTAAATGGAATAAAGTTTTAGGAAATTCTTATAGAGAGCAGTTCTAATTGAAATCGTTTGAAAACTTGTTATCAAATTTAGTTTAGAATGATTCAGAAACTTTTGATTTCATTCAGTTATCCCAGATAAAACCTAGATTATATTACCGTTAGTGTCGTATTGCTTTGCTGATCAACTTTGGTTATAATCGGACTACTCTGTTATATAACAGTCATAGAAGTAAACGATTTAAAACTAAACTTTGGAAAGCACAACTTGTATATGCTTTGATATAGCTCATCCTATAAGTCAGGTAAAATATCTTATATTATTCTTAATTTCAGTCTACTACATAAGATAGCAATGTATGAAACTTCTCAAACGATCTCAGTCAAGATCATGACATTAGCTTTCTAAACAAATTTTAGATAAAGTCAGACTACTACATCCTATAGCTGCCATAGGAACAATAAAAAGAAATTTAAGATTTACTGTGAAGGACTGTTGTGTACATCAAACCAATCCAAAAAACTGACATCCTACAGATATATAGACTTAATTCTAACCAAATCGGACTAATACATGCTATGGCTAACATATGAACGATTACTTTAAGCACCAAGCGCACCACTGGTCCACAACACCCGCTGCTGCTGGGCACTCCGCTGCACTCACCTTGGGCACGTTTCGATCAATCTCCTTGGGCATGGAGCGCGATACGAGCAACAGACCGGAATGCAGACAAGCATCCGAGTCGTTTAGGTTGCAGCCCTTCTCGTAGTACTGATAGGCGACACGGGGTTCACCTTTGCTGCCGCTCTTGCCTTTACCTAAGAAACTGTAGTTGCCATATTTGTAACAGGACTTTGCGTAGCCGTAATCGTCACATGTCGATTTATACACCTTTGATGCCTTCTCGAAGTCCTTTTTGATGCCTTCCAGGTAGTCGCCCAATAGATGGCAAACTGTAAATAATATTTATTTGTATTTACATGCATACCATTTCATTTGTTAAGTTTTGTTTTTCTTTTTTTTTTCTGTTTTTGTTATGTTATGTTTTGTAATTCAATTACGAACACACAGAAACCTAGGTTAGAGTGGTTGTTGTTGTTGTTTTTGTTGTTGCAATGCGAGCAGACCGCCTGTTGTTGTTGTTGCTCTTTTTTTTTTTCTTTACCTTCCGGTTTCTTTTCGGAGTAACAACCAAAACGATATTCAACGCCCAATTTCTCAACGTACTCCTTAACGTCGGACTCCTTTTTTAAGTCGTAAGCCATTGTGTTTAATTTCGTTTATATTAATAATTAAAGAAAACAGCCAGAATTGTCTTTGCCTCTCTGGATGTTATGTTGCTCTTGTTGTTGTTGCCCGTCTCTTCTTTTCTTTGCTGCTGTTTTTTTTATTTTATTTTGACAAGCAGTGTTGGAGAATGTTAAATACAATTATTTTTAGCCAGACCACAAAACTATTACAGCCAAAGTTGCCACATTTTGTACATTCGCAACAAAGTGGGTACAATTCGAAATGCACTTTTAAAATTGTGAATTTATAAATTTCTTTATGAGTGAAAAAAGTGATCAAATTTTTATTTTATACGTCATATATAAGCGAAAAGCATTTTTGGGCAAAAATGTCTTTAAGTGAAGCACCGAGATGATGGTGAAATATGTGTACAAATTTAAATAAAATTTTAAAAAGTTTCCTATTTTTTTTTACAAATACACGACATTCTTACATGCATAAAGTATAACATAACTGAAAATGTTATTAAAAGAAAACTTACATAGTATTTTAAATTTTGAACCGTTCGTTATGTTCATGCTTTTTTGATAAAGTGGCAACGCTGCATACATTTATCGATAAGTTGGCGGCATTGAACACTCCTGCACAATTTGAACATACGCCGTATTAAAAATGCGCAAATGTGATATTTGTAATAGAACAGACGAAGATGAGAACGAGGACGATATCTTGCTATACGGCGAATGGATGACAAAACAGAATGTAACCGTGCATTACTACTGTTTGGTAAGCGGTGCACCATAAAACAAGAACGTTTGTAATGCTTTGTGTGTTCTTTGCAGCTGCTTTCCACCAATTTGCCACAACGCGGTGGCGACTCCAGTGGCATACTGGGCTTTCTGTTGCGCGATATACGAGTGGAGATCGCGGCTGCACAGAAACGCAAGTGTGCATTTTGCAAGAAGCAAGGCGCTAGCGTTGTGTGCCACAAGTGTCGCATTGTGTTCCATGTGGCATGCGGCTTAGACAATCGCTGTGTCAGTCACTTCTGTAATGAATTCAGCAGTTACTGTGAGAATTGTGCACCACGCGATGACTACCAGCTGCAACTGTTGGAGAATCCACCCAAGAATGTCGAGTGCAGCATCTGCTTTCGTTCCATTACGGTCTTCACGCTCACCCAAGTCACGTATGGAGATTGCTGTCGGCAGGGATTTGCGCACAGGAAATGCATGCGACGCTATGCCATTGCCTCGGGCTATTATCTGAGATGTTTGTGGTGCCGGGACAAAAAGTTTCATGATACGATCAAACTACAATCGGTATTTGTGCCAGATCGCGATGCGTCTTGGGAGCGACAACCAAACGCTTACGTCGAGCTGCACAACAAACGCTCGAGGTGCGACCAGGAAGTGTGCATTTGTCCCAACGGTAGGGACTACAATCGTGCCAGTTGGACCATACAGCTGTGCATACTGTGTGCAGCGACTGGAGCGCATTTAAAGTGTCGCGTGGGCACACTCCGTTTGCCACGTTCCATGCCCGATTTTAAGTGCAACTTTTGCACGGAGGTCGAGCAGAAACTAGACAATCATCACAAGAAACAAGGCCATAACGATAACAGAACTGGCTCGGAAACTGGTAACCAGCATATAGACACTTCCTTCTTTATGACTAAGAAATCTAGTGATTTGTCAGTGGCAGCGGATGATGATTCTCCCACACTATCCGATGACGACAATGGATTCACATTCAGTGATCGGGCGAGCATTGTTACCGTTATATCCTCGCAGCCAGCAACGTCACAAGCGCCAGCTGAAACAACGCCTCCAAAGGATTCACCCATTGAATCCACTGCTGTTTCTGTAATTGAACTGCCAGATACACAGCCATTGAACATTCTCAAGACACTAAAGCCACCGCTGCTGCTATGTGAATCATTTGACTGCGAGGAATACTTCTATTTAATCGTCTACGAGTATCAGGATCAGGAGCCAGAGCCCATCATTGGCACCTGCACACTCCGATTTGCGCTGTCAGACGAACGAATTCGGGACAAGTCTGAGGAATCGCTGCAAATGCTCCAATTGGCCGAATCCGATGTTTGGATTCGGGACAACAATCGTGGCATCTACGACAAGGTCGATCAATACACAAATAATTTTGCTTAATTTTTAACTGTTTTTGCAATTTTAAAGATAAAAAAAGTTAGAAATCTTTTTGAACAATGAATCAACCATTAATTGCCACGCTAGTGACAAAAGCCCATTACAAACTCACTTCTACTTCATTGGGTAGCCTACTCTCCCTTGATTTCCCTCAGAAACTTTGCTAAAATAAAATTAACATTTGTTTTTTCCTTTAATTTAAAATAAAATTTGTCTAATTGTATTAACTAAGGATCTGGGAACAATTTAAAAACAATAAGGGATGTAGCCTCGCAACCGATTTACAGGGTATCTAAGAGTATATACGTTCCACGTCTAGTCCTTAGATCTAAAGTCAAAGAGCTTTGGTATCACATCTCCGCACTTGGCCGATATCTTGATGTCCGCCAGATGATCCGCGCGAGTCTCTCCAATGTTTACGATCGCCACTGGCAGCTTGAGATCTTTCATCTGCAGTACAATGCGATAGCCGGAGAAGACCAGAAGACTGGAGCCGAGCACCAGCAGACCATCGCTATTGTAGACCATACCGGCGATGGCATCCAGTCGCTGTCTGGGCACACTATCGCCAAAGAAGACAATTTCTGGCTTGAGATCCCCACCGCAGCTGGGGCATGTGGGTATCACAAAGTTGTCAATATATTCCAGAGGTATTTCGACATCACCATCGGGTCGTATCATGTCGGGAGCATCCGTAAGCGCCGGATTTACGGAGGTCAGTATGTTTTGGAACTCATGACGATCGATGCGATAATCACACTTTAGGCACTTGACCACATAGCCACTGCCATGAACCTCGATCACCTGCTTGGAGCCAGCTTTGGCATGCAAACGATCCACATTCTGTGTGACCACCGATTGAATACGATGTTCACGCTCAAAACGTGCCAGGGCATGATGTGTAGCATTCGGTTCCTTGCTCGAGAAATTTGGCCAACCCACAAAGTTACGGGCCCAATAACGTTTCCTAACGTTACTCGATTTAAGGAACTCCATGTGCTGTATAGGCTTGTGGTTGCTACGTGCATAGAGACCAACGCCAGCTGACCTGTAGTCGGGTATGCCTACAGCAACACAAACAACAGGGTATCAATAAGTGGAGATCGCTAGAGTTGTTGTTATCAAAAACCAAACCTGATTCTGTGGAAATCCCAGCGCCGGTGAGCACCAGTATATTTGGTTTCGATAGCAGAAAGTCCTCCAAACGTTTAATGTCGTCCTCCAGCGCCGGTTTGTGCTCGGGCACATATTGTTGCCTCAGGAGACTGCGGCATCTGAGCGCGCCACCCAAACGCATTGTATAATTCTTGCTTCAAATTCAAAATGAGCTCAGATTTCAGTGTTGCCCTGCAATACTTCCGCTGCCTTTGTGCGCTTTAATAACGTCGCACCAGCAATAACTTTGGTGTGCGCACTAAATTTATTTAAATATAGTTTTATTAATATTATATTGTGATTCTGTAAAATTATTTAGTATTTTATAGTATATACAATAAACAGCTGTGCATATTTCGCATACATTATACAACACTTATATTGAAGCGCTACTTTTGATAGTGTGGCAGCTCAGCGATATATGCGAGAGGACTGCATTGAGAGAGTTATCGGCAATGATGCGATAACGACGGCGCTTTCACATCTCTATGTAGCAGCGGCCGCAGTGGTGAAAATTTGAGAATAGCAACCTTTTTTTTCGTGTAGTTTTTAATTGCATATGTATGTAAAAAGCGCATTTTGTGCACAAAATTGAAGGCACCGAAATAGATACGCATGTGGTGTGTGCTTAAATGCGCACGCTTTGTTAGTTAGTGACGCGATCGCATATATTCATACACAGGAGGACCACACAAACTAAAATATCATACACGATTCACATTCACTCATATATTCCCCGTGTGCGTGCATGCTCTATGTGTGTTGTGTGTGTGGAAGAGAGACTGTGTGCGTGTGTGTATGAGTGTCGGCTTTAATTTGCACGCACACCAAGAACAACAACAACAACATTATTAATATACAACAATATTAGTATTTAGAAAGACAAAACACACACTGAAAAGAAAAGGAACAACAACAAAATGTCATATCCACCGCGTGCGCCGATGCCGCCATATATGAATGCATCGATACCATCGATACCACCGCCGCATGTAAGTACACGCATAAAACTTACAAGTTTTACTTTTATGTTATTTGACGTACAAAACCTTTTATTTCAGTTGATGCCGCCGATGGGCAATCCCCCGCCACGCAGCTATCGCAATTCGGCAACGATCAGTTCACAGCCAACAGTCTATCATAGGCCACCGGAGCCGCAGCCTCAATTTCGTGGACCAGTAATTACTGTCTTTGTGGGTAATATCAGTGAACGTGTCCCGGAGTCGTTGCTCAAACGCATTTTAGCCACATGCGGTGTTGTCATTAACTGGAAGCGAGTCTCCACCTTCGGATTCTGTGAATTCGAGTAAGTATATCAAAATTATGAACATTATCCAGTAGGATAGTGTAAACAACATGTTCAGACATGTCGTTGCACGACTGCTATCTGAAAACTATGCAGACTTTGTGCAGCAAGTTCAGCTACAGCTTATAAAAATAATTTATTGAACAACTTATATTTAATAAATATTATTAACAAACATTTGTTTACAGTGGCCCCATTGCGGCGATGCGAGCTGTGCGCCTGCTGAGCGAACTGGAAATTGATGGTAAGACATTGTTAGCCAAGGTGGATGCAAAGAACAAAGTGTTAATCGAGGATTATAAGGAGAAGGAGTGCAAGAATGGCGAGGGTGGACCCAATGCCATGGATGAAAAGACTGAGGATGAGTATGCGACCAGCCAGATGCACGATCTGCTCGAGGAGCACAAGCATGAATTTGATGGTTTCGATGGCAGTAATCGTGGTGACATTTATGGCAACAGCGGTGCCAATAATCGCAACAAGAAGGCACGACGTGGAGAGGATGATCTGAAGATCAAATCTTTGAATGAGAATGCACTCGAGGAGGAGAAGCGTAATTTGATAAGTAGCGAGATTGGTAAATTTCGTAAACGTGCCGAGGCCGATGAGCATCGCAAAGAACTGGAGAAGGAGAAGGAAAAGGAGAAACAACTGGCCACCAAGGAGAAGGAAAAGGAACGTGAAAGGGATCGGGAACGCAAAAAGCAGCGGGAAAGCGAACGGAAAACTAGTAACAGTAGTAGCAGTGGCGGTAAAGCAAATAATGCCAATAACGCCCACAATGCCTCCAATAGCAGTGAAGTCGAGGAGATTGTGGAGATCCCGGACAAGGATTCTAGCAAGGATGTGAGCAGTCGCAGTCGTAAAGAATCAATTGTGACTATTGATGAGTCGCCGGTGCGTAAGGAGCACAAGGAGAGCAAGGATAATCGACGACGTCGCTCCAAATCACGCACCAAGGAGCGAGATCGTGAGCGTGATCGTGAACGCGAACGGGAGCGTGAACGTGAGCGTGAAATGCGTGAATTGCGTGAGCGCGAGATGCGTGAACTGCGCGACAAGGAACGTGAACGGGAGCGTGAACGCGAACGTGAGCGTGAACGTGACCGTGAAAGGGAACGTGAAAGGGAACGCGAAAGGGAGCGTGAACGGGAACGCATGGAGATGCGTGACAGGGAACGTGACCGTGAACGGGAACGTGAGGAGAAGATCATTAAACCCGTGCGCGATGCACGACGCGAAAAGGAAATGGAGGAGGAAACGCGCGAGCGCAAGAAGGCCGAGAAGAAGGCAAGGGAAAAGGAGGCAGCCTACCAGGAGCGCCTAACCAACTGGGAGATACGCGAGAAACGCAAGGCCAAGGAAAATGAAAAGGTAAAGAGCAGTTTGGGTAGGATTTGAAGGGGGTTAATAAAGAAATCTTCCGAAATTTTAGTTAATAGTTAAGTAATCTCAATGAATTCCAATTAATTTGTATATCCCTACTTACAGTACCGTCTCAAGGAGATGATGCGACAGGAGGAGCGTGAAAAGGACGCCAAACGTCTCAAGGAATTCGTTGAGGATTACGATGATGAACGTGACGATGCCCTGTACTACAGAGGTCGGGAGTTGCAACAACGTTTGGCGGAACGTGTACGCGAAGCGGATGCCGATTCCAAGGATCGCGAAAAGGAGGCAGACGAATTATCCGAGCTTAAGAATAAGATATTTAGCGGTGAATTTGAGAATCCATCGCAGGAATTCGAGAAGGCGCGACGTGAGATCGAGAAACTCTACGAGCCAAGGATTCTAATCAATGTGAATCAGGAGATGCAGCGACGTGAGCTGGAAATGCAGCAATCAACGCAACTTCAGCTGCAGCAGCAGCAGCAACAGGATCGTCGTAAGCATCATCATCATCATCAGCTCGATAGCTATGATACGCTGGAAAGTGGTGGCGTTGGTGTTGCATCAAAGGCGCCACCCTCTGAGGATTCCATATCGACAAATGATGATCGCGCCTCAATTGCCGATACGGCATCCAATGCCAGCGGTTATTCCCATCTCAAAACCAGCAATAACAACAATATTAGCAACAATAATAATCAGTCCACGGATAGTGTGAGTCGACAGAATAGTGAATCAAGAGATTCCCTGTCTAACATACACACGCCCACAATGTATGCCATGATGGATAATGATCATCATCATCATCATGGTTCTACCTCTGCCTCAGCAGCTGCCTCCGCCACGCCTCCCATGAGCATGCCTCTCATCTCGCTCACACTGGGCAACAATCTCAAGAAGAAGAAAATCGAGGCAACGGGAGTTTTTGTGAATGACGACGACAACGATGAGAATATTAATCCCAAGAAGCGCAAGCTTGTTCCCTTAGGTTAGTACTAACTGACACTTGTAGGCTAAAATCGTTGGGTTAGAGCGAGACAGCAGCACTGACAGGCCACCAGAATGAGCGAGAGATAGGAATAGAAAGAGAGTATTTCCTATTAGCAAACAATTTCCAATTGGACTAAATCAGTCAATTTTAGAGTTCAGTCACTGAGGTCAATGAGCTTTCAGGGGTTAGTCGCTGCCAAGTCACCTGTAAATTCACCGTTTTAGTTGTGATTTTAGATCTCTAGAGTGTAGGATTTTGGATAGGACTTTGAATAGGAACAAAATGGAAATATAAGCTAAAGTGAATTAGGTTTTTCTAAGAAAATATGATAAATTGTTTGAAAATCTACTAAGCAAATGTTTATTTTATACAACGAATATTATACGTAACAGTGTTGTCAATTTAGCCTTTTTTCTTATATGAACTTTATTCACAAAACTAGCCTTTTTACCTAAAAATCTATTTATTTCTAAGGATTTTATTCGACATTCTTAAATTTTTAACCAATTTTCCTTCTTTTTTCAAGTAGTTTGTGCTGTTTTCTTAGCTGTGTCTATCCTAAACCCATCAGTTTTTATTACATTTTTAGTTAAATTATTGATTTATAATACAAAATGTTTTCCTTACAGATTACGATGACAATATTAGTAACAGCACGACATCGGTGAGTGCATCCCAGACGGTTGCGGAGCGTCAAAGTTCTGCTGTATCAGCGGCGACAGCTGCTGCCGCTGCCGTTAGTCAGAAGATAGCAAATGCTACCGGAAGCGGAAGTGGTGGTGGTGGTGCTGGTGGCGGTGGTTCAGGTTCCGGTTCAACCTCCTCAGGCAGTGGAAATGGCAACGGTAGCGGCGGCAGTGCCAGCAAATCCAATACCAAACACGGTAGTGGCAGCAGCAATAATAAACACCATGGTAAGAGTGATGCAACTGCATCTGCGAGCAGCGCAGATGGGGCAGCATCAACGAACAACAACAACACCAAAAAGGATGAGAATGGCGCCAAGGTGCACGATGAGAAGCGTCGACATATAAAAAGCATTATTGACAGAATACCCACACAAAAGGAGGAGCTATTTAATTATAAACTCGATCGCAACGAGATCGATAGCGGTCTAATGGAACGAAAAATACGTCCATGGATCAATAAGAAAATTATTGAATATATCGGTGAGCCAGAGCCCACGTTGGTTGACTTTATCTGCTCCAAAGTTTTAGCCGGTAGTCCACCCCAGAGCATACTGGACGATGTCCAAATGGTAAGTATTCCCCCAACCCAAACTACATCAGATTACTTATCTATATCCTATATATATATATATATATATTCAGGTGCTGGACGAGGAGGCTGAGGTGTTTGTGGTGAAAATGTGGCGACTGCTTATCTATGAATTGGATGCTAAAAAAAGTGGCATCGCTGGCAAATAGATTGAATATGGGCGTGTATACCAGTGACCAATTAGCCAAGTCATCCCTTTTTTTTTGGCCATGGCAAGACGTTGCTATACTTTAAGTTACATTTGTAATGCCTAGACTCTATTAAAAAAAAAACAAAAAACAGACAAATGATAAAAAAAAACACAGTAAATATGATAAAAATGAAAACACTATATGATTAAAGTGTATATATATATATACATATATGCCAGGAATTGTGTCCGATAAATTCCAAACAAATTTTCATCGATAATGTAAATACACTCACCAACACACACACACACAAAGACACAACACACACACACACACACAATAACAACAACAAAGAAAACAATGAATAACTCTAATTGTGCTCTCCATGTGCATTTCTTTTATTATGCTGGGTTCACACTGCATCACAGTCGTTCGGTGACCGTGATCGAAGCAGAAAAACTGCTGACTGTTAAAAACGCTTTCATTTTTTTTAATAATCTATAATTTTTATGGTCGGCTTGTAAACGGGCGTGTTAAACTGAATTTTTATACAAATTTTGTGTTTTTGTTTTTTCTTTGACAAATGTATGCGCTGTGCCCACTGTGCGCTGTAACGAGTATTTTTTTGCAATACTTCCGTTTTGATAGCGTCAAAAAGTCTATAATTAATAAGTTCCTGTATGAGAATCAAAAACCCTTTAACCTACGCATTTCCGTCGATATTGAATTTAGTTTAGTTATTTTTTTAAATTAAAGAAAAGAAAATAAATAAATTGGAATTAATTTTTTGTTAAAGTGTGACACTAAAATTAAACTACTCTATGGAATAAATTTGAATATTAAGGAAATATTTTACAATTTTTTTAGTTGAAAAACAGACAGACTTTCTTATCATATTTAATTTATGTAATTATATTAATATTTTTTTAGCTTCAAGTTAAGTAATTAATTCATTACCAAAAAAAACGTTACTTTAAGCTTTTTCAAACTAAACATTCAAACTCTAACAGCATTACCCAACACTGCGTCGGAGCCAGCTCATTGAACAAACCGTTCAAGACAAGCAGTTGCACTGCTTGCAAGCTGTAGATATGGGGAAATTTGCACTACTTACGTTTGAATATTAGCCCGCGAACATTTGGTTAAACAATTGATTTAAACATTTAAATTTTATAAATATGCTTTTATTATTAATGTATTATTACTTGCTTTAATATTATTATTATTAAACTGTTTTGCAGGTTTTTTACTCATTTTTTGGCAACATGTTAACAAAAATATTTTTTTTTTGTTTAAACAAACTTGTAAGGGGAGACTGTGTGAGTGTGTGTGTGTGTGTGTTTGTTTTATGGAATTGTATATAGCGGTTTTAGTTAGTAAAATTGTATTTGTTTTTTTTTTTTCTGGTGGGTTTTCATAATGCTGCGGACCGTCGTTGTGCATTTTGATATGGTTAGTTCTGCTTTAAGCTTCAGTTAGTAGCTTTAAACCTGTGCAGTTTTCATTGAAGTTGGGAAGTTTTCCATTATATACTATATATGTTTGCAGTAGTAGTAGTAGTAGTAGTAGTAGTAGTAGTAGTGTTAGTAGTAGTAATTGTTGTTAGGTAAGCGAAATTGGAATGTGTTTTGTGCATTGTAAATGGACGAGTGAGTCTGTGTTTACTGCTCAAATCTACTAAGTAACTTTAGTTAAACACACATACATACATACATACATACATACATATACATATACATATACATATATATCGTATATGGTAAGTAGTAGTATCAAGTATCTGGGTTCTTATATATGCTATGGTTGTTGTTGCTGCTGCTGCATAAAACCAATTGAAATTGAAATTTTCCAATATATATTTAAATATATTTTTTCTCTTTTTCTCTCGCTCATATTTTAGTTGTTTTATTTGTTTACAAAAAGTTGTAAATGCATATGCTTTTTTTTGTTGTTGTTTTTCTTTGTTTCTGATTTACATTGAATATTGTAAATGTTGTTAAACTTTACAAAATGCGTTTATTTATTTATTTATTTGTTTATGTTTATGTTTTTTTTTTTTTTTTGGAAATATGTTTTCATCAATTGCAGCTTAAAGCATGCTTCATGTGTGTGTGTGTGTGTGTGTGTGTGTGTTGCAATGTACAGTTATTTATATATATTTTAGTTTTTCTCTCGTGTGTTTTGGATACTCTTCCATTAATTATTAATATATTATATACATTTAAATGGTATACAAATAAAAAAAAAAAATTGTTTCTTTATAATTAAGCAACAAATACAAGCGTACAACAATAAATTAATTAACTTTTGCCGTTTTACTTGGGTTCCTTACTCTGCTTCAATCTGCTCAATGTATATATATATATAGTATATATAGTATAAGTATCGTAAATATATATATTTTTTTTTGTTTTTTTTTACTTAACTCTCTCTCTCTCTCTCTCTCTCAACATTTTATCGCCTTTCTCTGTGCGTCTCAAAAATAAAAAAATAAAAAAAAAACAATTTTTTCCCTTTCCTTCATTCTCTCTCTCTTTATCCTTTTGTTTGTTTTTGTTTAATAATTCTAATTAAATTTTTTTCTGCTTTTTATCGAAACTAACTAAAAGTGTTTTTTGGGGGGGAAAATGCATATATATATAGTATATAGTATATAGTCTATATTTAGCATATGCTTTAACTTTAAGTTGTAGTTCTTATTGTTGTTGTTGTTGCTGTTGTTGTTGTTGTAGTTGTTCTTGTGTGGTTGCAATACATACTAAAGTAAACTGGTGGCTTTTATGGCTTAGACTTAACACTTCACATTAAGCTTAATTTCTAGTATTTATATTTAGTATATATATATATATATTTATCATAGTATATCATAGTAATAATAATATATATAATTTCATATATATATATAAATGTTTTATAACTATATACCCATTTCAAGTAATTTTCATTAATTTTCTTCTTCTTCTTCAGTTTTTCCTTACTTTTTTTTTTACAATTTTACATTTCTTCTTCTTTCTTAGCGATTTTGGATGGCGCTCTAGATGTACATATAGACATAGAGCCCTAGGCTAATGCGACTTATAGTTATTAAACGCGATTACAGGAAGAAACGACGTGTGGTGGCATCAAAGGGATTTTAACAGTAAGAGAGACAGAGACAGAGACAGAGACCGAGACAGAGACAGTTATAGAGTGAAAGTGAGTGTGTGTGTGTGAGAGAGAGACAGGGTATGTTTTTTATATAGAGTGCGCACTCTTCTAGTGGTATGGCTTCAGATGCTCCACATAATTCTCTGGTATTAGTCCCGTCTTCCCGTTCAACGTTCCCTGCAACCAACCGGGTTCATGTGAAAAGCGAACTTAAAAAATAAAAAAAATTATTTTTATTAATTAATTAAGTTTTTCCAATAGTTTATTTGTTATTGATCACTTACCATTCGTTATTATCTGATTTGGCTCAAAGGATAATTCGCCCTCGCTTTCACCCATGCAGGCGTATAAGGTGCGTACTCGCCTGCAAAGAAGAAGAAGAAGAAGAAGAAGAAGAAAATCAGTATCAGCATCGTTCATTAGTAGATCTACAGGTATTATGTATGTTCTATGAGAATTTCTAATTTGTACGAGTTATATAGTCGGTATGATAAGTCGGTATAGGACTATATAGAACTATCTTGATCGGTCTTTAGCATTTTAACCTTAACTTTTAGTTATACTACTTAACTTATCTACTTTTCTATCTTGTTCTACTTCATGTTCTACTTCTTTTTTACTCCTTCTTAAACTTGTCTACTATGTAATCCCCTTTTTATACTCATCTATTTGTTATTCTTCTTCAATTTCTCGTTTTTGTAACATTGTTACCAAATCTTTTAGTTATACTACTTAACTTACCTATGTTCCTATCTTGTTCTTCTTCAATTTTAGTTTATTTAGCATTTTTAGCTAATCTTTTAGTTATACTACTTACACCTTTTACTGTTTTCACCCCCTTAACTCCATTTTGTACTACTCTATTGATTACTCTTCTAAATTTTCACATTTTCTATCTTTTCCATTTTTTTCTTTATCTACGATTTTCCCTTCCTTCAGTTTTCCGTTTCTATCTATATTAATAGAATCCTAGATTTATATTATTTCTCCTGCTTTTACAATTCTTCTATACCTTTGATTCCTAACTCTTTCCCATTTCTTCTCCTTCTACCCCGACCTCTTTCCTATAACTTTCTATTCTTCAACCACTTTTACCTCTCCCTTACTTCTATAATTCCTTCTCTTTCCAACTTTCTTCTATATCTTACCTATCTTTAATCTGTTGTACATATTCCTTTCCTCTTCCTTCCCTTTCATTTCTTTCCTGCTCCCATTTTACTCTAACTTTATCCTACTTTTAAGTAATTTCCTTTTCTTACTAGCTTCCTTTCGCTCCTTTCTACTCTACTCCTTTCTCCACTCCACTCTTCCCCTCTCTTCTCTCTACTTACGCAGTTCCCGCTGTCAGATCCCGTTTGATTTGGTTAATGTCCCGATTCCGATGCATCTTCGTGGGAGCATAATCGGCGCTTTCATTGGTAGAGCCGCTGTTACTGCCGCTCAGACTACCCATGCCTCCGGCACCACTACCACCAGCACCACCAATCATAGATGGCGCTGCGGTGGCCGTGACAATGTCATCACATGTGGAGCCCAAGAGCGTGGACAGTGATGATGTCTGCGATGCAATCATGGGCGGATAATCGATCGAACTGCGAGCATTGATCAAACGCTGGACATTTGAAGTGCTGTTGCCCACACCGAGTGCCACGCCTCCTCCACCCAAACCAACTCGACCGCCAGCATTACCCACAGCTGTACCCGCTCCAGCTGTGGCCAGCTCCGATGTGCCGCCACCCAAACCATTGTTGGATGAAAGCGAATCACAAACGCTCTCATTGGAACTGGATGTGGAGGCAGCGGGAACAGGTGAATAATGTTTCACCTGCGCATAGCCAAAGTGGCTCCGCTGTACGGGCGGATGCTGTTGGGGACCAGCGCCCATAACGCTGCTACTACTACCAGAATTCTGGAGTAAACGCTCCTTACGCATCGCAGCCGTGGGCGGGGAAACATTGTTCAAACTGAGGCGATTGCTGACAACGTTCGCATTCGTGTAAATGTTGTGACTACTCGCACCGACTACAGGGCCTACGCTGGCGGATTGGGCGACAGGTGTCGCTGTGGCCATCAGATAATCCGTGTGCCTTAAATTATTTGTTGCTGTGGCGGGTGTTGCGTGATGTGCCTGCAAGGTGGCGCCACCACCGTTTGTACTCGCACCGAGTATGCCATACACAGCGGCGGCATCACTGCTCCCTCCTCCTCCCGCTCCTCCGCCTCCTCCACCTCCTCCTCCTGCGACCGTCCCACTTGCTGTACTTGTTGCACCACTACGTCGTCCTCCTCCCATGTCACTTTGGCTCATCGCATGCAAATTCTTCATGCTCCCCATTTGCGTGGATCGTGCACCATTTGTGGCATTGTGTGTGGCACTATTACCACCATTGGTGTTTGCATTGCCACCGCTAGAGGGCGTGCTTGTGCTTACACTTGCTGGCCCATGGGCATAGATCATGCCATTTGGTATATTCTGCAAACTGGATGACATTGTTGGCTCCGTATAATTGGATTTGGTAACCACTCGATAGACTTTCTGTTGCGGTGAATACATAGAACTGCGTCCCACACTCCCACCACCTCCACCACCACCGGCACTACCTCCTCCTCCCAGACCAGCGCCACCTGTTGAAGCCGCCTTGCCCACCTGTGAGGCACGTGGCATACGCGTCGGGGGACTCGTGCTGCTTCCATGTAAATTGGCCGCATTCACTCCACTGCTGCTGGGATCATTCTTGAAGATCCGCTCATAGTTCTCAATCAATATATTGATGACAATGTTATTGAATTTAATGTCCAATATGGCAGCCACCGTCTCCTCCATCGGACGCAACAGAGTTGGACCAAAGACCACTCCCAAATTGAACACAGACATTTTGTTCTTCTCGTATTTGCGCGAAACTCTGGAAAATATACAAAAGAAATCGAGTTTATTCTGGGAAAGTCTTGGAAAATGCTTAGAATATAATACTATATAGAGCTACAGGGGTGTACCTCTCTAGATAAACTAGTAGTTAAAGCTACAGTCGAGCGAGCCGACTGTAAAAGACTCTGTTCTCTTTTTGTACGTCTTTTTCAACAGGTTTGTCCTATGGGAGCTATGGAATATAGTAGTCCGATCCGGATCAAACTTGGTAAAGATAGTTTTAACCATGATATACCCATAATGCGTGAGTTTGGTAGCGATCGCTCAGTTAACACTATATGTCTTCATACAAATTACCTACTTTCGACCAATTTGGATTATAGAAGATATAGGATATAGTACAAACTTGTTGAGGATAGTCATAATGGTACCATACACAATATGTGTTAACTTGGTAATAATAGCTCTAGTGGTTTCCAACTTGTGTCCGGGGGCGGTAGGGGGTATGACACGAATTTGAGGTTAACTTGATCTGCGTACAGTATAAACTGACATTTGTTCCAAATTTTATGGCTCTAGCTCTTATAATCCCTGAGATCTCAGCGTTTAGATGGATGAACAGACGGGCATTGCTATATAAGACTACTCTGGTGACTAAAATACATGAAAATCATGACCAAAAGATGAAGAAGTTTTTGCTTAGATATAAGCCCTAAATGTATAACAAAAATCGTATATATCACAAGATATAACAGCGTATTAAAACTTTAAAATTGTTGACATAAGCCAGGGAAAGACCCGTTGCAACAATAGTGACTAATTCAACAACCGAGTGACTACATTTCACTTAAAGTTGTTGCCAAATAAATTTAATTATATGCTTAATTAACTGCAATTTAAATAACTACCTGAAGCTACCGTAATTACATATATATCTATTTGGGGATAGGAACGAAATAAATAAGCTTACAAATGTAGTTATTGACATGACATTAAAATTACTACACGCTAGTGACAAAACATGACTGACACTTTGAGTAGTTGAAGTTAAAACAAACTAAACTTAAAGCCTGAAAATTTAGCAAGTAAGCCATCAATCAATCATAGAGGTACCAATTAGTTAGTTCTTTGATTGATTGGTTTAAAACAATAATTGATTGATCGATCGATTGCTCGATTGATTGATTGATTGATTGATTGATTGATAGATTAATTGATTAATTGATCGATCGATTGATTGATTGCTTGTTTGACTGATTGATTGATTGATTGCTTGATTGACTGATTGATTGATTGATTGATCGATTGATTGACTCACTCTGTCAAATGCCTGATGACCATGTCGAGCATTTCAAAGTTTGGCTGCGGAAGTTTGTAGACCAATTTATGCACCTCATTCACTCGCTGATTGAGGCTTTCTTTCTCTGTTTCAAAAAAAAGTGAAATTTAATGATTGATGTAACTGTAATTTGATTGATTTCTATGTTTAACTTACTGGCTGCCTCGATGAAACCACTGTGATAATGGTATGTCATCAGCGGTTCATTCAAATTCCGTAAATACATTTTCAGGGCACTCGCAATTGTATTGCTCTCCATGAGATCCCGATACTTCTCATCGGTGAATACATCATCTGTCTCCTTGCGCTCCATGCCAAGAGACAGGAGTTTATTGATTTTGGTACCGACGCCACTCTTACGATAAATGCCCTCATCCTCAAGTCCCCGACTCTCCAGTACCTGAATACAGCGACGCACAAAGATAAATCCAGTCTCATCCAGTTGATAGGCTTCGTTGGCCTTCATTTTGCCAGGCGCCAGATAGGTCTGTGAAACGATTTAAAATCGATTAATGATTGACATGAATCTATGTATATATGTATACTAACTATATGTCTATCAAAATGATTGAATCTTTCTATTTACCATAGTTTTAGTGTTGTTTGATAACTTACCGGTTCTGTGCCATCCATGGCACTTAACCAGGAGCGATGATCCTTTTCGCTGAGTGCCTGAAATGTGTAGACAATGCCCGGTTTCTCCTTGAAGGTTAAATCAAAGCAAAAACGCTTCTCGAACTCAGAGGCCCGTCGTTGGCACGAGAACAGTGTCAGTTTCTCATCCTCACGGGCCTCGGGACGTGTGAAACTGTGGTTCATTTGATTGAACTGGAGCATTGTGAACTCGCGTTTTTGTTTCTTGAATGTGCAATAGTATTTCGTCCATGTTGCTTTGAAAGGCTCTAAAAGTGAGATTTTCAGAAGGGAACCTAGAGAATTCGTTGTTGTTTTTTTTTTTTTTTTTTTTTTTTTCGACAGGCAGAGATTTCAGAGAGTTTATAGTTGGTTTGTATGTATGTGTGTGTTTCGTG